>VDFB02193867.1:556438484-557123364 GCA_007258455.2 Sequoia sempervirens
CCAAAAATAGTTAAATTTCAAGTTTCTCAGTTTTTAGATGATTTTACTTTTTTGGATACCCTTTTCATCATAATGAAATTCCCAATGTACTGTTTTTCTTTTCTATTCCTGGGTTGAAAGATATTACAGTTTTAGTTTCTCAGATTTGCACTTGAAAATCTTTCGAGTTAGATTTGAGGCAATTAGAGTTCCCAGAATGGCCCTGAAACTTTCCAAAATTGGCGTGGAAAATTTCAAGTGTGTTATTGACTTCGAGACCTTTCCAACGGTTCAAACGGTTGGCGAATCAGAGTCCCGAATCAAAAGTTATGGCCCCGGGAAGTTGGCGCACTTTCTAGAAGATACAATTGCAAATGCTCTTTTGAAATTTGAACTTCATGTTGTAAATTTTTGGTGCCAAAAGCGCCTAAGCATAAAATTTGAATATTGTTTTGGCTCCAAACTAATGAGGAGCTCTGTTATGGGGCGGGTTCTAATTTTTGGGTAACTTTTTTTTTGGGGACAAGCTCACATATTGCGAAAGGGTTGATACGTAGTTGTCTGTAACTTGCATGTGTTGTAGAACTTAGCGATTTGAGATCCTCTGCATGTAAGAAGCTCCATTTTCTGAATAATAAAATTATTCTCTTATTTGTGGGTTATTTTCTGTGTCTCGGGCTGTGCCCTCATCAAGCTTCAAAATCTTGATCAATCAAATACAATCAACCCATCATCATCTTGGGATATCTTTCCCAATCCTTGTGTTTCTTAACACTATCCTTGCATTGTTGTGCATCATCGACAATTTTATCACCATTAATCCTAATCAATCTATCCTTGCATTGTTGTGCATCCTCAACAATGTTATCTTCATCAATCCTAATCAATCAAATCCTTGCATTGTTGTGTATCCTTAATAATGTTATCATCATCATCAATTCATCAATTCGATCATCGACCTTAGCTTGTCTTTTTAGAAAAATTCCAAACAAATCACTAATATCGACACACATCCATATCCAAATCATCAAAATCGTGCGAAAAAAAATAAAATAGAAAATTAAAAAAATCCAAAACATCCAAAAGATATCAAAAAAATCCAAAAACACTCATCAAGTCAGAAAACATCAAAAACATGATCATCTCTAAGCCTTGAACGTAGGCAAGACTAATCTTTAACCAGGCCCCAAGACAAAAAATCCAAAAAAAATCATAAAATCTCAAAAAATCCCCAAAACATTAGAAAATTGAAAACCAAAACATTTGTAAAATCTTGAAAATACCAAAAACAACCTCAAAATATTTCAAAACATAAAAAAAACATCCAAATATTTGAAAAAATCCATCTGTCTCATTTCACTTTCATCCATAATAAACATCGCTCATAATAAACAATCATCATCCCCAGCCTTTGGTAAAAAAATCAGAAACAAGTCTAGCAGGTCAAAAGTGAAAACTCAAAATGTCAAAATCTCAAGTCTAGGTTAGTACATAAACAAATTTGGTCAACTCTTTGTGTCAATAGCCTATCATCCAATCAGTCTCAAATAAATCATCTGATAACATCATATCCTAGGATATATCCTTCTTACAATGGGCATTATTTATCAGAAATAACACTTTCGATAAACAAAATGATGTGCCGAGTATGTGCAAGATCATGATGGGCACAAAAGTGGTGATATGATGGTTATGTGTAGGGTATCTGGCTAACGATTTTTTTTTAATCCAAAATTTATGAAACAAAAAGGGTTCTTAAAGGAGTTTCTCAGCTTTCCACCAATATAAATTATGCTTTACTTTGAATTTAATAAATAATTATTATTCATTTTCTATTTGAATTATGATTAAAGTCCTGATTGATAGGCTGATTGAAAAACATCTATAACTCTCAAATGGTATCACATTTTTTGAATCTGAAACATTCATCACATTCTATGTTTCACATACTATAGGATTAAAAAAAATAAAAATGAATTTTATGAATTTTTGACCACGTTAAGGTGGTCAAACATATGAGTTTTTATATTTTTTTAAAAGTTGTAATAAAAAAATCATAATTAATTATTTACATAGAAAAAAATTACAAAAAATATGCATCACATCCGGACATGAGTCCTCTACTTATATCTAAAATATGATAAAAAAATATTATCATTTTATTGTGGATAGGGTGGTCAGACAGACACCTACTTATTTTTTACCTGAAATTTAAGTACTACTGCATTAAAATTTCAAATTTTCACCAATTAGATCCTTTTTTTTAAGATAAGCCTAGTAGTTTTGAAGCTAAATTAAATTTTCTATAGATTCTATTCTTACATATTTTCGAAATAATATAGATAAATGATTCAAATTTTTACGTCAAGTTGTCTAACTTTGATTTTTCTAAATTTGTCACCCCTTAAGGGCCTATTTTTTCCATGACAATCCTATACATACCCTGCCACCATCCACTAACATTTCCTAGAATGTATGCTTCCTACAATGGGAATTATCTTTGGGCAAGAGTTTCGGTTCTTATCCCTAAAAACACATTCCCTTTTGGTTAGCAGTGTAGACATATAAAATTAGCATCATTCACATTCATCCATTCATCAGGTAATTCAAGTTCATTAAATTCAATCTCCTAAGTTCATTCATTTAAATTGAATAATTTAACTTTATTTAATTTAAGCCTACCATTATCCCTCTTTGATTAAATAAATCAAACCTTTATTTAATTAAATATGAAAACATCTTTCATCTTCTTTTTTATTTAATTTAATCCCTAAAATTGAATTCAAATGGGTCAAATCACGTAATCCTCTTTTTCAATTAGCTAAATCAGGATTAATCTAATCTAAATACCCATCACATCCTCTAGCTTTTTCTACTTCCATAAATAAGGCATTCTAATTCATTTATAAAATCCTCATTTTCCCTCAACAAGGCATCTTTGGAGAATATTCCTCAAGTTTGAATTTGTAAACAAGTTGACTTGTCCCATCCAACAAAGCATTTAAGAGCTCTTACATGTCTCTTGCAAAGGTCAAACTCAACATTTAACTCATCTTGTCATCAAATTCAAAATTCAAATCTCCCCCTCTTTGGCACATTGACCAAAATGTGCTCATTCCTCAACCTCTCACATGTTGAAAAGTGGCATCTTTTCATTGGTGGATATTTGGTCCCACATCCTCCATGTTTGGCATTCTTCCATCCTTATTGGTTATAGATAGAGGCCTCCTTTATTGTATTACTCCTCCACAACTCATCCAAGTTAGAATTTCATCTTGATCATCTTATCCACTATCTCAAGCATTTGAATCTTGTCATGTAGGAGATTATCAAGGGTTGGAAAAGAGCTTCTTTCCATATCAAAGAAGCACCAATCCACTATGACATAGGGGTTTGATAATGTTTTTATATACTTTATTTAGTTATTTTGAATCTTTTCATCTTCATGTGCATATTTTAATATGATTTAGTATTTCATAGGAACACTACTTTGTTTGCTTGCTTTAGACTAACATTATGCTAATGTGTGATGAGGTTTAAATAGTTTGCATATTTATTGTGTTTACAAAATGGTGCTAGAAGGAGGGAAAGAAGAGATCATCTTTATTAGCTACTACATTAATGGTTTCATTTTTTAAAAGATTCTACATTTAATTGTTTCATATTCTTGACTTTGATAGAATCATATGTGCAGCTTGCCAATTGTATATGCTAGTCTTTGAAAAGCTACCTCCCATTACTTAGCACACATAATAGATATTTTGCTAGGTTTTTCACATAAATTACTCGAACCTCTCAACAACTCTTGTAAGCATTTATTTTGTAAATGATTTCCATTGGAGAGGGTGACAGTGACAAGCATACCCTTTTTTTTAATGGTTGAATAAGTTATCTTTAGTTTCTATTTTTCTGGCTCAAATTGTTTTTAATATTCTCTATATGCCATTAAGGAATCTTCCCAATAAGAATACAATGCCTTCTCCTTCATAGGATTTTCAAAATGTTACATTTTTTCATATGAATATGTTTCTCTTTTATCCAAAATAAAAAAAAAACTTTCATGTGATGAATGAAACAATAAGCATACATGCTTAATGTCGCTAAATGGTGTCAGTCAAGTTCACTATTTTGTTTACATTGGGTTAGTGATTGTGATGGTGTTGATGTAACACTGTATCTTTGTTGGTCCCTGTCCCAATTCTCTAGTTTGTAGTTTCGAATTCATCCTCTGTAGTGAAATTTTTTATGTCAAAAGTCATTAAGTTGTGAAATATCATGTCAGCTAGAGCCTTTTCTAAATAGTTCATCTCATTAATGTTAACAATCCTTTTCTACATTATCTAATCTAAAAAATAGAAATTGTGATACCCACTTGAATTTCATAATGACCTCGTCCTAAGCTAAGCAAAAATCAAAATCGCATTAAGTTTGGGATGGTAAGAGATTTGGTCAATCATTGCGTAAATAGAGTAAGTTACAATGAATGTAGGATAATTTGATGTCAATGTGTATGCATTAGAAAAGCGTTTTCCCCTTTTCAAGCTTGATGTTGGCCATATTAATGAACGGTAGTTAGCTAAATTAGAGAAGGAATCTAATGGCTTTTGGAGTATTTTTTATAGTAAGTTTTCTTTCCATTCACTGATTTTGGAAGTTGAGGTGTATTGTAGACCAGCCACACTTCCTCTACCAGGGACATAAAAGAATTTAGTGGTGGGATAGTTACTATAGAAGGTTGTCTTGAAAAATCAAACAACTACCATGTGATATTTAGGATTTTGGGTACCAAGTAAGGGTTCGGCACAAGTAGAATAAGGGGTGCCAATGCTAGAGAGCTGAGTAGTAGAAAATAGAGGCATCTACAATTTATTCTGCCTCATACTTTTCTTCTCTTCATCAAGACTATCCTCTTTCTACCCATGCGATCCCCCCTCCTTACTCGTCCATTCTTGAATAAGGAGTTGTTGCAAGTTGGAATTTTTTTTTTTTTTGCTTGACGAGTATCAAATATTATCATCAAAGTTTTTCTTTCTGATGAAGATTTAACACCCGAACATTGAAAAGAAAGAAGCAAGGTTTGTGAAGATACGACAAGAAGCAGTGACAGAGAAATAAAATAAAAAGAATGATGAAATGTGCATTTTTGGGTAAATGTTTCCACTCATCATTTGACTGAGCTTAGTCAAATGTGCATTGCTTTATAGACATCATCACTTGTCATTTTTGTTTGGATTGGACACGTAAGGTGATATTATCAGATCATTTGAGTAATTTTTTTTTGAAATAAAGCTCCAAAGTAGGTAACCATAATATCTATTTACACCATTGACTTTCTATTGCATTGTACTCTTGATTTTAAAATATTTGTTTGTTGTGCTTTGTCCATTAAATATCAACTCATTCTTTAGATATCAATTTATGCTAATAGTAAAATCTTTGGACAATAAAAAATATCTTTCTTGGGACAATGAAATCATTGTTGATAGCAAAAATCATTCTTGAGATAGATTCGTGCTTTTGAGGCATCATACCCAACAGTGCTACACTGCCTATTTTCTTGTTGAGGTGTCTTTGCTGCATTAAAAAAGAATGTGTCAAATCATTTAGCACTCATTGCCAGAGGCATTTGAAAAGAAATGGCGCAATTCTCTCAAAGATCTCTTTTCAAATAATGGATGAACAGTGTAGATGAACGACCATTAAGGAATTAAAGAGTGTACTATAGAATGTCAAATCTCAACTATAAGCATGCATTCATTTACAATCAAACACATTTTCAAGCTTAATTTAAGTCGTAGAATCTGCAACCAAACATCTCAAAAATATGGGCATCAATAGAATGTACCTCTGAGATATTTAATTCCTTTGAGGATTTTAATCAAACGAGTCCTTCTATTTCATGTCTCTATATTCATAGAGAAAGTACCTTTGAGAGCTATTGTGACTTGCCTTCGAGCCATAAGAACCTACCTTGAGTCCAAAAAAAGGCACCTTCCTTCAAAACTCTAGTGATTGTGTATCGATTTTTATTAGTATACATTTTTTTATTTTCCTATGAACAATTGCCCGAATGAATCAACAAGTATTTGAGCACGCAGATAATTTGTTATTGCTTGTGTTCCATTTCCATTTAATTTAGATGATTAATATCTTGTAATAATTTATTTTTTGTGTAGGTTTCTAAGATTACCATACAAGGTTGCACGATATGCTCTATAGGAGTGAAGTTTTAGCAAGATTTATGAATACTTTTAAAATTTCTTTTTCTCCTATTGTATTTTGTTTAATGCATTGTTTATTTAACTAATTTTTGGGATTGCGTGTTGGCTCATCTTAGAGTACTAGTGTTTTATTTTATAAGAAAAATGCATTTTTTCAAAAAACAACAATAAATTCTCTATGACATTCACTCGTTTTAAAAATTTGGGGCTAAATATTTTGTCTTTGAAAATTTGAAGCATTTAATGCTATGGATTTTTTAATTCATGCATTATTATATCTTTGTTCACTAACAATAAAATCCTTATTTGCTGCAAATATTGGTTCATGATTTTGATAGACAATAAATCTTTCTTGAAATAATCTTTATTCATTTATCCATCCATTGAATGCATTATGAATTAAAATTCTCATTAAATGCATGTCTCTACATCTAATATTACTGTTGTTAGTAATTGATTGGTTGTACGGAGTGATAAAGAAAGTCTTTTGTATTTATAGAAGAGCTTTTAATATGAATATAGTTTTTGTCATTAAATCCATTAGTCTTTGTTGATAGATTTGTAAATATTTTGCCTAAAGTATCTAATCATTGTTGAAATATGGAATCTTAAATTGTTGAGACTAAATTGTTAGCAGGAGAGGCTTTTGACTTTTGCTAATAAACTATTCATTAATGGTTAATATTTTCTTTAAAATCTTTGGAAAGCAAGGTTCTTCTTAAAGTTAATGCTTAAAATGATTTTACGAAAATAACTTTCAATTCCTTCATGATCTTCTTTCTTGATAGGGGAAAAAGAGGAAAAGTGAGGAGGAGGGATTTCAATTCCACAATGAACTTGCAACACAGAGGGATTAGAATCAATCTTCGAAGAATATTGGAGTTGAAGGAAATTAAGCATCAAACTTGAAATTGACAAAGCATTTTTAAATGCTTAGAGCTTCCATTTTCTACTATTGTTCTCTGTTTTGCACCAACTCACTTATTTTTGGGCTCTAAAAGAATACTCCAAAAGGCTATCACTTTTCTACAAAGTTGGTTTAAATTAAACTTAGAAACTTACTAGCTTTCTGATTTGGTCAAAAAATTCAACAATCAAACTCACACTCAAGTTTGGTGCTTTAAAATGAATTCATTTTTATTTGCGCTATAAAATGAACAAGTGCTTGAATTGTGTGATCTTGTATTTGGTTCATTTTGAAGTGTGTATCCTCTCCCCTTGTGCTTCATGCAATCTTGGGTGCAAGAGAAACAATCAAAATGCATTTTATTGCTTTGAGTTACCTTTAAGAGAGGGATTACTATGAGAAACACCTCGCAACAGGAAAATCATAGGCAATTTCTTGTAAGCACGTTTACCAGCAAGCTATATCAAAGGGTGTGAAATCATGAGAAATTAGCACCAATCCATGCCAACAACAAACTAAACCTAATCTCATGCCTTAAGTGGAAAGGGAATAGTTGAAGAGCCTTAAGTGGCCAAGTTGGTGAGTGTTGGTTCTAGTTTTCATGGTTTGTTGTCATTAAGAACCTTGTTTATAGTAACCAACAACTCCATCCAATGAGTTTATCAAAGTGGTGCATTGGAACTTAGATTCTAAGAAGTTACTTTCCATGTCCAATTTTGGTTAAAATATAGAGGTTAAGACTTCATTCTTAGTTCATGCCTTTATATTTTTTCCTTGGTTGCATGTAAAATCATCTCTTCTACTATGAAGGGCATGAGCCAAGCCCACCAAGAAAATATACCAGTTGAACTAGGATGTTATATTGCTTGTGAGTCACCCTTTAGGAGAAGCAAATATCATTGAATGAATTCACATGCCCTTGCTTGCCCTTGGGATTCATATTCTTAGAAGTTTCTAGGAATTTTGATTTTATCTCAATTTTCTTCATTAAAGTCAACATTAGGAAACTATGCTCTTGAAACCTTGATTTTCACATAATGGACCTTATGGAATGAAAATGGAATTGAGACATAAAAATTCAGTTTGAAAACTAAGAAAGAAGTGTGTTTGCGGTAAGATGAACTCATTAACTTAGATTAACTAAAATTCAACCCCACACATGTGCTTTTTTATCTTTTTATCATCTTTCAAGAAAACATTGGTCTTTTGGTTTGAACTAGTCTTAGAGAAAAGCATGTTCTGGGTATGTGTAGGATCATTATGAAAAAAAGGCCCTTAAGTGGAAAAAAAAAGCAAACATCAGAGTTAGGAAACTTGATGTAAAAATTTGAATAAGTTATCTATATTATTTCAAAAATATGTAAGAATAGAGGGTATGTGTAAGATCATGATGGGCCAAAAAGTGGCAGTATTATGGGTATTTGTAGGGTATGTGACTAACAACTTTTTTTTAACCCAAAATTGATGAAATGAAAAGGGTTTTTAGAGAAGATTAACAAATTTCCACCAATATAAATTATGCTTTAATTTGAATTTAATAAATAATTATTATTCATTTTCTATTAGAATTATGACTAAAGTCCTGATCGATAGCTTGATTGAAAAACATCTATAACTTTCAAACAATATCAGATTTTTTGAATCTAAAACATGCATCACATTATACGCTTCACATACTATAGGATTAATAAAAAAAAAAAAAAAATTCAGGAAGTTTTGACCAAGTTAAGGTGGTCAGACAAACAAGTTTTATATTTTTAAAAGTTGTAATAAAAAATTCATAATTAATTATTTACTAGGAAAAAATTACAAAAATATGCATCACATCCAGACATAAGTCCTCTACTTATATATAAAATCTTATAAAAAATATTATCATTTTATTATGGTTAGGGTGGTCGAGATAAACACCTACTTATTATTCTTTCCTTAAAATTTAAATACTCTGCATTGATATTTCAAATTTTCACCAAATAGATTTTATTTATTTTTAAATAAACCTAGTAGTTTAGAAACTACATTCAATTTTCTATAGATTCTATTCTTACATGTTTTTGAAATAATATAGATAACTTATTCAAATTTTTATGTCAAGTTCCCTAACACTAATTTTTTTGAATTTTTTGCCACTTAAGGGCCTATTTTTTCCATGATGATCCTGCACATACCCTAGAATTTGTAGAAAAATGAATTTATTTTTTAAACTACTAGGGTTTTTTTTTTAAAAAGAAATCTATTTGGTGAAAATTTGAAATTTCAATGCAGTAGTGCTTAAATTTTAGGGAAAAACTAAGAAGTAGGTGTTTCTCTGACCACCCTAACCACAATAAAATGATAATATTTTTTTATAATATTTTAGATATAAGTAGAGGACTCATGTCTCGATGTGATGCATATTTTTTTGTAATTTTTTTCCAAGTAAATAATTAATTATGAATTTTTTATTACAAATTTTAAAAAATATAAAATACTTGCATGTCTGGCCACCTTAACTTGGTCAAAACTTCATGAAATTCAATTTTTCTTTTTTTAATCCTATAGTATGTGAAGCATAGAATGTGGTGCATGTTTTGGATTCAAAAAATGTGATACCGTTTGAAAGCTATAGATGTTTTCCAGTCAGTCTATCAATTAGGACTTTAGTTGTAATTTGAATAGAAAATTGATAATAATTACTTATTAAATTCAAAATAAATCATAATTTATATTGGTGGAAAGTTGATAATCTTCTTTAAAAACTATTTTTGTTTCATCAATTTTGGGTAACAAAAAAGTTGTCAGCCACATACCCATCATATTGCCACTTTTTGGCCCATCATGATCCTACACATACACTTCTTCAATATCTTGGTCTAGTAAAAAAAGTCTCTCTAAGTCCCTTAGGATTAAAATCAAAACTTTAATCCATCCCCCAAACATCAAATCAAAATCACCTCATAAACAATTCTTGGAAATAAAAAATCCCTCATGCTAAACTTTAGGAAAATCATTTGAACCAAATCAAAATCATTTTGTTTGATTAGATGTATGTAGATGAATCCTTCTCCACATATTTAGTCAAATTATTGATCCTTGTAAACATGTTTATCCCTTTATAACATCCAACATCTTGGGGTTAGTAGAGCATAAATCTAAAATCAAAATCCAATCAAAAAAATCATCTTGTTTGGTTAGGTGTGTTTAGATGAATCCTTCTTCTCACACTTAGTCAAATTAGCATCTTGTTGAAAAATTTACTCTATTACAACATCCAACCTCTTAGAGTTTATGAGTTCATTATCCAAATCAAATTAAACGAATCCCAAATTAGATCAAACATCAATCCAAGTCTTAAAGTTTAGTATCCTCTTCAAGGTTTCCTAAGAGTACCAATCATTCACCAATCATCCATCTTCCATATCTCATCACCATCCTTTTGATCCTTAAAATCTTAGACTTCAAATTTTGTACCTATGGTTTGGATCAACCCAAAGAATTAGAGGTTCACCTCCCACATTCTTGAAAATTGAACCTTATTTTATGGTCCAAACTAGACCTCAACACAAGAAAAACATGGAATATAAACTTGATCCATACATCATGAGTAGTCCAAAACAACCAGAATATCAAAACATTACAATGTCGATTGATTATCAACACTCACATTTATACAATCCATACATGGGATCATTATCTCCTACAAACCTCAATGGTACAACAAATGTGAGTATGACCAGTCAAAAGTTTGGAACACCTTTCCCAATGGTAGATTTAAATCCAAGTCCAAACCTACAAATCTATCTACCAAACACTCAATGCATGGGTCTTCCACAAATCAATATTATCCCACCAAATCCCTACATTCCAAATGTGAATGTACCAAGTAAAACTTCACCAAACATGAACATTTTGAATCCAAAATTGGCAAACTTTGGGATGGATATGTTTGAAAATCATACAAATTTCATTCAAAGTCCAACTCCAAGTCAAGGTAACCTCATGCAAAGTCAAAGTTACCTAAATGAAGGCAATATGATCCCCATCACAAAAAATGATTAGTTTCAACCTATCATGCCAAATTTGAACATCATCCAAAATCAAAACATTATCCAAAATCAGTTTGTCCATGATACCATTCAAACACCACAAGTGTACATTCCAAATTTGCTTGAACAAAAGCCAAATTAAGGGAGTCAAATTCAAAATCAAGATCAAATTTCACTAGAGCAACTTACTTCACATTCCAAACTAATTGAATTATTTAGCCAAGAGATATATTCACTCCAAAATCAATACACTCTTCCATTGGTTAAACCATATCATCAAAGCATTGAGTTGTGTCCACAACTACATCAAGAACAATTTATCCAATGTCAATAAGTTGAGTATCAAGATCAACAACATCAAAAACAAACCAAATCACCATGTCTCAAAGATCAATCACCACATCTCAAAGATCAATCACCACATCTCCAAAATCAATCACCACAAGGTCAATTTAAAGTACAAGTGTCACAGGGTAATAAGCATAAATACACACCACGAGGGAGACCAATAAAATTTGTCTTGCAATAATTGAAACAAGAAAATCTCATCAAGCTCCCCATCTATGGGAACTATCAACAACCCCTAGTTAAACCACTAGGGTATAACGAGGAGCACCATTGTTATTTTCACAAAACAAAGGGACACACAACATCAAGTTGTATTTGACTCAAAAAACTCATCCAAGACTTGATTGATCAAAAGATAATCACTATTGGGGACAATGATAGCATTGACAATCTCTCCAGGTCACAACTATTGAGAACAGGGATCAAGATCAATCCATCACTAAGCACCTTGAAGCTATGCCTACTTCATCCAATGATCAAATCAACATATATCAAGAGTCACTTTTCAATCATGATCAAGATCCACCCACAATTCCCAACAATGATCCAATACAAGAAATGTCAACATCACTTGACCCTATGGTTGAATACATTCACAATCGCTCTGCCACAATTGTTGAAAATAATGTTCAAGATATCTCAATTAAGGAGCATATTGAAGACGTTTCTACCCCATCCGATGATAAACTCACCATACATCCATACAACAAGAGCCACTTTTTTGTGATCTATTTCAAGGAGTGTTAGAATTTTTTGATTCTATTGACATAATGCATGATCCATCGAATAGTGATCATGTCAAAAATGTCTCTACATCACCTAATGAGTTAGAAGACATATCTCAAGAATTTATTCCAAAGCATGACCAACATCTTTCACCAAAGTCTAGCGATGGTCCTGTTGATGGTGCCAAGTTGACCCACAACATGTAGGTAAGATAAAAGTGAAATATCTCATCTCTCCTAAAAAAGACAATCAGCAATCAAACTGATCACCTCCCAAGGTCTTTGATGTTGGTTAGCAACTTTTTTGTTTCACAAAGTGGTCAATATGGTTGTAATGTTCAAGGGGCCTATTGGTGTTGAGCTTCTAGATTGTTATAAGATCAAACATGTATTTAAACCTACTTTAACCGGTCGGTGGTTTTAAGAAATAGAAAAAGATAGATTAAAGTTTTTAAACTAAAGAGAATTTTTATTCATCCAACTAATCAGACAAGTGTTACCTTCCAAGAAATTCCTAAACTAAAACTGCAGAATAAAGTTAACTTGTAATTAATACAAATTTTCATTCATTCACAGTGCAAACTGTAATAGTAGATTTGAAATCATCATTTAAACAAAACATAAGATAAAACTTCATTCCTTGAAAGCTTTCCAAATCAAATAATTAACCCAAGATAAATACCATTCTAGAGCACAATATGAAGTATATTTAAATATAGCTGCTTCTACTATTGGTGAAAAGAATAAACAACATTTACAAATCTGGAAAGATCACCAGTGTATAGAAAACCCATGTCTTTGAATTATCTCCATCTATACTAAGAAAATCTGGAAGATACATCACCTCCCCTTCCTACTAAACTAAAAATGCTTAACTGTTGCAAAAACCCTAACTTGTCTAATAATAAAAAAGTAAGAAAATCTTTGAAAAATATGAAAAGAAGATCCTTTACAAAGAGGAAAAAAATTCATATATACCAAACGCGCCAAAAATGATTCGGCCCCATTTTTAGGGTTTACAAAATAAGTCAGTTACAAAAAAAGGGGTTTGAACAAGGTCGATGATGCATTAAATGCATGCACTCTGTTTATGTCGGCGAAGGATCTCCCTTGGGCATGGTTTCTAGATCTCTTACAACCATCCTCATTAACTCACAACCCTCGTGTCTAACCTTGAGATTTGTTTGCAGAGATGCTTTGAATGTTTTGAAGCTTTGTCATTAATATCAATCTACTTTTGCCAGTAGACAACCCATCTATCATTAAGACTTGTGGCTTCTTCCTCCTTTACACTTTCCTTTCAGCCTAGATCTTTCTACAAGTTGACCACCTTGAGAAGCAACATCCGGCGTTCCTATCATGCTTTAATCCTATGAAAAAATGTCTTTATTAGTTCTCTAAAGCATAGAAAATATCATCATTCATCCCACCTTTCATATATCCTTTATTTAATTATACTTAGCAGAAAGAAACTCAACTCTGGTGAAGGTGGAACTAAAATGAAATCAAAACTGGGACCGGAGTCAAAATGGGAACCAAACATGGAAATAACCATCATTTCCAAGTTCAACCCTCATTCCGGCTCTGCGTACACAAAAATAAAAGTAACTGAGACCGTAGCAGGGCGAGGGTGGAGTCAGAACCAGATGAGGAAAGTGAAATTGGTAACAACTCCATATCCCAAATCCTTCTTGAACCTGGCCCCACAAAAGAGACCAAACACATGGGAAAAACACAGAAAAAAATGCAGGTGGGATAAGAGAAAAAACCGATCCCAGGTGAACCATAATGGGGGCAGGAGCAGAACAAAATCTGACATTGAAACTTTTCCAAGTTTCAGGTTCAGATTCCATCCTGACCCCGCCTTCGACAACATACAAAGAAACAATGAAAAAGATGAGAAACAAGAAAAAGAAGGGGAGAAAAACACCCCACGACCAAAAACAAAGAACAAGGGCAAAACAAACAAACAAGACCGGCGAAACCAAAAGTAGAACTTAGAAAAAGTTTCGAAGTTCAGTTTCGTTCCACGTCCCGTGCCCACTAGAACAAAAAGAACAAGTGTAAAGGGGCAGAATTGAAACCAAGAACAAAATGAAAACCAGAACTTGGAAGGAATTCCAAGTTCAGTTTCAGTCCCAATTCCGTGTCTGCCAGAAAAAAACTAAAAACACCTGAGATAGAAAACAAAAGGCCAAAGGAAATAGAATAGAACAAGGGGGACCTATTTTAAACAAGTTTAAAATGGTGTGTTTATGCAAGGCATAACAATTGGCAACATCACTGGGGAAAATGGTTTAACCATTTTCAAGAAACTGAATGATTCAACTACCTAAAACTCCTAGTTTATGGACATCACAACTCTAGTTAGGTTAGTTTTAGCAAGCAATATTGAGCTAGAATCTCAAATGTAAGTCAACACTGGCTACCCTTGAATCTATGTGTGTGCTTGATGGTGCATCGCCCTTTTACAAAGTTTTCCTCATCTTTCAGGCAATAATGTGCAAGATTTGTACATGAGTTGATTCCCTTTAGTTTTTGTGCAATGATATCTTGGGCATAGCTCCAATGGAGATACCTCTAGTTCTCTCACAACATTTCTCTACTGCTAGTCAGGCGTCCATAGCCTCGGTAGAGATACTAGAATCACCCATTCATATTGAGTTTTCATTTCTTAGATAGTTCTCTTTTCTTTTCTTTTCTCTTGAAGTTTTAGATATTTCATTCAATTATTTCTCAATATGTTAGACGTTTGACATTTGTTCTGGGTTGAAAACTACCGTGGACCTCATAACAGCATCTGGGGAATCAAAATTTTCACTCTAATCTTACAAGACCATCACCTCAAGACAAATATATCATTACAAAAAGAGATGTGTCTATTAATTTGTGACAGATTCAACCGTAGCTAATGAAGATTGTTTAATTTTCACCTTGTTTTCAAGACTTTCCACAACTCTTATTGATAATGGACATAAAACAATGAATTTAGGACAAAATCACGTAATCAGATAACCTAAAAAATATCTAAACCAACCTCTCTCCTAATAACCAAAGTATATTTCAAGTAACAACCCCTTTACAACTGCATAAAATGAGGGTCCCCACAAAGAAACAATAAAGGAACAACAAGCAAAAGAACAAAAGAAAAAGGAAAACAAGGAAAAACAACAAAACAAAGAACAAGCAGAGCAACAAACTATTTACATATACACAACCCAAAAAAATAAAAGATATTTCATAGCCCAAAGTAATGATTAAGAAACCGTCCATTGACAGGAAATGGAATAGGTTCTCCTGTTAAACTGCTCAGTCGAAAAGCATTTTCTCTTAGGATTTCAGCAATTTGATAGGGACCTAACCAAAGCTTATCAAATTTCTAGTGATCACCTCTCTTTTCATTAGCCAAGTATCCCATAGCAGCACAAGGTCTGATATTCTGAAAGCCTTAATTTTGGCTCTTCTGTCAAACCAATGTCTAACAATAGCCTGGTGCTTAAAGAATTTCTGCAAAGCAACATCTCTTTGCTCTTCTAATCTCAGCAAGCCATCTAACCTTACTTCAATCCTATCATCACTATAGTAAAATTCCTGCATAAAATTAAGAATAGGTATTTGCAAGTGAATAGGGAACACAAGTTCTTGGCCATACACTAGCTTAAATGGTGAAGTTTTCAACGCAGCCTTCATCCTAGTCCTATTTGCCCACAAGGAAATCTTAGCTAGGTATGCCAATCACTAGGATTGTTCTCTAACATTTTTTTGATTACTCCTAGGAAATTCTTATTAGTTGATTCTACAACTCCATTTCCTTGTGGATAATAGTTTGAAGAATACTTTAAAACAATCTAATGATCATAAGCCCATGAAATGAAATTGGTAGAAGAAAAGGTAGGGCCATTGTCACATACCAGTGCAAAAGGTACTCCAAACCTGGTTGTGATGTATTCAGTGAGGAACTTGATTACTACTTTTGTTGTGCTATTCTTGCAAGGTATAGCTTCGGTCCATCTTGTGTAGTAATCCGTGGTAGTCAAAATGAATTTGTGTCATGCAGAAGAATTAGCATTAATTACCCTAACAAAATCTAGTGCCCATTGGGCAAATAGTCTTACCTCATAAATAGGCTACAATGGCATGGATGGATGACACTCTCTTGTTGCAGAAGTATAACATGTATTACATGTCCGAATGTGTTGATGTAAATCCCTGAACACACATGGCCAATAATAACTAGATCTAAGAATATGATCTACTAAAGAATCTACAGAACCATGACCTATGCCATGTTTCCCATGAAATTCAACAATTGCATGATTAGCCTCTTGCTGATCAAGGCATCGTAGATAAACTCCCTCAAAATTCTTCTTTTATAACAATCCTCCTTTGAGCATATAATGGGAGATTTTCATTCTCAGTGCCCTCCTCTGAGTTGTATTCATTCCCTCTAGGCATAGATTATTGAGCATGAAATAAATAATATTAGCATACTAAGGGTCATTGGAAAAGGACTGTGTTGTGTGTTGCTGACAAATAATGTTATCACCAGCATCTGACATTGATTTAGATAGACCTTAACCTCATACAAGTTTCATAGGGAGAATCTTTAGATAAAACTCCTATAGAATAGCCATCCATTTCCCCCTCCGTTCTCCCAACTTTCTCTGCATAAGTAGAGACTTCAAAACAACATCAGGAACTACAACAATGATTTGACTTTGAAGGATATAGTGCCTAAACTTCTTGACAGCTCTACCAATGCAAAAGCTTACTTCTCAAGAGGTGGGTACTTGACTTCAAAATCCTTAAATGAAGAACTCATGAAGGCAATTGGCCTTTCATCCCCTTCCCCTCTTTGTAGAGTTAGGACACATGCACACAAGTGTTGACAAATAATGTTCTCACCAGCATCTGACATTGATTTAGATAGGCCTTAACCTCATACAAGTTTCATCGGGAGAATCTTTAGATAAAACTCCTATAGAATAGCCATCCATTTCCCCCTTCGTTCTTTCAACTTGCTCTGCATAAGTAGAGACTTCAAAACAACATTAGGAACTACAACAATGATCTAACTTCAAAGGATATAGTGCCTGAACTTCTTGACAGCTCTACCCAATGCAAAAGCTTGTTTCTCAAGAGGTGGGTACTCAACTTCAACATTCTTAAATGAAGAACTCATGAAGGAAAATTGCCTTTCATCCCCTTCCCCTCTTTGTAGAGTTAGGACAGCTGCACACGAGTGTTCAAAATCAAAGGAATAAATATAAAATGGGTTCAAGTAGTTAGGGTTGGTGAGGACTGCACTTTTGAAATTTGGATTGCTTGACTTGAGAAAAAGCAGCCTTTGCATCGTTACTCCATTTTATTCTAGCATCTTTCTTCATCATTTTGTTCAAAGGTTTAACAATCTCTGCAAAACCTATGATAATTTTTTTCACAAAGTTGATCTTTCCAAAGAAATATCACATCTCCTTCTTACAGTTTCCTAGCATGGTTAACTTTAAAATAGACTCAACTTGGTCTGGATCTATTGATATCTCTCTTTCTGATATTATGTGTCCCAAAAGTTTCCCTTCAGAAACCCCAAACACACAGTTTTTAGGATTCAGAGAAACACCATATCAGATACATCTTTCAAGAACTTTAGCCAAGTCTACAACATGGTTTAGTCTATCTTTAGAGAATACTGTCAGGTCATCCATGTAAACGATGATGCATTTACCAATCAAATCTTTGAATTCTACATCCATGGCATGCTGAAAGGTTGCTCCAACATTTATCAGACCAAATTGCATCCTCCTGTAAGCAAATATTCCCCACTTAGTAGTGAAGGTTGTCTTCATTCTGTCTTCATAATTAAAAATCACCTAATTGTATCCATAATAACAATTTAGGAATGACATCATCTGAGATCCATTGATAGTTTGCAAGACTTCGTCCAAGAAGGGAGTGGGTAGTTGTCCTTTTTTGAATCTATAATCAGATTCTTGAAATCTACACATATCCTGATCTCTCAATTTTTCTTACGAACAAGAACCAAGTTAGCCACCCATGTTGAATGTCTTACAAGGAAGATTATTCTTGCATAAAGTAATTTATGAACTTCCTTAAAGATCAGTGGTTAAATTAGGGCATTGACAAGACGTTGTTTCTATCAAAATAGTCTAGCTTCAGGATTCAAAGGAATAGTATGAGTTATCACAGAAGCGTCAAATGTTTTTAGATCTTCATACCCCCAAGTTATTGCAGCAAAATCTTTCTTTAGCTCCCTCAGTATATCTTTTCTAATTGCTCTAAGGTAGGCTTTCCCTATGTAAACCTTTCTTTCAGGGCCAAAATTAGCTAAGTTAATAGTTTCATATTCACCTCCTTTATCTTCAGTTGACACCTTTTCCTAAGCCCTTGGGTCTAAATCAAAAATTCTTTCTAAGGCCACCATTCCCTTGGGAATGCTATTACTTTTTAAATTGAGGACACCTTTTGTATCACAATCTTCAGGGTTCCAATCTCCTTGATTGTCATCAAACTCATCAATGATTTGTCCTTCAAAAACATCTGAGCTTGCTAGAAAAGAAAGGATATGTTGATCATTGTCAAAGACTTGAAAGTCCCTAACATTATCAAGAACAACCAGCATGGATATCAATTCTACTAAGAATATTTTAACCTTGGATTCTTGCATGGGTTCCAGGGCACTTGTGGCAACAACTAGTGAATCAGTTATTTGATTCCCCTCTCTAGGAATTAAACTAATCCCAAAAGCATCAAAGTCTTCAATCAGGTTCCATACCTAATTTCTATAAGGTGCCAACCTTTTATTGTGACATGTCTATTGGCTACATACTTTCTTGATAATCACTTCTAAATCTCCTTTAACCATCAAGGTAGTAACTTTCTTCTAATGTGCCAACATTATTCCCCGAGCTAATGCTTCCTATTCTTCTATATTGTTAGTGCATCTAAACTACAACCTAGAAGAAGCAAAGAAAGTTTTCCCTTTCAAGCTGGTTAACTCAATTCTCGCACCACACCCTGTTTTGGATTTGGATCCATCAACTGTGAGGGTCCATAGGTGATCATGAGCTGGGGTTGATCCCTTTGAGATTGTTGATTGTTGTGAGTGTTTGGATAATATGAACCATAGGTAAGGCCACTTGATCTTTTGCATCAAATATTGGGGATGGGTGTTCAATAGGTCCATCAGGTGCAATATCCAATTTCTACTTAGGTATATCATGTAATCCTAGGATATCTTTCTGACAATCACTTGTATCTTTGATTAATCTCTTGGGTTTTGGTATACTTGTGAGTGCAGGGGTATCAAACAAACCTTGGGGTTGTTCATCGTAACTATGTTGGTCCGGTATTGTGACTGGGGTAGGTTCAACTTGAAGAGGGACTTCCTCTGAAGGTATATTATCCCTAGTTAACATTGTTGCATTTTTGGCTTCGAATGAGAAGTGGTCTAAAGCGGCCTTAAGGTGACTTAGGCTAGTTTCCTTAGTTTGGGAAACATGGTTTAAAAAATGATGTAGGGTTGGCAGGTTAGTTCTGAATGATTTTGGTAGTGTACCCTACACCAATTAGGGAGTAGAAGACTCTACAAATTGATATCTTCCCCTAAGACTAGTTGAACCTATTGCAACTTCTTGATCAATACCTATTGGTTTTCATTAATCATGGGATCAGGTATTTTTTGCATTGGAAAATCTTTAGAATCAAGAACTGAAAAGGTCAAAATTTCCTCTCTTTTATAAACCCCTATCTCGGTTTCAAAATAAGCTACCTCATTGGGACAATCATACTTAGTGATGATATGTTTGAGGCAAGGTTCAATTTCAATCCTAATCTGTGGAGGCATTCCCCTCCATCGTAGCCACATGTGTGAAAAGTCGAGGGAGAGATATCCCCTATTCTTTTCATTAAATCTATACTCAACAGCATACCATAAGTCTCGGGAATGTCTACTACCTGAATGTCCATATTGGTTAAAATCCTAGGTCAGACCATACCTGCACATGTATATTTCTCAATTCTCCAACTACATTAATCTCTATTTTATCAATTTGGATGACCTTATTTGTTTGGATAGGGTTCAATCCCAATTTATTGCATATAGAAAATGACATGACATTGCCAGAATCCGTTGAATCTAGTAGACAATTATGTAGATTCTTCCCACAGATTCTCAAACTTAAAAGAAATGGCCGGATTCCCACCTTGCTTCTGAACAAAGTTGTGTTCATGTCTGTAGTGGCTACCACCTTGGTTTTCCCTTTTGATTTATCAGCTTCTTCCAAATCTTTCAGCACTATATCTCATTGGGCAGAGCACCACTTGAGGATGTGAAAGTATGATAAAGAGGTTTTATGTTTCTACATTTCAAAAACAATAAATTACATTTGAAAACACCAGATGAATTACCTTTGTTATGGGAGTCAGGAAAAACCCTTGGTGGAGGAGGGTTGTTGTTAGCACCCTGATTCAGAGGTACCATATGGTTAGGTGGTGCTGATGTAGTGAACAAACCCTTATTCTAGTTTCTTATGAAGTGTCCTCCCTTTTTCTAAAAGGCTTGGGCATCATAGACATCTTCCTCTAGATAATTCTCATTCTACATTGGGAATGAAGGTTCTTCTTCAAAGAGGTCATAAGTCATAGCTATATCCACTGAGTCACCTCCTTTATTTGAATTCCCTTGGAATGTTTGGGCATCTACCTATGCCATCTTCACAACCTTCTCCATTTTAGGGCAGTTTACCTCTGAATGAGTTGTAGTATCATGCAACTTGCACTAGTTAGTCATAAAATTGAGGTCAGCCACATTCGCCACATGTAGCCTATCTTCATTAGCTTGATAATTGTGAGAAACCCCACTGTTATTTGGCCCTGTATTCCATTGTTAGTTGTTATTTGTCCTTTTCTTATATCCTCTATTTTGATTTTGATAGCATTGGTTAGGGGAGTTTTGGCCTTGATAATTCCTCTCACTATGATTGTTGTTATTCTGATAATTACCCTAATTAGGATAATTACCTTGGTTCTGAGAGGGGTTCAGTTTAAGCTGAGCCATATCATTTATGACTTAGGATAGATTTTTCTTTAGGGTCTCCACCTCGTTCGTGAGTTGAACTATCCTTTCACTCTCGACATTCTTATTCGGTGGTTAACCGATAGGATTTGGTGTTCCAGCTTGATTATGATGGCCATGTGGACTATGATGAGTCGGTGATTGTTGAGAGAAGTCAAGAGCTCCATTAGCAAATAATGGAGCAAAATATTGAGTCTGCAACTTAGATATAGGCCCATAATGGGAAGGAGACATCCCTAGGACATTATTGAATAAATGGGTTGGGTTATGCATCTAATACCCCATTGAAGGAAAACCTCCTCCCAAATTTCCTTGTTGAGAGCTAGTTTGTTGTTTCAACTTGATGTCTAGATGATAGACTTTAGATAGGGAATCAATATTTGTCGGCTAATAAGTCCTTTGTAGGAACATGCCAAGCAAAGGGTCTATAACTCTAATATATGCCTGAATGGCACTATTCTTAGCAAATAGATAGGGGTCCTGCAGTATCTTATACATTTGTTGAAACTTGTTATTAAACAATGGTAGGGATTCACATGGCTCCTTCCTAATGGTAGCAAATTGGTGGAACAAAATGGTTGGATCCACATAAACTCTGAACTGATTGATGAAAGCATTCTCCAGGTCTATCCAGCTTAGAATAGAACCTTGTGGAAGATTTAGGTATTAGTTGTAGGCCATATCCCCTAAGGAATAAGGGAACAATCTACAAAATACATCATGGTGAGCTATATAGGCTCTGGTAGAAGCAACCTTAAAAGCTTGTATGTGCTCTTCAACACTCCTTGATTCGCCATGAATGTATTTGGAACAAAATATTTTAGTATTCTTAGGCATATCATGAAAGCATCTAGGAATAGTACCCAATGGAGAGGGATTATTCATAAAAAATACCATTGGTGGCAGTGGTGGGGGTTAACCAGCTGTAATGGCACTTGAGATGAATTCGGTGGTTGATTGGCAGGTGTCCATAGGGGTATTGTTGAAAAGCCTGGTGGAGTGAGCGAAGATGACAAGGGTGGTATGATGGATGCCCCAGTCTTGTGAGTCTTGTTTCTTGTTGGGGTCTTCAATTTTATCAAAGGTGGTGAGTTGTCAGTTGATCGAAGAACTCTATGGGACCTCTCTAGTGAGAAAAACCCAATATTATCCAGTTTCCTCTTCTGGCCCTCCTTCTAGCACTAGATCTATTGATGGTGCCAAGTTGAACCAGAACATGTAGGTAAGATAAAAGTGAAATATATCACATCTCCTAAAAGAGACAATAAGCAATCAAACTGATCGCCTCCCAAGGTCTTTGATGTTGGTTCACAACGTTGTTGTTTCACAAAGTGGTCAATATGGCTATAATGTTCAAGGGGCTTGCTAGTGTTGAGCTTATAGATTGTTATAAGATCAAACATGTATTTAAAGCTACTTTAACCGATGGTTTTAAAGAAACAAAAAAAGATAGATTAAAGTTTTTAAACTAAAGATAATGTTGATTCATCCAACTAATCATACTTGTTACCTTCCAAGGAATTCCTAAACTAAAATTGCAGAATAAATTTAACTTGTAATTAATACAAAGTTTCATTCATTCATAGTGCAAACTTTAATAGTAGATTGCAAATCATCATTTAAAAAAAACATAAGAAACTTCATTCCTTGAAAGATTTCCAAATCAAATAATTAACCTAAGATAAATACCATTTTGGAGCACAATATGAATTAGATTTAAATATGGCTGCTTCTACTATTGGTGAAACAAATAAACTGTATTTACAAATCTGGCAAGATCACCAGTGTATAGAAAACCCATGTCTTCAAATTATCTCCATCTATACTAAGAAAATCTAGAAGATACATCACCTCCCCTTCCTACTGAACTAAAAATGCTTAACTACTGCAAAACCCTAACTTGCTAATTCTTAACCCTAACTTGTCTAATAATAAAAAAGGAAGAAGATCTTTGAAAATAATGAAAATAATATCCTTTACAAAGAGGCAAAAATTCCATATATACTGAACGCGCCAAAAATGAGTTGGCCCCATTTTTAGGGTTTACAAAATAAGTCAGTTACAGAAAAATGGGTTTGCACAAGGTTAATGATACATTAAATGTGTGCACTATGTTTGTGTCGATGAAGGATCTCCCTAGGGCATGGTTTCCAAATCTTTTACAACCATCCTCATTAACTCGCAGCCCTTGCGTCCAACCTCGAAACTTGTTTGTAGAGCTCCTTTGAATGTTCTGAAGGATTGTCATTAATATCAATCTACGTTTTCTAGTAGATATTCCATCAATCATTAATACTTGCAGCTTCTTCCTCCTTTGTGCTTTCCTTTTGGCCTAGATCTTTCTACAAGTTGACCCCCTTGAGAAGCAGCATGGTCCAACATTCCTATCATGCTTTAATCCTGTGAAAAATGCATTTATTAGTCATCTAAAGCATATAAAATATCATCATTCATCCCACCTTTCATATATCCTTTATTTAACTATACTTAGTGAAAATAAACTCAACCTTGGCATAGGCGGAACCAAAATGAAATCTGAACCAGGTCCGGAGTCAGAACAGGAACCAAACATGGAAATAACCATCATTTCCAAGTTTAACCCTCATTTCGGCTCCTCGTCCACAAAAAGAACAGTAACTCGGACCATAGCAGGGAAAGGGAAGAGTCGGAACCAGATGAGGAAAGTGAAATTGGTAACAACTCCATATCCCAAATCCTTCCCAAACTTGGCCCCGCAAAAGAGACCAAACACAAGGGACAAACATAGAAACAAATGCAAGTGGGATTGGAGCAAAAATCGATCCTCGGTGAATCACAATGGGGGAAAGAGTAGAACCAAATCTGACACTGAAACTTTTCCAAGTTTCAGGTTTGGATTCCATTCCAACCCCACCTCCGACAACATAAAAAGAAATGATGTAAATGATGAGAAAGAAGAAAAAGAAGGGGAGAAAAAACCCACGAGCAAAAAAAAAAATACAAAGGAAAAACAAACAAACAAGACCAGTGGAACCAGAATTGGAACGAAACTAGAACTAGAACTTAGAAAAAGTTCTGAAGTTCAGTTTTGTTCCACGTCCCACACCCACTAGAACAAAAAGAACAAGCGCAAAAGGGAAAAACCAAAACCAGGAACGAAACAAAAACCAAAACTTGCAAGGAATTCCAAGTTTGGTTTTGGTCCCAGTTCCACGTCTACCAGAAAAAAACTAAAAATTCCTACGAAAAAAAAAAAGGCCAAAGGAAATAGTGTTAGGGTTAGAAATGGCAGATCTAACAATTAAATGCAGATTTTAATTAATAAATAGAGAAACTAAAACATAAATAGAATAAATCATAACAAAAAGAATTTAACGTGGTTCACCCAATCTGGGCTACATCCACCAAACCGCAGCCATCCAATACTTTATTATCCAATAAAAACCCTAGTACAATCTTGTGAATAATCACATTTTTCATCATACTGTCATACCCAATAGAACCCCCTTTTAACAAGCTTAGAAGCTTCCAGATTTTGGGTTTTACAAAATCAGATTTTTCATTTTTCATTGATTTTTCCCTTTTTTGGTGATGATTGATCAAGCTCCACACCATCAATCTCCCACTTGGAGACTGATTAGGCTCCACACCATCAATCTCCCACTTGGAGACTAATCCTGGATGACACTGCTGCAATTATAGCTCCCACTGGAAATAAGTACCTTGGATCCTGTTGCTCTATTATTCTTGAACTCAACCTTGAAGGCCAACAGAAGCTGAAGAGGAACTCAACTTCTCCCTTGTCACTGCCTACATAAACATATCCGCTGGATTGACATCTGTATGTATTTTGTCCAGCTTGACCTATCCATCCTCCAACACCAACCGAATGAAATGATATCTCAACTGTATGTGTTTTGTTTTAGAATGTAAGGCATAATTCTTTGCAAGATGTATAGCACTCTGGCTATCTGTAAACAAGCAATTTCCATCCTTAATTTGACTTGCTTTGGAAAAATACCTCCTACTTATCAATTTCCATCCCGTTGTATTCCCAACTCATCCATGAAAATTTGTAGCCAAATCATCTCCTTTGCCACCTCTGTTGCAGCAACATACTCTACCTCTGTGGTGGATAAAGCAACCACCTTTTGCAATCGAGAAATCCAACTCATTGTTGTCCCACCAACTGTGAATACATAACCTGTGGTACTCCGCCTGGTATCTATATCCCTTGCCAAATCTGAGTCAACATAGCCTTTTAAATTAGTATTAGAGCCCCCAAAACATAAACATTTATTGGATGTACCTCTCAAATACCTGAGAATCCATTTTACCGCATTCCAATGCTCAACTCCAGGATGACTCAAATACCTACTAACAACTCCTACGGCATGTGCAATATCTGGTCTAGTACATACCATGGCTTACATTAAACTACCTACAACTGAAGCATATGGTACCTTGGACATTTTTTCTTCCTCCTCTTGTATCTTTGGACACATATCCTTAGTCAATTTAACATGACTAGGCAAAGGTGTGCTAACAGCTTTTGCATTCTTCATATGAAATCTCTGCAACACCTTTTCAACATAATTAGCCTAAGATAAAAACAATTTTCTATTTTTACCTATCTCTACAAATTTTTATACCAAGGATTTGTTTTGCTACCCCCAAATCCTTCATAGCAAAAGATTTTGCTAACTGTTGTTTTAACTCACTTATGTGATCGATGTTAGACCCAGCTACAAGCATGTCATCAACATATAAACATAAAATAATGTAGTTGTTATTATCCAACCTCTTAAAATAAACACAACGGTCAGAATTACACCTACTGTAGCCTTGCTCAGCCATAAAACTTTCAAATTTTAAGTACCATTGTCGAGGTGCTTGCTTCAAGCCATATAAACTTTTCTTCAATCTGCACACTAGTTTCTCCTTACCTTTGACCTCAAATCCTTGTGGTTGTTCCATATATATTTTCTCTTCCAAATCACCATGGAGAAAGGCTATTTTAACATCAAGCTATTCTAAATGCAAATCTTCAGTAGCCACAATGCTTAAAACGATACGAATAGAAATCATTTTAACAACAGGAGAAAAAATCTCATCAAAATCAATACCCTTTTTTTGTGCAAATCCCTTTACAACTAATCTTTCTTTAAATCTTTTCTTACCTCCATCCTCCTCTTTCAGCCTATAAATCCATTTGTTTGGTAAAGCCTTTTTACCTGCAGGCAACTTGCATAAATCTCAAGTCTGATTTTCTAGCAAGGAGTCCATTTCTTCTTCATTCCATGCTCCCACTGAACCTTGGTATCCACCTACATAGCTTCATCATAATATTGGTTCACCAACATCAGTTAACAAAATAATATACAAAGAGGGAGAGAATCATTCTGGAGGTCTACTTATCCTTGAAGATCGTCTAAGAAGTTTGTGGTATTTGTTGTTGTTGTTGTTGCCCAGCATGAGGAACCACTGAAACATCATTGTTTGGAATATCATCCAACACTACATAATCATTTTCTTTCTTCTCATGCTGCAGCAATAGATCTTTGTACAATACTTTCTCATTGAATATGACATCCCTGCTTCTCACAATTTTCTGATTTTCAAAATCCCAAAGCCTATAACCAAATTCATCAATGCCATATCCAACAAATATACATTTCTTTGATTTTCATCAAGCTTGGTTCTATTTTCAGAATCTACATGTGCAAATGCTTCACAACCGAAGGTTGTGAGAAAAGAATAACTCACGTTCTTACCTTTCCATGCTTCCTCTAGAATACCACAACCCAAAGGATTAGAAGGACCTCTGTTGATTAAATAAACAACAGTGTTTACAATCTCTGCCCACATTTTTAAAGGCAACCCAACATGCAATCTCATAGTTCATGCACGCTCCATTATTGTTCTATTCATGCACTCAGCCACTCCATTTTCCTGTGGAGTCCTTGGAACTATTTTCTACCTACGAATACCATTAGAGGAACAATAATCTTCAAACTCTTTACTGCAATACTCACCACCATTATCATATCTAAGACATTTTATCTTTTTACCCATCTCATTCTCAACCAAGCTTCTCCATTTTTAAAAGTTTCAAATACATCATATTTCTATCTAAGGAAATAAATCCATACCTTCCTAGTTGCAATGAATGTAACATAATACAAAGAGCCACCGAGAGAAGATACTGAGCTAGTCCCCATACATGTATGCACAAGCTCCAATTTCTCATCTTTCTTTTGCTTCCCATCCTTGAGAAAACTAACTCTCTTTTGTTTTCCATACACACAAATTTCACAGAAATCCATATTAACACATTTTAAACCTGGTAAAACATTATTTGAATGGAGTAATTTCATACCTTTTCCACTCATATGCCCAAGTCTATTATGCCACAGTGCTAATTCAGAGTCCACAGCAACTGTATGATCTTCTACCTACTGAACTGTAGCAACTGTTCCTGAACATTGATCTTTTTCTGTAACAATTAAAGTAGAAGGAACAATATGACCTATACAAAGATATAAGGTGCCTACTTTCACACATTTTGCTACCACTAAGGCACCCTTTGTGACCTTCCAATTTTTATCACTAAAAGTAACAACACAACCTTCATCATCTAGTTGCCCTACTGAAATTAAATTTCTGCTTAACTTTGGAACATGCCTTACCTCACGTAGTAGCCAATTATTCACATTCTGCAACTTAATCTTGATAATTCCATTTCCAACAATCTGACAGGGTTCGTTATCTCCTAAATAAACCAACCCAAAATCCCCTTGGACATAATCAAGAAAATAACTTCTATGGGGGGTAGCATGAAATGAAGCCCTTGAATCTAATACCCAAGAATCATCAGCATTATCAAGGGAAAGAATCAAAGCATCCTCATCAGATTTATTACTTACCACATTTTCCTCTTTACTTCCTTCCTTTTTGTCTCCATCTTTATTTTTATGAGACTAGCAATCTTTCTTCAAATGACCCGGCTTACCACAATACCAGCAATCCCTCTTATCTCTAGATTGGGACCTTTTGTCCTCTAATTTTCCTCGTGACTTCCCACAATTTCTAGAATTGTTTCCTCTCTCCTTTGTTCTACCCCTACTTTCTGCATTCAAAACACTACCTGATGTGGATGTTCCACCTGAGCTTTTCCTATGAATTTCCTCTCTCAAAATAACACCAACAACATCATCAAACTTTAATGTATTCAAACCAAAAATAGAATTGCTAACAAACATTACCAAGTTATTCCAGCTTTCAGGCAAAGAACACAAAATCAAAAGAGCCCTAACTTCTTCATCAAAGTTTACTTTTACCTAAGTTAATTGACTAGTGACCGTATTAAACTCATTCAAATGATCAGTAACTAACCCACCTTCTACCATTTTCATATTAAATAAACACTTCATAAGAAATAACTTATTTGAAGCGAAAGGCTTTTCATATAACTTTGCCAGGGTTTCCATCAACTCTTGAGTTGTCTTTGTTGTTGTAATATTGAATGCCACCGATTGTGCCAGGCATAAACGAATACTGCCAAGATCCTTTCTATCCAAGATCTCCCAGTCCTCATCAGACATTGTTGCGGGTTTCTTGGTTTTCCCTTCCAATAGCTGCCATAAATCCTTCTGATAGAGATAGTCCTCCATCTGCATCTTCCATAACTAATAGTTCTTCCCATTAAACTTCTCAACCTTCTTACCCTCGTTTGTCATTGCTCCCACTCAACCGTGAGACTCCCACTTAGCCATGAGACCTTCCTATAAATGATAATCGAAACACAACCTGGCTCTGATACCACTTGTTAGGGTTAGAAATGGCAGATCTAACAATTAAATGTAAATTTTAATTAATAAACAAAGAAACTAAAACATACACAGAATAAATCATAACACAAAGAATTTAATGTGGTTCACCCAATCTGGGCTACATCCACCAAACCGCAGCCATCGAATACTTTTATTATCCAGTAAAAACCCTATTACAATCTTGTGAATAATCACGTTTTTCATCATATTGTAATACCCAACTGAACCCTCTTTTAACAAGCTTAGAAGCTTCCAGATTTCGGGTTCTACAAAATTAGATTTTTCCTTTTTCATTGATTTTTCCCTTTTTTAGTGATGACGTGAAAAAGTAGGAGGAATAGCATGATCAGTCGCCACACACCAACAAATAGAACAAAACAAGGGGGACCTATTTTAAACAAGTTTAAAATGGGGTGTTTATGCATGACATAATAGGTCCTTTCCAAGACATGTCAACCCCCTTTGACCTCATGGTTATAGATACTAAAGGAATCCTCAACTTCATAGTTGATCCAAGTTCACTCAAAGATCAAGAGGATATCAAGTCACTTCCTAGGCCTAATGAAGATATCCAAGAACCCTTTGTAAGTAATCCATAGTTTGAAACTGACCCATGTCAAGAACTTGATCCAAAGCATATCGAAATCAATTCCAAAATCATTCAAGATCAAGAATTTTCATCTCCAAGATACTACAATAATCTAATGGACACTCTCATATCTATACAAGATGATCACATAGCACATATTCCTCCATCTACCCATGAGATGCTTTCTTTAGATGGACACATCTAGATGATCTTCATTTAGAATAAGATTCCTTTACTCCTGAAATTATTACACAAAAAGAGCAGGTTATTGATTCCAACAATCAAACTGAATTATCAACATCATGATCAAATATATCCCAAACTTAGACTGAGGACATCAAGAATAAAGATGTCCAACATTATCCACCCAAGGAAGTAGATCCAATAGAACTGTATAATCTAGAGTTAGTAGAGAAAAAAATTGAAACAACATCATCTATAGAGGTCATTTTTCAGAGCATATTTACTAAACAAGACATCTCAAAACAATCAGAATCAAGGAATGAAGGTGCCACTACCACCATACTGAGGGAAACTTTATCTAGTGCAAATATCAACCTAGGGAACATGAAGAATCCTTATAATGAAACTGATGCCAATACTACAACCAGCAACATCATGAATCTTCATCCACCCATCACCCCATCCACAAATTGGGACCAACATCAAAAGAAATATTTTAATCAAAGGACAAAGGACATTGTCAAAGCAAAAGAAACTAAGAAGCATATCAGACAAATAAAATACAAGTGGATACCAAATAATACAAAGAAAGATTATCCCTATCAAAATCCATCAGTCAAAGAAACTATGGGAAAAAATAGAAAAGGAAAAAGTTTCCATCAAATATATCCAAAAAATAAAAAGAAGGATTTTCTATTAGAAACCAAGATCAAAACCAGAAAATAACCTTCCACAAAGAGAAAAATAGAAAAAACGAGAGATTGCATAAAGATGTGCAAATTGATATATTCGAAGTACAATAATTACAAGAGATAATTTTCTTTATAAAAGCAAAGATGCATAAACCTAATCTTATCTTGAGCAAAAAGATAGATCAACAAGATTAGGATAACAACCTATAACCTAGGGATTAAATAATTCCTAAGTAAACTTATGTAAAGTGTAATTAAATATTAATTACACCAACACCCCCCATAAGTGCAACTTAGGGAGAAGCAAATTATTATGCAAATGATGTGAGATGGGTCCCAACAAAAAAGGCCTAATCAAGTACCCATTTACAAATGCAAAGAGAGAGAAAACCCAGTGGGAAAAAACCCCCAAAAAAGAGATGAATTACTACAAAAAATCACTGGAAGAACTCTAATGAAGCAACACTGGTACCCCAAATCTGGCAAGCAAGGAAAGATAATTTTTTCTACAACTGAAACCAAAAACAAAATCATAAATGCAACAGTAGACTCGATGCCAAGGAACACTGAAAACTCACATACTGGATCAACCCTGGAGTTTGTAAGCAATAGTAGATGAAAGGATGAAGCCACCCATAATGATGACAAAATTTGGAAGTTGTGTCCTCAAAGCCAATGCCAAGCTAAAACTAAAACTACCGCATAAGATGAGTTCCATCAAGAATCTAGAAAATTAACCATAAAAACATGGCCCTCAAACTAAGAAAGATCTAAACCAATGTGGATGAAGAACCATAAACTATCAATCTAAAGTGTGAACCTATGCAAACCAACGATGTGTCTAGCTAAGCAAGAAAGAGGCTAAAAGAAAAAACATGAAACTAGAAAAAATCATGCGATTTGTCACCAATATGAAAGTGTGATGCAAGAACCCCCCTTAATGGAACTTTATATCAGTTAATTATTACAATACCCAAAGATTGTAGAAGGAGAGAAAGAAAAAAGCATTCAAAAACTACAAAAATAGAAACAAAAATGCAAACCTAGTGTATGAAACAAAAAATGAATGCATGCACAAAATAAGGTATTCATATTATAAAAAGTACCTCAGATATACATAGAGACTGAAACCATCTTTTTGATGCCGCTTGAATCACAAAAAATGGATAAGCAAGCCAAAAGATATGTCTCCCAGAGTGAAAATAGTAACATCTGACTTTCAAGGCCCAAAAAGACATCAAAAATGAAAAAAAAAAATCACACCTGCACCATTATGTAGAGCTCAGAAACAAATTTTTGATGATATCTCGTTTGCAAAAAATGACACCATATATGAAAACTTTATGCCTAACTTGGTGAAACTACTCCAAAAAGACCCAATAAGCCTCCATTAAGCCCTTAGGGGCTAAAATTTTTTTGCCCCTGGTTGCCTGGGTGGTCCAGGGTGTTGTTGGCCAAGGGGCTTCGATGCGGCCCCTAGTCACCTACAAGACCAGGGTGGGGCTAAAAGCCTAGCGAGGGCTAACGCATGGGCTCTAGTTGCCCAAAGGACCTGGGCGAAGCCCGTAGGGACCGAAGGCTGGTGGTGGTGCAGGGGTGGAGACAAAATAAACTGGCTGAGGAAAACCCTGTGCAGTTTTTTAATTTCTTTTTGAATTTTTTTGGTATCCGAGCCTCGAAAAATGTTCCTGGGGGTCGTATGGCCCTTAGGAAAAAACAATTGCCTCTTCAGACGACTTTCCCCAAACTATACAAATTTTATATGAAAATGGGCATTTTTAGGCGTTTCGAATCCAACGGCGAGGTCCATTTTGGCCCAAAGTGCCTAGAAAATTAAGCGACCCCAGATCTATCAAAAAAATCACCGAGCTTGAAACCCTCACAGATCTGGCAAATGGTGACCAAAATGAATGAAATAAAAGCCATTTATGACTTTTTTGAGTGCTCTGAATCTAGTGGAAAACCCCAAACTAATCCAAGATGCTCCATAAATATGCTCAAGGAATGAAACCCTCGAGAGACCTCGAACGAGCTCTGTAATGTATTCCTCCAAAAAAGATGAGAAGGGGTTGCAAATTGAGGCTCTGATACCATGTTAAAAACCAAGATCTGAAATGCAAACCAAAAAATAGCCTTCCATAAAGAGAAAAATAGAAAAATAGAGAGATTTCATAAATATGTGCAAATTAATATATTTGAAGTACAATAATTACAAGAGATAATTTTTTTTATAAAAGAAAAGATGCATAAACCTAATCTTATCTTGAGAAAAAATATAGCTCAGCAAGATAAGCATAACAACCTATAACCTAGGAATTAAATAAAGCCTAAGTAAACTTATGTAAGTGTAATTAAATATTAATTACACCAACACCCCCCATAAGTGCAACTTAGGGAGAAGAAAATTATTATGCAAATGATGTGAGATGGGTCTCAACAACAAAGGCCTGATTAGGTACCCTTTTACAAATGCAAAGAGAGAGAAAACCTAGTGGGAAAAACCCCCCAAAAAGAGATGAACTACTGCAAAGAATCATTGGAAGAACTCTGGTGAAGAAACACTAGAACCCCAAATCCAGAAAGCAAGGAAAGATAATTTTGTCTACAACTAAAACCAAAAATGGAATCACAAATGCAACAGCAGACTTGATGCCAAGGAACACTAGAAACTGACATACTGGATCAACCCTGGAATCTATAAGCAACATTAGATGAAAGGATTAAGCCACCCATAATGATGAAAAAATATAGAAGTTATGTCCTCAAAGCCAATGCCAAACTGAAACTAAAACTGCTCCATAACATGAGTACCATCAAGATTCTAGAACATTAACCATAAAAACATGGCCATCAAACTGAGAAAGATTTGAACCAATACAGATCAAGAACCATAAACTCTCATTCTAAAGTGTGAACCTATGCGAACCAATGATGTGTCTAGCTAAGCAAGAAAGAGGCTAAAAGAAACAACATGAAACCAGAAAAACTCATGTGAGTTGTTACCAATATGAAAGTGTGATGCAAGAACCCCCCCTTAATGGAACTTTATATTAGTTCATTATTACAATACCCAAAGACTGCAAAAGGAGAGAAGGCAAAAAAATGCAGAAACTACAAAAATAGAAGCGAAAATGCAAACCTAGTCCATGAAACAAAAAATGAATGCATGAAAAAAATAAGGTACACATATTCTAAAAAGGACCTCAGATCTACATAGAGACCGAAACCATCTTTCTGATGCCCCTTGAATCATGAAAAATGGATAAGTGAGTCAAAAGATATGTCTCCTAGAGTGACAACAACAACATATGACTTCTAAGGCCAAAAAGGACATCAAAAATGCAAAACAATATAATCACACCTACACCATTGCATAAAGTTCAGAAACAAATTTTTGACAATATCTCGTTTGCAAATAAATGATGTTGTATGTGAAAGTTATGCCCGATTTGATGAAACTGCTCCAAAAAGACCAAATAAGCCTCCAATAAGCCCTCAGTGGCTAAAAAAGTTTGACCCCTAGTCACCTAGGTGGACAAGGGGGTTGGCAGCTAGGGGTTTTTGGTGCAGCCCCTAGTCATCCACATAACTAGGGCTAGGGCTAAAAGCCCAACAGGGGTTGGCACATGGGCTTTGGTCACCTGTAAGAGTTGGGTGAATCCCGTAGGAGTTGAAGGCTAATGGTGGTGTGGGGGCAGAGACCATCGGTGGTGATGGCGGCTTGATGGTGGGGCAGTGGCTGCCTAGTTGTTGTCGAGCGACAGAGACCAAATAAACTGGCTGAGCAAAACACTACTCAGTTTTTTGAATTTTTTGAATTTTTTTTATATTCTAGCCTCAAAAAATGTTCCAGGGAGCTATATCGCCATTGGGAAAAAAAAAATTGCCTCTTTAGATGACTTTGCCCAAAATGGACAAATTTTATATGAAAATAGGGATTTTTGGGCGCTACGAATCCAACGACGAGGTCCGTTTTGGTCCAAAGTGTCCAAAAGATTAGGTGACCCCAAATCTATCAAAAAAATCATCGAGCTTGAAACCCTCACAAATCTGGCAAACAGTGACCAAAATGAATGAAATAAAAGCCATTTCTCACTTTTTCCAGTGCTCTGAATCCAATGGAAAACTCCAAACTGATCCAAGATGCTCCATAAATATGCTCAAGGAATGAAACCCTCGAGGGACCTCGAACGAGCTCTAAAATGTATTCCTCCAAAAAAGCTAAGAAGGGGATGCAAATTGAGGCTCTGATACCATGTTATAAACCAAGATTTCAAATGCAAACAAGAAAATAACCTTCCATTAAGAGAAAATTAGAAGAAAAAAAGAGATTTCATAAAGATGTGCAAATTGATATATTCGAACTATAATAATTATAAGAGATAATTTGTGTTATAAAAGAAAAGATGCATAAACCTAATCTTATCTTGAGCAAAAAGATAGCTCAGCAAGATAAGGATAACAACCTATAACCTAGGAGCTAAATAATTCCTAAGTAAACCTATGTAAAGTGTAATTAAATATTAATTACACCAACATTTTCAAGTGACGTACAAAGTGTATCAAGTAGTTGGTCCTAATTCCATGCACACTTTCATATCCACCCATCATTGCTCATCTTCCAATGTTTGGAGAGTCAAAGATTCCAAGTTGTCAACCAATCCATCTTTTATCCCTAAACACACTCCATCCAAGCCTCCACGAATGATATCCAATTCTCAAATTGACCATGTATTGGAAATTTTTCTTCATCATAAGGATTATGAAGGCACTCTATCACAATGTGCACACAGAGATAGAGTTTACCCCAGTATCAGTAAAGAAGATCAAGAATCCCAAAAGTTGCATTCAAGTGCATGTATCTTAGCAAGTCAACTTCTTTAAGTAGGCTATCAATGGCACATCATGAAAAAGCATCTATAGTGACATGACAAAGTGATTCAACATGAGCTTAAAATCTTTCAAAAAAATCAAAAAATATGAAAATCCAAAACAAATTAGAAAAAGGATTGAAAATAGTAAAGAAAAATACCGTCCTCTAGTTAAAACTAAATGGGTGGTGCTTTGGGTTGGTACTCTGATGAAAGCTTGGTAAAAGGGAATCATGTGTAGAATTGAGCATCTGCATGCACTAGTTTAGGTGAAAGAATATCATCCCATCAATAATAAACCCAACATTCCATCCATCTTATCCATAATAAAGGCATTCATCCATGAACAATTATCCAATCCATTCTCATCCATCTACATCCATAGTTTGAGTTATCTTGATCTTGACAAATTTTGGTACATACTTTATGCTTGCTTATTATAGACATCTTGACATGAGTCATTTTCATTGATCCTATCCTATACAACACTATCTTAGCCATGAAGCATTATCTAAATGAGCATCCTCTATTCAACAAACTTATCTTATTGCAACATAATCCATATCCATCCATCCATACATTTATCCAAGCATCCATCCATAGCATTTCATACATTGCTAGAAACTGGGGGCATATGTTTACATCTTGCTTCGGGAATAAATCTTAACATATATCCACCAAATTATGTGGTGATCTGAACATTGGAAAAATGTGAAATCAAATTGGTCAAGCAGTTGTGAGCCAAAATCAAAATCACTAACCCATGACATATTTTGGCAAGAATATGTTCTTTATCAAGCTTCATTGAACATTGAACATCAATCCAAATAATCACTAATAGTCATATCTAATGTGTGCTTCAACGTCATATCAAATCATCCAAAAAATATTTTGGTTCAAACCAAGCTTCAAAATCCTAATCGATCAAATCCAATCAATCCATCATCATTTCAGGACATCCTTCCCAATCCTTGTGTTGCTTAACACTATCCTTGCATTGTTGTAAATCCTCAACAATGTTATCATTATTAATCCTGATCAATCCAATGATTAATCCCTTATCATTTTGGGATATCCATCCTAATCCTTGTGTTGATTAACACTATCCTTACATTGTTATCCTCAAGAATGTTATCATAATCAATTCATCAACCAGATCAATCAACCCTAGCTTGGTTTTCAACAAAACCCTAAACAAGGCACTAATATCACCACACATATCCATATCCAAATCATTAAAATCATGCAAAAATTCAAAAACATCAGACAATCAAAAAATCCAACAACATTCAAAATAGATCAAAAATCCGAAAACACTCAAAAAGTCAGAATAACATCAAAAACATGGTATCAAAACTACGTCATCTTTGATCCTTGAACATCAACAAGGCTAATCTTTGATCAGGCCGTGAGACATCAAAATCAAAAAAATTCAAAAAACATCAAAATCCAAAAACATTCAAAAAAACACAAAATCCAAAAACATTCAAAAAATATCAAAATCTAAAAACATTCAGAAACACGCAAAATCCAAAAAAAATTTAAAAATCAAAACTCAAAACATTTGTAAAAATCTCAAAAAATACCGAAAATAGCCTCAAAAGATTTGAAAACATCAAAAACATCCAAATATTTGAGAAAAATCCATCCATCTCATCTCGCTTTCACTTGAAATAATCAATCATCCATAATAAACTGATCGTCACCTTCATCCTTTGGCAACATGAATAGAAACAACCACAATGATTGGAAAAAGGAAACTTCAAATGTAAAATCAAAATTGAAACAACTTTTAAACGCAAAATCAAACTCTTGATCATTTTCAAACATTTCAGTCAACCTGATATTAACAATGTATCAATCAACTAATCAACCCATCATCATCCTATACAATGCATGCCCTAGGATATATCGCTCTGATAAAGGGCGTCATTTTGGATATCACTTGGATTTTTATCCTATCAAAACACAACCCTTTGGCTGAAGGTATAAAAAACATTGGCTTGTTTGCGTACTTGATCTTTTCTTTTTATTTATCTTATTGCACTCATTCCAAGGACCTCTCGATGATATCCGAATGAAGGATTTAGAGAGATAGGAATGGGCCAATGATCAATATCTTTTTCTCTATTGTGCTTGTTGGATGTTGTTGTAAAATAACCTTGGAGAATACTTGCTTTGTTAGGTGTGTATGGAAGGTGTTTTGGGTAGCTTGTTGACTATTGCATTGATAGGTTATGTACATTTCCGTGTTTTAGTCTGAGATGTTTGAAACGTCAGAAGTGCATCCTAGCAAGGTTTCCATATGTCAGTTGTGAACATGAATATTCCTATCTGTTTGTCGAGTCAAAGTCCATCACACTAGGTACAATGCCATCCTAGTTCTTTATACCTTGATTCATCATATCTATGTGTACTATTATCAAACATAAGGTAAGTAGCCCTTTTTTAAATCCCAATCATTGATAAGAAAAACATCATCATCTATCATCTATCACCATCTCTAATAAAGTCTCTTCAGATCATGGACTTGTTGGATCCTCTTGTCATCATCTCATTTCTTCTTTCTTCTTTTCCACACTAACATCACATCATGATCAATTAATCATCATCGTCAATGCATATGTCCTGCATCCACAAATCATTAGCATACATATATCTCATAATCATAGCATATCATATCATCCATCTCATCCATCTCACATGCATTGTATTATCATTTAAGTTGTTTAGGATAATATAGATTGGTTATTCTAGGCATCTTCAAACCATCCCATTTGCATCATCATCATAATCATCCATATGTCCATATTGAACCTATTTATCGCAAGATCGATCCTCAAATTGAATCTTTTTGGTCAATCTCTCGAGGGGGAAAAATGTGCTAGTGTACTTCTTTCCACTAGGGCATCTGAAAATTTTTGAATTTTTTTGAATTTTGATTATGACAAGTTTATTCTTTGAACCAATGTAGCAAGCACATTGCTTCAAAGAGGGGGAAATGGTAGACATACAAAATTAGCACCATTCACATTCATCCATTCATTGATTAAATCAATTTCATTAAATTCAATCTCCTAAGGTCATTCATTTAAATTGAATAAATTAACTTTATTTAATTTAAGCCTATCAATATCCCTCTTTGATTAAATAAATCAAACCTTTATTTAATTAAATATGAAAGCATCTTTCATCTCCATTTTAATTTAATTTAATCCTTAAAATTGAAGTCAAATGGGTCAAATCACCTAATCCTCTTTTTTAATTAGCTAAATCAGGATTAATCTAATCTAACCACCCATCACATCCTCTAGCTTTTCCCACTTGCACAAATAAGGCATTTTGATTCATTTATAAAATCCTCATTTTCCCTCAACAAGGAATCTTTGGAGAATATTCCTCAAGTTTGAATTTGAAAACAAGTTGAGTTGTCCCATCAAACAAAGCATTTAAGAGCTCTTGCATGTCTCTTGCAAAGGTCAAACTCAACATTTAACCCATCTTGTTATCAAATTCAAATTTCAAATCTCTGCCTCTTTGGCACATTGACCAAAATGTGCTCATTCCTCAACATCTCACATGTTGACAAGTGGCATCTTTTCATTGGTGGATCTTTATTCCCACATCCTCCATGTTTGGAATTCTTCCATCCTTCTTGGTTATAAATAGAGGCCTCCTCTATTGTATTACTTCACAAATCATCCAAGTTAGCATTTCATCTTGATTATCTTATCCACCATCTCAAGCATTTGAATGTTGTCATCTAGGAGCTTATCAAGGGTTGGGAAAGGGCTTCTTTACATATCAAAGAAGCAAAATTCCACTATGACATAGGGGTTTAATCATGTTCTTATATGCTTTATTTAGTTATTTTGAATATTTTCATCTTATCTCCATATTTTAATATGATTGAGTATTTCATAGGAACACTACTTCGTTTGCTTGTTTTAGACTAACATTATGATAATGTGTGATGAGGTTTAAATAGTTTGTAGATTTATGGTGTTTACAAGCAGTATTGAAGAACATCAACTTGTTTGTTTACTTTATCTTTGTCTTTTGACTTATCTCTTTGCATTCATTCCAATAACCTCATGATGATGTCCAAATAAATGGATTTAGAGAGATAGGAATGGGGAAATGATCATTATCATTGGTTTTCTATGCTTGTTGGATGTTCTTGTAGCATAACTTGGTGAATACTTGCTTTGCTAGATTTGTATGGAGGGTGTTTTGGGCAGCTTCGTGACTATTACATTGATAGGTTATACCTTTCTATGTTTTGGTTTGAGATGTTTGAAAATTCTAAAGTGCATCCTAGCAAGGTTTATGTATGTCAGGAGTGAACAAGAATACTCCTATCTAATTGTCGAGTCAAATTCCATCACACTAAGTGCAACGTCATCCTGGTTCTTTATACCTTGATGCATCATGCTTATGCATGTTATCAAACATAAGGTAAGTAGACCTTTTAAAATCCCAATTCTTGATAAGAAAATCATCCATTTCTCATCATCATCTCTCATAAAGTTGGCTTGTTGGATCCTCTTGTCATGATCTAATTTCTTCTTTTATGCACTAACATCATACTAGAATAGTTAATCATCATCACCAATGCATCCATCCTACATCCACAAACCATCAACATTCTACACATCATCTCACATGCATGTTCATCATCATAATATAGATTTTTTAGTCTAAGCATCTCATAAAACCATACATTTGCATAAAACATCCATTGCATAATCATATAAGAGTTATCACATCATCCATCTCACATGCATTGCATTATCATTTAAGTTGTTTAGGATAATGTAGATTGGTTATTCTAAGCATTGTAAAACCATCTCATTTGCATCATTATCATAACCATCCATTTTGAACCTCTTTATTGTGAGATCAACCCTCAAATTGAATCTTTACGTTCAATCTCTTGAGGGGGAAATGTACTATTGTACTTCTTTCCACTGGGGCATCTGAAAAAATAAGATTTTTTTTGAATTTTGATCACAGTTGTTTATTATTTGAACCAATGCAACAAGTACATTGCTTCAAAGAGGAGAAAAATGTAGACATACAAAATTAGCATCATGCACTTAACTAATTCATATTCATCCATTCATCAAATAAATCAAGTCTATTTAATTAATCTCTAAATAATCCATTTAAATTAAATAAATCAACTTTATATAATTTGATCCTAGCATCATCCTTTTTTATTAAATAAATCAAATCTTTATCTAAAATCATCTTCCATCTTCTTTTAATTTAGTTTAATCCTTAAATCTAAGTCAAATGAGTCAAATCACCTAATCCTCTTTTAAATTAACTAAAGAAGGATTAAATCTAATCTAAATGCATGTCACATTCTCTAGATTTTCCCACTTGCACAAATAAAGGATTTTAATTTATTTATTAAATCCTCATTTTCCCTCAACAAGGCATCTTTGGAGAATATTCCCTCAAGTTTGAAATATCCCCCCAAATTGACATGTACATCCAACAAGGCATTTAAGAACTCTTGCATGTCTCTCACAAGTCAAACTTGGCATTTAAGGCCCTTTTTCTCCCTCCAACAAGCCAAATTTGAAATTTGAAAAGGCCACGTAATGTCATTTATTGGCACATTGACCAAAACTTGCACATCCTCCATCCACTCACACTTGGACAAGTGGCTCCTTCCTATTGGTTGAATCTTTATCCCACATTCATTTTTCATATTTCTCCATCCTATCATTCTATAAATAGGAGGTCTCATTCCTAATTTTAGCATTCACAATTCATGCAAATTTAATCTCCTCACATTGAGAGCTAATTTTGTCCACCACATCTTCAAGGATTTTTATTGTTAAGCTTGTCAAGGGTTGGGAGAGGGTCACTTTTCACAACAAAGTGATACCAATCCATTATGGGATAGGTATGCATTTGTACTTCTTTGACACTTTCAATTAGTTTATTTTGTCATTTTGTTTGTGAAGTATGGTGCATTATCTCATAGGATCATTTGTAGGTTTGCATGAACTAACCCATGTTATGGAGTTTAAGCTTTGTGCAAATTTTGTTGGTGCTCAGAAAGACAACTTTCCATTAGGAAAATGTAGCAATACCAATAAACATAGGTATCAATGTGTATGAATATTGTCTACACCCATAATGACATATATATGTGTATCTACACATTGGGAAAATATATTGTTGACCATTGTAATTAATGGTGGAATCAAACATAATATTGTAGTAGGAAACCTATGCCTAGTTTCCAATTGGATCAAACATAAACTATATAGCATTAACTATTTCACTCTATTGCAACCATAACCGCACAATGGAAGCAATAAATTGGACGCCCTTGGATTGAACACTAGCCCACTAGGAAAAACCTCCAAAAAAGAAAAAATACACTATTACAAACTGATGGAAATCCACATCCAAAAAAACAAAAGCCTAAAAGAAAAATCCATAGAAAATTGAGAATAACAAACCCATACAAAAATATACTATTGTCTCAATGGAACCTCATTATAGATTGAAACAATACAACCTTTTCAACAACAACTTCTTGAAAATGAAACCATATAGCTAAAGCAAGAGAACAATAAACAACAATTCCCAATGGAATCTAACACAAATTCTATAGGATTAACTATTTTATTCCATTACAACCATAACCACAAAACATAAGCCAACAAATACAATTCCTTAACGAGAATTGTAAGACTTCTCAACAACACCTTTTTTGATGATGAGACAACATATCCCAGGATATATGTAATTCCCGTCATGCAAACCCCAAAGGAAAAAACATTACACACATTTTTTTTTTTAATAATACAAAGTAAACATATAATGAAACATTTAAACATAATTACATTGCCTGATAGCATCATAACATTGAGTCCTTTGGGGCATGCGGGGTCACATCGCAAAAACAAACTCATAAAGAAAAATCGCATAAGACTAAATAACATAACTAATCTAACAACCATCATAACCATTACAATATCCATACACATGAGCAGTGGTGGTATCTGCAATGTCACGTACAGTGTCAATTGCTTGCTTTTGGGAGGTAATGAAAACCTCATCTGCTAAGAGGTCCAAAGCTAGGGTGAGAGCAAGAGATCTCTCACCAACCAATACCCTAAAAATAGGGGTTGGTCTATCTACTTGATGATAGGTGGGCCTATCGAAAATCTTGCCACACCCCTAACTAGCATATGGTGGAATGCCCAGGTAGTTGACTTTGAGGCCCAAATGGACCTCAACATACAACTGTTGAATAAAATATAATAGAATTTGGTCATTGTTTGGATATTGACCATGTGCTATGAGAAATCATGGGTAGATCAATGGGGCCATAGCACGATCCAAACATTTGGTGACATGGTATCCCCTCACCTTATGTTGATTTTGATAGAATGGAAAACAAGTGTTTCTTATCATTTCTTTGGTCACATCATCATGTAATTTTTTAAAGGGAACCTCACCATGTACTTCTTCCTACATGTGGGAAAGAATAGTAGCTACTCTATCAAGGGAATATGTACTAGAGTATGTCCAAGTTCACCTCTTAGTTTTTCTAGGCTCTATAATATTGACATGCAAACTTTTGAATATATCAGGCTATGTTTGCACCGTCTTCTAATGAGTCTCTCAATCTCTTAATCTCATTAGTAGTATTTGCAAACAAATTTTTTGGTGGTGGAACATATGCATTTTCCATGTTATATATGTACGTTCACCAAAAGGAGCAATGAGACCTTAGTAAATAATATATCTAGATCTAGGGAATAGAAATCTAAAACAATTCTAAATAAATTTACAAGTGTTCATATGATATATATATTGAACCTATAGGTTACAAACATATAAAATATGGATCTTAAATTAGATTTGTATATGCAAGATAATATCACTAGTACTTTGAATGCTACTTGGGATGAAAAATAGAGCATTTACTAGTTCAAATAATTCATCTAATCATCAATAATATTTCAATACCATTAACAAAAAAATAATCAACATGGGTATGTGCAGGATCATGATGGGCCAAAAAGTGGCAATATTATGGGTATTTGTACGGTATGTGGCTGACGACTTTTTTTAAACCCAAAATAGATGAAACAAAAAGTGTTTTTAGAGGAGATTCTCAGCTTTCCACCAATATTAATTATTCTTCTTTTTTTAATTTAATAAATAATTCTTATTCATTTTCTATTAGAATTATGACTAAAGTCCTGATTGATAGGTTGATTGAAAAACATCTATAAATTTTAAATGGTATCACATTTTTTGAATCCAAAACATGTGTCACATTCTATGCTTCACATACTATAGAATTAAAAAAACAAAAAATAAATTTCCTGAAGTTTTGACCAAGTTAAGGTGGTCAGACATACGAGTTTTTATATTTTTTAAAATTTGTAATAAAAAATTCATAATTAATTATTTACTTGGAAAAAATTACAAAAATATGCATCACATCTGAACATGAGTCCTCTACTTATATATAAAATATTATAAAAAAATATTATCATTGTATTATGGTTAGGCTGGTCAGACAGACACCTACTTATTTTTTCCCTGAAATTTAAGTACAACTGCATTGAAATTTCAAATTTTCACCAAATAGATTTTATTTATTTTTAAATAAACCTAGTATTTTAGAAACTATATTCAATTTTCTACAAATTCTATTCTTACATATTTTTAAAATAGTATAGATAAATTATTCAAATTTTTATGTCAAGTTGCCTAACACTGATTTTTCTGAATTTTTTGCCACTTAAGGGCCTACTTTTTCCATTATGATCCTGCACATATCCACGTTAATCATAGTTTTTAATAACCAAAACATAATCTAAAATAATTCTAAAATTTAAATTTACAAGTCTGCACATGATACACATATATTGAACCTATAGACCTTGCACACATATAAAATATGCATATTAGATTAGATTATTATATGATCTTTAATATCACTAGTAATTTGAATGCTACCTGGGATGAAAAATAGAGCATTCAGTAGTTCAAATAATTCATCTAATCATCAATAATATTTTCATACCATTAATAAAAAAACATTAAACAGCTATCATAGTTTTTCATAATCAAAACATTTTCACTATTTTATTTAATTTTCTAAACATTTTACTTATTTAATTTTTAATATATTTATCAATTTATAATTCTTAGGTTCAAATATCAGCCTTCTAGAGATCATATTAGATGGATTCATCCACAAGAAACCAAGTGAAAGTTTAATTTTGATGGTTCTTTGAGGGGAAACCTAGGGAACTCTAGTACTAAATGTGCCATTAAAGACTTAAAAAATATTGATAAAGGTCGCATCTAAGATTTATTTCTTGGAACTAGTAATAAAGGGAAAGCATCATTACTTAACATTGGTGGTCATCTAAAATCAATTTAGTCATTATTGAAGGATATTCAATGGAAACTATATTTAGCATCATGAAATGATCATTGATCAATAAGAAGAAAAACATCATATACTATATGAGGCATGGGAAATACTTGATTCACCAAAATTATTCTCTAAGTATGTTGCTTCCATGAAGGAAACAAAACAACACATTTCTTTTCAAATCAAGGGATTTATAGCACGAATGATTTAATAATTGGAAATTATATGTTAAATAATGGTATAGATTAAGAAATTGTTTATGAAATTATTTAAAACATAATTTTTTATAAAGATGGAAAGTGTTTGAAGGATGATATACTTATAAAAGGAATGTTAATATTGGATTGAAATAAATTCTCATCAAAAGAAGTTGAAAGTGTATTAGTTATACTTATATGAATGTAAGAATTTAATATCAAATGATTTTTAAGGCATATGAAAAGTTAGAAATTTAAGAAAACAATGAATATAAAAAAGTAGCTATTTTACTAAGAATGGCTCATAACACCTCATACAAGAGAGTTATAATGCATACAAGAATCTTGGATTGGATTTGGAGGACCAAATTAATGGAAAATAAAGATGGATGGTAAATAATATATCAATAATAATAAGGATCAAACATTCTAAGAAAACAAAGGATAAAGTGAGGAAGAAATCCAAGAAAGCAAGAACTTTATAGCCCCATGTCAACACCATTATTTTGGCCACCAAGACTATGTATAAAGGAACTAATGGTTATAAAAAAGAGGCTTGAATCTAAAAAATCAAAGGGATAACATGAGTAATAGGGATAACATGGGAATAAAAGATGAATGAAATTAAAAAATCTAACTAGAAACTATTAAGAGATTAAAATAATTAATGAGAAAGTAAATAACTTGCAAAATATTATGGAAAATGAGCTCCATGAGTTAATCATGATAAAATAAGATCTTGACCACTTAAAATAGTAGGGGAAATTTAATTAACTATTCTAGAAGGAAGATATTCACTATAAATAAAGGAAATCTATCCTACAGTCAAAACATGGAGGAAAAATACAATTAGATCTAGAAGATCAAATTGACAAGCCAAGTCTTAGGAACAAGTAGTAAAATAATTATCAAGTAAGAAAAGATAGATCATAGAATAAGTTAAGGTAAAAATAAGAGAAGAAAATGAGAGAGATGATAAGCTTGTAAATATAATTTCTAAATTATTGAGGCAATATTTTGATAAGGAGAAAACCAAAAAATTAGAAATAAACTTCCTCATATCCATAAAGAAAATTTGATAGGAGGAAGGGACATGCACATAATATTTATCATGAAAGTTACCATACAATGTATAAGAACATGATACTAAGGAATAAAGGTTTCTTATAAGTACACAACAAACCTAGATGAAGATTTAACCCTAGTACAAAAAGAAATAAATAATGAAAGAATAGGAGAAAATGAAGACTTAATCTTTGAACAGATTTTTTCTATTACCTCAAATCTTCCACCAATATAAATTGAATTGGTGATTAATCAAAATACTAAACTTTTAAAACTTGAAAATTGAATAAACATTACTACCTTTCACTTTCACCTAATTGAATGATTAAATTGATCACATATTTTAAGTTTTAGTGAATATAATGAGGTTACATCTCAATTCAACTATCAATTACCTAAATTATCAACTTTTTGAGAAATTTTGTGATTTTGTGAATTTGTGACTTATGACAAGAATAAAGATGTCAAAAAATACTACTTGGTGATATTCTTGTCACATTATATTGAAAACCAATATTTCACCTAGAATAAGATCAGTTGTATGGAATATTAGGTATCATAGATGAAGAAAATGTGATTTATTTGTTTGGTCTCATCTACCATGGGTATCTTCAATTTTTTTGATCATTCCTCCTACTAAAATTTTGTCTAATTTTATCTCAACTCTTGTTTTGACATTGAGGTTTTGAGTTAATATTTTATTTTCCTTTATGGTTTGGATCCTTCTTTTAGTTCTTAATATTTATCTTTTTTCCATTAATTTAACACTTGAATTTAGTTACAAATGGTCTACACACCTATTCCAAATATTCCATTTCATGAATTTTATGGGTTTACCTTATCTTACATGCCAAAGTCACAATTTACTACTCTTGATTAAATTCCTAGAAGAAAGTAAGGAACTTGGGATACCCACCTCCGAATGGTCTTGGAATGGATGAATTTAGATGGAGAAGGATTTCAAAAGGCTCATGGTACTTGTGGACCCCTCAAAGGTATGAAATATAACACATGAACTCTATTTATGAAATTTGGTCTTTAGTTGTTGGCTTCTATTATGAATGTGATTTATTGTTGGCAACACAAGGGCAGACAACTAAGAGGGGGGGATGAATTAGTTGTCACAGAAATTTAAAACTTATTCAAATTATTAACCTTATTCTTAGATCTTATTATTAGCCATGAAAGCATAAATCATCAGCACATCAAAAACACACATAACACCAAGACCCTTTTTATGTGGAAACCCTGTTAGGGGAAAAAGCATGATGGAGGTCAATACATAAGATTATACCCTATTAAAGGTATAAGGAATGAAATAATGGGAATGCACATGCATTTAGGTACACTTCCTACAACTCACTACTCAATTAAAACAAGGCTAACGACCCAGATGAAGACACACTATCTTACAGAAGGAATCAGATTACTTCTGCAAGGATTTAAATTGACAAATTAGCATCTGATAATGCTTGATCAAAGTTTTGGTTAAGCACATGAACAATTCTTCACTCTTCTTCACACTCTGCTCTGCCTTCGAATGATTTAGATCAATATTCACATGTATAAAAAATAGAAGCACACCTCAATTCGATTAAATAATTTCTCTTATATATCCACAACATGAGATTTCATCCCTACATGTTGACTTGGACAAAATAATAAAATAAATATAAACTCTCCACCCAAAATACTAAAGATTATTAATACGAATCAACAAGGTTGGCCATAGCTTAGTGAAGACCCAAATCAACATCTCCAACATGAAAAACACTTCAATTAATTACTCCTCAAAGATCCACAACATGCTACAAACACCATGTCGGCCAAGAATAAGAAAAACATGAAGATGTAAGAGAAAATTGCCAACCATGAGTAGAACGATCAATGCAGACATGTAACAAAGATAGAGCAAGATCTATAAGCATCCAAAAACATAAAAAATCACTAGAGAAGCATCCACAACAACTAAACTAACTGAAATCACATCATGTTCAATGTGGAACACAAACTGAAGCAACAAAATAATTGTCAGAATGTAAATCTTCATAACTTAATCAAATCTTCACACAGATCTATGAAACTTGACATGGATAAACTAGATTCACTCAACAAAAAATCCTTTATTCCACAACCTATGATCATCAATGTATAGAACTTACCGACATACTAAACTTCACTTCACCACTGACAACCTACAACTCATCTCATTACAATTTTCTCATTATCCTTGACATATACAACCTCTAATGAATTAATGCTAATAGTGTTGACATTAATGACAACCACACATCAGTAACACAACCACAATATCCAACAATCTGCCCCATTGGCATTGATGGCAACACATGATGTCAAAAACACCATCAACACAACTAACTCTTGACACTTACCCCCCCCTTAGATTCTCACTCATTTTCTCCTCAATTATTTCACATGATCTTCTTTCCCAAAAAAAATTTCACATGGTATTCTCCCCCTTTGAAATCAATGACAAAGATATCTTCTATACAAGCTATGAACCATATATCTGAACATCTAAACATTTGACTACTCCCCCTGAGTAGTGACCACCACAACATCAATCTAGATAAAGATATCACTTTGAAAGGCACAGATTGATGTAATGCAATGCATCCTTAGTTCTGAGTAGGAGGGGTTATCACCCCTAACTTCCCTCTGAGATACTCAAAAGTATTCTTAGGAAATGACTTGGTAAAGATGTCTACAATCTACTCCTTAGTAGGCACATAATCCAGTCTGAATTCCTTTTCACTCACCTTTTCTCTCAAAAAGTGAAACTTAATAGATATATACTTTTCTTTTGAATGTAGCACTAGATTCTTAGATATGTTAATAGAACCTGAATTATAATAGAATATAGCAATAGGCTCATTATACACAACTCTGATATCCTTCAACACCTATTTCATCCATAGGACTTGAGTACAATTGTGAGTAGCAACAATGTATTCGGCCTCTACAGTAGATATGTAAATGACATTACACTTCTTACTTAACCATGAAATCATCTCCTTACCCAAGAAAAATGCTCCACCACTAGTACTTTTCATGTTATTTACATCTCCTACCCAATCAACATCAGTAAAGGCACTCAAAGTAAGATCATCATCTTTAGGACACCATAGGCCAAAGTCGCCTATTCCCTTCAAGTATCTAAAAATTCTCTTCACAATAGTCACATGAGATTCCTTTGGATTAGCTTGAAATTTTGCAAAAATACATATAACATTCATGATAGTAGGCCTTGTTTGAGTTAAATACAACAATCCACTAATCATTGATCTATATCTAGTCTAATTTTTCTTTAGAGAATCATCTTTTGTTGTCAACTTGCATCCGGTCACCATGGGTGTACTAACTACCTTTGAATCTTCCATACCAAACTTCTTCAACAATTCCTTCACATGCTTGGACTGAGATATAAACATCCCTTTGTCTAAGTAATTTGCAATCCCAAAAATAATTTCATCTCACCAATCATTGACATCTCAAATTCACTCTTCATCTCATTAGCAAAATTCATAAACAAACCATCATCTCCTCCAAAATTGATATCATCAATAAAGACTTCAACAATCAAATCTTTATTACCATTCTTGAAATACATATTACTATTAGTTGTAACTTTTTTAAATCCAAGCTTCACCAAATACTTGTCCAATCTAGAATACCATGCTTTTGGAGCTTGCTTGAGTCTGTACAATGTTTTCTTCAATTGACACACCATATCTCCCTTATTAGTCAACTGAAATCCATCAGGTTTCTCAAAATACACCTCTTCTTCCAATTCACCATTTAGAAAAGATGACTTGACATCCATCTAATAAACCTTGTAGTTCTTGTAAGTAGCATAGGCAAGAAATAATCTTATAGCTTCAATAACAAGGGAAAAATTCTCTTTAAAATCAATTCCTTCCATCTGTGAATATCCTTTGCAGATTAGTCTTGCTTTATTACTAACCACTTATCCTTGCCCATTTAGTTTGTTTCTAAAGACCCATTTAGTTCTAATGAAATTCTTATCCTTAGGTTTGGGAACAAGAATCCACATATCATTCTTCTCAATCTATTTTAGTTCCTTGCTCATTGCTTCAACCCAATGATCATCTTTACATGCTTCATTCACACTAGTAGGCTTAGTCTTTGAAATCAAGTATTATTCTCTTGCAATCTTTCTCCTAGTCTATACACCTTTCTTCTTATCTCCTATAATCTGATCTTTTGAATGATTCAATCTTACATACCTTGGAGTCTTCTTAGATTGTTCTTCAACTTCAAGTTCATGTTCTCTCTTTTACAAATTTACTAGTTTCTTCTTCCTCTTGATATTCCTAATCCATCATAATGATTTGTACTTGATTTTTAATATGAACTTTTTTTCCCCTATTTGCACTGAAATTCTAATCATCATAATCATATCCATAGGTTTTTGATGGTGTACCTAAGTGTTCATCAATCTTGACATTTGCACTTTCAACCATTTTCCTCAATCTTTTATTGTAACACTAATAGGCCTTACTATTAGTAGAATAACCTAGAAAGATACCTTAATCACTCCTAGCATCAAACTTTCCTATGTATTCATCTCTCTTGATATAACATTTGCTTCCAAATATCTTGAAATATTTAACTGTAGGCTTTTGACCAATCCATAGCGCAAAAGGGGTCTTACCAGTATCACCTTTTATTTGTACCCAATTGAGTGTGTACACAATAGTACTCATAGCTTCTCTCCAATAGATATGAGGGACATTTACTTCCAACATCATAGTTCTAGTAGCATCTTCAATTGTTATGTTCTTCCTTTCCACAACCCCATTTTGCTAAGGGGTCTGCAGTGTAGATAATTGTCTCTTTATTCCATGTTCTCCACAAAAAGAATTAAATTCACTAGAAGTGAATTCACCACCTCTATCTAATATCATACACTTAATCTTTAGACCTATCGCTATCTTAACCATAGCCTTAAAGGTCTTCAACTTTTCCAATGCTTCAAATTTCTCCCACAAGAAAGTAACCCACACCATTCTTGAATAATCATTAATGAGTAACATAAAATACATGTACAACCTTGTAAAATTTTGACCTTGGGGGTACCACAAAAATCAGTATGCACAATTTCCAACAATTCATTTGAACAATGTCGTTTGATCCAAAATGAAATTCTAGTTTTCTTTCCTAACTGACATTCCTTGCATATGGAATTAGTAGGTTTCACCAACTTAGGTAGATCTCTCACAACCTTAGTGGAACTTATCTTGACAATATTATCAAAGTTAACATGACACATTCTCCTATGCCATAACCAAATTTCATCAACCTGAGCAATCAAACAACTTTTACTAGCAACACTCAAGTGAAAGACATTACCTTTTTTTTTTGTGCCTAATGCAATTACATTTCCAAAACTCAATATTCTACACTTTCCATCCTTGTACTGAATATTTTATCCCTTGTTAACCATCTGACCAACACTTAAAGGATTATGCTTCAGGCCTTCCACATATAGGACATCATCAGTATTATTCTTACCATCAAGAGAAATGCATCATCTGCCATGGATCACACTAGTTGTATTATCACCAAATCTCACAACATGACCATCATACTTTTCTAAGCTCACAAAATTACTTTGATCTCTTGTCATATGATGTGAGAATCCACTATCAATCACCCATTCATCTTTCTCTTCAACTTGAGCAGCTAGGGCTTTCTCCACATTTGTACAACTAGCAGATTCAATAGATACAAGATTATTTTCCGTGATAGAAATAAATACCCATTCATCATCAGTTTTTTTTCCTTTGTTAGATTCATCATTTATCACACCTTCATCAGTAGCATAGTAACACTTCTTTTGAAATCTAGGCTTGTTATGTATTGGTTTAGGAGCTCTTTCCAAACACCTTGATGCAAAATGACCTATCTTATTGCAAGAAAAACATTTAAGAGGAAATTTTCCTTCATACTTACCTTTTGACAATAAGTGCTTCCAGCTCTTCCAACTCTCTTTCTTCTTCTTCAATCTATCTTATTTCATCCTCATACTTGAATGTCTTTCTAGATGAGCTCTAACCTAGATCATATTTATGTTTATCTCTTCTAGAATTAGTATCCTTAAATGTAGATTTAACCTTAGTAAGGGCATCACCAAATTCACTCAACTCAAAAGTAGTAAGCTTACTAACCAACATATCTCTGGTTACATTTGTTACAGTCCAAAGCTCTTTAATAGCACTAGCTTTGACTTTGTAAGAATCAAGCAAGGATCTAAGCACTTTATCAAAAATCTCAGATTCATCTATCTATCCACTAGCACATTTGATAGCACACACAAGTTCATTCACTCTTTGCATAAAAATAGTAATTTTCTCATCATCACTCATTCTATTCTTCCATAGAGAATAATTTGTTCCATCAAATCTTGGACTATCCTTCTTGTATGACACAATCTTAGATCACCTCAAGCTATTAAAATTCTTCCAAGGAACTTGCTCTAATACCAATTGTTGGCAACACAAGGGTAGAAAACTGAGAGGGGGGGTGAATCAATTGTCACAAAAATTTAAAACTTATTCAACTTATTAACCTTATTCTTAGATCTGATTATTAACCATGAAAGCATAAATCATCAACACATCATAAACAAACATAACACCAAGATTATTTTTACGTGGAAACCCTGTTAGGGGAAAAACCATGGTGGAGGTCAGTCCACAAGATTATACCCTATTAAAAGTATAAAGAATGGAATATGGGGAATGCACATGCATTCACTCACATTGCCTAGAGTTCACTACTCAATTACAAAAAGGATAACCATCCAAAGGAAGAGACACTGTCTTATAGAAGGAATCAAATTACATCGATAGGGATTTGAATTGACAAATTAGCATCTGTTAATGCTTGATCACAATTATAGTTAATCCCATGAATAATTCTTCACTCTTCTTCACACTTTGCTCTGCCTTTGAATGATTTAGATCAATATTCACACACATACACACAAAAGCACACCTCAATTCAAATAAAAAATTTCTCTTATATATCTGCAACATGAGATTGCATCCCTACATGTTTTCTTGGACAAAATAATAAAATAAATATAAATTGTTAGCCCAAAATACTAAAGATTATTAATGCAAATCAACCAAGGTTGACCACAGCTTAGTGAAGACCCAAATCAAAATCTTCAACATGAAAAAACTTCAATTAATTACTCCTTGAAGATCCACTGTAACATGATACAAACACCATGTCAGCCAAGAACAAGAAAAACATGAACACGCAAGAGAAAATTGCCAACCATGAGCACAATGATCAATGCAAACATGAAACAAAGATAGAGAATGATCTAGAAGCATCCAAAAACATCATGAACCACTATAGAAGCATCCACAAAAATTGAACTAATTAAAATCACATCATCTTCAATCAGGAACACAAATTGAAGCAACAGAAAAAGTGTTAGAATGTAAATCTTCATAACTCAATCAAATCTTCACACATATCTCTGAAACTTGACATGGATAAACTAGATACACTCAGAAATAAACCCTTTAGTCCACAACCTTTGATCATCAACATACAAAACTTACCAAGATACTAAACTTCACTTCACCACTAACAACCTGCAACTCATCTCATTGCAATTTTCTCAATATCCTTGACATATATAGCTTCTAATGAATTAATGCTAATAGTTTTGACATCAATTAAAACCACATATTAGCAACACAACCAAAAAATCCAACATTTATAAGGTGGAATTCTTAGTTGAAACTCTCAATCTTCCATTGTTGGTTTCTACTGTGATTATACAATATGAGCCAATTATTAATCTAATGTTAATTATTGAAAGGTATATATTATTCTCATCTTAACTCTCACACAGAGTTGTCTTAGTCAATTTCTCATATGAGTTCCATTTTGTAAATTTTTCTTAATATAAAAACATATTTTATTTCATTAATTAACCTATCTATTCTATGTTACAAAGGATGCTTTTATTTTAAACTATAAGTATATAATTCAAAATTAATTAGTAATTCAAGATAGAGTACACACAATATTTAGTTAAAATAAAATAATATTCTTATTTCCATGAGATTTATGTAGAATGGTAGCTTGATGTCTCAAAAATATTTCTTTGATGTACTAAAATTTTATCATTACATTATGAGTGAATCATCTCAATTATATAGCCAAGCACATCAAAAATTTATAGATTGGAAAGAAAAATAATCACACATTTATCATATTTTTATATGTATAAAGCTTCTATGATCAAAGTATTCATACTTATAGATTGTATAAAACTGTAAATTTAATCATTATTCCTAATGTAAATTAAGAATCAATCTAATAAAGTCTGACTTCATATTGTACACTTGTTATAAACATCTCACTAATCCAACCATACATTTTATATATGTTAAAAAAAATATAATAACAAAATACAACTTCTAAATATGATAGTAAATCTAATTAATTAATTTATTTAAAACTAAGACTCCAAAACTAATAACCATTCAAAATCCTTAAACACTGATAGCATAACATTAAATTATAGGTTTTTGTTAAATCAAGAAAGTAATTTAATTATTAATATGAGAATAATTTAAGTAACCTAACTCTAAGACAAACACTACAATTTCACATTGGGACATATGTATATGACCTTTTAAATATAAAAAATAACCCCCACCAAAACATGTACCAAAAAATATTAAAATCCTTCTTATTTTGTTTTTCTTGAAAGGAATCTAATGGGAATAGGAAATTGCTTGGAAAACAAGATGGAGAAGATTATATCAAATCCCAAGAGATGAGCTAATTATCCTTGGTTGAAGCCTCAAATACTAGCTTTGTTTTTAAATTGAAAATGAAATCTTAGGACTAGACAATATCTCACTAGATCATAATATGACAACCCACATGGATGGCTCTTAGCTATATGGAAAAAATTCTAAAGGAGTCTTCTAATAAAACTAGTCTTTCAAAATTTATATTAGATTTAAGGAAATTTTTTGTTTGTTAAATGTTATTTTATTGACTTGACATTCAATTATGTTAATTATATATTTGAGTAATATATAAATGATAAATTTTATTGAACATTGTAACGATTTAGAATCTAAGATATAGTTTAAGATTTATTTTATACATTTTATAATCATATAAGTATATCATCAACATGATCTTAACATCTAAGTTAATTATGGATATTATATGATTATTTGGTGTGCCTTCAATTATTATCTTAAAAATTTTAAATTGGAAGAGTAGTTTGATCAAAGGAGAATGATATCACTTGGTAAATTTCTAAAAGAACATCCTTAAACATCTAAACTATATAGGTTTTTGCTACTAAAAGCCAACCAATTATCATCAAATATTATCTACTTTGAGGTTTGTGTGTTTGGTTCCTCAAATATACTCTAGAATCTTAGATGAACTTTTACAGTCACCATCATTAGGGTTCATCCTAATGTGAATGTGTGAGAACTCTCCTAATCTTATCTAAAAATAATAATTGGAGTTATGTGATAGACATTATAACCCTATGTCTTGGTTAATTGAAAGGTATAGGAGGGTGTAGGAAGATCTAGTGAGGTCTATTCTTGAAATAAGGACACAAATAAATTGGCCATACATGGCTATGAATGAGATAAGGAAACCTACTAACATGTATCTAATAATGATGCCAACTTAATCCATTAATTTATTTAATGGTACAAAAAAATCTTATCATGTATGAGTGGTTTACTTATTCTAAATGTGTAACCAATTTTATGTTGAGTTTAGGATGGAGTTCCTAATGACCACCTTTACTAGCTATGGGAAAGTAATGCTAAGAACCACCAAGTATGGTAGGGAATTTTTTAGGTTTATATTTTTCTATTGAAAATTTATATGCTAAGATTTAAGATTAGCATCATACAAAAAAGTTAAGTACTCAAAGTAGGATATTGTTTAATATTACTATTGCAAGTTAATTTTTTGTCTAATAAGTAATATTCTTTTGAATAAAATTTAATGAACCAAATAAAACTTGATTTCCTTGAGTGGTATTTGATTATGTATTAGGGGTCATAAAGAAATGTGTTCTCATGGAATGCCCAACTACAAGATATTCACAAAATGGGGTCTTATGGAATGTCATGATTCTAACATATGCAACAAATAGGTTTGTTGAAAAGGCTTTAGAGACTTTCAAGCAAATGCAATTGGCAACTGTAAAACCAAATTCCATAGAAATGGGTTTGTTGAAAAGGCTTTAGAAACTTTCAAGCTTTAGAAACTTTCAAGCAAATGAACTTAGCAGCTGTAAAGCCAAATTCCATAGTAAATGGGTTTTTTGAAAATGCATTAGAAACTTTCAAGCAAATGCAATTGGCAACTATAAAGCCAAATTCCACAACCTTCACCCTGCCTATGTCAAAATGGGAGCTTTGGAATAGGGTATATCAAATTTTTGGGAGCTTTGGTCTCATGGAATGCTATCATTTTAAAGGATACACACAAGAAAAATTTGGTCTAATGGAATGCTATGATTAAATGATACACAAAAAATGGATTTGTTTTATCATTTATGGTTTAGAAACTTTCAAACAAATTCAATTCAATCAACAAATTGCAGCCATGTATGATATGAGGAAGCAAAATTTACCAACCTATGCACTATGGAGGTCGAAGGTGATGCACTATGGCTCGCTCAAAGGTGGTGTGTTGAAGCATGTTTTCCCAAGAGTTCGCCATTCACCATGCTTTACATGCTCTGTTCATTTGCCGTAAACAAAAATGATTGTTGGTTCAATAGTGACATTCTTTAAAAAGCCCTATTTCAATGGGTTCAAGCAAACCCACATTTTCTCGAACCCATTAAAATATTATTGAAATGTTGACCTTTAATGGGTTTGATTGAAGGCTTTAAAGGATTCACTCGAACCTACAAGTTCAAGTGAACCCCCTAAATTAGTGCAACCACACAAAAATAAATTTTCCTTCCTCCATCAAATTGTAATACACTTATGTGGCCTCACCCCATGAGATGTGTGGGTTCATTCTTGGTCACATGGAATGCATGGATAGCTTGTGCTGCAGAAAGTGTATGAGAGTTTTTTGTAGGTTTTTAACAAGGATTGTTGAAGGCAAGGAAGCATATCAATCAAGGATTGATACAGTATTATTGTAATCTTGTTCTAAGGTTAAATAATACAAGTACTATTGATATTGGTGGATTTTTTTCCCATAAGGGTTTCTCCATGTATATGTTGTGTCACTTCTATCTCCTTGTCTCATTGTTCTACAATCTTCTGTCTCTTTCTACAATTGGTAAAATTGATCCAAATAGATAATCATACACAAAGAATTGTGACAAAGAACACTTAATTAAATCTACAATATAATAGTTTTACAAGTTTTAAGCTACAATTTCACCTTCATTTTTAACATTTAGTATTAGACCCAATGGTTGAGTAGAGTTTGGGGCACCTTTCTCTTAAAATCTTGGAGGTTTTTTGGTTGTAGTGGGAGCTTTTACTATTATGTTATTGCAGATTGTAAAAGAAGTATGCTACAATGTATTTGGGCTAATGGTTGTAAGACCCGATATGGCTTGCTCAATCCTAAAAGCAAAGGCTTGGTAAGAGAGGAGTTCTCCCAAGTGATAAGGGGAGGGCAGTTGGGTTAAAATAGTTCTTGGGTTACAGTTATTGGATTAACCTTTAGTGGTCTTTAACACATGGTTTTGTGCTAGTTGAATTGGTCCATGGTTTTGGAGCTCATGGTTTTGAGCCCATGGTTTTGCATGTATGGATGATCTTCATTTATGATATAGTTATCATGATGTTATGGATAGATTTGGTAGGATATGGTTATCTTCATGTGATTTGAAGAGGTTTTAACATCCTGTTTCATGAAGGACCCTTAGAGTCTTTGGTAAAGGTGTTATTGTTCTTCCTTTGGAGAGGATGTAGTTCCTTTTAGTTTTGAGTATTAATCATTTTCTTGGAGATTCATGACTATGCAAGTTTCATTTGAAGTTAGCATGGATTGATTAGTGGGTTCTCATAGACACTAGAGATACTTGGGTTAGGCCGGATATCTCGTATGTTAAGAGATATATGTTGGAATGGTTACTTGTAAGAAAAATATTTTCCAATAGTAAAGACTGAGAATCCTACACCTAGAAATGGATATGATTCCATCATAGACCCAATGAGAAGGTTGTCTATTGTGTGCACAAGACAATCTAGTATCGCACTCTTGGTCTACTCGGCAAGTAAAATGATCTAATCTAGGTGTTTCCCACTTGATTATTAGATGCATTATTAAGATGTATCTTGACTTCTCTTATGAATTTTTGATAAGTAGATGCATTATTTTATGTATTTCCATTGTTCTCCTTGCAATATTGAACTTGATTTAGTTCTAAGGATTTGGGTAGGAGAGGTATGAGAGATAGTTAGTGGCTTTGGGCATATTCCCTTTTGTTGTAGGAATATTTGGCTAAGTTTGATCTACTTTCTATGAGAGGCTTACATCTATTTTTTTACATGTTTCACTATAAGTTGAATGGTTAGATGTTGATATCCTTTCAGTTTGGGAGTGTTGAAGGAGATCTTAATTTACATAGTTTGTCACATGTTAGTGTGGTATAAGAACATGGTTTGATTTGCAGGTTCTCTCTTTGTGGGAATAGTCTTCTTCTTGAAGGATCTTGTGCTATGAGAGATGTATTTTTCATATAATTGTACATGCTTCTTTGACACTATGATAAAGGAGTTAGCCACATCCTCTATGTGAAGTGCTATAGGAGGACTTTTTAATGTTGTGATCTTGTTTTCAGATTTGACATTACCAGTACAGTGGGAGTTCCAGAAGGTATAGGTGTTTTGTATGAGAGGGCCACCTCTCTTGGACTGGTTACAGTTTACTACAGTGAGTTATTTCAGAGGTTTCTTATTGCATGTCTATGTGTGTTGTTACCTTGGAGTCTTATTTTGCAGGATGGTGGATATACAGGGACTTGTTTGTAGATTTGGGTTGCTATGTTGATAGCATGAAGTTCTACCTCTAACATTTTTGGATGAGCTAGCAACTTGCTATGGTTGCTATTCCAATTTGATAGGAGTGTGGAAGTCACTCAAATTATTTTTTTATATTTGAATTTGATGCTTTTGTTCATGAATAGATTGGTAAAGGCTTCAGTGATAGAAGAAATGGTTACAAAGACCTGGGAAAGGTACTAGTTCTTGGTGCAAGAAGGTTGTTGGTCTTGAGTCGTATACTTTATTTATAATAATGATTCCTTTTTTAGAATAATTGCAATGTATAATTTCAACTAGGAGAATTTTTGGAATAGGGTTCCATTTAATTGCAATCCTAAACATATTTCATGTATCTCCTACGTCCTTGGAAAGTGTTCCCCAACACTAGGATTAGAAAGAGATTAAATTTGAATGAAATGAACATGTAAATAGACATTTGTAATTATTACTAAATGATAGGAACATGTGAGGGTGTCCAAGAAGAGCTCCTACAAAATAGGATCACATGGGGCACCCACATGGAAGGTGGAAACCACCTTGAGTTCAATTAACTATTTGGAGGAAAGATAACACTTTAGTAATGCATGTAAAGATCCCAGAAGTTAGGAATTGATATTTACATGAGTGGATTTTAGTTTAGTTTAGTTCAGTTTAGTATCAGTTTAGTTCAATTTAGTTATGGTTCAGTTATCTTTATTTGCATGTAGTTAGTTTTACTTGAATGCTAGTTAACTTTAGTTGACTTGGAATGCATGACTAATGAGTTGAGTTACATGACAGATAATAGATGGCTACATTTAGTTAAGTGGGGATGATCAATTATGCATCATGTTTGCATGAATTGATGGAGAGATATGTTTCAGTTAATAGAGATTGACTTGAACCCACCTTGGGCGCCCAAGTTGGCATCTTGGAGTTAACACCTTTGGATGAGAAGATATTTACAAGGCTTGGTTAATTGGGTCCATTCTTGGGAACCAACTTTGAGGTGATCCTTTTCAAGATATTTTCTTGACCAACAATCAGTAAGTGTTTAGTTTAGGGGTGCCTAAATCGAGGAGACTTTGGTTTTGACATTGCTTTTCATGGAAGAACCCTACTTGCACAAGAATGGCATCGATATTTGTGAGAAGCTTTATCCTCTTGTAATTTTCAACTCTTTTGAGTTTACAATGTTCATAATTGTCTATTTATTGTAGGAAGTTGAAGAGAGTTCTAAGAGAGTAATTTTGTGAAGCATGGCACATGTTTGGAGACATGAGAGTTTATTATAGGTTGTGAAGAAGAATTGTTGAAGGAAAAATAATCATCTCAAGAAAGGATTGATAGAGAATTATTTTAATCTTGTTCTAAGGTTAAATAATACAAGCACTATTGATTAGATGGTGGTGGAGTTTCTTCCTAAAAGGGTTTCTCCACAGTATATGTTGTGTCACTTCTATCTTTTGGTCTTATTCTTCTACAATCTTTTGTCTACCTCTAAAATTGGTAAAATGAATCTAAATAGATAATCATATACAAAGAAATTGTAACAATGAACACTTATTTAGATCTACAATCTCATATTTTTACAAAGTATTAAGCTACATATAATTTCACCTCCATTTTCAAGATCCCCCTTTCTTAGTTGACCTAGAACGGGTTTTTGGCCTTCTTTTATTTCCCCAAAGCTTAGTTCTAGAAACATAGCCAAGACCAATTCACCTTTGGTGGTGAATGGGTCATCCCTTAATGAGAATTTATTTTTTCAATTTCATTTTTGCAGGAATTTAATTATCTTTCTTTCTAGATTTGGTGTCGGCCTTAATTCTTTGAATTTCAGAGTTAATATTCTAATTTAGTATACATAAGGGGTTAATTCGCATTGTTCATCCTAGAAAGTTTATCAAGAATTGTAATATTTTCAAGAGAGCATCCTAATACTTTACAAGAGCATTATAGACCACTTCAAAAGCATTTTTAGGGAATTTCAAGGTAGAAGTCAAGAGTTCATTGCAACAATTCAAAGATCATATCATAATGGAAAGGTTCTAATTGCATCATTTCATGTTCATGCTTCATTATCTTATTTCATCATTTGGTGTAATTACCTACAAGGGATTTGATTGAGGAAAACCCCAATTCACTAAAAAATCAAAAAGTATTCTATCCTTGAGTGTGTGATTGCAGATTTAAAGGTAGAAGAGCAAGATTATAAAAGTTGTCACAATTGTCAAAGTTGCAAAGTTGTCATTCAAGTTGTAAGACCACAAAAAGAGCCCCACAGAACTAAATATTTCCTTCTAGAACTTGATAACATGGATTTCAAGAGTGTAGAAAAAAATGTATAGGATCCTAAAATTAGTTTTCCATAACCCTAAAAGGACCCATTCACCCCTGAAGGTGAATGAGTCCTCCATAGCTCAAAAACAACTTTCTGGATAGGTACAAAACTTTTCATACTCTAAAAACATTCCTCATAGTTGCTATATGAGTTAGGGTTGATTTCTAGTTGCTATTACTATCTTCTTTTGAATAATTTGAAGTGATTTGGGCTTGGAAAATAAGTGATCCATCTCATTTTTTGTGAATGTGACTAATTCAACATTGCACTTTTCTAAATTTTTGGAGTCTTTCATTGCATTTCAATTTAAATCTTGTATTAAATGCATTTAGATTTGCATTTTATTAGAGTTTCCTCTTTTGTATTGAAATATTACATATCATATAGGGTTTAGACTTGCATTGTTTTTCACTTCCTAAATTTGAAAATTACAAAAACAAAGTAGTTATTTTGCATCTTATTTATATTTCATTCAGGGTATGTGCAAGATCATGATGGGCCAAAAAGTGGTGATATGATGGGTATGTAGCTGAAGATTTATTTTTACCCAAAATTAATGAAACAAAAATGGTTTTTAAAAGAAATTTTCAACTTTCCACCAGTATAAATTACTCTTTAGTTTGAATTTAATAAATAATTAGTATTCATTTTCTATTTGAATTACGACTAAGGTCCTAATTGATAGGCTGATTTAAAAACATATATAGATTTCAAATGGTATCACATTTTTTTAATCTGAAACATGCGTCACATTCTATGCTTCACATACTATAGGATTTAAAAAAAAAAAAACCATGAAGTTTTGACCAAGTTAAGGTAGTCAGACATACAAGTTTTTTATATTTTTAAAAAATTGTAATAAAAAAATTATAATTAATTATTTACTTGAAAAAAATTACAAAAAATATGCATCACATCGGGACATGAGTCCTCTACTTATATATAAAATATTATAAAAAAATATTATCATTTTATTGTGGTTAGGGTGGTCGACATACACCTACTTAATTTTTTCCCTGAAATTTAAATACTACTACATTGAAATTTCAAATTTTTACCAAATAGATTTTTTCTTTTTAAATAAACTGAGTAGTTTAGAAACTACATTCAATTTTCTACAAATATATTCTTACATATTTTTGAAAAAATATAGATAACTTATTCAAATTTTTAGGTCAAGTTGCCTATCTCTGATTTTTCTGAATTTTGTGCCACTTAAGGGCCTATTTTTTCCATGATGATCTTGCACATACCCTTCAATTACATTTGAAAATTAAAAAAAAAGTGTGTTTCAATCTAGGTAGATTACATTTCATCTTTCTATTTCATTTTTGTATTGAATTTGTGGAAAATTTGTAGCTGCATTTCACTATCTACAAATTGGAATTGAAATATATATCTGAAAGCTTGCAAACCATTAAAAAATAGTTTTAAAAGACCTTACCAGAACCCATTCATCCTTACTAATAAATAAGTCCCTGATCAAGTCTAACTTGAAGCTTCTAGCAACTAAAAAGACATTAAAATTCAGTTTGAAATCCACAAAAAACTCGTAAAAAGGCCTAACTGGGACTCATTTTCCCTTACTGGAAAATAAGTCCCTAATCAAGTTTGAAATGAATCTTCTAGAAGTAACTAAAAAGACATTAAAATTCATACTAAAATCCACAAAAAATTCATAGAAAGACCTAACTAAGGCTCATTCACCGTAACTCCAAAGGTTGATTTTGATTCTAATGAGATATTTTGATGGAAAAATTAGAATGGGTCATATTTTTGGAGAAGTTGAGATCTGAATGAAATAAAAGACCTTCCATTAGTAAAACACAATGAGCACAATAGAAATATTTATAATATAAAATGTGAGGGTAAAAATATACAATGAAAGCCTTGCATATATAGGAAATGATGAGGTGGTGAGAGGGCAGAAGTGAAACTCTAAGTACCCATCGAAATGTGAAACACTTGTATGCTCAAATGGTAAGTGTGTGAGAATGTGTAGAGTGCACATGCAATAGGTGAGTACATGTGTGGGTCATCTTGAAAAGAGTGAAATATTAACTAGATGTGAAATAACCATATTAACCCTAACACACCCTCAGAAGCAATGTAGGGAGTAAAGTATACAAATATGGTGATGGGTCTTGACTACTAGGCCATATTAGGTATCCTTATAAATGCAATTTATCATAAAATAGAGTAAAAGAGAAAACTCAAAGGGAAATAAAACTTCTTTCTAAACGAGATATGATATGATGAAAATGTACAAGTGAATATGTGACATGAGGAATCAACGGCCTCCCCAAATACTACTTCTAAAAAAATTTACAATGAATGTTGCAGAGGAGAGAAAAGAGATAGGGTCTATTGCCCCCCCCCCTCGACTCAAAAGTGAGAATGAAATAACTCCATGGAAAGAAATGCTCCCTCAAAAAATTGAGATGAGAAGAGAAACCATGCAAACTCGCCTCAAAATGATGCTTGTAGTGTTGGTATATTCTCAAAACTAGATGCTTAAGATGATCCATGATCACTAAACAACATTTCTCCCCTTAGCAAAAAACAACACCACAAATGTGTTGGAAATATGTGCCTCAAACAATACAGGCTGAAACCTCCATTAGAGCCATGTCGGTGTGATATTCTAAATGTTTGGCTGACTAAGTAGTTTGTATCATCATGTTTTGCACAGGTCATTGTGACCTTGTAGGAATCTTCCCAAACAGTTACTATTTGGAGTCTATCACTATAACATAGAGCAGTCGCTATGATCTCTTAGCGCTCAGGAGTCCTCTAGCCGAAAGGCCATTCAATCTTTAGTTGGGGAGACTTCTGGAAATCATGAGTTTTGGGATAGCTAATGGTTCTCGCTAAGAAGTATTAGCAAAAGATAATGTCTAACCAACAGGAACACTACTGGTGTCTTCATTGTAACATATGGCTCGGTAAGAAGTACCAGCGAACAGTGAAGGTATTGCCAACATGGACACATCCAAACGTTCTTCGGTGTAACACAAAGGGTTTTGGAGAAACATCTTAGTAACTGAAGGATATCTTTCCGATAGCCGATGGCTATCGGGGTAACTCAAAGATCATGGGAAGACGTCTTAGCGAACATTGAATGTCTCACCGACAAAAACACTTTTTTGAAGTCATTAGTGTAGCTCTTGGTGAATGATGGTCATCAGTGGAACATGGTGGTTTCAATAAGAAGTCCCAGTGACTTTGATGAGTCTTGTTGATGATGAAGAGCCTTTGGGGTAAGTCTTGGAGTTTGGTATGTTCTCTTAGCAAAGGGTATATGTCTTGGCGACTGTTGATATCTTCAGAGTATCTTAGAGATCTCAGAGTGAAGTCTTAGTGAAGGGAAATTTCTTGGTGATGGATGAACACTTCAGGGTAACCTTTCTGTCTTAGTATGAACTCTCGGTGAATGATGTGAGTCTTTCCCTCTATCCTTTGGAGCTCAATATGACTTGTGTCTTCGGTGTAATTTTGGTGACTCGCTATGATGTCTTGGCGATAGCGATAGGTCTCGCTGACTACTTGATGGCTCGATGTAACTCATGAAGCTTGATAGAACATCTTGGTAACTACGGTGACTCTTGGTAACATCGGTATGTAGTCTAAGTGGCATCGGCGAGACACTATTAGTGTCTCACCGAGATGCCAACACAGTGTGAATTTTGTTGACCGAGTAAGACTTTCCGATGTGGCATCACGTGGACGAATAGGAGGAGTCAAATGTGAATAGTTAGTAGTTGGTTCATTGTGATGGTTCTGTGAGGAAGCTCGACAAACATGGAACAACAAAGATATACTCTATGATTGTAGATTCTGATTGGGTTTGGTTCAAAGTTTGGTTGTTTCGATAGATTGTTGTATGATCAAAGTGATTTCTATTCTGTAAAGATTGTAACATATAGGTTCCTATGCAATTTTATTAATGGTGAATGCTACTATAAATCAGACACCAGAAAGATAAGTCTCACAATTGTATGTAATCATTATTACTATAATACAAAGTTATTTCTCTTGGTGTGGTGGGTTTTTCTCTCGTAAGGGTTTTCCCACGTATATTTGGTGTTCTTGTGTGAATCTTGTCAAAACTTTGTTTTTGTAATCTATTTCATAGTGCATCTTAACTTGACTGTAATTGTAAATTTTAAAGTGTATTTGCATTCTTTCCTGAAGTATTGACGTTAGGAAAAAAAAATTCGGCATCTAATTTTCCTTACAAGTGGTATCAGAGCCTGGCCAATTGTGTTATCCTTGGGGGTACTTTGGGTTTTTTGTGTCAATTCTCTTCAGTGGGAGTCTTATAGAGTTTGTCATTTCTTATTACAGGTTAAGATGGCTAGTACATCTGGGAAGATTGAAATAGAGAAATTCAATGGCAGTAACTTTGAGTTATGGAAACTCAAGATGGAGGATCTTCTTTTTGATCGTGATATGTGGCTTGCAATCTCCAAAATGAAACCTCAAACCATGAAGCAAGAGGATTGGGACCTGATAGATAGAAAGAAAAAAGGGCTAATAAGGCTCTATTTGGTAGACTCAGTTCTTATCAATGTGCATGAAGAGAAGACTGCCTCTTCCTTGTGGAAGAGACTGGCATCTATTTATCAAGGGAAATATTTGGTGAATAAGTTGTTCCTAAGGAAGAAGCTCTACTCTTTGAGAATGCAGGAAGGAGGGTTTGTAGTTGATCATTTGAATGCATTTAACATGCTACTCACACAATTAACATCTGTTGGTGTAAAGATTGAAGAATAAGATCGTTGTATGCTTTTGTTGTGTTCTTTGCTAGACTCTTAGGATCATCTGGTGATGGCTATTGGGAGTACAACATCCAATTTCAAGATGGAAGATGTTGTTGGTTCTTTTCTATCAGAAGAAATGAAAAGAAAATCTTCTAAGATGGCTAAGGAAGCTCTTGCTATCAGAGGAAGGTCAAAAGATAGAGGCAAGAAGAAGGACAAGAAGTCCAAATCAAAATCAGAATTGAGATCAAAGTCTTCTGGCAAGAAGTCCAAGGTGAAATGCTAGAACTGTGGGCAACCTAGTCAATGACTCTTCTCATAGTGATGCAGACACCTTTATTGCAGCCTTGGCTACTCAGGCATCAGATGATGTCTGGCTGATTGATTTTGGAGCATCATTCAACAAGACATCTCATAGAGAATGGTTCACAAAGTATGAAGAATACGATGGTGGAAAGGTGTACTTGGCAAGTGATTCAACTTTGGAAATTGTTGGCTGTGGAAGAGTCAGAATCCAATTCCCTAATGACAGAATAAAGGGGATCAATGATGTTATGCACATACTAGGTCTGGCTCAGAATCTACTTTCTGTCAATAAGCTTAATGATATCAGAGTACAAGTCTTGTTCTTGAGAAGTGGCTGCAAGATGACTAGAGGTTCAATGGTGCTAGCTAGAGGTGCTCGAATTGGTACCTTGTACAAGCTGCACAAGCTATTCAATGTAATAATGTCTCTTCGAAGTCATTGAAAGCTACTCATGGAGGTAAAGAGGGAAATATCCCTAATTATGTAAACTCTACAGAAGTAAAACTTCCTGTAGAGAAGACTATGCTTTGGCATCATAGGTTAGGTCACACAGGAGAAAAGGGTTTAAAAACTTTGAAGAACAAAAACCTGGTTAAGGGACTTGAAGACTATAATCTTGAATTTGAATTTTGTGAACACTGTATATATGGAAAGCAACACCATGTTTCATTTTATGACATTCCTCATAAATCTTCTGGTTTGTTAGATTATATTCATTCAAATGTGTTTGGTCTAGTGAATGTTCCTTCATTGTCTAAATCAAGATACTATGTGTTGTTCATTGATGATTATTCAAGAAGAGCATTTGCATATTTTTTGAAAAGTAAATCAGAAGTGTTTAGTTGATTTAAGGAGTTTAAAAATTTTGTTGAAAATTAGACTGGTAGAAAAATAAAATGCTTAAGGACTTATAATGGCGGTGAATTCTCTTTTGATGAATTTGAAAGATACTGTAAAGACCATGGAATCAAAAGACACAAGACTACATCTTATACTCCATAGCAGAATGGAGTTGTAGAAAGATTCAATAGGACAGTGATGGAGAGAGCACGAAGTATGCTTAGTAGTACTGGCTTGGAGGAGAAGTTCTGGGCTGAGGCTATTGCTACTGCATGTTACTTGGTTAATCAGTCTCCAAATTCTGCTCTTGTTGAGAAAACACCAATGAAAGCTTGGTCTAGTAAGAAGCTCTCTCTTAGACATATTAGAGTCTTTGGCTGTGAAACATATGCATATGTGCCAGATGTGAAAATATCTAAGCTAGAGAACAAGGCTGTCAAATGTATTTTCATTGGCTATAGTGCTAACATTAAAGGATACAAGCTTTGCAATCCTATTACAGAGAAGGTTGTATACAACAGGAGTGTAATATTTTGTGAGCTGAAACATTCCACCTTGGATCTACAGTTAGAGACAAAGTCAAAAAATAATAAGGATGTAGCAAAAATTCCTCCTACGCCAGAGAAAGAGGAATTGAAGATTCAAAATGTACCTGAAACTGAGGAGAGCTCAAGTAGTTCTGAAAGTTCTGAAGATGAAGAACCTGAGCCTCAGCCAATGAGGTCAACCCGAGAAAGGAAACAACCAGATAGGTATGGGTTCTCATTAATTGATTCTACTTGTGCCTATGCCTTGATTTCTAGCACTGATGAGCCTAGGACTGTAAAGGAGGTAATTAAAATGTCTGATTCAGATTCTTGGTTGGAAGCCATGAATGAAGAAATGGCGTCATTAGATAAAAATGAAACTTGGAGTTTGGTGCCCTTGCCTAAAGGCAGAAAACCTGTGGGCTACAAATGGGTATTTAAGAAAAATATTGGTCTGGATGGCAGTGTAGAAAAGTACAAGGCAAGACTGGTTGCAAAGGGTTATTCCTAGGTAGAGGGAATTGATTATGGGGAAATCTTTTCTCCTGTAGCAAAGTTGACATCCATTAGATTTCTATTGTCACTTGCAGCAGCGTATGACTTAGAGGTTGAACAAATGGATGTGAAGACAACATTTCTTCATGGTGATTTTGAAGAAGAAATCTATATGTCCCAGCCTGAGCACTTTGTTGAGAAAGGTAAAGAAAAACTGGTATGCAAATTAAAGAAGTCTCTGTATGGGTTAAAGCAGTCACCTAGAATGTGGTACCAGAAGTTTGATACTTATGTATTATCTTTAGGCTTTGTGAGATCAAAATCTTATCACTGTGTATATTATAAAGCTGAAAGTGATCAAGTGCTTGTTATTGCTCTTTATGTTGATGATATGTTGTTCATAGGAAATAGCAAGCTAATGATTTCTAATCTTAAGTCTCAGTTGTCTGCTAAATTTTGAAATGAAGGATCTTGGCAGCAAGGTATATTTTGGGGATGGAGATAACCAGGGATAGGAAGAATAGAAAGCTTTGGCTCAGTCAGAGTAAGTATATAAGGACTATTCTAGAGATATTTTGCATGAATGATTGCAAGCAGTTAGTTGTTCTAGTCTTGCAGGGAACGAAGCTATCTATTGAGGACTATCCAAAATCTCCTACTGAGATGGAGGACATGACCAGTATTCCCTATGCTATTGTTGTAGGTAGTCTTATGTATGCAATGGTTTGTACAAGGCCAGAAATTTCCCAAGTAGTGGGAGTACTTAGTCGATTTATGGCTAATCCAGGAAGAATACATTGGGATGCTATGAAGAAAGTATTTAGATATTTGAAGGGCACTTCAAACTCTGCATTATGTTACCATGGGAATTTGGTTGAATCACAGAGGAATCTCAGCATTCATGGATATTTAGATTCTGATTGGGCAAGGGACATTGACAGCAGGAGATCCACCAGTGGATACATTTTCATGATGAATGGTGGTGCAGTGAGTTGGATGAGAAAGTAGCAGGCTGTAGTCACTTTGTCCACTACAAAGGCTGAATACATGGTAGCTACTCATGCTTGTAAAGAAGTTGTATGGTTGAAATGTTTGTTTTCTAACATTGGTTTTGAGGTAGGGGAAATAACAATTTTATGTGATAGTCAGAGTGCCATTTTTTTGGAAAAGAATCCAACTTTCCATGCCAAAACAAAACATATTGATGTACAGTACCACTTTGTACGAGATATGGTTGAGGATGGAAAGGTCAGTTTGAAAAAGGTTGATACTCTAGAGAATGTTGCAGATGCATTAACGAAGCCAGTGAGCACAGACAAGTTCAGGTGGTGTGCCAGTTCAATGGGCCTTAGTGCCCATGATTTTCAGTAAGTTTTATGTGTTCTCTAGAGGTGCCTATATGATCTTCGTCAAGTGGGCAATTGTTGGAAATATGTGCCTCAAACAATACAGCTTGAAACCTCCATTAGAGCCATGTCAGTGTGATATTCTAAATGTTTGGCCGACTAAGTAGTTTGTATCATCATGTTCTGCACAGGTTGCTGTGACCTTGCAGGAGTCTTGTTGAACAGTTACTATTTGGAGTCTATCACTGTAACATAGAGTAGTCACTATGATCTCTTAGCACTCGGGAGTCCTCTAGCCAAAAGGCCATTCAATCGATAGTCGCAGAGACTCCTGGTGATCATGAGTTTCAGGATAGCTAAGGGTTCTTGCTAAGAAGTCTTAGCAAAAGTTAATGTCTCACCGACAGGAACACTACTAGTGTCTCCGCCGTAACATATGGCTCGGTGAGAAGTCCCAGCGAATAGTGAAAGTCTTGTCGATGGGGACACATCCAAGGGTTCTTCGGTGTAACACAAAGGGTTTCAGAGAAACGTCTTAGTGACTGAAGGATGTCTTGCCAATAGCTGATGGCTATTGGGCTAACTCAAAGATCTTGGGAAGATGTCTCAGCGAACATTGAAGGTCTCACCAACATAAACACTTTTTTGAAGTCTTCGGTGTAGCTCTTGGCGAATGATGGTCATCGGTGGAACATAGTGGTTTCGATGAAGATCCTTCGGGGTAAGTCTTGGAGTTCGGTATGTTCTCTTAGGGAAGGGTATATGTCTTGACGATTGTTGATATCTTCAAAGTAGCTTAGAGATTTCAGAGTGAAGTCTTAGTGAAGGGTAATGTCTTGGAGATGGATGAACACTTCAGGGTAACCTTTTTGTCTCGGTATGAACTCTCGGCGAATGATGTGAGTCTTGCCGACTATCCTTTGGAGCTCAATATGACTTGTGTCTTCAGTGTAACTTTGGTGACTCGCTATGATGTCCTAGTGATAGCGATAAGTCTCGTCAACTGCTTGATGGCTCAGTGTAACTCATGAAGCTCGATAGAAGATCTTGGCAACTACGATGACTCTTGGCAACATCGGTATGAAGTCTAAGTGGATTGGCGAGACACTGTTAGTGTCTCACCAAGATGCCAACACAGTGCAAATTCTATTGACCAAGGAAAACTTTTTGATGTGACATCACGTGGACAAATAGGAGGAGCCGAATGTGAACAATTAGCAATTGGTTCATTGTGATGGTTCTGTGAGGAAGCTTGACAGACATGGAACAACAGAGATATACTCTGTGATTGCAGATTCTGATTGGGTTTGGTTCAAAGTTTTGTTGATTCAATAGATTGTTGTATGATTAGAGTGATTTTTGTTCTATAAAGATTGTAACATATAGGTTCCTATTGAAGTTTATTAATGGTGAATTCTATTGTAAATCAGACACTAGAAAGATAAGTCTGAAAATTGTATGTAATCCTTATTACTATAATACAAAGTGATTTCTCTTGGTGTGGTGGGTTTTTCTCCCATAAGGTTTTTCCCACGTATATCTAGTGTTCTTGTGTGATTGTCAAAACTTTGTTTCTCTAATCTGTTTCATAGTGCATCTTAACTTGACTGTAATTGTAAATTTTAAAGTGTATCTACATTCTTTCCTGAAGTATTGACATTAGGAAAATTGTTTCCCCCATCTAATTTTCCTTACAAAATGTATGCACTAATGACTCCATTTCATATAGGAATATGGAGGTAGTAAGATGAATGTCTTTGAAGTTTTCACATAATCTAAAGATGTGAAGTGAGATTAAAAATATATAGTTATAACAATATTTTTATTACTTCTACTAAGAAAGTAATGATTTAAATAAAGGCATTACGATAAAATGAAAAACATGCTTGCATAGGTCACCAAATAATAAATCAAATATATAAACAAAAATGTGTTGTCAATTAATGATGGTGGGCTACCAGTATAATCTAAAAGTTCACCTCTTCATAAAAAATTCCTTCCTAGTTTTTGTCCAAATAAAATAACCTAAAATGAGGCCATAATGACCTAAAAACAAAGATTTCATATAAAATAAACTCTTATTTTATGGTTCCTCCCTCTTTAGGACTTCATTTTCAATTCCTCATTATCTTATTGAGTAAGAAGGGTGCTTACATTAAACCAAAAACATTTATAAACAACAACATACTGGCCTTGAGTTGCCTCACATGCCTTCAAATTTTCAACAAGATATTTTATGCCCAATAGGAAAAGGGCCATACATGAAGCCTAAAATTTAAGATGTCTTAATAAATAATGATAATTTTTTTCAATTTTAGTGTACTCCATATTGTTAATCATCATATGAGACAAAATGGTCTACCCATTTACACTTTCAATACCTTGTCCATGCTAAGTAGGATGAAGACATATATGACACCAAAATACTTGATAAAAAAACAAGATCATCATATGTGCCACTTAGCATAAAATAATTAACAAATGAAATCCTCATGTTTATGTACATGGTGTTAAAATATGACTATTTGAAAAAAAAAAAACTCTCTTATGTCACCTATCATATGTGGGCTATTGAATATAGGCTAATACTATATAGAAATAAATATCTCATTTATATATAGCCACTTCACTATAAATTAGCAATAAGTATGCACCTTTGGACAACCACATTATAGGCCATAGAATGACTATATATATACTTCTTGAGGGCCATTGTACATATATCATAGTCTACAAGTTTTTTATAGGTTAATTATAGGCTAATAAAACACTAACCCTAGACTATAAATATAGTAAAAATAATGACATGAATCCCTAATTATGATCATCTCATATGAGCAATAACAAAAAGAATAACCATTTCTGTCACGTCTCAAACTTTGATGTTGTTTTGTCCATGGCTTTGTGTGGATTTATTTTATGAATGATGGTGTGTGTTAGAATAATATGATATATATTATGATGCTTTGGTGTGTGGAAATGTGAAAAGTATTTACTTTTGAAATTATGAATGCATTTTATTTTGAAAGTATGCAAGATAGAACAAAATAGAAGTATTGATTTAATTATTGCTTTGATTTATATCTCTATATCGGTTACTAATACAATTTCGTTGTTGCGTGCCTGCATGCACTTGAGTTGCAGGTGGTCGAAGACCAAGAGTGTGATTGAGGAAAGAAGGCTAGCTTCCCGACAGGGTAAAAGAGGAAGAACTCTCAGTTACACACACAACACCTAGAATCATATAGTTGCATTTATGCAATGTCTATTCTAAATGGATTGCTTTGAATTATTTGCAAAATAAATAGTAAATGGATAAAATAAATAAATAATAAAATAATAACATAAATGTAATTTAATTATTAATTGTAGTTTTAAAGGATTTATGGTTTTAATTCTATTTAATTGTGATATTTAAATAATGAATTAAGTACAAGTTAGATGGAATACTTGTTTAAGGAGTGAGTATTTTTAAATTATTTTCTAAACCTTTTGTGCAAGAAATTGTAAATGATTTCCTATATTTTTCCTATTTATAAATTTGAAATTTAAAATGCATATATTTCTTAATTATATTTATTTTAAACTACAAGATTAGGGTGAAATGAGAAAAAGGAAAATAATATAGAATAGGAAAAGACATTCCCGTAAAGAAACGGTTCTTGAAATTTCTTCTTGAAAAACAATATTCTCTGGTAGTTTGGGTGTCAATGGCTACCAAGAAGCTACTTCTTTTATCAATTTAGGAGGTCTGGAGGAAATCTAGGTGAAGTTAATAGGAAGTTAAGGAATCAAAAGGCAGGAAAGAAGAGGAATTTCTCAAGAAAGACTAGCTCAAGAAGAGGAGGCAATAAGAAATTCTGGACATCTACAGCTGGAGTAATTTGCCAGGTTTTTCCATTCTTCTCCTTTTAACCAGTTTGATTTTTAGTATAAAAATTGGAGAATTTGTTTGCAAGATTTTAAGAAAATGAATGCAAATGCCTGAGAAAATGTGTTCAAGTTGTATTTTAAAATCTGGGGGAAAACCTTCTTTTCGTTTGTTTACATTGTTGAGAAAATGCCCAACTTCTTTCTTCCAGAGTAGGGTTATATTCTTTTGCAATCTATATTTCATGAAACTGCCCTCATTTGCTATTCTTTTGTACAGAAAATTGTGAGAGAAAAGATAACATATGGAAATATATATATATATATACAAGAATTGGTATTTCTATGCATATATATATATATATATATAAATCCTGTGTATATATCTCTTCTTGTTTTTATTTCAGAATTCTTTGAATGAATCCATACTCGGGTCTTAGCTGGGAAAATTCTTGTTACTGGCATTAGATTTTTGTGTGGGGATTAATCCCCAGCCCTGTCCCAAGGGAAGGGACGGCGTTGTGGGGAGGCTCGCACCCTCCATAGGCCGTGGCCTGTGGAGAGGGCACGACCTCCTCACAGCTCGCACCCTCCCCTTTGGGAGAGGCATGGCCTCCAAACACTTTTGTGTTCTTTGTTTTATGTTTCAAACTTCGAATTCATATTTCAATAGCATATTATGTATTCTGTGCAGCAGATTTACATGGAATGATAAGTATATATATATACAATTATATATATATATATATAAATGTGAACTTACACAGATATAACCATCTGTAGAATATGATATATTTCAGAAAAATATATATAAACATCTCAGTATCCCTGAAGCTGGAAATATGAAAATGTAGTTCTTGGAATCATGCAAAATTGGTGATTTTCTTTTGGCCACATATTCTTATGTTGCATATAGATGTAGATTTATGAATATTAGCATACAATAGAAAACATAGATACAAATATGCAAACCTCTATTTTTCTGAAAGAATTATCCTGTTTCTGTATATTATTTTAACCAGAAACTTGTAGCAAATTGCAAATTTTACTTTCAAATCAGCTTGAATCTTGAAGATATATAAATATACATAAATCTAAGAACACTGTTTTTAAACAGAAAATTATTACTTTTGCTTGTGGTAATACGCTGAAAAGTGCCATGATATACATACAGTTCTTTACATTTAAAAAAAACCAAACTTGAACAAAGAACACTCAAGAGGGTAGCATGAACTGAAAACAAATCTTTTATCAAATAGAGGAAAACATGTTGACTTTGTGATTTTGCTGAGAAAGAGAACATATTTTATTTAAATTCTGAAACATTAAATCTATTTATTTGGTTTAAACATTTAGAGATTGAACTCATGAAATACTTGAAACTCTCTCTTTTACACTTTAAAGATAGATGAATTCTCATTGCAAATGTGAAGAAAAACTAGTTTGATAAACATATTATGAATATGGGAATATGAAGAATTCTTTTTAGAATCAATGAAATGCATGAAGCATATAAGAAAAATGCATAATTTTCTATTTTTGCACCTTAAATTGTATTTTGGTAACTTCCGGGACAGGATGTCAAAGGTGGATCCATAGAGATGGTAGTTTCACCTTTTCTGAAACTACCACTTGTTTTTATTTAAGCTTGGCCAAGCACTTGTACCATTGAAATAGATGGATTTGTTTTAAAAGCCTAGAAATATATGTATTTAGGTCTCTGCCACCTCCTATTGCAAGAAATATGTTTTCTCATGTTAGAAATGCATATAGGCACCAGGCATGCATCGAGAGTTCCCTCCTGTTTTATTGTGTCAGGTTGCTAGGCTCCTTATGTAGGGTTGGGGATTTCTTCAAGTTAGGAAGGAACCTGGGGAAGTCATGTACTTCGTGGTTGGGCGGAAAAGGCGCCTCAATCACACTCTTGGCCCAACTCGCAAGAAGACCGATGGTGTCACGACGGTTGGAGGATCAGAGTTTTTATTTTACTATTGATGTACTTGTGTATCCTACTGGAATGGCTTGTAAGCCCATTGTAAAATGTAATTGTATTTGACACTTGATACTACAACATTGAAATAGATGTGCTATTAAGATTTTTATGTAACATTGATGCAAATGTATTTATTGAAGTTATTGATTTCACTTGAATGTGAATAATTATTTATTGGTTTATTGATCTCTTTTGAGCATGGATGTATATATATATATATATATATATGAACATGCACTGATATACTTTGGTCAAGTGTTTAAACATGATGAAATACAATGTTGTTATTTATTTACATGCAATGAAATTTTATTAACTCTTTTGCATAGAGTTTACTTTGGCAACTCTTATTAATGGTATTATTGACTTGTAAACCTTTTAAAGCAAAATGAACCTTTTAAAATGCTTTTGCTCATCTCGCAAGCGTTACAATTTCATATGAGATACATGAAGAGATTGAGTTTGCAATATGAAACCATTGTTGATGATTCCAATTTTAATAAGGAAGTTTTGCTGGTTGCTTGTAATTTAAGGGTTCATTGTTGTAATAACAAGAATGATTATGACACAAGGGAAAAATCAACATACTTAAATATAACTTATTTCCTCTATAAGAGAAAATGTGTATAAATTTTCTATGGACATTACTCTTATTCATAGCAAGGATTGTTTGACATCCTTATAGTAGAATTACATTCAAAATATATTTAGGCTATTTTAGAATAGTTCTCTTTTGATTCATTTAGCACTTAATATTTAGTTACCTTTTAGAACTTGGAAGTGTAATCCTTCTAAGCATAATACTTAAATTATTAACATAAGTCAACAATTATTAAATCCAATCAACTATCTCTAGCCATGTATGCACATTAATTTTCATATTCCCTTCTCTACTCTCTATGTCCAAGTTCCTTTCTTGAGAATATATTTTGTATATTATATTATGTCTATAATTGAGGTTCTATAAAGGATTCTCCCCTCTAATATTAGTTTTGAAAGAAAATATTCTAACTCTATCCTTTGTAGAGTGTGAGCCTCTTAAAAGTACACAAGTATATAATTTTTTTATTTTTATTTCATTAACATAATGTATAGTCTCAAAAAGATAAAATATTCTTTACTTAATTATACATTATTAAAATAATTTTGAATCCAAACAAGTATATTGAACAACTATAATCCATTGCTTAACATATTATTCTTCATTTAGAAAACCTAGTATAATATAATAGACTTGTAACTCTACTCAAGGATCGCTTACACATTTTAGATATCTTAAGCCTCAAATTTATGAGTTGAAGTTAAGTTAAAACATAATTATTTTCCAAGAGATTATAATTATGAGAGAATTTTTTTGGAAACAATCAAGTTAATATATTTTACCAATATTTTAAATCACATTGTATGATCCACTTTTCTTCATCCTAGTGATATTTCATGCAGATTGATTCCAGATATTGATTGAAAATGTTAACATAGTTGAATCTAATTTCATAATTTTAGATGTATTTGTCATCTTTCTAATGACACAAGTTGGGTTGAAGTGCTATCAATATGAATAGAGTTTTTTTCTTTGTTACATATTGTTAGGAAAGAATAAAAAATCAAATCTAATTTTTTTTATCATTCTCTTAACATATTTAAATATAGACTATAATTCTATGGACACATGATGCAATAATTAGTTGATTATGTAAAAATAATCTAGTATTCAGTCTCTTGGTGAACACTTACTTTGGTGGCTACATCAATATTTAGTAAATGAATTAAGGAAAATAATAATAACCCTAACTATGATCTCACCAACTAAAGCCTAATTATTATTATTCATTGTGTAGTGTAGGAAAATGTACTACTTTACATTTTCACACTTTGTTTGGGCCCCTCATATAAATTGGACTTAATTGTGCCTTAATAAGCCCTATTTTACATCTACAAGCCTAATAAATTATATTGTTTAAAGGAGAAATGTGACAAAAATCAATGCCAACAAATAACACTTTATCTTAAGAAATGTGTGTTCTAGGAATAGGTGTCTATCCATAGACCTTTGAACCTAAATTTAAATTATGTTTTTGGTGGTATTGTCCCCAAATTCAAATTTTAATGTCAGCTTGTAATGTTTAATTTTTGGGAAATTAAGGATACATACCTATAAATAAAATGTTATTTTATCAAATCAAGTCTATTTTTTTCCTAGCATTTTGAAGTGAACAAAAGTATAGAAAATTTTATGATCAAGAGCATTCAAGAGTAGATTTGTCAATGATTTATTGTAGAAATCAAGATCTCAATCAACATGTCAAATTCATTTACAATCATGCATTTTTTTGGAGCTAATATTGTGATGTAAGTTTCAAAAATTCAAAGCAAGCATTCAAAGTCATATTTCAAGTATCAAGATCTACATCTATTGAAGCCATTTCATTCAAGATTAAGATGAATATTTGAGACTTTCAAAGGTTTACTCAAGAGTTTTGTGAGTTGCAACAAATAATTGTTCATTCATCATTCCTTTCATGTTTCATTATTTCAATTTAATGTTTAATTACCAAAATGGGGTTTGACCAAGGAAAATCCCCATTCACCAAAAACAAACAAATTTTCCCTCTTGTTTTTGTGTTTTTTTATCTTAGCTTGAAGAAGGATTGAAGATCTATTGAAGAAAAAAGATTGGAAAAGTTTTAAAGTTGTGAAAGTTGTCAAATTTGTCATTAATTCATAGAAACTCACCTACAGATATAATTCTGAACTTCTGAAACTAAAAATCAGATCAAACAAAATCTATAGATTAACATCAGAGCCTCACAAATTTTTTTTGAAGTTCATGAGCAAAGACCCATTCTCCCATGGGAGAATGAGTTATATTTTTCCTCTCAAAACTACATTTTGGTGACGAGTACACAGTGTCTAACCCTTCTCAATTATGCATAAATTTTACATTTTTTGTTTCTATTGAGCTCTAAATTAATGTTTCAAGTTTGAATGAGCATAATTGAGTAGATTTTCTATTTTTAGTTCTCCCAAAATTTTTGTTCAAGATGATACCACTACCCTCAATCATAAGGAAATCAACAAATTTCCTCATTAAGTTAACTCACCTAAGGGTTGCAAGTCAATTATTTGTGTGAATCTCATTTCCTAATGAAATAAAGGAAAATAGGTCCATATATTATAATTTTGGTGAACCCTCATAACTTTCCAACCTTCAGAAAAACACAACTTATTTCTATTTGTTTCCTCAAGATCCTCCTCCCTCCACATCTTCCAAGGAAAAAAGTGTCCTCCTTCATGATCAACCAATGTCTCACAAGGATGATAGGATAATCTTAGATCCTCCTCCCACAAAAAACTTCAACAAGTTACCCAATCAAACAAGAAATCTAAGCCTTATAAAGTCAAATAATTTCCATTTTTGCACACTAAAACATAAATTGAATGAAGAATGGAACAACTTCTCCATTTAAGAATGATTCACTTGCCACCTAATAAAGAAAACAAAAAAGGTAAGAGTATAAACATGAACCATTGTGCATTTAATCAAACACTTGGTCATCTTATTGATGAGTGTCATGCCCTAAAGGGACTCATTAGTAAATTTGAATCATTTCCATAGGATTGTATTGGGATAATCCCTTAAGAATTAATTGCTTTTCTCCTTGCCATGTGATAGTTGTAGGATCATAACATGCCACTATTACATGTTTTACATTTATTGAAAATCATTTCTATATTGCAAGGAGCCCATTCTCATCACCCATCTCAACTCATCCTTGTCCTGCACTTAGTGGGGGCAAGAAGTTAGATAGCCTTTTCCTAGTACAACACTTGTTGTATCTCTGGCTAGTTATCTACCTTCTGCATATGATGAACAAGATTGGGATGCAGATGAATTGCTATAGGTTGACTCATGTGTGCTTTACTAGTCTTTTTCTTTGTCTTTTTTGCATGTTCTTTGTGTGATTGCATGTGCATAATGTGATACCACATATCATTCTAATTGACATGTCTTTATGGTCATTCCTCTACTTGTACCTAAATTCTTCTATGTGTTGTAAAAATTTATCTTTTCTTTTGTCTTGTGTTTTCCTTTCGGGGATGATGCAAGGCATTAACACATTTAAGTCTCTTCCATGATAACCCAAAATAATTTATTTGTTTTCACTCTCTATGTGTCATTCTTCTAGTTCAATGAGTATTTGGGGAGTGATGGCGTATCCAAGCTCTATAATAACATTGTAGTAAATACACTATTTAATAACATTGCAGTAAAGACATATGTTGACCCCAAATTCATGGATCCCTTATGTGTTTGGGATTTCATTTGGGAGAAACCCCTTTTCATGATGTAGCTTCATTTGGAAATATATGCTTGACATAGGGATATCCAAATGAGCTCTCATGTCATCTTTATTGTTTAGTGTAGACATGCAAAATTAGCATCATGCATTTAATTAGGTCATATTCATATAATTCATCAAATAAACGATGATCACATTCATCCACTCATTAAATAAATCAAGTTCATTCACTAGTTAATCAGGGTTATATACTTAAATTGAATAAATTAACGTTATTTAATTTAAGCCTATCATTCTCCCTTTAATTAAATAAACCAAAATTTATTTAATTAAAATCCCAAATGCATTTTCCATCCCTTTTGATTTAAATAAATCAAAGTATTTAAATCAAAAAAGTCAAAATCCCCTAATCATCATTTAAGATAATCTAATCCTAATTAATCTAATCCAACTACCCATCACATCCTCTAGCTTTTCCCACTTGCACCAATAAAGAAATTTAATTCATTTATAAATTCATCGTTTTCCATCAACATGGCATCCTTGAGGAATATTCCCTCAAATTTGAATTCAAAAACAAGTTGACATGTACATCCAACAAAGCATTTATGAGCTCTTACATGGCTCTTACATGTCTCTTGCAAAGGTCAAACAACATTTAACTCTCAAATTCAAATTTGAATCTCCCCCTCTTTGGCACATTGACCAAAACTTGCACATTCCTCAACCACTCACAAGTTGACATGTGGTTTCATCTCATTGGTCAAATTTTTATCCCAAATTGCTCTATTTTGAGATCTCTTCCAATTTGAAAATCTATAAATGAAATCTTCATCCTTCATTAAATCACCTACAATCCTCATGCAAAGTTACTCTCTTCACATTGAGAGCTAATTTTTCCCATCATTATTTGCAACATCAAGCTTATCAAGGATTGGGAAAGGGCTTCTTTCCACATCAAAGAAGCACCAATCCACTATGGGATACATATGTATCTTTCTTTTATGCTCTCAATTAGTTTGTGTTGTTATCTTGTTTATGAATGCATGATGCATTATTTCATAGGAGCATTTGAAAGGTTTGCATATCACTAATCCATGTTTGAGATTTTAGAGTGTTTGCAGATTTTGAAGGGTGCTCACATATTGGGACTAGAAGGAAGGCCCAACAGCCTCCATTTGCATCCATTTCATTTTTATTAACCTTGCTTTGAATTCTAATGAATATATTTTTTTTTTCTATTTAAATATCAATTAGTCCATTGTGGAAGTTAAGCTTACTAGTATTAAATATTGAATATCATCGTTGGATATAGATTGAAAGGCATCGATATTAATATTTTTATGTTAATGTATGTCTTTACGTTCTGATGTAATATTCATTTACCTCATATACTATATCGCCTATTCATGAATGTTGTAAAATATTTATTTACTTCCATTTAATGGAACAATATATTTCAGGACTCATTCATCTATTAGGGGCTATGTGACCATTATTTTGGCTGTTGAAATCTATAACTGTGAACAATATTTCATCACCTATTTTATTGCTACAATCTTCATGGCTTTTGTCAGCCGAGATTGTACCCTATCTTAGACACACTTTTTTCAACAATGCTCAAACATCGCTACACGGTCACAGGCTGGTCATTTGAGAACCCTGACACTTGCCACTACCTTCAAGGCACAGTTAAAGCACAAGGCCCTCTTTAATTGCTCATTGGCCCACTCAGGATTATGCTTTAATTGGTGAAAGATCCTCTTTTGATGGTGTTTTCCATGCAATCACATTAAAGTTACTGCATTCCTTCTATGAGTGGCATTAAATTACAAAAGGGATGTTGTAACCATGATTTGGATGTTGAGAATTGGCTTTACACCTATTTTTGAAAGATTTTTGAAATGACCTTCAAGCGCATCCTTTACACTTGCTATTTTTGTTGCATATTAGCCTCGTGTGGGCTTTGCTTGGATTTCTTTGTATCTAAAAGTGAAGACTTTAGACAACATGTGTTCACATTACTTCAACTAAACTTCCCTGGCATCACAGAAAACTAATGCTTCCTTCCTTTTTGTGTTGTCCATTTATGTCTTCTTTCTAAGCTACACCTTGTTTTCATTCCTAATTGTTTTCTAACATTTAGATTTGTAGTTGCAGATAACTACATGTATAGATAGTCGTAGGTGTTTGTTTAACTAGCACTTGTCCTTTACTACATTTTGTGGACTATTTTTTTTGCATTTGTGTAGGGAATATAACAAGAGAAAGTGCAAGTTTGTAAAGGTGTTGACTCTAGATATAATGTTCTTGACCAACAAATATTGGCCACAAGTTGATCTTGCCTTATCACTTCAAAAGAAGGCATTAAGTACTCTAGTTGTATCTCCTTTATTAATACAATTCTGAGTCAAACAAGTCATGACTTTTGCAAGTAATTAAGTGTGAACTGATTGTAGATATTAAACACAACCCATCAATTCAGAGTGACATTGGTGAAATAAGTAGTGACCGCAGTCTTAACCCGCAATGTTATTCCTTCCAAATTCATTTTTTTGAATTTTTTTAATTCTTTGTCCTCCTCATAGACCTACCAGCCTTGCATCCACCTGCAGAAACTACCTATATCCTTACGCCCATGCTTCCTAGTCTTATAATCTGAAAGATGGCTGCATGTGTAGCAACTTTCATTTCCTTCCTATTTAAAATAACTACCTGCCTACTTATTCTACCCGAGTTTCAGTGCTCACATGCTAAGTGGTCTATGGAGTAGATGATGAAATGATAATCAATGTAAAAATCTTTGCTACAACATGTCAATATCTTCCTTGATTTTAGTGCACATAGTCATCTAGATTCACTATTGTCCTACCAGTTGTGTCTTTCCAAAAGTAATAACTTCTTTCTGAGTAAAATCTGGAGGAGGTAAATGATAGGGAGGTTGGATGAATCAATCACTAATTCATGCTCTAGGTCCTACTTGGAAGACCTCTAGGGTGTCTCACTCCACCACTTGCAACCTATAGGACCTTTTCCTTCTTAGGGTCCCCTGGTTTTCCCTTGCCAACCCAACTATCAACAAAGATCCTTCTTCCAAGTCAAGACTTGGTGCAATCTTGAAACACTTGCCTTAGCCCTTAATCCACCATAAAGGCTAATAATCCTCCAAATTATTGAATTTAGTTTTACAGGGGTGTGGAGGTGCTTCTAAAATTATCAATCCATCCTACTAAGTGTGTTAGGGGTCCACCTAGCTCCATCTGCAGGTCACTTTCACCAAACCCTTCTATTAGGCCTAGAAGGCTACTAGCCTTATTAGGTCTCCTTTTCTGAGAAATCAAAGTTTTTCCAAAATCTTTCCAAAGAACACCTCAAACTTTTCCTAGGATTCCTAGTACATATGATGACCTCTCAAGGATTTTTGGGGTCTTGGGTCACAACTGGCTGTAGAAAGCCCTAACCTAAAAATGAGCAATACTAGGGTTTTTAAGCCCTTTCCTGACTTCTCTGCAAACTGATAAGTCCTTTCCTCACCAGATGGATTGATGGAGTTTCTCCCTACTTACCATGTCTTGGCTAGACTCCTACCCACCTTCTCCAAAAGGTAATTTGTCAGGAAATTGACACCCCTGCAAATCAATTGCTTTGCACTAAAGTCTTCCTAGCCGGACACTTCCCTGGCTCGCCTAGGGTAAGACTTCCACAGAAAATCTTGTGATTTCAAAGGCCCTAAAACCTACTATATGTGCATCCATGGAGTCTAGTCACTATTCCCAAAGGGCCATACAATTTGTATGGTGGGAAAGTGAACTAATACTCCATACTTACAAACTGCCTGGTTCAAACCAACAACAATATGAAATCAAAACTCTTTACAAACAATGCTAGAAATTGAATAAAGAAACTAACTAATGCCACACAATGCTTGAAGAGAAACTACACTACATCCTACACAAATTACAGTTCCATTATCAATCCATTAAAACATCACTTCAATACAAAAAATAAAAAATTATCAAATAATCACAATTTCTTTTCTTGAATTTAAAAACTTCAAACAATTTCAAAAATGCTTCCAACCTCACTCCAATTCTGAGGCATCCCATGAATAGGTCACCAAATCAATTATCCTCTCCCTTGGACTCTCCTTGGCCACTTATAGCTCCAATTGAGCAACATTTTCAAATATTTTGCAAGAATTTCTAAAAATCCAAAAATTCATTTTTAGCTAGAACCTTATGACACCTATTTTGTGGTTAACATGACCTCCATTTTATCAAAACCCAACAAAAATTCCACCAAGGCTCACATACAGATGAACTAAGTTTGATTACTTAGTTGTCCTAGACAAAACTGTCCTAAACAGACCTTCTAAACAACCTATGGTAACCTATGTGTGGTCCTGCACCATTCTCCCCCTCAGCCCAAAACACTAAGGAATGTGGGGAGAGATCAGAGACAGATCAATGCCACACTTCTTGAAATGGGCTTCTTCCACCGATGTAGCTTCAGACTCTAGTTTTTCTTTCCACTGTATGAGATGATCCATGTACACCTTGTGCTGAGTAGACTTCTTCACTCTGGATTCCAAGATCCTTTCTACTTGCAGGTTGTCTTTAGTTGGTATGACTACAGTACTCACATCCTCCAAGACATTTTTACTATTTAGATTTATATCAGTTTCTGATCCTTTATACTTGATCAAGTCAGCCACATTAAACACTGGTGAAATACTTAAGTCTGCAAGAAGTCCCACCTTGTAAGCATTCTTTCCATACTTGGCTAACACCTTACATGGTCCCATTCTCTTCATCTACAACTTAGTTGGTACTCCTTTCTGCAATCTAGATTTTTTGAGATGGACCATGACATAATCACCTATTGCAAATTGGAGATCCTTTCTAGACATATCCACCTTAGCTTTCAACTTTTGAGTAGCCTTTGAGATTTTCCTCTTCACTTGCTCCTAAATCTCCTTCATGGTCTAAGAGAAATCTTTTGCATGGCCACTCCTATGTTCCATACCTCCTAGATCTCTGAGCTCACACACACCTCTTGGGTGCATACCATATACTATCTCAAAAGGACTCCTACCTGTGGGCCTATTCACACTGTCATTGTAGGCATATTCAGCTTGTGATATGACCAAGTCCCATGTCTATCCATACTCCTTGGTGAGGAATCTTAGAAGATTACCTAACACTCTATTTATCACCTCAGTTTGTCCATCTATCTTAGGATGGTAAGCTAATCAAAAAGACAAGTTAGTACCTAGTCTGCTCCACAGAGTTTTCCAAAAATGACTCATAAACTTCACATCTCTGTCCGATACAATGCTCAATGGAAATCCATGGATCCTCACAATCTCTTTGAAAAAAAAAAGAGCAATATAGCTAGCAGTAAGGGGTGGTCTTGCAGGGAATAAAGTGACTCATTTTACTAAACCTATCTACCACCACATAGACACTATCAAACCCTATCTTAGTTTTAGGGAGTCCTACCATGAAGTTCATGCTAATGCATTCCCATGGTCTATTGGGAATAGGTAGAGGTTGATACAAACTTGCATTGCTAGCTCCCCCCTTGGCTTCCATACAAATTACACACTGCTCCACATACCTTCTTACATCCCTTCGCAACTTGGGCCAATAATAGAACCTCTACACTAATTCTAGTGTCTTGTTAATACCAAAATGGCCACTGAGACTACCATTGTGCTTCTCCTGGATGAGATTCTCTCTCATTGAACCTTTGGGAACACACAACCGATTTCCCTTGAACAAATGTCCACTCTGCAATGTATACTCTGAGAATTGACTGTTAAAGTGATTCTCAAAATTAGAACATACCTTATATGCCTCAGAGAAGTCTTCATCTTCTCCATAGAGATCCTTGAAATTCTCTATTCCAATGCTTTTGAATTGAATCTCTTGCACTGTCAGCAACCTCCTACTTAGTGCATCTGCCACCTTGTTCAACTATCCCTTCTTGTGTTTGATAGTAAAGGTGAAGGCTTGGAGGTACTCCATCCATTTCAAGTGTCTATTACTCAACTTTTCTTGTGTGTTGATGTAGCTAAGTGCCTAGTTATTAGTAAATACTACAAACTCCTTAGGTAGGAGATAATGTCTCCACTTTCTAAGAGACTGCACTAGAGCATATAGTTCTAAGTCATAAGTACAATACTTCTTTTTAGCTTCATTGAGATTTTCACTAAAGAAAGCTATAGGCCTGCCTTCTTGGCTTAGTACTCCTACTGCAATTCCACTGGCATCACATTCCAATATGAATAGCTTATCAAAACTAGGTGTCAAAAGGATGGGTTGAGTTGCCACTTCTTGTTTCAACTTCACAAAACCCTTCTCCACTTCAAGAGTCCATTTAAACTTAGTCTTTAGGCCACCCTTGATAGTATCAAGCACTGGGGCACAAATGCCACTAAAGTTCCTTATAAACTTCCTATAAAACTGAGCTAACCCATGAAAACTCCTTACCTTTGTCTCAATGGTTGGTGTAGGCCAATTTAGGATAGCTTCCACCTTGCTTGAGTCAATCTTCAATGATCCTTGGGATACTACAAACCACAAGTATACAAGCTCTTGTTTGAAGAACTCACATTTTTCTAGGTTGATGGCTAACCTATCCTCCTACAACCGTTTAAGAACCATCTCCACATGTTTCAAATGTTCCTTTGTTGTCTTACTAAAAATGAGTATATCATCTCGATACACCACCACAAATAAGCCTATGAAATCCTTAAGCACTTCATTCATGAGCCTCATGAATGTGCTAGGGGCATTTGTGAGGCCAAATGGCATTACTCTCCACTCATACAGCCCATTAGTTGTCTTAAAAGTTGTCTTCCATTCATCCCCATATTTGATTCTAATCTGGTGGTATCCACTCTTGAGATCCATCTTAGTGAAGTACTGTGCCCCTCCAAGACAGTCCATCAAATCCTCTATCCTAGGAATAGGAAACCTATATCTAATTGTAATCCTATTGATAGCCCTAGAGTTAGTGTACCATCTCCACCTACCACCTTTCTTGGTTGCTAAGACCACTGGTACTGCACATGGACTGATGCTCTTCCTAATTAGTCCTTGGTCTAATAACTCCTAGACTTGCCTAGCCACTTCCAGGTTTTGTTCTAGTGTGAGCTTATAAGCTACTTTGTTTGGTAATGAAGCCCCTGGTATGAAGTCAATCTGGTGACTAATAGCTCTCTTTGGAGGTAATGTTGTTGGTGTTCCATCACTGACTATGTCCTTGAACTTCTCAAGCAACTTCTAGACTTCCTCTAGGATAATTGTCTTCCTAGCCTTGTCTTCTCCCTTGGGTTGCACAATAACAACATATCCTTCACCTCCTTGCTAAAGAGTATTGATAAACTCCTTGCCACTGCTTAACAAGACACTAGGGGTCTTTGACTATCCTTCTTCATCCAACAATGATTGTAACTTGAATGTCTTACCATCCTTCTTAAATGAGATGGTGTTCTCCTTTCCATCATAGATAGCTTCCCTGTCATATTTCCATGGCCTTCCCAATAGAAGATGGCATGCATCCATAGGCAACACATCACAAATCAGTTTTTCTTTGCATCCTCCAATGAAGAATTACACTGCTGTCTACTCATTCACAAGAACACTCTTCCCTTTATTCAGCCATGTCACCTTGTAAGGATTAGTGTGGGGTACCTTCTCCAAATTTAACTTCCTCACTACTTCCTTTGAGATGATGTTATCAGTGGACCTTGAATCCACTATGACTTTCCACACCTTCCCAAGTATTTTGCATCTCACCCTGAATAAGGCTCTCCTTTGCTTTGGCTCTTCTTTGACTAGTTGTCTAATCAGAACCCTACTAAACATCAAGTTCTCCCCCATTTCTGACTCAATCTAACTAACCTCTAGTGACTTGACACTCATAGTGTCTTCTTGAGCATATTCTACTCTCTTTTCTGTATTTGAAGAAGATGCTTTCTCTGGGCACCTATAAGGTGGATGTCCTACTTGACCACATTTGTAACATTTCATGCTAGCAAAGTAAGAGTTACTTCTTCCTGCACCTCTTCCTCTGTTAGAACCTCCTTGAGATCCTCTACCTCTTCCATAACCTCCTCTAGATGTTGTTTCACTTCCATTCTCTGTGAGTTTAGACTCTCCCTGATTTCTTTGTTTAATCCCTCTATTTTGGTATCCACCTCTATGTCCTCTTTGATCTTTTCCTTTTCCTCTACTCTTGGAAGCCAGATCTTGTTTCCTCTTACTTTTCTCTTCAATCTTTATAGCTAATTGGTAACATTGGTGCACTGTTTTGGAACTTAGAAGAGTCATCTCCTCTTGAATGTTCCACTTCAAACCGTTAAGGTACCTAGCCACCTTAAGACTTTCATCCTTAAATACATTAGACCTTATGCAAAGTTTTTGAAACTCCTCTGTATAGGAATTTACATCTTGGTCTCTTTGTCTCAAGCTCTATCTTTTCTTATGCAACTAAATTTCATAATCATCTGGCATGTATGCTTCTCTCACTTTGGCAACCATTCCCTTCCAAGTGGAAATAGGTTTCTTTCCTTCCTTCTCTCTCTCTATCTGAATGAACTTCCACCATGTCAAGGCTAAACCTCTCAGTCTTGATTTTTCCACCTTTACCTTTTGTGCTTCAGTGACTCCATCACACTCAAAATGGTTTTCCATTCCCTCTATCCAATCCATGACTAGATCAACTTCCAATTTCCCACTAAATAGTGTTATGCCTTCAAGTGCTTTTCCACTCAAAGCCTTCAATGCCTTCAAGAAAGGCTCTTCTTGCAAAATAGGGTCAGGTTCAAGGATCTTGTCTTCCTCTGCAACCTCTTCACTTTTGGGTACCCTTCCTGCCAACTTATCACTAACCTCATTGGTCTTAGTCTGCACATTACTCATTGCTTGCTCAAGTTGGGCTATTCTTTCCCTCAATAGCCTATTGTCTTCTTCCTACTCTTCGACCTTCTTGGCCAATTCTATATTTGTCACCATGATTTTAGAACCACTAGACTCAATCTTTGACATACAATAATCAATCCCAAATCTTTTGTTGCTCTGATACCAATCTGATAGGGAGGTTGGATGAATCAATCATTGATTCATGCTCTGGGTCTTGCTTGGAAGACCTCTAGGGTGTCTCAATCCACCACTTGCAACCTATAGGACCTTTTCCTTCTTAGGGTCCCCTAGTTTTCCCTTGCCAACCCAACTATCAACAAAGATCCTTCTTCCAAGTCAAGACTTGGTGCAATCTTGAAACACTTGCCTTAGCCCTTAATCCATCCTAAAGGCTACTAATCCTCCAAATTCTTGAATTTAGTTTTACAGGGGTGTGGAGGTGCTTCTAGAATTATCAATCATCCTACTAAGTGTGTTAGGGGTCCACCTAGCTCCATCTGCAGGTCACTTTCACCAAACCCTTCTATTAGGCCTAGAAGGCTACTAGCCCTAGTAAGTCTCCTTCTCCGAGGAATCATAGTTTTTCCAAAATATTCCCAAAGAACACCCCAAAATTTTCTTGGGATTCTTGGTACATATGGCCACCTCTCAAGTATTTTTTGGGTCTTGGGTCACAACTGGCCGTACAAATCCCTAACCCGAAAATGAGCAATAATAGGGTTTTTAAGCCCTTTCCTGACTTCTCTGCAAATTGATAAGTCCTTTCCTCACCAGATGGATTGATGGAGTTTCTCCCTACTTACTATGTCTTGGCAAGACTCCTACCTACCTTCTCCAAAAGGTAATTTGTCAGGAAATTGACACCCCTGCAAATCAATTGCTCTGCACTAAAGTCTTCCTAGCTAGACACTTCCTTGGCTTGCCTAGGGTAAGACTTCCATAGCAACTACTATGATTTCAATGGCCCTAAACCCTAATATATGTACATCCATGGAGTCTAGTCACTGTTCCCAAAGGGTCGTACAATTTGTACAGTGGGAAAGTGAACTAATACTCCATACTTACAAACTGCCTGGTTCAAACCAGCAACAATATGAAATCAAAACTCTTTACAAACAATGCTAGAAATTCAATAAGGAAACTAACTAATGTCACACAATGCTTCAAAAGAAACTACACTACATCCTACACAAATTAAAGTGCCATGATCAGTCCATTAAAATAGAACTTCAATGCAAAAACCAGAAAATTATCACACAATCACAATTGCTTTTCTTGAATTCAAAAACTTCAAACAATTTCAAAAATGCTTCCAACCTCACTCTAATGCCAAGGAATCCCATAAATAGGTCACCAAATTAGTTATCCTCTCCCTTGGACTCTCCTTGGCTTCTTGTAGCTCCAATTCAGCAACATTTTCAAATATTTTGCAAGAATTCCTAAAAATCCAAAACTTCATTTTTAGCTAGAACCTTATGACACCTATTTTGTGGTTAACATGACCTCCATCAGATCAAAACCCAACAAAAATTCCACCAAGGCTCACATACAGATGAACTAAATTTGATTTCTTAGTTGTCTTAGACAAAACTATCCTAGACAGACCTTCTAAACAACCTATGTTAACCTATGGGTGCTCCTACACTAGTTAACCTCCTGTTTGAACAAGTTTGTCGCTTCCTCTATGCTTCACATTGTTCCTGAGATGTATGCCCTGATGCAATAGTAGCATTGACTGCTACCAAGTTGGAAATGCAATCATCCTATCTCAAATGGTGGACATTTAACTTGTATGAGATATTCCTTCATAATATTTTATGTCATCTTCTCTACTGTCTCTATGGGGATTTATGTGTGCACATTAGAATATGTTTGGAGTTATTTTTTTCTATAGAGAAGACGTGGGAAAAGGAATTGAAACAGAGGGGACGTTATCTCTGTGCATTAAATCTCTGCATTATTTTTTTATGTATTCGTGTTTTTTCCATCTTTCATATAATTTGAATGAAAATTTGGGGAATGTTATATCTAGTATCATTCAATATTATTCTAACATTTATATGCTATATCTTTTATCCATAGCTTGTGTAGGTGAGAAATGCTAAAATACATTTAATGTTTCAACTCTCAAGTCTCATTGGTTTCGCATTATGTTTATTATCTACCTTTGGAAAATTAATTATATCATATGTGATTACTAGCTTTGGGGAAAATATTTTATAGATCCTGAAATCTAAACTTTCCTTCTATGACTGATGCATTAAATAGAAGCAACAAACTTAGATAGGATAGGTTGTTTTAATGTCTAATGGATGCATTCATTGAGAGATGACTTTAGATGCATCTTACAAGTTTTATGTTGTGTATTCTTTGGGGAATTAAACCTGAAACTTGGTTACATCTCTACCATTTTACATAAAGATCTATTACTTTGTTTAATTCCCGATCTTTTACAAGCTATTGTTATGAACTAATAGGGTTGTACTTTGTGATAATTGATGTTCCACCTAAATAATAGAAGTAATGTTTTATTTTATCACTTTTTTTTATCTTTAGTGATCATTTGTGATAATTTAATGATAAGTGATATTATCCTTTTTGTAAGTTTCATGTTATTGAAGTTTTATATTAGAGTCTAGTTCAATATCAAAGCATGATTCACTTATAAAATGCTTCATGTATGATCATCCAAATCATTTGTATTTTCACTTGAAATCATGTTATTACTTGAAGTTAATGATAAAAAAAAATTTAATATCTTGATCCTCACATGATTGTCTTTTTGTTTGATAGGAAAACAAAGGAAAAGCAAGGAGGGATTTTCGTTGGCACAAGGAGCTTGCTAGAAGTGATCTTCGAAGAATCTTGGAGGGAATTTAAGCATTAAAAATTGGATTTGATAAAGAGTCTTTTAATTCTTTGGAGATTCCGTTGTATGCTTTAATTTTCTATTTTAGACTAACTCACCTCTTTTGGGCTCTTAAAAGGAACATTTCAATTTTTGTGACAAAGGGGCTTAAAACGTACTTAGTCAGAATCACTAGATTTCAATTTGATCTAAGAAATTGAACAATCAAATCTTCATCTTTCCTTTGGTGCTTAAAAAAATTGAATCATTGCTTTGAAGGATAAAATGAATGTGTATCTTTATTGTTTTATAATTATTTACACAAAGTAATATCATCAAAAGACATATGTACTTCTGTTGTACCTCACGACAATCTTGAGAATCAAAAAGCTTTTGGTGACATTAAGTTGCATAAATAATTTCCCATATACACTTCAATTTGGGTTTAAAATTGAACAAACCACTTTGCAAGTGTGAGTAAACCTATTGCATGTGTTCTCCCTTTGTTTCTAAATGAAGGACGTTGATCAAACTATGAATATGTTTACTCACTTTTTTTATATTAGAGGGCTTTCCTTAGGGAAAAAGTACTCACCCAAGGGAACAACTCAATCGGTAACACTCTAAAGTCAAGAGTATTTCCAACCGGGATATAAATGTGGATACTGGAGTAAACGCTAGTATCATGCGATTGACTCCAACGAGATGGATCTGAAAAGGGACTCTCGACGTATGGGTCAATCTCCATGAATGGAAAGTCTGAACTAAAACCCATGTTTATAGCCAACCAGTCCATCCAACTAGTCCATCCAACAAGTTTATCAAAGTGGTACATTGGAACTTAGATTCCAAGAAGTTACTTGCCATGTCTGATCTTGGTTAAAGTATAGATGTTAAGACTTCATTCTTAACATATCTATATACTCTCTCCTTGGTTGCATGTAAAATCATTTCTTCTACTACGAAGGGCATGAGGCAAGCCCACCAATAAAAATGTACCAACTAAGCTAGGATGTTATATTGCTTATGAGTTTGTTTGAAAACACAGTGCTTGTATCCAAAACAATGAAACCAACATTCAACGAATCATCAGAATTTCAAACCTTTTGGGGAGGGAAAAATACCTTTGAAAAGTCCACGTGTTACTACTTATCCCTAGGGGTTCTTATACCTAGAATGCTTCTAAAAACTAAGACCTACATCTCTATTTGTTCATTCCAAAGTCAACAATAGGAAAATATGCTCTTGAAACCTTGATTTTCACATAATGGACCTTGTGAAATGAAAAGGAATTGAGACATAGACATTTAGTTTGAAAACTAAGCAATAAGTGTGGATGTGGTAAAATCAATTCATTAATCAAATATTAAATCAATTGGACCCCACACATGTGCTTGGCATCTATTGGTCATATGGTTTTTATGCAAACATTGATCTTTTGATTTTGAATTACTCTTAGAGAAAAGCATGTTCTTCAAAACCTTGGCCTTGTAAACAAGTCTTTCTAAGGTTCATTTAGGATCAAATCAAACACTTCATTCATTCAAACATTTATCATTCCATCCCACCAAACAACTTTAGAGCTTTGGAAACATTATTCTAGACTTGGGTAAATCATCAAAATCAAAATCACCTTGTTTAATTAGGAGTATGGGAATGAATCTTTCTCATACCTCTAGTTAAATTAGCAATCCTTTGAAAAAATTCATCCTAAGATCACATCTAACATCTTAGGGTTTACAAGTTCATTATCCAAATCAAACCAATAAAAAAAAAAACCTAAGTCTAGCATTGATCCAAAGTCCCTAAACGTTCAACACTCATATCATTCATCCCTTTTCATACTTGATCTCATCATTGGTCCTAAACACCTTAGAGGTCACTTTTACAACAAGGTAAAAACACAAGAGGAACATGGAATATAAACTTGATCCATACATCATGAGTAATCCAAGTCAACCAAACTATCAAAGCCTTACAATGTTAATTGATTATCAAAACTCGCATTTATACAATCTGTACATGGGATCATTATCTCCTACAAACCTACATGGCACAACAAATGTGAGTATGCCCAATATGAATTTTGGAACACCTTTCCCTATGGAAGATTTAAATCAAATCCCAAACTTACAATTCTGTCAACCAAACACTTAATTCATGAGTCTTCAACAAAACAACATCATCCCACCAAATCCATACATGCCAAAAGTGAATGTACCAAGTACAACTTTACAAAACATGAATTTGGAAAAATTTGGGATAAATATGTTTGTAAATCATACAAATGTTGTTCAAATTATAAACAAGATGTTAACAACTCCATGAGTTAATCCAAGTCAAGGTAAAAACATGCAAAATCAAAGTTACCTAAATCAAGGCAATGTGATTCCCAACACCGACAATGTTCAATTTCAACCTACCATGCCAAATCTAAATATCATCCCAAATTAGAAAATTGTCCAAAATTAATTTGTCCATGATCCCATTCAAAAACCAGAAGTATGCATCCCAAATCTGCTTGAACAAAAACCAAATCAACTATATCAAGGGAGTCAATATCAAAATAAAGATCAAATTTGGCGAGATCAAATTGTTACACTTACCAAAATAGTTGAGTCATTGTGCCAAGAGACATCTCCACCACCATTACCCATATCAATATCATTCCTTGGTTTAAGGCTACCCCCTTTACCTAGCACCAATCACTCTATCCAAATTAATTGACCTAACACCAATCAAGCCATCATATCAAATCCTCTGAAAATACTATTGACATCGTACCAACAGATGGTATCTAATCAAATGACAACATCAAACTCAAAAAATCAAAATATGGTCTCCCAAGGACCTATCACCTCAATCATTCCAACCATTCCTATCACTTCAATCATTCCAACAACCACTCTCACGCCCATCACATCTCAACCCCTCACTACCACGATCACTCCAAGCATATCTCAACTACTCATCACTACATGCAACACAATTCTGAATCCCCCACCACTACCACCAAAACCAAATGCAACAAGACAATATAACATTGTGCTAAAAGCTCACTAGGCCTACCAAAAGGCCATCCAACAATATCTAGCCATGCAACAAGCAACACAAGCTCAACAAGCTGCCCAAGCCTCTCAAGCTACCCAACAAATACAAGCAAAAACATGAAAAATGATAACTATTGGGGATAATGATGAACATTCAACCACTAGTGATAGCATTGAAAATCTCCCCACCACAATTGATGAAAGAAATGATCAAGATCTATCCATCAAAGAGCACATTAAAGATGCTTCTATCTCATCCAAAGATCAAATCAACATAGGTCAAGAGTCACTTTTCAATCATGATCAAAATCCACCGACAATACTTGACAATGATCCAGTTCAAGAAATGTCAACATCATTTGATCCTATGGTTGAAGACATTAGAAATCCCTCCACCACAATTGTTGAAAACAATGTTCAAGATCTATCGATCAAGGAGCACATTGAATATTTTTTCACCCCATCTGGAGATCAACTCACCATACATCAAGAGCCACTTTTTAGTGATTTATTTCAAGGAGTTTTAGGATTATTCAATCCTATCGACATAATGCATGACCCATTGACCAATGATCATGTTGAAAATTTCCCTACATTGCCTTATGAGTTAGAGGACATATCTCAAGAATTTATCCCAAAGCATGATCAAAATCTTTCACTAAGGTCTAGCAATGGCCCTTTCCAAAATATGTTGACATCCTTTGACCTCATGGTTACAGAGCTTGAAAGAATCCTCAACTCAAAACTTGATCTAAGTCCACTCAAAGATCAAGAGGATATTGAGCCACTTCCCATTCCTAATGATGACATCCAAGAACCCTTTGTAATAAATCCATCCTTTGAAACTAACCCATGTCAAGAACTTGATCCAAAGCAAGTCAAAAGCAATCGCAAAATTAATCAAGATAAAAATATTTATCTCAAAGATACTACAATGATCTAATTGGATATTCTCATATCCATATAAGATGATCATATCCACATAGCACATATTCCTCCATCTACCCATGAAATTCTTTCTTTGCATGACACGTAGATGATCTTCATTTAGAACATGATTCTTTTACTCATAACATTATTACACAAAAAGAGAAGGTTATTGAGTTGTCGACATCAGGATCAGAGATATCCAAAATTCAGACTGAGGAAATTATGTATGAAGATATCTAGTAATATCCACTCAAGGAAATAGGTCAGATAGAATAGGATATTCTAAAATCAATAGAGCAGAAAATTCCAATAACATCATCTACAATGGTCATTTAACAGAGAATACATTCCAAACAAGAGCCCTTCGAACAAGCAGAATCAAAGCATGAAGGTACTACTACCATCATATTGGGGGAAACTTCATCTCAAGCAAATGTCAACATAGGGAGCATGAAGAATCCTTATGATGAAACTGATGTCGATACTGAAACTAGCCACATCATGAATCCTCTCCCACCCATCACCCCATCCACGAATTGGGACCAACATCGAAAGAAGGTTTTGAATCAAAGCACAAAGAATGTTATCAAAGAAAAAGAAGCTAAAGAGCATATTAGACAAATCAAATACACATGGATACCAAAACATACAAAGAAAGATTATCCCTATCAAACTCCATTAGTCAAAGAAACTATGGGGAAAAATAAAAAAGGGAAAAGTATCCATCAAAGATGTCCACAAAAGCAAAAGTAGTTTTTTCAAGTAACATACAAAGTGTATCAAATAGGTGGTCCTAATTCCATGCACACTTTCATATCCACCCATCATTGCTCATCTTCCCAAGTTTGGAGAGTCAAAGATTCCAAGTTGTCAACCAATCCATCTTTTATCCCTAAAAAACTCCATCCATGCCTCCACACATAATATCCAATTCTCACATTGACCATGTGTTGGAAACGAACCGTTTATAATAAGGATTCAAAAGGAACTCTATCACGATGTGCGCTCAAAGACAAAGTTAACTCTGGTATCGACAAAGCAAATAAAGAATCCCAAAAGTTGCATTCAAGTGCACGTATCTTAGCAAAGAAAATTCTTCAAGTAGGCTATCAATGGCACATTATGACAAGGGCATCTACATCAGCACCACCAGGTGGGTTAGCATAAATCTTTCAAAAAAATACAAAAAAATCAAAAAATATGAAAATCAAAAAAATCAAAAAAGGATTGAAAACAATAAAGATAAAAAATTTTCCTCCAATGAAAACCACTACGGTGGCGCTTTGGAAAATACCATGATGAAATCCTAGAAAACAGGCATCATGTGTGGAATCGAACATCTACGTGCACTAGTTCAAGAGAAAGCATCTCATCCCATCCATAATAAAATCCAACATTTCATCCCATCCATAATAAATCCAACAATCCATCCATAAACTATTGGTCCAATCCATTTTCATCCATCTGCATCCATCATCCAAGTTATCTTGATCTTGATGAAAGTTTGGTGCACACTTCACACTTGCTTGTGGTAAAATCTTGACATGGGTCATTTTCATTGATCCTATCCTACCCCAACATTATCTGAGCCATGAAGCATTATCCAAATGAGGATTCCTTTGTTTTAACACCTTATCTTATCACAAGATAATCCTTGGCATCCTTTGCGTACTTACCATATCCATCCATCCACATGCCTATCCAAGCATCCATCCATGACATTCCATACATTGCTAGACACTAGGGGAAGATATTTGCATCTTTCTTTGGGAATAAATCTTGGTCTATATCTTCCAACTTGTGTGGTGATATGAATATTGGAAAACGTAAAAATAAAATTGGTAAAACCACTTGTGAGAAAAAAATCAAATCACTAGCCCATGGAATATTTTGACGATAAGATGTTCCTTATCAATCTTCATCTTTCATCAAACATCAATCCAAACAATTATTATCAGTCACATCTAAGTTGCACCTCAAACATCACATCAAATCATTCTAACAACTTTTGTTCCAAATCAATCTTGATCAATCATGATCAATCAAATCCAATAAAAAAATCATCATCTGGGGATATCCTTGTGTTGCTTAACACTATCTTTGCATTGTTGTGTATCCTCAACAATGTTATCATCATCAATCCTGATCAATCAACCCTTGCATTGTTGTACATCCTCAACAATGTTATCATCATCAATCCCAATTAATCAATCTTTGCATTGTTGTCCATCCTCAACAATGTTATCATCATCAATCCTGATCAATCAATCCTTGCATTGTTGTGTATCCTCAACAATGTTATCATCATCATCAATCCATCGATTCGATTAGTCAACCTTAGCTTGGTATTCAAAAAAATCCCAAACAGAGCACTGATATCATCACACATATCCATATCCAAGTCGTCAAAATCATGTGAAAATCCAAAAACCATCCAAAACATATCAAAAATAAAAAAAACACTCAAAAAATAGAAAAACATCAAAAACATGGTATCCGAACTACATTATCTCTAAGCTTAAATGTAGGCAAGGCTAAATCTTTGATTAGCCCCCGAGACACAAAAACATTCAAAAAACACCAAAATCCAAAAACATTTGAAAAAATCAAAAATCAAAACATTTGTAAAATCTTCAAAATACCAAAAATAGCCTCAAAACATTTCCAAAAAAATGTCAAAAAATCCAAATATTTGAAAAAATCCATCCATCACATCTCGCTTTCACCTGCAATAATCAATCATTTTATAAATTGATCGTCACCTTCATCCTTTGGCAACACAAGCATAAACAATCACAACAATCAACAAAAGAAAACTTCAATCGTGAAATCAAAATCGAAGCAACAAACCATTAAATGAAAAATCAAACTCTTGATCATTTTCAAACATGTCAATCGGCCTTATATCAGTATCCTATCAATCAACTTATCAAACCTATCAACTTGCCACAATCCACTAAGATGTCCTAGGATGTATCCTTCCTACAATGGGAATTATCTTTTGGAAAAACACTTTGGATGAATGAAATGATGTGTCACCATCTACTAACATGTCCTATGATGTATCCTTCCTACAATGGGCATTATTTTTTGGAAATAGTTTTGGTTCTTATCCTAAAAAAAAAAAAACATCCCTTTGGCTCAAGGTATGAAGAACATTGGCTTGTTTGTGTACTTGATCTTTGCTTTTGATTTATCTTATTGCAATCATTCCAAGGACCTCTCGATGATATCCGAACAAAGGATTTAGAGAGAAAGGAATGGGGCAACGATCATTATCTTTTGTCTGTTGTGCTTGTTGGATGTTCTTGTAATATAACTTGGCAAATACTTGCTTTGCTAGGTATGTCCTAGCAAGGTTTTCATATGTCAAGTGTGAATAAGAATACTCCTATTTGTTTGTCGAGTCAAAGTCCATCGCACTAAGTACAATGCCATCCTAGTTCTTTATACCTTGATGCGTCGTATCTATGTGTGTAATCAAACATAAGGTAAGTGACCCTTTTAAAATCCCAATCCTTGATAAGCAAATCATCTAATTTTTATCATCCATTTATCATCATCATCATCTCTCATAAAGTTGGCTTGTTGGATCCTCCTGTCATCATCTAATTTCTTCTTTTTTTTGCACTAACATCACGTCATGAATAGTTAATCATCATCACCAATGCATCCATCTTGCATCCACAAACCATTAGCATATCATCTCACATGCATGGTCATCACCATAATATAGATCTATTAGTCTAAGCATCTCATAAAATCATACATTTGCATAAAATATTCATTAGGCATTATCGCATCATCCATCATCACATCATATCATCATTTAAGTTGTTTAGGATAATATAGATTGGTTATTCTAAGCATCTTCAAACATTCTCATTTGCATCATCACCATAACCATCCATATGTCTATCTTGAACCTCTTTATCATGAGAATGACCCTCAAATTGAATCTTTTCGCTTGATCTCTCGAGGGGGCAATGTATCAGTGTTCTTTCTGTTGGGGCATCCAAAAAAATTAGAAATTTTTTGAATTTTGGTCATGGAAAGTTTATTCTTTGAACCAACGCAGCAAGTACATTGCTTCAAAGAGGGGAAAAATGTATACATGCAAAATTAGCATCATGCATTTAAATAGGTCATATTCATCTAATTCATCAAGTAAACCAAGATCACATTCATCCACTCATTAAATAAATCAAGTTCATTCACTAGGTAAATCAGGATTATCTACTTAAATTGAATAAATTAACTTTATTTAATTTAAACCTATCATTCTCCCTTTAATTAAATAAACTAAGCTTTATTTAATTAAATTCTCAAATGGATTTTCCATCCCTTTTGATTTAAATAAATCAAAGTATTTAAATCAAATAAGTCAAAATCCCCTAATCATCATTTAAGATAATCTAATCCTAATTAATCTAATCCAACTACCTATCACATCATCTAGCTTTTCCCACTTGCACCAATAAATCATTTTAATTCATTTATAAATTCATCATTTTCCATCAACATGGCATCCTTGAGGAATATTCCCTCAAATTTGAATTCAAAAACAAGTTGACATGTACATCCAACAAAGCATTTATGAGCTCTTACATGTCTCTTGCAAAGGTCAAACTCAACATTTAACTCTCAAATTCAAATTTGAATCTCCCTCTCTTTAGCACATTGACCAAAACTTGCACATTCCTCAACCACTCACAAGTTGACAAGTGGCTTCATCTCATTGGTCAAATTTTTATCCCACATTGCTCTATTTTGAGATCTCTTCCAATTTGAAAATCTATAAATGAAATCTTCCTCCTTCATCAAATCACCTACAATCCTCATGCAAAGTTACTCTCTTCACATTGAGAGCTAATTTTTTCCATCATCATTTGCAACATCAAGCTTATCAAGGATTAGGAAAGGGCTTCTTTCCACATCAAAGAAGCACCAATCCACTATGGGATAGATATGTATCTTGCTTTTATGCTCTCAATTATTTTGTGTTGTTATCTTGTTTATGAATGCATGGTGCATTATTTCATAGGAGCATTTAAAAGGTTTGCATATCACTAATCCATGTTTGAGATTTTAGAGTGTTTGTAGATTTTGAAGGGTGCTCACATTTAGCATGTGTCATTTTCTATTTTAAATTAATTGCTAACAACATGGTGTTTAGAAATTCCTTTAAAGTGGGGGAATACATTGACATTACCATTTTGACTTATGTTTCTTAGTGTGGTCTTCTTATTTCATGTGATGTGTCTTCTTCTTAGTGGTGTCATTGGGTTTGATGTCTTTCAATATTGTGACCTTTTTGAGCATATGACATTACTCTTAGTGGCGATGCTATGAATTACATACCCTAAGTTGTAAATCTTTTATCCTCATCTTGTCCTCTCTTGGAGATATTAAGCATGATGTTCCCTAAGGAGAGACCTTTCATGAAGAAACAAAAACCCCTTTGAATATCCTATTGTATATGTCAAGGCCACCAAGCATAACACAACTTGCTTGTCAGTCGAGCCTGTATGTTTTTCATGGCCACAAAGCGTAACAAACCTTGCTTTCCAGTAGGGCCATGTTTGTTCATAAGTGCTTAGCATCACGTAGCTTGCTAATTCTTATGAAGCTCAAACTTCATACTATGTGCTTCCTTATCAAAGTTATCAAGAGGTATAACTTTGGTATGGTTAGTTTAATGGGAGCCTAATAAGACTCTCTCATTGTCCATGTTCTAGAAGCTCACTAAGTGGACAATGAATTTCACTAGCCTATGTGAGCGCATTGTTGTTTGCATAGTGGACATTGAGTTCCCACTTGTAAACATTTTTTGGACAAAAAACTAAGGCTTGATCCACATTGAGTTGGAAAATAGTCGAGGCCTGATCCACCCCCCTTTTTTTTCTTTTAGTCTTTGACATTGTATGATTGGGTATCTTGTTATTGTTGTTGCATATTTAACAAAGGTATGTGTCTCCTTGTGCCTTTGTTGGTTTTTTCGTGAGATCTTAGATCTTGGGGGATTGATCATCCTCCTTAACCTTTATTGTCTTATCTTTCCAATTATTGTATAATTAGACCTCTCTTATTTGTCTAATTTAGTGTGAGTTTGACACAATGCCATCCTCTCTCTAAAGTGGGGGCTAAATTTACTGTAAGAAAATGTACTCCTTTACATTTTCACACTTTGTTTGGGCACCTCATTCAATTTAGATTTAATTATTCCTTAATAAGCCCTATTTGCATCTACAAGCCTAATAAATTACATTTTCTAAAGGGGAAACCCGACAATAATTAAAGCCAACACATAACACTTTACCTTGAGCTATGTGTATTCCAGGAATAGCTGCTTGGGGCCAATTCTCCCATGAGTGAATGGGTTCTCCCTAGACCTTTGAACCTAAATTTAAATTATGTTTTTGGTGGTATTTTAATGTCCCTAAATTCAAATTTCAATTTCAGCTTGTAATTTTTAATTTTTGTGAAATTAAGGGTACATACCTATAAATAAAGGGTCATTTTATCAAATCAAAACTATTTTTTTCCTAGAATTTTGAAGCGAACAAAAATATAGCGAAGTTTATGATCAAGGGCATTCAAGAGTAGATTTTTTAGTGATTTATTGCAACAATCAAGATCTCAAGCATCATGTGAAATTTTTTTGCAATCATGCATGTTTTTGTAGCCAGCATTATGATGTAGGTTTCAAAGATTGAAAAAAAGCATTCAAAGTCATATTTCAAGAACCAAGATCCATATCCATTGAACCCATTTCATGCAAGATCAAGATCAAGATTTTAGACTTCCAAAAGTTTACTCAAGGGTTTGGTGAGTTGCAACAGAGAATTTTTCATTCATCATTTCTTTCATATTTCATTATTTCAACTCAAGGTTTAATTACCAAAATAGGGTTTGACCAAGGCAAATAGCTATTCACCAAAAAACAAACAATTTTTTCATCTTGTGTTTGTATTGCAAATCTTAGGTCAAAAAAGGATTGAAGATGTATTGAAGAGCAAGATTAGAAAAGTTGTCAAAGTTGTCATCAATTCATAGACTCACCTACATATATGATTTCCAAATTTCTGACAATAAAACTTAGATCAAACAGAAGCTACAAATTGACATTAGAGGCTTCCGAAAGTTGTTTGAAATCTCTGAGAAAAGACCTATTTACCCATGGGAAAATGAGTCGCAGTCTGCCTCCCGAAACTATCTTTTGGTGACTAGCACACAGTGTCCAACCCTTCTCAGATCTGCAAAATGTTTACTGTTTCTATTTGTATTGAACTTTAAATTGATATTTCAAATTTGAATGAGCATAATTGAGTATGTTTACTATTTTCAGTTCTCTCAAAAGTGTTATTCAACTTGATACTCTTGTTCTCAATCATAAGGAAATAAGTAGATTCCCTCATTGAGTTGACTCACCTCAGAGTTGCAAGTCAATTCTTTGTATGGATCTCACTTCTTAATGAAATAAAGGAAAATAGATCTATCTATTATCATTTTGGTGAACTCCCACACCTTTCCAACCTTCAAACAAACACAACTTATTTTTATTCGTCACGCAATGATATATTATTAAAGAAAAACAAAAACATTTTTATCATGTACAAAATATTAGTACAAGTATTTGGGACACTCATTGTCCGGAAGGAAATATATGTTTTCAATATGAAGCATTTTGAATGAAATCAACAACTAATAGCACCTAATAATATCAGTACAAATATTTTAGTACAAATATTTTAACTAAATATTCACGAGGCAACTCGGTCAAAAGACTTCAAGACTTCTGATTAATTGGACAAACAACTCATCAAACACCGCGACTTTTGATTTTTTTTTAAGTTGAAATGACAAAGAAATAATTTACTTTCCCCGAAAAAATTACAAAGACGACTGTGTAGACTGTTTATGTTCTTACGCAATAATTGGCAGCATCCTGCTTCCTATTGTTTTTCCCACAAGACAAATTTACAGAGAAAATGTTGAATCAGCAAATGTTATCGAACAAGAAAAAGAATAGGAGGAATAAAGAATGGCATGCGCCGTATTTAGTATAGTAATAACACGTATGAAATATACCGGTTGGTGGAATATAAGCGTCTACGTGCCGGTGCTCACGGGCAATGCGTATCAGAGGGACAATCCAAACAAATTGGCTTTCTAATATTATACTTATTCGTGGTTAGCAAATGACACACAATTACCAAGAACAACAAACTTAAGCTCTCTAATATTATACTTATTAGTTAAGCTCTCGTGAACTACTTTTCGCTTATAAATACGCTACCGCTCTCGTGAACAAAATTAAAAAAGAGTTAATCATGGTAGGGTTGTCAAGTGTGCTGAAATTTGCTGCGCTTGTCTGTTTAATTTTCGTATCGCCATGGGCAGCGTGTGCAGCCATTGTGCACCACAAATTCACTGTGAGCAGTTTTTTAATAATCCAGTAAAGTCTAAGCATTCTGTTAAGCGTGAGGTCTAATTTGTATTTTTAACCGTGTTACAGATTGGAACACAGAACGCGACTAAATTGTGTAGCACTCAAACGGTTGTAACAGTCAATGGACAGCTTCCTGGCCCGACTATAACCGTTCACGAAGGCGATAATCTGGTCGTTGAAGTTGAGAACAATGCACCATATAATGTTACTATACACTGGTAACAAAGACTCGAGAATGTTCAAATTTTCATCTATTCAAGTTTTGGCTTAATATTAAAATTATAGTTGAATTTTTTACTGTTTATGATTTTGCAGGCATGGGGTGAAGCAGTTCAAATCTTGTTGGGCAGACGGAACGCCCTACGTAACGCAGTGTCCCATTACCCCTGGGAATAGATTTACCTAAAATTTTACCATCACGGGACAGGAAAGGACGCTGTGGTGGCATGCGCATATCACATATCTGAGAGCTACTGGGCATGGACCATTAGTTATTTTGCCCCCGGCTGGAAATGATTATCCCTTTCCAAAACCAGATGCTGAGATTCTTATTATTTTAGTTAGGTCGCTCTTTCCCACTCAACTCCCTTATCCTGAAATTCATAGAGAAAGGCCTATGTGAATGTTGTGTAAAAGATCTGTCTAATCTAAGGCATGCTGAATCTTTTTTGGGGCAGAAATAGGGGCTCCATGAAAATTCGCCAGCAATTCATTGTCAGAAAATTCACCGTTAACAATTCACCACAAGAAAATTTATCGAAATGACAAATTTATTGTAAGGAAAATACACACCAGCAGTTCATCATTGAGAAAAAATTATGGCATTAACATTTTTTAAAATTTCAGGATCTTGAAAATATATATTAAAAATATTAATATCGTGAATTGCTGATTGTGAATTTTCCTTATGCCGAATTTGTCATAACGGTGATTTTTCTTGAACAAATACCTTTTATAGAAAAGAGTTGCTGCTTTAATTTAGATCTGTGGTAACTTTACTTACTTAGTGATCCCTTGGAATAGGTGATCAGTGCTTCTTTCAACCCATTGTTCAGTAAACTTGTCCATGGAATAGCGATCTGTGTTTCTTACAACTCAATGCTTAATGAATCTGTTATTAAAGAGTCTCATGAATACACTCCCGACATCTGTAACATTTCTCTAATGTATTTTTCAAATGATTAATAAGGTACGTATTATATTTTTAATTAGAAAGATAATTATACAGTATGCAGAAAAATCTATCGGTGGTATAAAGGCATGGAACCAAGTTCAAATAAAAATATTCAGCAGTTCATATAAGAACAAGAAGACGAGGGTGTTCTTATTACCTTTTCCTTTTTTAAGGGATAATTTCTACCCAAAATTTAATCCCTCAAATTTATCTTACATCAAAAACCCAAGAAACCAAAATTGTCTCACTCCCACGTAATACAGGCTACGTCAAACATCTACCTATGCATGAGTTAAGTTGACGAATTCTTACTTGCTGCCACCGTCATCTATCTAATATTTTTTGCGTAAAATGTTGCCTAAAATGTTTTTAGTTTGATTTATTTGGTTAAGTGTATCAATCAACTAAAGATTACAGAGAGACTCCACGGAGCTTTGACCTTGATTAGATTATATGTAAGATGGGTTCTAACCTTTCTATAGCTTAAAGCGGTTTAAAATTATTTAGGTAATTTTTTTATATAACAAGGGTGTCTTCACGACCTAGCCCGGCAGTCTAGTTAGGGTGAGACTATTCCCTTGCAAGTGAGATCCCCCATCTGCAGGAAATCTCACCTCTTAAACCCAGGAGTGGAGTCGAACCCGAGACCAATGGGGAGCAAATCGACTGCCCAAGCCAACTCTACTACCCATTTGGGCTAATCAATATATGAATTTTATTATTAAACCTTAAATATTTATTGTACTATTTAATGTAGTATATTATTTAAGTAAAAATATCTTTTATGATAGTAATGTAATTATAGGCAACTTTTGTTTGTGTGAGTTTTGTTATAATTTTTATTTGGTTTCTTTATATGTTTTTGTTATTGTCATTCCCCTTTTTTTGTCATCCTTCTTTCATATTGTAGTTAGTAGTAATAGCCTTCATATTTATTGTAGTTTTTTGAAAAGAAATTATCACCTTCAAATAGTTTTTATTAATTAAAATGACCACCAATTTTAGTGGCTTAATAGTTGTTCTTGGGATCACTAGCTCAAGATGTGCAAGATAATGGCACCATCAAAGCACCCTCAAAACTGTGTACCAAAAGTAGTTCATTAGGTAAATCTTTGTGCTTATTTTTTTTAATCTTTATATTTTGATAATGCATGTAAATGGTTTGAAAACTTCACTTTCATTAGATACTTTTTGGTAGAATTTCCTCCAAAAAAATGTTAAAGAGTTGGATTAGTTCCACCTAAATCCATCATGGGGTTTATGTGGAAGTAGTAAAAAACATTATTGGGTTTCATCCCTTCTTCTATTTCTTAGATGTTAAGTTTATATCAAAGGTTCTATTTTTTTAACATTTCCCTTGGTATATTCACGACACTCTTTTGGTTTTCCTATCTAGACCAACACTTTATTTTCTTTGAGGGGCATGTACTTTGAGTCCCTATTAGGGTTGATTTTCCTAACCTCCCTTGTCTCTATGGTCCCTTCTCAACTACATTATGATCTCTCTAGGCCCTATTGTTTGTGTTGAACATGTTGGTAGTTTAATCCCAATTATAGTTGATTGATAGACTAGGATATCATAACACCATAATATTATGTGATCAATCAAATTATATCTTTTATACCAATTCACTTGTCTCAATACAAAACGCATAAAAGTTTGTGAAAACTAAAAATAAACATGAAACATAGATGTACATGGGAAACCTTTATGAGAAGAAAACCACTACCAAAATTATAGTAAAAATTACATTAGTAGTAAATAACATCCAATACAATAATTATTTTTTTGTATAATATCTTAATCTATAGAATAAAACACACAAACTCTAAAACAATTTTACCACATCTTGAGTGATGGTATCCAACAACTAGGGCTCATTCCATTCATAAAAGCAAGTAGATATAATTGTTAATATGTTCTCATGAAAATCAAAACATCTCAACTATCTAACTTCCATGTAAAATATCATAAATCATACAACCAAAACATGATTGTACCTTGACATCAACATATTATAGTTAATATGAAAAATGACTTCTCCACATGGATAATTGCTACACATAAATAGTTACTAGAAAACACACTTGATCAAAGGCTATTGATAATTTCAATGAAATCATATATATTTCTTCTTGTATTATGACCAAACACCAAATATGGATTATGATAGTAGAGACAAACATGTGATTGCTTCTAACTATGTATGGTATCTTTGAGCATCCCATTGCACATCACCATGTTCCTAGTGAAAATGAAGCTAATAAATTTTAGCAAAATACCAGTATCCAAGAAAAATCAAATACAAGAGATTGCAGGTCAAATTAGTATGTTTCCAATAAGGAAATGAGGTGAATATATAGGATAATGAGAAAACAAAATTCCAAGTTGTGGAGGGAAAGTTTTGTTCAAATTTATCAATAAATTGGTGGTAGTTAAGAGTTAGTTTCTACCAAACTCCAAATTACTAGTAAAATTGAATCCACCAAAGCAAGGTTAACAACTTATGTGGGTAAAATAAACCCGTGAGGTAAAAATCCCATACTAACACCATGTAATCACCACATGTACTCCAATAATATCACATGTGCACTTGAACTATTATATACACTCCAATAACTTACTTCTAGATAGTTTTGGGATAGTGAATTTTCCTCCAAATAATATAAAATTGTGTTCATACAAACATTATACTTAGACAAGAATCCATGCAAAACCATAACATTTGATACAACAATATTGTAGCTTTCCAATACTTACTAAAACTAATTCTATAGTTGTTTACCTATCTATGATCAAAACTTAAAATGAACTATAACAAGTTCACCATCTTATCTCAATAGGAACTATGCATGTGAATAACATAGAAAGGTTCTAACATAATAAAATAGGTTTTATTCTTGTTACCCCTAGAGGAGGGTTTGTGTTGATGTCAACCTATCTAAGGACCTCAAATGTTCCATTGAAATCTATATAGGGGACCAACGTCTCACCTAGAGGGATATGTATCTTAATTTTCCCAACACTTGCTATAGGTGACAATCCTCAAAGTATAAAATTAGAAAATTTCTTTGGTTACCCAATGACCCAAGGTATCATTGCCAACTCATAGGAATTCTATTATTTTTTATTCATCAAAAATCAATATAGTTTGACCAAAATAGATAATAAGAGAAATGATTACAATAATGGTGTGAAGGTTTAGGTTCTTTTGGGCCTCAACATCAAGCCTCTAGGTCACAACATTAAGGAAAAGGAGATCATAGCTACATAGATAGTTGGTGAGTCCTCCAAGGAGACAATAAAGTGTTAGTTTACAATAACACTTTTTCTAGCAAGTAATATTTATCATTAAGTTGTTATACAAAATTTTCTCTTCTACTTTCTTCTTATATGAATGATAGATATTCATACAATGATTATTGTGTAGTGGAGGATGGCAAGTATATGTTAAACAAGAATTTGTCTCATGGTCAACTATTTGAATCTACCTACCACACTTTGAGTTGTTTGATTGACTTACATGCTTGGGGATTTTTTAATAGCTACTTGAAGCTCTTGATGACCTTAATATTAACAATATGCCACTTGATTCCTAGCTTCAATGATTTTTCTTACATGAAATGTATAGGGTTTGATAGGCCTTAGAAGGAAATATATCATGTGAGATACTTGAAAAAGATTTCCTATCCTAGATATTCTTTGTTTGCAAGAATTGATTATTCTAGTTTTTTTCTTTCTATAGTTTGTTACTTGGCATAATATCAATTAGCTATTTTTCATTTTGAAAATGACCCAATCCATGGTGTAGTTAGCATTTTCATATAATTAATGTGGAAATAAAATTTATTTGATCAAAGCTATGGCCCCACATGTTTTTTCTTATTTTTTACTATTCTATTTTTCATATTATCCATTTTATATATCTAATAGCTAAAATATCTAATATTTAATTTTAAATAAAAATAAATTAACGAGATAATCCAATTTATGTTGTAATAAAACAAATGTTTTGGATTAGATAACCATCATTTACATGGTGTTGTACCCAAACACAAAAAGGCCCAAAAGGATGGAAAGTTCAGCAAAAAATAAATAGAGTCAAAGGTCTCTAATAGTAGATCAAAGTTTCTCTTAAAACATAAAGACAGAAAAAAAAATGAATACCAAACTACATAGCAAGCTTCTCTCAATCCTCCTTGAAGAAATTAGAGATAAATGGTTGTAATAAAAAACTGTTGTAATAATTAAAAAATCTAATACTTAATTCAAATTAATAAATAAAATTAAATGTGTTATAATAAAAATAAAATATTTTGTTAAAATAAGATAGTTTAATAAAATATTGTTAAATTAAATTTGAAAAGAAAAAAAAAACTTCAACTTAGATTTAAAAATCAAATAAAAAATAAAACGAACCTTAAAAAAATAGAAATTAAATCTATCGTAGCTTGGACCTTAGAAGTATCATAACTTGGAACTAATAACTAATATTCAAATTAAAACATAAAATCTGAGAACAATTCAAAAGAAAAATGTTTTGAATAATTGGAATAGCAAAAGCGAAGAATACGAACTCCCAATTATGAATTTTGATATAATTTTTGTTTTTGGGTATTCTGTGCAGGTGAATGGTGGAATGCGAACGTAGAAGATGTCTTAGCATATCTGAAGTTATAATAGTTTTGAAGAGATGATTATTCAATTAATCAATTGTGAATGCAGACACTGCGAGGTTTTTGGTTGAGAGGGGGAAAACCTATCTAATGAGGATCGTAAACGGTGTGATGCTTCATTCATACTTCTTCAAAATTGCTGACCACCTGATGAATGTTGTGGCAGTGGATGCCGAGTATACAAAACCATATACAACTGATGTATTGCTCACACACCCAGGGAACACCATGGATGTCCTCATTACAACTGGCCAACATTCGGAGTTCTTTTACATTGCAATACAAAGATTCCAGTGATACGTCTCTTCCTGTACTGCCTAGACTTGCTGCATTTAATGATACTGCAACAACTATCAATTTTAGTAACAATCTGAGAAGTCTCAATCCCTCGATACCACTGATTTTTGATGTAGAAATGTTAATAACAGAGGGCGTGGCACTCATAAGTTGTCCAAACAATTCATGTGCAACTCCCTATGGCAGAAGAGTTGTTGGAGCTTTTAATAACATTTCATTCATTGAGCCAAACATCTCTATTTTGCAGGCCTATTATTTTGGTATAGATGGAGTGTTTACCAAAGATTTTCCTGATAATCCTCCAGTAGTATATGATTACACGGGAAGTGTGGCATTGAGTCTTTGGGGAACTGAATTAGGAACAAAAGTAAAAGTTCTGAAATTCAATAGCAATGTGCAAATAGTGTTTCAAAATACTGGAATGATTATAATAGAGGATCATCCTATACACCTTCATGGCTATAATTTTTATGTTGTGGGGCAAGGTTTTGGAAACTATGATTCTCACACGGGTCCTGCAAAATTTAATTTGGTAGATCCTCCATTGGTGAATAACATCGGAGTTCCTCCTGGTGGGTGGACGGCAATTAGATTTATAGCCAACATCCCAGGTAAGCTAGTTTCAACTCTGTATATTTCATTTTCAAGCGTTGTTTTCCAATTAAAGCAAATTAGTTTTAAAATAACATTACCATTCTGTTTTGAGTCGATCGAGATTGACTCATATTCAATTTATTCATAACATTTCATGAGAATTATAATATAAATGGTTCACTTACATTTATTGTATTTAGTCAGTAAAAACCAATCTTTCTTCTCTGTCAACTATAACGTAAATATATAGTTTATTTTAAAATGCCTTTTACTTCTCAACAACAAAATTACAGTCAGTTTCTCTATGTTGCTGTCACAGGAGCTTGGATGATGCATTGCCACTTTGAATCCCATTCAGCACTTGGTTTTGACATGGTATTTATTACAGAGGATGGGCCAACAAATTCAGATAAATTGCCGCCTCCTCCCTTTGATCTACCCAAATGTTAGTTGTATTGTGATTTAGTGGGATGGCCGAACTGTCCCTTATGTATATCCTCGTTGTGTGGTAAGTTACATAAAAAAATAAAAATGGTGTTTCCTGTTGAGAAAGTGTCTCAGTCTTGTCTTGTTTTCTTTTAATTATTAATTGGCAATTTGTAATTATCTTTTAGTTGTCATGAAAGTTGTTAAATGCAACTATGACAACTTGCAAAGTGTTTTAATTGTCAAATTACAAAGAGAATGAAAAAAATGGAAGACAAATGTGAGTTTGGAAAAAGATAAAACAGATTTTTTAGTTGCATGTGCACATTACTAAAAAACAGATAAAATCACAAGCTGGAAGAGAAAGTTTCTTTTCTTTATGATTTATGACTAAATGGTTTTGGAGACCATTCTTGATTTATGTTTTCCCTCATGCCTATATATTTAGTGCTTGAGTTGAAGAGAAAATAAGTTAAGTTGCAGGTTGTTGAAGCCATGAAGTGGTGCAGTGATTCAGAGGGAGATGTTGTAATTATGTAACTTGTTTGAAGGTTCAATACAAGTCTTGGATCTCTTTGGATGTGGAGTTTTTTCCTGCAAGGGTTTCTCCACATAATTCTTGTGTTATGGTTTGCATATCTTTTATAATCTTGTTTCAGCTATGATTTATTACTTTGTTAATCTGGATGCATAAAATTATCAGCATATTTTAATTGCAAGTTTTATCCTATTTTTTTCAACATTTGGTATTAGAGCCAAGTTGGCTTGATTAGAGAAGGGGGTGCCTTTCTTGGAGTGTTTGATTTAGATTTTTGCTATAGTGGGAGTGTGCTATTTTTTTTCTTGAAGTTTTACATTCAACGTAATAAGAGATCATGGTTGGCTCATCTCGGCTAGACATTGAGAAGTTCAATGGTACTAGGTATGAGCTTTGGAAGTTAAAGATGGAGGATCTCTTGGAAGAAAGAGATCAATGGATTGCTGTTAATAAAGACAAAAAACTAGAAACTATGTTAGATGAAGACTAGATTAAGTTAGATAAAAAGGCTCACAACACTATTCGTCTGTGTTCTATTAAATGCATCTAATGAGACTATTGCATATAAGTTGTGGAATAGAATAGGAGAGATATATGAAACTAAGAGTCTCATTAACAAGTTATTTCTGAAAAGAAAATTATATTCTCTTAAAATGAATAATGGAGACTTGATTGCAGAACACTTGAATTCATTCAATCTAATCTTGAGTCAGTTACAATCAATTAATGTAAAGATAGATGAGGAGGATAAATGAATTTTATTATTATGTTCACTACCCGAATCCTGGGATAATCTTATTATTGCAATCTGTGGTTCCTTTTATGATGATATGAAGTTGGATTCCCTCATTGCCACTCTACTTTCAAAGGAAATGAGGAGAAAGACTTCAGAAGGGTCTAAAGATGCATTGCATGTACAAGGTAGATCTAAGGATAAAGGTAAGGACAAAAAGAAAGGTGAAAATGAAAAGTCTAAGGATCATTCTAAGTCTACAGGAAGGTCAAAATCAGCTGGTAAGCATAGATTGAGGTGTTGGAACTGTGGTAATCGAGGGCATCTCAAAAAGGAATGTAAGAATAAAAAGAAAAATAATGATGATTCCTCTACAGATAAATCCTCCGATGATGAAGCTACTGATGCTTTTATTATTTCTACTAATATGATTTATGATGACTCTTGGTTAATAGATTCATGTTCTTCCTACCACATGACTCCTCACAAGGAATGGTTTTCAGCATATTCAGCTTATGATGGTGGGAAATTTTTCCTCGGGGATAATAACATGGGAAATTGTAGGCCAAGGGGAGGTAAAATTGGTCTTCAATGATGGAAGGGTTAAAACCCTTAAAGATGTATTGCACATTCTTGGTTTAGCTAGAAATTTAATTTATATATATATAATGAATGATTTAGGAGTGCATGTTACTTTTGAAAAGAGTGGTTGCAAGTTATTTAGAGGGAATTTGGTTTTAGCTAAGGGTAATAGGTGTGGCACCTTATTTAGACTTGATGCTTCTACTTTCTGTAACTTTGTTAATGTAACTGATAACTCTGTATCATGTAAGTTATGGCACCATAGGATGGGTCATATTGGTGAAAAGGGTCTCAAAACTCTCATAAATAAAAAAGATGGTTGATGGTTTGTTAGGTTACTCTGCTGATTTTGATTTTTGTGAACATTGCGTTTATGGAAAACAACATAAACTTTCATTTAAATCTTGAAGTAATAGAGCTAAATAAATTTTGGAGGTAATTCATAGTGATGTCTTTGGTCCTGTGGATATACCATCTATTGGAAAGTCTCGCTACTATGTTTCCTTTATTCATGATTATTCTAGATATTCATGGGTTTACTTTTTAAAGGAGAAACCAACTATTTTTACTATATTTAAAGAATTTAAAACACTTGTTGAGAAACAAACAGATAAAAAGGTAAGGGTTTTAAGAACAAATAATGGTGGTGAATATTGCTCTAGGGAATTTGATGATTATTGTAAGCATGTAGGAATTGTTAGGCAGAAAACAACTCCATATACTCCACAACCAAATAGAGTGGTAGAAAGGATGAATAGGACTTTAATGGATAGAGCCAAAAGCATGTTGAGTAGTCCAAAGCTTGAACAATGCTTTTGGGCTAAAATAGTTAACACTGCTTGTTATTTGGTTAATAGGTCACCTACTTCTGCTCTTGTTGATAAAACTCCCTATGAGGTATGGATAGGTAAATGGCCATCAGTTTCTCATGTTAGAGTTGTTGGCTCAGAGCTAACAAATGCATTTTTGTGGGTAATGGAGAGAACATTAAGGGTTATAAGCTTTGGGATCCTATAGCAATGAAAATGATATATTATAAGGATGTAATTTTTAGCTAGCTTAAGGAATTTAAAAATGATGAACAACCTCATGTAAATCCAAAAAAAATAGTGCATTTTGATACTAAGGTTGAACCACAGAAAGATACATAGGTAGAACAGCCACAAGAAGATGCACATGTAGATCAACCACAAGAAGATGCACAAGTTGAACAACATGATGAGCATGAAGATGAAGATGAAGGATTAGAAGAGAATTCTGAAAAGGAACAAATTAAGCATCTTGTTACACCTCTAAGAAAGTCCACTAAAAAATGTAAACCTATTGATAGGTGTGGATATAGTCCATCTGATTTTTGTTGTATTTATGCTTTATCTTGTACAAACAATGAACCTATATCTATGAAAGAGGCCTTATCTCTAGATGAGCATGATTAATGGTGAGAAGCAATGAAAGATGAAATAAAGGCCTTGGAAAAATGTGGCAAATGGTATCTAGTTGAGCTTCCTAAGGGTAGGAAAGCCATTGGATGCAAATGGGTGTTTAAAAAGAAATTTAAAGTAGATGGTAACTTGGAATGGTACAAGGCCCGATTAGTGGCAAAAGGTTACTCTCAAGTTGAAGGAGTGGATTTTGGTGAGATTTTTTCTCCTGTGGATAAACTAACCTCCATTAGATTCCTTTTATCTATTGCTTGTGATTTTTATTTGGAAGTAGAGAAAATGGATATTAAAACCACTTTCTTACATAGGAATCTTCATGAGGAAATATTTATGAAATAGCTTGATAATTTTACTATGAAGGGATGAGAACATTTTATTTGCAAGTTAAAGAGATCTTTGTATGGTTTGAAGCAGTCACCAAGAATGTGGTATAAAAAATTTGATTTTTTTTCTTTGAATCATGACTTTATTAAAAGTAAAGAAGATCATACATATTTTAAATTAATTGATGATCGATTACTAATCATTGTCCTATATGTTGATGATATGTTATTTATTAGAAACGATAAGGGAAATATTCGGGAAATTAAGAGTCAGTTATCTAGTACTTTTGACAAAAGATTTAAGGGCTGCAAAATATATCTTGGGTATGGAAATAAACAAGGATCGGGTTAATAGAAAATTATGGTTAAATCAAAAGAAGTATATTAACACTATTTTGTAGCGTTTTAGCATGCATGATTGTAAACTGGTTACTATTCCCTTTCATGTTGGCACTAAGCTATCTCTAGAGAAATGACCTAAAACAAATGATGAACTTGAAGAGATGTATAAAGTTCCATATGCTAGTGTTGTAGGAAGCCTTTTGTATGCTACGATTTGTACATGACCTAATATTGCCCAAGTAGTGGAGTTCTTAGTAGATTTATGGAAAATATTGGTAAAGAACATGTGAAAAGGGTTTTCAAATATTTACGTGGGATTTCTAATCATTGTATTTGTTATCATGGATTTTATGATATGACTAAGGTGATTGATTTGCATAGTTTTGTTGATTCATATTTTGGTGGTGATCTAGATTGTAGAAGGTCTACAAGTGGCTATTTCTTTACTCTTTTTGGAGGAGTAGTTAGTTGGATGAGAAAAAGAAAACATATAGTTGCATTTTCCACTATAGAAGTAGAGTACATGGCTGCAACACATGCTTGTAAAGGGGTAGTGTGGTTAGAGAGTTTGTGTTCAAGTATTTGCTTTCAATGTAAACAATTAAAAATTGGATTTGATAGTCAAAGTGCCATCTGTTTGGCTAAAAACCCAATGTATCACACCCACACAAAGCAAATAGATGTTCAGTGTCACTTTGTTCAGGAAATGGTTGAGAGTGGTAAAGTCATGTTACAAAAAGTTGACACTGTATAGAATGTTGTAGATTCTCTTACTAAACCTATGAGCACAAAAAAATTTAGTTGGTGCAAAGAGGCCGTGGGCCTCACACCCTTTAAAGCTTGATTTATTCAATTTCCCTTTATGATCTTTGCAAGGTGTTCGACAAGTGGGAGAATGTTGAGAAAGTGTTTAAACCTTGCCTTGTTTTTTTTTAATTATTAATTGGAAATTTATAATTATCTTTTAGCTGTCACGAAAGTTGCTATTTAAATGCAACTATGAAAACTTGCATAGTGTTTTAATTGTCAAATTAGAAAGAGCATGAAAAAAAGGGAAGATAAATGTGAGTTTGGATAAAGATAAAATAGATTTTTAAGTTGCATGTGCACATTACTAAAAAATGGATAAAATCACAAGTTGGAAGAGAAAGCTTCTTTTCTTTGTGACTTATGACTAAATGGTTTTGGAAACCATTCTTGAATTATGTTTTCCCTCATGCCTATATATTTAGTGTTTGAATTGAAGAGAAAATAAGTTAAGTTGTAGGTTGTTGAAGCCATGAAGTGGTGCAGTTATTCAGAGAGAGAAGTTGTATTGATGTAACTTGTTTGAAGGATAATACAAGTCTTGGATCTCTTTGGGTATGGAATTTTTTCCTGCAAGTGTTTCTCCATGTAATTCTTGTGTTATGGTATACATATCTTTTGTAATCTTGTTTCAGTTGTGATTTATTACTTTGTTAATTTGGATGCATAAAATTATCAACATATTTTTATTGCAAGTTTTATCCTTTTTTTTTTCAACATTTTCAATGCAATTTGAATTAGATAAGCCTAGTTTACTGGTTCACTTATTTTCTAGGTTAATATAATAAATACATACAACTATGAAAATATTTTGATAAATATTATCCTTAACGAATTTATTTTTTAATAAATTAGTGATATAATTAAACAAAAATATTAAAATAATACTAAATTTGGAGAGCTCATATTTCAATGTCTTCTTAGATAATTTGTTAATTATTTTATTAATTTAATAAAATAATTTACTATTTTTAAAAAAAAAATTAATAATATATTAAAAATATATAATTGTAGAAATTCTAATGTATTTTTTATAAGATGAAATAAACAAATAAATAGGATGGATTAAGTAAATTTTAACTTGATGTTTAATATATTAGAAAAAGAAAGAGAACAAGAAATAGAATGCAAACTAAACTGAAAAAATATAAAATTATATATATATATATATATATATATATATATATATATATATATATATATATATATATTCTTAATCAAGATAAAAATAGACCTACCCTTAGATTTATCTTTTCTTTTTTTGCAAATAATGAATAAATTGTATATTATATTTTCTTAATTATTTGATTAATGATATATTATTTATGAAAAAATTATATATAATATAAAAACACACTCTCAAAATGTGTGTAAAGAACCAAATCCAAATAAAAAGTAATAAAATAAAAATAAAAATTCATCAACTAGAACTAACTCTTTCCTCTATTCATGCTCCATAGCCTACGTTAAAATTGAAAAGGGAGGGTGCTCTCACTTTCTACCTATAATTCACTCTTTCAAATTTATCTTACGCCACCAAAAAACTTCTAAAAAAAACAAAAATCGAATACCCTTCCTAAAGTCATAGTTCTTTTATAAAAAATTGAAACATCACGTCTTTATATTTTTGGTTGTATTCACTTTTAGTGATTTAATGATTTTTTGAAATAAGTTGGACTCTTTTTAAGTTAAGTTATTTGGGCAAGTTGCTTTTGTTTAGTCTTTGATTATATGGATCATCTTTTAGCTGTCTAAACATACAAATCATCTTAAAGATTTAAAAAATGACTCAATTTAATTGAATTTTTTATTTTTTTTTAGAAATTTTTTTTCAATTTTGTTTAAAATTTAATCATTGTAATAGTAAAATTAGTATAACATACAATTTCAAATTTAATTATGCGCCTATTTTAATATGATAACACATTGTCTAGTACTTTATTCATGATTGATTCTTATTATATCTATTTTATCCTTATTTGCATCATTTTCTATACATTTCTTATTATTACACAATATTCACAATTACTTTTGTATATTTACTTCCTACCTCAAAATTATCTCCGCATAATTTAATTGTATTTTACCTATTAAAAATTTTATCCACCAATTTTAAATACTCACTCAAAAAAATAAACCTAATTACTTTACTCAAATTAACGAATTTTAAATTTGTTTTGCACCAAAATATTATTAACATATCTATTACGTTCTAGAAAAAAAAAATGCAATTTTATTTTATAAGGCGAGACCAAAAAACCAAGATAGCTACTCGGTGAAACATCTACCTGTGCATGAGCTACGTTGACGAGTTCTTACTTGTTGTCATTGTCATGCATCTAACATTTTTTGCGTAGAAAGATGCGTACAAAGTTTTTAATTATATTTTTTAGTTAACGGTAGCAATCAAGTGTTTGCATAGACACTCCACGGAACTTTAACCTTTATTATATTTTATGTCAAAGGTTTCTAACCTTTGAATAACTTAAAGCGAGCATTTGAAATAACTTTAAGATATGCTTTACAGTTTCTTTTTTAATGTTGTTTAATAAATATATGAATTTTATTAAATATAATAAACTAGCAATTGCACTTTAGGTGTGTAATGGGGTATGTCGAATAATTGTATAGTTGTATTTGAAATTTGTGTAAACATATTGGTTTAAATAGAACAATGTGTATGTAACTTATTAAAAAACACATGGAAAAACTTAAATGAAAATAGTATACAAAAAAAAGGGAACTTCAAATTATGTGATATAAAAATGTAGAATATGGATATATATACAATGATGAAAATCTAATATTTTTATGGAATGTTTAATTGTCATTACAATAATGTATGCAATTGAATATAATGGTATAGATATATTTTATATTTTGTGCAATATTGTCACATGGTCACATTGAACTCCAATGTATCTGCAATAAAAAAAGATCTATTTAGTATTTGAAAAATAACTAATAGAAAACATAATGTTGAAGTTGGCATTCAATACAAATTATTAGTTACCTTTCGTAGAGTAGTTTGTAGGTGTTAGACAATGAGAACATAGTGTAAGTGAGCCATGAGTGGAGCCTGCAGTAAAGGAAAAAGAGAGATATGATTTACAACAAATAAACTTGTTGATGGTGTTATTATGCACTTCTCAACACAGGCAGTGCGTAGGTGCACTACCTCTCTTGAAAGACAATTTCCCACAATCGAGTTGTAGAACACTATCCCAAGGTCTCTCGGATGTCAGGTCATGACGGTGCTTAGATACCTCAGTAGTTTGATGTGATTTGCTGGAATCACAAGGCGGCCTTACGAAAATACAAAGTGTGGATGCAAAGCATGAAGTTGGATCTTTGAAAAGGAGTTCTTAGCATGAAAGCAGTTATATGATAGCTGTAGTTTCAAACAGCAATCTCAAACTCCATCTAGTTGTTAAATTTTGCTTTATAAAGTGCAATGAACCTTGGTATTGTTCAGTTTTTAAAGAAAGTGAAAAAAGAGCGAAGGGGAAGAAAAGTTCCTAAGCCTAAAGCTTGCTGCGAACAGTGATAATGGAGTCCCTGCAATGGACAATTCCTTCAAAACAATATCCCACTTAACCAGGGATTTCATAGTATCATGGAAATTGTGCAATCTTCTAAGGGCTGCAGATTTTTATCCTTCATCCACCATATACATGCATGAACTAAAGATAAGTGTTTGAGGCAGCTTAAATCAGGTCCAGGCTAACTTTGCAAAGCTATCTACCTTCAGCAAACAGCAAAAAGTATGGACTAAGGGATCATCAACAAAGCAAGAATTTTCATGAACAGCCAACAACATTCCTAAAATTATCCAAATAACATGAACAGCTAACTAAACAGCAAAGAGATCTAAGCTAACATCTAATATTGGAGAAGTGAATCAATAGACATGAGAGAAAATAAGGAAATGCACCAAGTCAATGCTATTTCTCATAAATTTCAGCAGCATGCCTTTACAACAACTCAACTCTCCCTTTGAAAATGAGAGGAGTGCTCTATTTATAGCTTTTCAAAAATCAAATGAATGGCCAAGATTCATTTCCATTGTGTGGCCACGATTCATTACAAATTAGGGTTTTACCTACCCCCAAATAGATTTATAATTAAAAAACATTTTTTATCTTTTCCCTATTTTGTCATCTAGTGGATGACACTATTTGCATTTTCGTCTTGTAGCTAATTGTTGTTTCTTTGGCTGTAGCTACTTTTCTGGGAGGTCTTCTTCCTTGGCGGGGCTATCTGGTTGCTCCTCGGAGGCTGCGTGTTCAATATGCCTAAGGATCACGGCCTGGAGCTTGTCTATATCAAGGATTTCACATCTCAACGCCTGGTAGCTCCATTCATTGGCATTCTCTTCCAGCCGTTTCCAGTCCTCGTCATACTTTGAGCCCTGATCTCTGAAGAGCTCCGATCTATCGAAGGCATGGGCAGCGAAACTCAAGAAGTTCGTTGTGATATCTCCGGTTGTCTCGTCCTTCATCCTTTCCTCAAAATACGACCTGACCTTTTCTGCATCTAATTGCACCGTGGGCATATCATGGCCCGTATTAACTTAAGATACTCGGCGCATTCCGCTCGGATCTCCTTGATCCATGCAATATTTGGATCCACCCTGCCCTGAATCTGTTCCATCCTTTACTTGCGGTTGATGAGGTCTCTGCGCCACACGTCAACCAACCAGTGATCCTCCTTCTTTAGTTATAGCTTTTCTTCCCATGTGCTCTCTGGCATTTGAAGGATGGCTTCAACCTTCGGGAAGGCAGAGTCGTACATCGCAAGGAAGTTGGTGCAAAGTTTCTTCATGTTTTCCAAGGATTATATCAACTCCAGGAACTTGTTGGCTATTTGCACGGCAACCTGCTGGAACCAATCCTCTGTGGTCTTCTCTAAGTTTTTCCTCCTATCTAGCTTATCTATTTGCTCCTTGGAGAGTAGCTGTGGCGTGGCCATCGAGGTAGTGGGGAGGTCGTCTATTGAAGACCACTGCTGGATGTAGTCGGTTAGGGCAGCAACCTGTGCCTTTAGCTCGTCTTTGGTGATCTTATCCTGCTTAATCAAATGCACCACCATGGCCACTGACTCCTCCAGATGTCTGACCTTTTGTTCCCTGGTGGCTGTTCCTAGGTCGATCGTGGAGATATTGTAGCTTACTCCAGCCTGGCCAACAGTTGGCGTCTCTACCTGTGTAGCCTGGGAGCCAGAAGCGTCCATGGTTATCCTGGAACGGACCTTAGGCTTCTTCTCCTTCCTTGTTGTAGCTAGAGATCGAGCCAAGATGGTTTCCAATCTCGACCTCAGGTAGCTCAGGACAAGAGTAGTCTTTTCAAGTTGCTTTTCCAGCCAGTCGGGCATGCCGGATTTGTCCTTGGGTGTATCATGGCTGCCTTCACCCGTCTCAGTTAGGGGCAAGATTTCTGCCTCCTTTTCCTTTTCAAGCTCTTCCTTTTCCCTGGCAGCATCCTCCTCCTCGTCAGAATCTTGATAAAGCACGAGTTGTTTAATGGGTGTCTTGGTGGATTCTATCTGGGCGGGATCTTGTTCTTTTGCTGTCTCCTCTTCCTTCTTTTCTTCAGTGGCCTCGGGTTCTGGGCTCTTCATAATGTGGGTCTCAGCCTCAATGATATCCCTTTTTGGTTGCTCTTCTTGTGGCTGTCCCTGTTCACCACGTGGCGACTGTTCCGCCTCTTCTCCAGCATCCTTCGGCTGCTGAGCCAATTCTTCTTCAACGTCATCATTAGAAACCCGAATAATCTCCTTGGCGCCCGAGCCATCCTCTCCATCCCCACTCTCAGAGGAGCCTGTTTCTTCTTCTTCGTAGGCAACCTTGTCGACAGTTCTATGCTCATATTCAAGTTGCTCATAATAATCATCGGCCTCCTCCCCAATAGGCATTGAAGCCTCCTGTTCCAGCTCCTCCATCTCCTTGGAAATCCGCATTGTGGCCTCCATGGCCGGTGGACCCGTTGGTGGTTGCGACGGCTGAGCAGTTGCGAGGGCTTGGGCAAGGGCAGCCTGGAGAGCAAGGTCCATTAAAAGCTGCAAGAGCTCAGGAGGAAGACTCTGCAGGTGTCGTATAATAGCCTCAGGCACACTAGAAAGGGGAACAGGCGATGGTATTGTTGCCAGAGGTAGGGAGGTGATGGGCGACATGGAAGCACCAGAGGAAGGGGAAGTGGTCATGCTCGAGGAAGAGTCAATATTGACTATGGACCCGGCCGGGGGCGAAGAAGCGAGGTGGACTAAAATGTCCACCGCCTGGGGAGATGAGGCGGCTGCGGCCTAAGAGGGAGGCAGCACACCAGTTGGGGGAGGAAGGAGCAAAGGAGGCTACGCCTCTATTGTGATTACTGTCCTTTTAAGCTTCTTGGGAGATGAGCCTCCCGTATCCTTTGTTGCTTGTTCTTTGGGGCCCCCGGACTGTGCTGTTTCTGCTTCTTTTCTCTTCTGGGACCTAGTGATGGGGGGAGACTTGGAAGTCTCACCAGCTGATGGGGAGGCGGCAACGTCCTCCGTGGCGCTAGGCTCACTTTTGAGCGCTTCATATGTTAGAGTTACTCCCTGTTGCCCCAGTTGTGCCACCTGCCCATCAACCCACTCCTTAGTGCGAGCTATGATTGGCTGGGTGATGGTATACAGGTCCTTGACCTCTTGCTCGTCCCAGTCGATGGAGGGGATTGCCAGGTCGGCAACCACAGGGTACCTCGGGTGCACAAGGGTGGACTCATCCTCTTCAAGTTGGTCCGGTACCGGAAACAGTTGTACTCTCCTTAAAAACTGCACTGTCATTCGCATGTAGTGTCTCTAGCAGACCTCCTTATCATCTTTACAATCTGCCCAGAAATCTTCAACATGGTACTGGTGGGTGTATGTCGGTCCTAGCGCTTTCCTAACATGGCCATGGGGGTCCATCCGTGGGCGAGCTGTGTACCATTCAAAGTTGTATTCCTTGCGTAACTTTTCTGAGTTGCCGGCGCATTGAGATGTTTGCAGTCGATACTGGCCCTAGCCGAGGATCATGGGATAAGGAATCCCTGCTATGTGTTTCTAGCTGAAGACTGCCTGAATATGTTGGAGCTGCCAGGAAAGCTCTAGGAGAATAATCCTATCATTTGGGTATCTGGGCAGCTTGTTCGGCCGTTCCATGAATCCCTGGGCATGGATGTAAGTGAACTTGGAGAATTGAATGTATAAGAAGGCATACTCCTTCAAGAGTGCCCTGGCACTGTGAGATACCCTTCTCTCGAAGTCCCCAGCTATTAATCTGATAATATGGCCTATGAAGGCATCATTGACCCGGTGGTACTCTTTTCTGAAGTAGCAGTATTGTAGCTGAGGGTATTGGTCAAAAGACTTAAGCCCTCGTTTGTGATCCCCATCCGGCGCCATGAAGAGTCCACTATATTGCCTCTGACCTGCCAAGGAGTACACCAGGTATGAGGTCATGTAGAACTTGTTGCTTTTCTTAACATTTACGAACTGCTCGTGGAAGCAGTTGCTGATGATACTCCCCCAGTCGAACGAGATCTTGGTTTTCACATCTTCATTTACTCGTATGATCTGCTCAATATAGTAAGCCATCCACTCCTGGAAGTAGGCGGCTGCTGGGAGGCCCATGACCCTGCTTAGCATGGTCACCAAGTCGTGATAGTCCTCGTGGAAGTCACTGCGGAACAGCTCTTGGGGAACTTTTGCAGCACTACCCCGCTTCTCCTTCAACCAGTAAACGTTGATTGACTTCTTGATGTTCAATGGATTGGCATCCCATGCCACCTGACACTGCTCCAAAGTGGGGACTTGCATATGTGGGAATGTCAAAATGTGGAATATTTTCGTAATTCCTTCCGGAGACATGTCGGCAAGGATATTCCCTTCTTTGTCCATGATTGACCGGGTATCTGTCTGGTAGGCTTCTCGGTAAGCCATTACCAGTTCAGGTGCTATTAGAAACAGAGGGAAGCCGGCAGCTTTGGAAATTCCACTTTGGCGTGTCAATCGGGCGTTCTTTGTCTTAGGGTCGACCTTGACCCTCTGGGTGAACTCATCAATGTCCACCTGGCCTATATTGGTGTCCGAGATCTCTTTCTAGTCAATCGAGACCTTCGACTGGAGCGGTTCACCCTGAAATTGAAACTTCATCTGGTCTTTGTCATCCTTCCCACGGGCGGCCCTTCCGGATTTCTTACCCTTGTCCTTTACAGTAGAGGCCCTTGAAGTTCCTGCGGCCGATTCCATATATCCTACAGGCAAAGGGCGAGGTCAGCACAACAAAACACCGAAAACGTTAATATTAGTCTATATTGTGAGCATATTATATAACTAACCATTCAAATGCATCATAAATTTAATTCTCAGACGATATCGATTTCATTTTAGGGCAATTGAGGAATCTGGGCCCAGAGGGCCGGACTTCCCTGGCAGGAATACTGCCAGGAAGGGAAAACACGACCGAAAGCTCCCGGGGACCCCGCTGGTAATATTTTGATATTCTAAGAGACCCATGATGGAGAAAGGCCTGATTTAGGACGTGGGTCGAAGTCAGATTTTTAATTTGGATTGGTTTGGATCGATTTGGGGAGCTCCGGGGGTTTCAGGCCGGAAGGCAGTTAGGCGAAGGAAGCCAGTGGCAGCGGACACCAGACGGAAGTCCGGCAGCGGAAGCCCGGAGGTCGGAACCCGGAAAGCAAAAAAAAGACGGCCACCATCAGGTTTGGTTTTACATTTTAGACCAGACATCATTCCGATCACCTGGAGCCAGAGGCCGGGAGGACACATCGCGAAGGCCACCACATGTTATTAGATCATTTTAAACGGCGGCGGCGAGGAGGAAACCGGGCTCCGGTCCACGGGAGGACGCAAGGGGACGACCACCGGGATGCTACGACAACCCACAGGCAACGGCGGCGAAAGCAACACCAGGACATGGGAGGCGGAACGTCGCGAGGTGCAGGCCGCCGCAGCAATTTAGTGATGTTTTCAACGGCGGCGGCGAAAGACAGACCGGGACCCGGTGACCAGAGAGATGGGATACGCAGGCCGCCGCTTGGTACAGATAGTGACGACGAAGAGGCCCCCGGGGCCCGGGAGGCGGGGCACCGCGGGATGACGGCCGCCGCGAAGGGTTTTGGTAGGCTCGGGTGACGGCGGCCGCGAAAAGACCCGCGGAGTCCGGAGGTCGGGCACCCGGCATGGGTTCTGCTGTGAGCGACGGCAGAACCATCACGGAGTTCCGGGGACGGAACTTGGGATGGCCGGGCCTGAAGGGTCACAGTGCAGCAAGGAGGACGCCGAAAGACGCCGGTCATGAGCAAAAGCGGCGAAGGCGGACGGCGAAGGCCGGAGCAGGACTCGGAGGGCAGGGAACTGACGGAGGTTCGCCGTCGAGGTTAGTTTAACGCGGTAGAGAGCGAAAGGCACTCCGGGGAAGGAATCCCGATGACCCGGGCTGGGCTAGGGAGGCGGCCGTCGGTATACATTTTGCGCGTTATGGAGCGGCGAAGGAGGCGACCAGGCCCGAGGGAGCCGGACGCCCTGCGTGAAGAACAGCCGCGCAACGGGCGAGTTTCGGGCCGAGAGGGGGAATCATTGTGATGAGTTTGGGCGAATTTGAGGACATGGGTTTCTAGCGCGATGAGGCGATGCTCATTTTCGTCCAATTTAATTCATTGCTCATTTTAACCAAATTCTCAAAAAGATCGAAAATAGCGGGAGGGCGAACGAGGATGGCCTACCTGCAACTCGCTAAGTGGGTAGGTGATGGGATCCAACGGTGGAGTCGACGGAGCGAGGTTGATGCCGATGATCACGTTGATGCAGATTACAGTGGGCTCCAATTCAACCGCTGCTCCAATTTGCTCGAATTCGCCAAGTGAAAAAGACATTAGGGACCACGGTTTATATACCCCTCGCCATTAATGCGTGCATTAAATGCCTCGTACAACCGCGCCAAAAGTTGGTGAGATTCAAATTCGATTCGGCAGCGGCGGCGAGGGTTTCGGGATCCGGCTGGCGGGAGGCGGCGCAACGACGGCCACCGCATGAACTTTCAGAGATTTTGACGACGGCGGCGAAGGGACGCACGAGGCCCAGAGGGCGGGGCGCCGCGGAGAGTTCACCGTCGAGAGAATTTTCTTTTCATTGTGACGGCGGCATTGAGCAAGACCCCGGGGGCCGAAGGGACAGGCGACCGACATAGGGTCGCTGTCGCGGACGACGATCCCGGGATGGAAGTCCGGACACAGACTTCCGGGTCCCGGGGCCCGAAGGAGCAGGGGCCGGCCGGGAAATCCCCGAAGACCTACAGACGGCAAATGGCTGGGCGGGTTTCAGCAGGCGGGAAGATGCGCGGGAAACGCCGCCGGGACGGCAAATGAAGGGGGGAAACCCGATAAGGGAACCCCGAAAGCCCGGGCCCGGAGGCGCGCAGGGCCGCCCCAAAGCCTGGAAGGCCTAAGGAACCCACAAGGCCCCGGAGGGCACCAAAATTTAAAAGGGAAACCACGGTCGACCTTAGGATGAAACTTTAGGGTAGTATCGACCATGCAAAACATCAAAAAAGAGGGGCACCTAAAACGAGGCAGCCCTGACAGACCCGACAAGGCGAAAGAAAAGAGGGTCCCCGTTCCCAACGGGGCGTGTGTGCTGAGGGCACAACAAATGGCGACTCCACTGGAGAACGCTCCGGAGCGTTCTAGGGATAAATATTCATTCAGGACCCAGAATCTCTGGTTTCGCAGACCAGAAACGGCTTCCAAGGATGAATCCGGAGAACGAGATCCTTAATTGGGTCAGCTTACATGACATCTCGAAAGTGTGTGCGAAGTGAGTTCATTCCTTTCCTAGGGATAGTAACAAAGGTTATTACTCGAACCAAGTGAGCTACATAAGTTGCCTAACACCAAAAGTAACCTGGACATTGCCCCGCTGCCAGTCAGGCATCCATAGCCCCGGCAGAGTTGTCGCTACAATCTCATGGATATTGCTCTACTGCCGGCCGGGCGTCCATAGCCCCGGTAGAGTTATCTGAACACCCATACGGTCATTTTTTTTTCGAGTTTCTTTTCTCTCTTTTTGCTTTGATATTTCATTTATCTTTTACCGTTTAGCTCGACCGGGTAAGCAGTGAAGCCTACAATGGGTTTGAGACTGCAGTGGTCACTAGAGTAGACTTAATATTTTTCACTCACTTGGGTGTCGTGACAACCATAGCACGGTCCTTCAGAATTTATTGTTATGTGATTTGTGTGAGATCCGAGATGTGGATAAGAAGATTCGGCGAAGGGTCGAGTTCTGAGCAGAATTCAGATAGGGAAATTATTCACGGACAGCTCTGCAAAGACCGATAGTCTAGAGTGAATGTTTAGCCAGAGAACACAAAGAACGGATAGCAAAGTGAATCGCTTGTTAGACAAGCACAGCCACCACAAAGGAGCGGGAAACCTCTCTCAAAAACAAAACTGCCAGGAGGGAGAAAGCAAAAAGCGACACGAACAAAACGCAACAAGCAAGAAAGCAACTACTCTAACCTATGCACAGGTATTTACAGCAAAGAGCTCGAAGGAGCTCAAGCTTGGAAGTAATGCTTCAGGTGCTGCCCATTGACTAGCAACGAGACGTTTTCACCGATTAAGTTCTTTAAGCGAAAGGAATTATCTCCCAAAATCTCAGCTATCTGAAAGGGGCCAAGCCAGAGCTTGTCGAATTTATTGTGTCCCCCTTTCTTTTCATAGGCCTTGTCCCAATATAAAACCAAATATGCAATCCTAAAGGCCTTAATTTTGGCTCGGCGGTCAAACCATCTCTTCACTACGCCCTGATGTTTGGCAAAATTTGCTATCACGCGGTCTCGAACTTCCTCTAAATGTAACAGTTTAGCTAAACGAGCTTCCCTACGATCTCCTCCTTCATAGAAATTGTTGATGAACTGAAGAGTCAGAATTTTCAGGTGGATGGGGAATATTGGCTCAAGACCATAGACAAGGTGGAACGGGGAATCACCAAGGGTAGCCTTATGGCGGGTGTGATCAGCCCAAAGGGCGAAACGGAGTTGGGTATGCCAGTCCTTGGGATTCCTATCTAGCAGCCTTTTGATCACGGTAATCAAGTTCTTGTTTGTGGACTCGGCAAGGCCATTGCCCTGAGGGTAGTAATTGGATGAAAATTTGAGGGCAATCCCATAGTCGAATGCCCAGCTAGCAAATTTTAAAGAAGCGAAGGCAGGTCCATTATTACATACTAGAGCATACGAACAACTAAAGTGATTTAAAATGAAACTTTCTAAGAAATCAGTAACTACTTCAGTTGTACAATGCTTACAAACTATTGCTTCTGTCCATCTAGTACAATAATCAGTGGCGGTTAGAATGTACCTATGTCCTGCAGATGATGGAGGGCTTACCGGACCGATGAAGTCGAGACTCCATTGTGCAAAAGGCCTTACCTCCAGCACAGGCTGCAGTGGGATAGTAGTATTTCTCTCTCTGGTGGTAGCGGTCTGGCACGTATGGCATGAACGAATATGGCCATGGGCATCTTTGAAGACAGTTGGCCAATAGTACCCTACCCTTAATATCTGATGTGCCGTAGAAGAACCCGAGCCATGGTCTGTACCAAACTTATCGTGAAACTCCCTTAGAACACGTTCTGCTTCCTCCTTGCCGAGGCATCTTAGATAAACGCCCTCATGATTCTTCTTATATAGAATGGACCCCTGTAACATATAACCATTGCTTTTCAATCTGAGGGCCCTCTTCTGGACTCCTTGTAAATGCGACGGACACTTATGATTGAGCAGATAATAAATGACATCTTGGTACCACTCTCCCGGGGAGACATCTTCAAGCTGATATTGTTGTACCGTGAGTTCAGGTCCGGCCTCTGTTGCTGTTTCAGCCATTGTACGCGTGAGTGCCTGCCCTCTTACCAATTTCATTGGTTGGATCTCCATATCATATTCTTGGAGCAAGGTGACCCACTTGGCACTCTGTTCACCCAACTCATTTTGCATGAGAAGCGTTTTGACTGCTGGGTCAGGGACGATTGCGAACACCTTGTTGCGTAGAATGTAGTGTCTAAATTTCTTTACTCCCCTAACGAGAGCGTACGCCTGCTTTTATATGTTGTGGTAACGCAATTCAGCATCTTTGAGGGGTGCGCTCATGAAGGTGATCGGATGCTCATTTCTTTCGTCATCTTTTTGGGTCAACATACTGGCACAAGAATGCTTTGAAGCAAATGAATAGATATATAATGGCTTCAGATAATCTGGACTGACCAACACAGGACCTCAATAATGGCTCGTTTGATCTCCTCAAAGGATTATTTGGCCTCTGGCATCCATTCAACTTTAGCGTCTTGCTTGAGCATGGCATTGAGAGGTTTGACTATTTTCGCGAAAACGGTGATGAATTTCTAGACGAAATTGATCTTTTCGAAGAAAGACTGTAATTCCTTCTTGCTGCCCGGGGGCTGAATCTTGAGTAGCGACTCAAAGCGTTCAGGATCAATGGAGATTCCTTGCTCTAAGATGATGTGCCCGAGTAATCTACCTTCGGACACTCCAAAAATGCACTTCTTGGGGTTGAGAGAAACCCCAAATTCCCGGCATCTCTGAAATACTTTGCATAGGTCGGAGACGTGATCACCTCGCTTTTTGGAGAATACAGTCAAATCATCCATATAGATGATTATACATTTTCCAATCAGGTCCTTGAAAGCGATATCCATGGCACGTTGGAAAGTGGCGCCGGTGTTGATGAGTCCAAACGGCATTCTCCTGTACGCAAATGTCCCCCACTTGGTGGTGAACGCAGTCTTGTGGCGATCCTCGTATTGTACCATTACTTGATTATATCTGGAGTATCCATCGAGGAACGACATCATTTGGGAGCCGTTGACAATTTGCAGCACTTCATCCAGTGAAGGTACCGGATAGTTGTCCTTTTCTGAGGCGCGGTTGAGATTGCGGAAATCCACGCACAATCTGATCTCTCCATTCTTTTTCCTGACCGGGACCAAGTTAGCCACCCACGTAGAATGCCTAACGGGAAAGATGATCCTTGCTGAAAGTAATTTCTACACTTCTTTGTAAACAATAGGTTCTAGCAAGGCATGAATAGGGCGCTGTCGTTGGCGAAATGGCCTCACTTCCGTCTTTAGAGGGATGGTGTGCGTGATGACAGATGTGTCGTATGTTTTCAAGTCTTCGTAACTCCATGCCACCACGTCAGGATATCTGCGCAAAGCATCCGTGATTCCCCTCTTCTCTTCGGGCGTACATACCTTTCCAATAAAAACATTCTTGGTATCCTCGGCCGTTCCTAGGTTGTGAGCGTTGCACTGGCTGCTTATATCCTCCTTTTTCGTTTGCCGGTCCTGATCCTTGATCTAATCCAAATCAAATACATGCTCCAGCTGAACCATGCCTCTGGGGATCGTGTTGGTTTTTAGATTGATAACCCCTTCTATGTCCAACTCAGCCTCTGATGGATCAGCTTCATCAATGATTTGGGTAGCAAAGACGTCAGAGCTTGTGATGAACTGGAGGATATGCTTATCGTCATTAAAAACCTGCAGGTGGGTGACATTGTTTGGGACCGATGGCGTAGATGTCAACTCAACAGTGAACTTCTTAAGCCCTGACAAGGAGAGGGGCTATAATGTGCTGGCTGCTTGAGCCAAGGCATCAGCAGTGCGATTCTGAGCACAAGGGATCAGTTGTATGTTGACCGCATCTAGGCCCTCTAGGAGATCCCACACCCTATGTCTATAATTGGTGAGTCTTCGATCATGGCAGGAGTACAATTTCTTGACCTGCTTAACCACAAGTGCGGAATCCCCAAAGACCTGCAGTACTTTCACATTTTTCCTCAAGGCCATAAGAAGGCCAAGGACCAAGGCCTCGTATTCTGCCACGTTATTGGTGCAATAAAACTGTAATTGATGGGCAGCGAGGAATGTCTTACCTATTGGACTGATGAGTTCGATCCCTGCTCCAGCTCCTTGTCTTGACTTTGACCCATCGAATCGGAGTGTCCAGCACTCAGAGGATCCCGCCTCTTCGGGTTTGATTGAGTCTTCATTTTCTTTTGGCTGGACAGCGAGCCTAGTGATCTTAGGAAGGCTTTCTGGATCGAGGCAACAATCAGCAGGTGGTCCTGGTGTTTTCTTTGGTGTTCCCGTCGGAGGAGCAGCGGCTTTCTCAACATGCTCGACTACTGCTTGACACAAACAATAGTCAAATTCAGAATGAGCCACATTGTGTACCCTACACCAGTTCGGCAATAATAGGTCCTGGAAATTCATTCTAGCTCCTAGGCTAAGCTGATCTCTTGCGCATTTTTCCATAAACTCCTGGAAGCCATCGAGCAATCCCCAGTTGTCCTCTTCATCCAACTTATCATCAGCTTCTGCCAACATTTCTTCATCTGGGGGCATTTGTTCGGAACCCGCCGAGGGACTGCATAATACCAGCAATACCTCATCTGCCCGTTCTTCCTGAAGCTCAAGCTCATTTTGGTAAGCAAAAGGGTGGTAATTCCCTAAGTCAGTCTCAGCGAACAACACCTTGCTGAGATTATTGTATTCCGTGATCATATATTTCATCCGGGGTTCACGGTCAATACGAATCTGATTTTGTAGCCCCTTCCATGGCAGCCACATGTGAGACAAGTCGGTGGTGGTATATCCGTTCAGTTCCTTGGTGAACTCTCTCCCCAGAATGATTCCATAAGCATCAGGTATGTTTGCCACTTGGATGTCCACAACTTGCTGTATCTGGGGGTCCACAGCGATTTGCATGGGGATGCAGTTTATTTCGCCCATGATATTAATCTCTGTTTTGTCCAGTTGGGTGACCTTTCTCTTTGAAGGTGTGGGGGTGATGCCAAAAGCTTTGCATACATCCAAAGGCATGACATTGGCAGACGCGCCTGAATCGAGCAAGCAGTTGTACAAATTCTTGCCAAAGACCCTAATAGTAGTCAGGAACAGGGGAGTTTCCGGTCTTCCTTGGAGGATGCCCACGGGTGTGTCCATTTGAGCTATTTGGCCTTTGTTCCTGTCACTGCCTGTATCCTTGGTTTGTTTAAATTCCTGGTCCTTGGGAGGTTGTCTACCAGCCCTCTCTGGCTCCTTTTCAGGGTACCTACTAGCTGACTGATTCATGGGCATATGGTTCCTTCTTCCGGTGTTGTCCTGTATCTCTTGTTCCTTCTTGGGCTCCTCAAAGGTTACCCTTTTGGCCGGGGTCTCTTGTGTCGTGCTAGATGAGGGAGTCCCATTTAGAACCCTGAAAAAGGCATGCCTCACGGTGGGAACCTTGAGTAATTCGAAGGCCGACAAACTAATTTTGACCTTCTTGAACTCTTCCGCCACATATTCACCCATTTGCTCGATTTCAGAGCTAAAAGCTTGGCCTATGGGAGAACTAGGGGTTTGACTCTTGGTTTGCCCAAGCGGATTTTGGGGTTAGCTCTGGGGCTGACCTTGCGGTTGGTTTTGGGATTGATTTTTGTTGAGATATTGAGTGGGTATATGAGGGAGCCCTGGGTTATTGCTAGCATTTGGATCAGGCGAGGTGGCGAAGTTGTTTGGTGGAGTAGAAGTGGTGAAGGGTCCGCCGGCTTGTCTATTCCTAAAGAAATAGGGACTTGACCGTTGATGGAACATGTGGACCTCATCCACAAATGACTCTTCTTCATCCACCGGACCGTTATCTACCAAATCAAAAAGCTGAGCTAGAGTTGATTCGTTACTTACCTCTTGCGCTTTCTCATCCTCAATAGGAGTGGGCTCGGCTTCGGGCTCGTTGCAGTCTCCTCGCGGAAACGGTGCCTGATTGACCACCAGACATGAGGAATCGTAGGGCTCTGATGGGACGATGTCCCTACAGTTGGCATTATCAACGGCATTTTGTACTTCCACCTAGAAGATTTCAGCTGCCGCCTGGAACTCAGGGCAGTCTAGCTCAAAATACCTGCTGGTTTTGTGAAGTTGGCACCATCCGGACAGAGCTGCCTCGGCCAGATACACACCGCTGGATGTTCTGTCATTGCCTGCCGGTTGATCGAATGGTGTGGGGACACCGTCGTTGTTGGGCCTGGTGTTCCATGTGTGGTTTTGCCTCTGAGAAGGTCTTCTTTCTGTGTTTTGATTGGAGTTCTGCCCCCTCTCATAATTCTGCCCCGAGGAGGTACCCGCTTCTCGATTATCTCTATTGTCTCTATTGTCTTGAGACTCTCGACTGTCCCTGTTGAGATTGGCCTGAAAATTACGTTGGGAGGCCTGCAACTGATTATTCTAGTTCTTCATATGCGTCATCTCTATGGACATCTTCTTAATCATTTCCGTTAGTTCTCCTAGCTTGTCTTTCTCGGCCGCACCTCCAGGCGACGGGGCTAGATTTTGGAGAAAAGCGGGCGGGGCTGCCGGCTAATTTTGATATGCTGGAGGAAAGTCTGGTCCTGACAAGTACAACAGTGCTTGGGGCTGTTGGGAATATGCTTGCTGCTGCGGAGCCATCTAGGAATAGCTGTACTGCTGCTGGGGTTGCAAATACGAAGTCGCAGGAGGTGCATAATTCAACAGCTGCCCCAGATGCGGCACTATAGGCAATTGAGGCACCTGGTTCATGAGAGGAGTTTGGTGAGCAAACGCCTGATTAAGCCCTTGAATTTGCATTGGGTGGGCAATGGGCCCCAAAGAGGGTAGCGGGCCGGAGATATTTTGTCCCAAGTCCGCACTTGCAATGACAGCTTCTGCATAGGCGGTCAGTAAGGTAGCTGGGGGCGGGCGCATCCTTTTTACCAACGCCACCGTGAAGTTATCCAGAGCCGCATAGTAGACCGGTAGAGCAGCCGCATCATTATGGAGGTACGGATCCTGAAGCCTCATGTGAGCTCGATGGAAGCGATCATTGAAGGAGCCAATAGGTTCGTTGACCTCCCTCTTGATGGACATGAACTGCTGGTAAAGGTCAGCGGGGTTGACAGGAATCTTGTACTTCTGCAGGAAGGCATTCTTCATCAGGGTCCACGAGGTGATTGATCCCTGCGGTAGATTGATGTACCAATAGAAGGCCTCTTCTCCCAACAAATGCAGAAAGAGGTGACACGCCACGTCCTCGTGACCCACCTGCATTTCAGTAATCGCCATTTTGAATATCTTGATATGCTCTTCGACTGTTCTTTGCATGTCACACGGATGGAATTTTAAACAAAAGCCCTCTGGATTCTTGGGCATATCATTGTAAACAGCAAAGTGTATCGGCAAAGGGTTATGCGTAAGCCAAGCCATGGGGGAAGGCGGAGGTGGCGCTTGCTGTTGGAGAACAAGGATCTGGGGCTGTATTGGCAATACAACCACAATTTGGGGCTGCCCTTGAGCTATGGCTGCCTGGACTATGCTTTGGGCTGAAAGGGCCGGGAGAGGAGCGAACCCCTGGCTGCCGGAAGGAAGACGTACAAATGCTGTTTGAGATGGTTGGGTGGAAGATGAAGGCCAGCCAAGTGAAGGTGGAGGTGAAATGGAGGCAGATGGAAAAGATAAAGAGACGACGCTGCTTCCTTGTGCTCGTTTTGCCCTCGTGGGAGGCTGCAATTCTTCAAATTCCCCCTTGTTTGGTGCTGATCGTAGAATCCTTTGAAACCTTTCCGGGGAGAATGATCCGATCTGATCCAGCTTCGTTTTATCCCGTAGCTTGGTATTCCAATCGCTACCCTCCTTCTAGCGCTAGTTCTGTTGATGGTGTTATTATGCACTTCTCAACACAGGCAGTGCGTAGGTGCACTACCTCTCCTGAAAGACAATTTCCCACAATCGAGTTGCAGAACACTATCCCAAGGTCTCTCGGATGTCAGGTCATGACGGTGCTTAGATACCTCAGTAGTTTGATGTGATTTGCTGGAATCACAAGGCGGCCTTATGGAAATACAAAGTGTGGATGCAAAGCATGAAGTTGGATCTTTGAAAAGGAGTTCTTAGCATGAAAGCAGTTATATGATAGCTGTAGGTTCAAACAGTAATCTCAAACTCCATCTAGTTGTTAAATTTTGCTTTATAAAATGTAATGAACCTTGGTATTGTTCAGTTTCTAAAGAAAGTGAAAAAAGAGGGTAGGGGAAGAAAAATTCCTAAGCCTAAAACTTGTTGCGAACAATGATAATGGAGTCCCTGCAATGGACAATTCCTTCAAAACAATATCCCACTTAACTAGGGATTTCACAATATCATGGAAATTGTGCAATCTTCTAAGGGCTGTAGATTTTTATCCTTCATCCACCATATACATGCATGAACTAAAGATAAGTGTTTGAGGCAGCTTAAATCAAGTCCAGGCTAACTTTGCAAAGCTATCTACCTTCAGCAAACAGCAAAAAGTATGGACTAAGGGATCATCAACAAAGCAGGAATTTTCATGAACAGCCAACAGCATTCCTAAGATTATCGAAATAACATAAACAACTAACTAAACAACAAACAGATCCAAGCTAACATCTAATATTGGAGGAGTGAATCAATAGACATGAGAGAAAATAAGGAAATGCACCAAGTCAATGCTATTTCTCATAAATTTCAGCAGCATGCCTTTACAACAACTCAACTCTCCCTTTGCAAATGAGAGGAGTGCTCTATTTATAGCTTCTCAAAAATCAAATGAATGGTCAAGATTCATTTCCATTGTGTGGCCACGATTCATTACAAATTAGGGTTTTACCTACCCTCAAATAGATTTACAATTAAAAAACATTTTTTGTCTTTTCCCTATTTTGTCATCTAGTGGATGACACTATTTGCATTTTCGTCTTGTAGCTAATTGCTGTTTCTTTGGCTGTAGCTACTTTTCTGGGAGGTCTTTTTCCTTGGCAGGGCTGTCTGGTTGCTTCTCGGAGGCTGCGTGTTCAATATGCCTGAGGATCACGGCCTGGAGCTTGTCTATATCGAGGATTTCACATCTCAACGCCTGGTAACTCCATTCCTTGGCATTCTCTTCCAGTCGTTTCTAGTCCTCATCATACTTTGAGCCCTGATCTATGAAGAGCTCCAATCTATCGAAGGCACAGGCAGCGAAACTTAAGAAGTCTGTTGTGATATCTCCGGTTGTCCCGTCCTTCATCCTTTCCTCAAAATATGACCTGACCTTTTCTGCATCTAATTGCACCATGGGCATATCATGGCCTGTCATTAACTTAAGATACTCGGCGCATTCCACTCGGATCTCCTTGATCCATGCAATATCTGGATCCACCCTGCCTTGGATCTGTTCCATCATTTCCTTGCGGTTGATGAGGTCTCTGCGCCACACGTCAACCAACCAGTGATCCTCCTTCTTTAGTTCTAGCTTTTCTTCCCACGTGCTCTCTGGCATTTGAAGGATGGCTTCAACTTTCGGGAAGGCAGAGTCGTAGATCGCAGGGAAGTTGGTGCAAAGTTTCTTCGTGCTTTCCAAGGATTAAATCAAGTCCAGGAACTTGTTGGCTATTTGCACGGCCAAGCCGATCCCTATGTTTCTGACCTCCGCAACCTGCTGGAACCAATCCTCCATGGTCTTCTCTAAGTTTTTCCTCCTCTCCAGTTTATCTATTTTCTCCTTAGAGAGTAGCTATGGCGTGGCCGTTGAAGTAGTGGGGAGGTCGTCTATTGAAGACCACTGCTGGATGTAGTCGGTTAGGGCAGCAACCTGCGCTTTAGCTCATCTTTGGTGATCTTATCCTTCTTAATCAAATGCACCACCATGGCCACTGACTCCTCCAAATGTCTGACCTTTTGTTCCCTGGTGGCTGTTCCTAGGTCGATCGTGGAGATATTGTAGCTTACTCCAGCCTGGCCAACAGTTGGCATCGCTACCTGTGCAGCCCAGGAGCTAGAAGCATCCATTGTTATTCTGGAACGGACCTTAGGCTTCTTCTCCTTCCTTGTTGTGGCTAGAGATCAAGCCAAGATGGCTTCCAATCTCAACCTCGGGTCGCTCGGGACAAGAGTAGTCTTTTCAAGTTGCTTTTCTAGCCAGTCGGGTATGGCGGATTTGTCCTTGGGTGTATCATGGCTTCCTTCACCCGTCTCAGTCAGGGGCAAGACTTCTGCCTCCTTTTCCTTTTCAAGCTCTTCTTTTTCCCTGGCAGCATCCTCCTCCTCGTCAGAATCTTGATAAAGCACGAGTTGTTTAATGGGTGCCTTGGTGGATACTATCTGGGCAGGATCTTGTTCTTTTGCTGTCTCCTCTTCCTTCTTTTCTTTAGTGGCCTCGAGTTCTGGGCTCTTCACAATGTGGGTCTCAACCTCAATGATATCCCTTTTTGGTTGCTCTTCTTACGGCTGTCCTTGTTCACCACGTGGCGACTGTTCCGCCTCTTCTCCAGCATCCTTCGGCTGCTGAGCCAATTCTTCTTCAACGTCATCATCAGAAACCTGAATAATCTCCTTGGCGCCCGAGCCATCCTCTCCATCCCCACTCTCAGAGGAGCCTGTTTCTTCTTCTTCGTAGGCAACCTTGTCGACGGTTCTATGCTCATATTCAGGTTGCTCATAATAATCATCGGCCTCCTCCCCAATAGGCATTGAAGCCTCCTGTTCCAGCTCCTCCATCTCCTTGGAAATCCGCATTGTGGCCTCCATGGCCGGTGGACCCGTTGGTGGTTGCGACGGCTGAGTAGTTGCGAGGGATTGGGCAAGGGCAGCCTGGAGAGCAGGGTCCATTAAAAGCTGCGAGAGCTCAGGAGGAAGACATTGCAGGTGTCGTGTAATAGCCTCGGGCACGCTAGAAAGGGGAACAGGTGATGGTATTGTTGGCAGAGGTAGGGAGGTGATGGGCGACATGGCAGCAGCAGAGGAAGGGGAAGTGGTCATGCTCGAGGAAGAGTCAATATTGACTATGGACCCGGCTTGGGGCGAAGAAGCGAGGTGGACTGAAATGTCCACCGCCTGGGGAGATGAGGCGGCTGCGGCCTGAGAGGCAGGCAGCACACCAGTCGGGGGAGGAAGGAGCAAAGGAGGCTGCGCCTCTGTTGTGATTACTGTCCTTTTAAGCTTCTTCTGAGATGAGCCTCCCGTATCCTTTGTTGCTTGTTCTTTGGGGGCCCCGAACTGTGTTGTTTCTGCTTCTTTTCTCTTCTGGGACCTGGTGATGGGGGAGACTTGGAAGTCTCACCAGCTGATTGGGAGGCGGCAACGTCCTCCGTGCCACTAGGCTCACTTTTGAGTGCTTCATATGTTAGAGTTACTCCCTGTTGCCTTAGTTGTGCCACCTGCCCATCAACCCACTCCTTAGTACGAGCTATGATTCGTTGGGTGATGGTATCCAGGTCCTCGACCTCTTGCTCGTCCTAGTCGATGGAGGGGATTGCCAGGTCGGCAACTGCAGGGTACTTCGGGTGCACAAGGGTGGACTCATCCTCTTCAAGTTGGTCCGGTACCGGAAACAATTGTACTCTCCTTAAAAACTGCACTGTCATTCGCATGTAGTGTCTCTGGCGGACCTCCTTATCATCTTTACAATCTGCCCAGAAATCTTCAACATGGTACTAGTGGGCGTATGCCGGTCCTAGCGCTTTCCTGACATGGCCATGGGGGTCCATCCGTGGGCGAGCTGTGTACCATTCAAAGTTGTATTCCCTGAGTTCCTTTTCTGAGTTTCCAGCGCATTGAGATGTTTGCAGTCGATATTGGCCCTGGCCGAGGATCATGGGATAAGGGATCCCTACTACGTGTTTCTGGCTGAAGACTGCCTGAATATGTTGGAGCTGCCGAGAAAGCTCTAGGAGAATAATCCTATCATTTGGGTATTTGGGCAGCTTCTTTGGCCGTTCCGTGAATCCCTGGGCACGGATGTAAGTGAACTTGGGGAATTGAATGTATAAGAAGACATACTCCTTCAAGAGTGCCCTGGCGCTGTGAGATACCCTTCTCTCTAAGTCCCCAGCTATTAATCTGATAATATGGCCTATGAAGGCATCATTGACCCGGCGGTACTCCTTTTTGAAGTAGCGGTATTGTAGCTGAGGGTATTGGTCAAAAGGCTTAAGCCCTCATTTGTGATCCCCATCCGGCGCCATAAAGAGTCCACTATATTGCCTCTGACCCGCCAAAGAGTACACCAGGTATGAGGTCATGTAGAACTTGTTACTTTTCTTAACATTTATGAACTGCTTGTAGAAGCAGTTGCTGATGATACTCCCCCAGTCGAACGAGATCTTGGTTTTCACATCTTCATTTCCTCATATGATCTGCTCAATATAGTAAGCCATCCACTCCTGGAAGTAGGCGGCTATTGGGAGGCCCATGACCCTGCTTAGCATGGTCACCAAGTCGTGATAGTCCTCGTGGAAGTCGCTGCGGAACAACTCTTGCGGAACTTTTGCAGCGCTGCCCCGCTTCTCCTTCAACCAGTAAACATTGATTGACTTCTTGATGTTCAATGGATTGGCATCCCATGCCACCTGACACTGCTCCAAAGTGGGGACTTGCATATGTGGGAATGTCAGAATGTGGAATGTTTTTGTAATTCCTTCCGGAGACATGTCGGCAAGGATATTCCTTTCTTTGTCCACGATTGTCCAGGTATCCATCTGGTAGGCTTCTCGGCAAGCCATTACCAGTTCAGGTGCTATTAGAGACGGAGGGAAGTCGGCAGCTTTGGCAATTCCACTTTGGCATATCAATCGGGTGTTCTTTGTCTTAGGGTTGACCTTGACCCTCTGGGTGAACTCATTAATGTCCACCTGCCCTATATTGGTGTCCGAGATCTCTTTCCAGTCAGTCGAGACCTTCGACTAGAGCGGTTCACCCTAAAATTGGAACTTCATCTGGTCTTTGTCGTCCTTCCCACGGGCAGCCCTTCCATATTTCTTACCCTTGTCCTTTTCGGTAGAGGCCCCTGAAGTTCCTACGGCCGATTCCATATATCCTGCAAGCAAAGGGCGAGGTCAGCACAACAAAACACCGAAAATGTTAATGTTAGTCCGTATTGTGAGCATATTATATAACTAACCATTCAAATGCATCATAAATTTAATTCTCAGATGATATCGATTTCATTTTAGGGCAATTGAGGAATCCAGGCCCGGAGGGCCAGACTTCCCTGGCAGGAATGCTGCTAGGAAGGGAAAACACGACCGAAAGCTCCCGGGGACCCCGTTGGTCAGATTTTGATGTTCTAAGAGACCCATGATGGAGAAAGGTCTGATTTAGGACGTGGGTCGAAGTCAGATTTTCAATTTGGATTGGTTTGGATCGATTTGGGGAGCTCCGGGGGTTTCAGGCCGGAAGGCAGTCAGGCGAAGGAAGCCGGCGGCGGCGGACACCAGACGAAAGTCCGGCGGCGGAAGCCCGGAGGTCGAAACCTGGAAAGCAAAAAAAAGACGGCCGCCATCAGGTTTGGTTTTACATTTTAGACCGGATGGCATTCTGATCACCGAGAGCCGGAGGCCGAGAGGATGCGTCGCGAAGGCCGCCGCATGTTATTAGATCATTTTGAACGGCGGCGGCGAGGAGGAAACTGGGCTCTGGTCCATGGGAGGACACAAGGGGATGGCCACTGGGAGGCTACGACAACCCACAGGCGATGGCGGTGAAAGCAACACTGGGACCCGGGAGGCGGAACGTCGCGAGGTGCAGGCCGCCGCAGCAATTTAGTGATGTTTTCAATGGCGGCGGCGAAAGACAGACCAGGACCCGGCGACCAGAGAGATGGGATACGCAGGCCGCCGCTTGGTACAGATAGCGACGGCGAAGAGGCCCCCGGGGCCCAGGAGGTGGGGCGCCGCGGGATGACGGCCGCCGCGTAGGGTTTCAGTAGGCTCGGGCGACGGTGGCCGCGAAAAGACCCGCGGAGTCCGGAGGTCGAGCACCTGGCATGGGTTCCGCCGTGAGCGACGGCGGAACCGTCATGGAGTTCCAGGGATAGAAATCCGGACGGCCGGGCCCGAAGGGTCACGGTGCAGCGAGGAGGACGCCGAAGGACGCCAGTCATGAGCAAAAGCGGCGAAGGCCGGAGTGGGACTCGGAGGGCGGGGAACCGACAAAGGTTCGCCACCGAGGTTAGTTTAACGCGGCAGAGAGCGAAAGGCACTCCGGGGACGGAATCTCGATGACCCAGGCCTGGCTAGGGAGGCGGCCGTCGGTATACATTTTGTGCGTTATGGAGCGGCGAAGGAGGCGACCGGGCCCGAGGGAGCTGGACGCCCTGCGTGAAGAACAGCCGCGCAACGGGCAAGTTCTGGGCCGAGAGGGGGAATCATTGCGACGAGTTTGGGCGAATTTGAGGACATGGGTTTCTAGCGCGATGAGGCGATGCTCATTTTTGTCCAATTTAATTCATTGCTCATTTTAACCAAATTCTCAAAAAGATCAAAAACAGCGGGAGGGCGAACGAGGATGGCCTACCTGCAACTCGCTAAGCAGGTAGGTGATGGGATCCAACGGTGGAGTCGACGGAGCGAGGTTGATGCTGATGATCGCGTTGATGCAGATTGCAGTGGGCTCCAATTCAACCGTTGTTCCAATTTGCTCAAATTTTCCAAGTGAAAAAGACATTGGGGACCACGGTTTATATACCCCTCGCTATTAATGCGTGCATTAAATGCCTCGTACGACCACGCCAAAAGTTGGTGAGATTCAAATTCGAGTCGACGGCGGTGGTGAGGGTTTCGGGATCCGGCTGGCGGGAGGCGGCGCAACGACGGCCACCGCATGAACTTTCAGAGATTTTGACGATGGCGGCGAAGGGACGCACAGGGCCCGAAGGGCGGGGTGCCGCGAAGAGTTTGCCACCGAGAGAATTTGCTTTTCATTGTGATGGCGGCGGCGAGCAAGACCCCGGGGGCCGAAGGGATGGGCGGCCGACACAGGGTCGCCGTCGCAGATGGCTATCCCGGGACGGAAGTCCGGACACGGACTTCCGAGTCCCAGCGCATGAAGGAGCAGGGGCCGGCCGGGAAATCCCCGAAGACCTACGGATGACAAACGGCTGGGCGGGTTCCGGCAGGCAGGAAGATGCGCGGGAAATGCTGCCGGGATGGCAATTGAAGGGGGGAAACCTGATAAGGGAACCCCGAAAGCCCGGGCCCGGAGGGGCGCAGGGCCGCCCCAAAGCCCGAAAGGCCTAAGGAACCCACAAGGCCCCGGAGGGCACCAAAATTTAAAAGGGAAACCACGGTCGACCTTAGGATGAAACTTTAGGGTAGTATCGACCATGCAAAACGTCAAAAAAGAGGGGCACGCAAAATGAGGCGGCCCCGACAGACCCGACAAGGTGAAAGAAAAGAAGGTCCCTGTTCCCAACGGGGCGTGTGTGCTGAGGGCACAAAAAAACTATATAAATATTGGTAGTGACGTCAATAAGAAAGAGACATACCTATAGTAGTTCAAATGTACTTTAAGTGTATGAAGAGTTTGAACTTGAAATTGGCATTGCTTTCAAACAATTCTTTTGTTTTTTCAACGAGTGACATATGGGATTTGTTTCACACATGCATATCTTTTGAATGTGAAGGTTTGGTGTATGTGAAGATTTTGTAGATCAGGAACTTGTGAAATAGTTGGGAATGTCAGGCCTTGCCAGTCTATGTGGCCAATGACAATCAAAGCATGCATTGAATCGGGAAAGACCAAATGAAACAAATGTAAGGGTACATTCACTTAGGGAAAAAATTGCTCTATTTTATTTATTTTTTTGCATACATTTGTGTAGTAAAGGACATCAATTGGTAGGTCATTTAGAAAATGACATTGTCTATGCAAAAAAGGCCTCGATAGAGAAGTGATAGTTTCAAATCACCTATGTATCCTCTTACAAGGATCCAAACATGATTGAAAGAAAAATTTGGATGACGAAGATAATCAAGCTCCATTACCAACAATTTTCATGTTATGTTTGCAATAGAAAGAGATGGAGAGAGAGGGATAGAAAGAGGGAGAGATAGATGGGGGAAAGCGAGAGAGAGAGAGGGGTAAGGAGAGAAAAAATTAAAGTGAGACATAAAGAAAAGAGAGAGAGGACCTAAGAAAGAGAGGAATATACAAAGAGAGAAGATGGGGATAGCGAGAGGCACACATATTGAGAGAGAGAGAGAGATATATGAAGAGAAAGAGATATAGAGAGATGAAGAGAGATAGAGTGAACAAGAGGTAGAGTGAGAGAGATATAAGGGAGATAGATATTGAGACAAGAGAGATTAATAGTTAAAATTGCATCTATAAAATCTAACAAAATCCCCTTCTATTATGTTGTGATAGATGCAATACCCTATCATAGAGCTCCTATTTTGGCATAATTAAAAGGAAGGTAGAAAAAGGCTTTTGCGACGAAATTTATATGTGTCGATTGCATTTGCTTGAAAGTTTACAACGACTTTTTAACACATCCATTTTGTGACTATTTTATAATCATAGAAAGCCACGAAAAAAAAACATCTTTAGGGAGTTCTACCAAATAATTTGCTCCTATAGAATTTGATCACTTTGAGCTAAGGATCTAAGTGTGACCCATTAGATTCAAGTTGAAAATGTGGATTTTTTGGTTGCTCTCCAAGTAGTGCAGGTTGCATGTTATAAAGCTCCATTACTTATTACCCAAAAAATGATGGGAAAATTTCTTTCTAGTCAATGCATTGACAAGCACCTTAATGTAGGTTGATATGTAGGTATGATAGATACCATATAGCATAGAATTAATTTTCCCAAAGAATTTATAGTGGTAATATATGTTACATTGTACATTTTAACTTGATACTGGTACAATTTTGTGATGGTAGAAATGGGGCCTTCTTTTGTAATGATATGAAATGTTCATATTTTATAGTTCGCTAAATTCTAGCTCATTGGTGTCTTGATACATATGTACTAGAAGAATTATTATCTATCAAGATTAGAAATTACTTATATATCAAAGCAACTCTTAGGAAAACAATGGCCATGAAAGTAGATCCAACTTGTTTTTTTGAAGATAAGATGGCTCTTTATTGCAAATTTGACATTTTATTTTTCTTTGGTATGTCAATACTAAAATATATGCAACATATAGAGGTAGAGCTTGAAGAAAAGATAGAAGAGATATAAAGGGAAATATAGAGTAAAGAAGGAGTTCAATTGGGGTAAGGTTTTAAATAGCATTATGATTACAATTAAGGGTAAGTGCTAAGTTGTGATTCGACTTAGGGATCATGTAGGGTTACAATAAAGTAATAATAGGATATAGAGGGAAAGAGAAAAAAATAGGAGTTTAATTGGGGTTGGGTTTTACTTAGCATTATGATTACAATAAAGGTTAAGTGCTCAGTCATGGTTAGAGTTAGGTATCATTTAGGGTTATAATAAAGTAACATTATTATTATAATATAATAAGATTAATACCTATGTAAACCATTTTTGAATTCCACCCCTAACTGAAATATAATCCTAGATGTACTCTTAAACCTGACCCTAACCCTATTCAATCTCCAATTTGGGTTTGATTTAGAATTTGGTTAGGGTTACGCATCTATGATAAAATATAATATAATATAATATAACATATAAATAGAATATAATGCAATATAATATTGTCTTATTGTATAATAATTTAATATATAATATATTATATATTATAATATAGTATATTATTATATATTATAATATAATGTACACGACCATAAGCCAAATTTACCAATTCAAATGAAAAAATTAGTGAAGAAGCTCATTTGACACATCACCACATGTAAAACAAAAGAAGAAACAATTAAATTTATTATGTTTAAAAAAACAACAATTGAGAAAAATAATGATATAATTCAATTTTTTAGTTCTAAAAATGAAATAATTCAATTTCAATATAGCTAAACAAAAGAATTGTGATCTATAAAGAGAAATTATCAATCTTACTCCAAATCTACCAAAATATGTGTTTAGTTTTTTAATGTTGATGACACATGTAAGTGATCTTTATTCAATCTTGGTATAGCTAAGTTATAAAAAGAATATATATTTTAAACATGATGTAATTTAATCTCGGTATAGCTAAGAAAACACATTATGTTCTTTTAAAATGATATATTTTTAGAATTATGATATAATTCAATCTCAACATAGCTAAGAAAAAACATCGTGTTCTATAAAGATAAATTTTCAATCTTACTCTAATTCTACTACAGTGTCTCTAGTTTTTTGTGTTGATTACCCATGCAGGTGATCTTTATCTTTCTAGTACAATATGTTCTTATTTTTTATGTCGATATTTTGTGTTGCTATGAGACAACATGCAACAGCCACATACAATTGATATGTCAATATCCTTCCAAAGAAAATAATAACAAAAAAACATAGTAAAAAACCAAACCAAAGACAATAAAACATAATTAAACAAAAACTTAGAAAAAGACATAATTAAACAAAAACTCAGAAAGAGACACTCGAGAGATATTTTGCAAAAATAATGTGAACTTACACCATTAAACCTAATAACAAACTAAATGGTTATAAGCAAGCTAGCTAGCATGGAATTTAAGTATGACTAAATCATGTGATCTATTTACTTAGCTACAAATTTTTCTTTCTAGCAGAAGAAATAATAGTAAAATTCCTAGTGTTAAAAAAAGAATTCTTATAAGACTGAATGAGTAAAACCTTTCAAATTTAAAGGTTGTGTGAAATTATTCAATCCTTATAAATGAACAATTGCAGCCAAATTTTGATGCCAGAGACTTAAATGAAGCTTTTTCTCATGTGAACTAGGCATTCTTGTTTACTGCCAGATAATCTTGTATATTCAATCATTTCTAACCAAAAAATGTCTTTTTGCTTTCCTATAGATTATTCATCAATTAAAAATTATTTTTTGTACTCCATTAATTATATAAAGTTGGTAAAATCTAATTGATATCAATTTCATAACTATATCCACTGTCTATTTTTGCATGTAAAGCAAATGAAATCACATAATGGGTATCTTCTAGCACTGGCATTCAAGCTTTTCCATTTCATTCAATGCCAACCTTGATCTTGGAGTTCTTCAATGAGCTCATTCCACATTCTAAGCCATAAATTTTTTGTATAGATTATTCACCAATTAAAAATTATCCTTTGTACCCCATTAATTATATAAAGTTGGTAAAATCTAATTGATATCAACTTAATAACTATATCCATTGTCTATTTTTCATGCAAAGCAAATGTAATCACATAATGGATATTTTCTAGCACTGGAATTCAAGCTTTGCCATTTCATTCAATGTCAACCTTGATCTTGGAGTTCTCCAATGACCTCATTCCACATTCAAATTTTTCTTCCTGATGTTTGATTTGAGGACTATCCCCAAATTTATCCACAATGCCTTTGGGCTCTATTGTCATCTCAAAGGAACCACCCTTTGTAATGCAATCTCTAACTGCTTCCTCATCACTAGGATAAAGAAATTCCCTACGCTCATAAAGATGTGCCATTTTTTTTCTTCCTACTACCAAATGTTCATCAACTGTAATTGTATAATTCATGCTTATTTGTAAAATGCAAAAGACAAACACAAGTTTCTCAAATAAGAATGAATAAATGTATAGTAAACAACCACGAAGCAAATAACATCTAAAGACTATCCTCCAATAATTTGAGTAGTAGAGTACATGTACTATCCTGATGAAAATAATGATTGCTAGACCTTAGTTCGAGGCTTTTAACATCAACCAACCAAGAGGTGATGTTTCATTCTATAACCATGCTACTCCACCGATAGCATATGCAGTAAGAGGTTCTTTTCCCATTTTTCTTATTTGGTCAACCATCTTTCATGTAGGCTTTTTTTTGCAGAAAATCAAGCATCAAGTAAACATAATTACATAGCTGCCATGTTTATAGAACATTAGTCAATCATCTTTATGGAATATTTTTCTTCTATTTGTATTTCTAATCAATTCAGGGAAACATGTAAATTTAGTACAGAATTATATAAGAAACAAAATTGAGTCCTCTGAATAATGGTGGAAGGCAGAGAGCTCGACCTGTGGCACAAGCAATGAGAGTAGCAGACATATACTCCACCAGTTGATTGTTTCTCCCCAAGTACTCGATTACAAGAGGCACTAAAAATTTCTCCTTGTTTAGAACATGAATCGCAAACCAAACAACAAACCCAATTCTACATTTCGTTTGCTTTCAATCAAAAACCAATTCCACATTCTATTTTTTTTCAATATGTACTATGTAATTATGACAAATGATTCAAAATTAGGAAATAATGGCGCAATATAAAGTTCAATAACCTCTTCTATATCAGTAATCTTCACTATAGCTAAGCAATAACCATAGAGAATTCTTGTCCAAAAAACCATGTACAACATAAATATAGATCTTGTTATCACTAATGTCCATATTTTATTATACTCTATAGCCTCCCCCATCTGGGATTCAGTATATAGGCTCCACAGTTCTTATTACATAATGTTGTTATATTAGGTACAAGTCTATATTAAGAATTGAAGAGTTATTTATATGATAAACATGCATTATACTAGGACTTGCAAAGGCGTAATCAACAGTATACAAAGAGATCCAAATGTGGGAATCTCTAGTTATACTCTCATTGGTGTATACTATATATAACCCAGTAGAGTTAAATCCTATTTGTTTATCTTGTAATCATCAACATATATAAATAAGATCTTGTAGAGAGTATCCTAGCAATTGTTTTGACTGACCATTACAACATTTCAAGTCAACCATGATAACTGCCTTACATCCTGGATGGTAAATCCTAAACAAAAAAAGACTCTACTGACTTTTGTATTTACTATTTTCTTGAAATCTACATAGGATTGTATAGAATAATAAATTGTAATTACTAGATGTTTTATGAACACATATTAAACCTCACCATGTGAGAACCGATCAAATTGATTTAATCCCATTCAAGATTTGACGATACTACAAATAGGATTTAAACAAAAGGGAAAATTGGTGTAAACTAACAAGCTTCTTAGAGAATTCCATATCCATTTATGAAAATATGCTACTATTCCATCTGCTCTATTATGTACAGATAAATTGTAGAAATCATTGCCAATAAAATTCCAAAGATCAATTTCGGCAGCAAGATAAAGTTCCAAAAATCACTGCCAATAAATTTCAAATCCCTAGTCAACTGCTAACCCTTCACTATTAATAAATCATTAAATCTAGTTTTGGGCATACATAAAATTCCTAGAATTAAGAACTTATCACTCACATTCTATGTAAGTTAATTTTTATCAAATTCCCATCATCCTAGGAAACTTTCTTCAGCCCAACTCATGGATGGCTACAAATTTCATCATAATTTTTGTAGTCGTAGATTGTAAAACCCGTCTAGTTAACTTGGTTGGCATATCAGTCCATCCACTCCTCTCCCTGGGGGAAAAGGAGCTACAGACATACATAAAACTGGTCATGGAGAGCTTATAACACCAAGAGAAGGCGTCACATTTCCCTTCACATGTGCTAAAGCATACTTCAAAGCTCTAGTAACTAAAGATGGAGAATGTAGTTGCAAGCATCATGAGAAGCAGGGCAATAAAATCCAATGGTCTAAAGGTACACAAGTATACATACACTATGATACAACAATTAATTTGAAAGTAAACCAACATGTATACAATTCAATGCAATAGTTGGACCAATTTTTTGGAATAGATAAAGGTAACTAGAGCAATTTTCTTCAAATGGCAAAGGAAACTAGAAATACAAGGATGGTATACGGTTGAATCCATAATGTGAGCAATTCAATATAGCCGTTGGACAAAATTTTCTTCAAAAAGTAGGCTACCAAGATCAATGTCCTTCACAGCTACAATAATCTACACAATATTATAAAATTAGAACTTGAGTGTTAGGCTTACTTGGATAGTGTCCAAACAAAAGCTTCCTTCCATAAAACCATTCAATGCACAACTCAAATAAAGCACTCAATTCTTGCGGACATAACTCTTTGTTGATGGTGTTTTTATACACTTCTCAACACAGGCAGTGCATAGGTGCACTACCTCTCTTGAAAGATAATCTCCCACAATTGAATTGCAGAACACTATCCCAAGGTCTCTTAGGTGTCAGGTCATGACAGTGCTTAGATACCTCAGTGGTTGATGTGATTTGCTGGAATCACAAGGCGGCCTTACGGAAAATACAAAGTGTCGACACAAAGCATGAAGTTGGATCTTTGAAAAGGAGTTCCTAGGATGGGAAGTTGATATGCATCAGCTGTAGGTTCAAACAGCAGTCTTGAACTCCATCTAGTTGTTAGATTTGGCTTTACAATGTGCAATGAACCTTGGTATTGTTCAGTTTCTAAAAAAGTGGAAAAAGAGCAGAGGAGGAGAAAAGTTCCTAAGTCTGAAGCTTGCTATGAATAGTGACAATGGAGTTCCTGCAATGGACAATTCCTCAAAACAATATCCCACTTAACCAGGGATTTCACAGTATCATGGAAATTGTGCTATCTTCTAAGGGCTACAGATATTTCATCCTTCATCCACCACATACATGCATGAATCAAAGATAGATGTTTGGGCAGCTTCAAATCAAGTCCAGGATAACTTTACACAACTATCTACCTTCAGCAAACAACAAAAAGTATGGACTAAAAGATCATCAACAAAGCAGGAATTTTCACAATCACCCAATAGCATTCCTAAGATTTATCCAAATAAAGTAAACAGCTAACTAAACAGCCATAAGATCTAAGCTAACATGTAATATTGGAGAATGAATCAAATGACAAGAGAGAAATCAAGGAAATACACCAAGTCAATGATATTTCTTATAAATTTCTGCAGCATGCCTTTACAACAACTCAACTCTCCCTTTTGCAAATGAGGGGAGTGCTCTATTTATAGTTTTCAAAAAGTTAAATGAATGGCCAAGATTCATTCTCATTATGTGGCCAAGATTCATTACAAAATAGGGTTTCACCTACCCCCAAATAGATTTGCAATTTAAAAACATTTTTTGTCTCTTCCCTATTTCGTCATCTAGTGGATGGCACTATTGCTCTTTCGTCCTGTAGCTAATTACTGTTTTCTTGGCTGTAGCTACTCCTCAGGGAGATCTTCTTCCTTGGCTGGGCTGTCCTCTTGCTCCTTAGAGGCTGTGTGCTCTATATACTTGAGGATGACGGCCTGGAGCTTGTTGATCTCGAGGATCTCGCATCTTAACACCTGGTAGCTCCATTCTTTAGCCTTTTCTTCCAGCCGCTTTCAATCTTTATCATACTCCAAGCCCTGGTCTCTGAATAGCTCTGATCGGTCGAAGGCGCGGGCAACAAAACTCAGAAATTTAGTTGTGACTTCTCCGGCTGTCCCGTCCTTCATCTTCTTCTGGAAGTATGGCTTGATCTTTTCTGCATCCATTTGTATTATGGGCATACCATAGCCCGTCATCAGCTTAAGGTATCTGGCACATTCCGCCCGAATTTCCTTAATCCACTCAATATCTGGGTCCACCTTGTTGAGGATCTACTCCAACCTCTCATTCCGGTTGTTGAGGTCTCTGCGCCATACATCTACCAGCCAATGATCTTCTTTCTTCAGCTCTAGCTTCTCTTCCCATGTGTCCTCAGGCATCTGAAGGATGGCTTCAATTCTTGGGAAGGTGGAGTCATATGTCACAGGGAAATTGGTGCAGAGCCTCCTTGTGCCCTTCAGGGATTGGATCAGGTCTAAGAACTTGTTGGCTGTCTACACAGCCCTGCTGATTCTCATGTTCCCAACGTACGTGACTTTTTGGAACCAATCTTCAGTAGTTTTCTCCAGGTTCTTCCTTCTCTCCATCTTATCAATCTGTTCCTTGGAGAGCAACTGCAGTGCGTCCATGGAGGTGGTGGGCAGGTCGTCCACTAAGGACCACTGCTAGATATAATATGTTAAGGCAGCAACCTGCGCTTTGAGCTTGTCTTTGGAGACCTTGTCCTATTTGATTAGGTGAACCACTGTGGCCACTGACTCCTCCAGGTGTCCAACCTTTTGTTCCTTAGTTGCTGTCCCCAAGACAATGGTGGAGATATTGTAGCTCACCCCTATTTGACCAACTGTAGGTGTTGCAATCTATGCTAATCGGGAGCCGGAAGCGTCCATTGTTATCCTGGATCAGACCTTAGGCTTCTTCTCCTTCTTTGTTGTGCTAAGGGATCGAACCAAGATGGCCTCCAATCTCGCCCTTGGGTCCTTCAGAATAGGAGCCGTCTTCTCCAATTGTTTCTCCAACCAATCGGGCATGGCAGATTTGTCTTTGGGTGCATCATGGCTGCCCTCACCCTTTTCAGTTAGAGGCAAGACCTCTGCCTCCTTTTCCTTTTGTGGCTCCTCCTTCTCTTTCGTAGCATCCTCCTCTTCTTAATCAGAGTCACGAATAAACATGAGGTGTTTAACGGGCAGCTTGGTGGATAATTATCGGGTGGGATCTTCTTCTTTTGCTACCTCCTCTCCTTTCTTCTCTTTCGCAGCCTTGCCCTCGGGGCCCTTTACAGCATGGGTCTCAGCCTAAAATAAATCTTTTTGCGGCTGCTCTTCTGGTGGCTGCCCCTCTTCACTAAGTGGTGACATTTATGCTTCCTCCCCAACATCCTTTAGTTGCTGCACCAATTCCTCCTCAAGGTCCTCATCAAACATTTGGATGATCTCCTTGGTAGCCAAGCCATCCTCCTCATCTTCGCTCTCGGAAGAGCCTGTCTCTTCTCCCTCATAGACCACCTTGTCGATGGTTCAATGCTCGTACTCGGGGTGTTCATGATATTCATCAGCCTCTTCCTCCATAGACCTTGAGGCTTCCTGCTCTTGCTCCTCCAACTCTTTTGAAATCTGCATTGTGGCTTCCATAGCTGGCGGCCCCGTTGGCGGTTGTGAAGGCTGAGCTGTCACGAGGACTTGGGCGAGGGCCGCCTGGAGAGCTGGATTCATCAATATTTGGGATAGCTCAGGGGGAAGGTTCTGCATATGTCTGGTAAGGGCCTCAGGCATGGCGGAGACAAGAATGGGCGATGTTATTGCAGCCAGAGGGAGGGATGTAATAGGTGACATGGCAGCAGAAGAGGAAGGGGGAGTGGTCATGCCGAAAGAGGAGTCAACGTTAATTATCGACCCGGCCGGGGGTGAAGGAGCAAGATGGATAGAAATGTCCACTGCCGGCGGAGATGATGCGACCATAGCTTGGGAGGCGGATGGTGCAACAAGAGGGGTAGGGAGAGCCAAGGGAGGCTGTGATTCTGTTGTAGTCGCTGTCTGTTTGATCCTCTTGGGAGATGATCCTCCCGTTTCTTTCTTTGCTTCCTCCTTGGGGTCCGCAGACTGTGCTGTCTATGTTCCCTTTCTCTTCTGGGACCTGGTGATGGGGGGAGACTTGGAGGTCTCACCAGTCGATGTGGTGGCGGCAATGTCCTCCTTGGTACCTGGCTCGCTCTTGAGCTCCTCATATGTTAGGACTACCCCTTGCCGCTTTAGGTGGACCACCTGCCCATCGACCCACTCCTTAGTGCGAGTTATGATTGGCTGGGTGATGGTATCTAGGTCATCGACCTCTTGTTCATCCCAATCGATCAAAGGAATTGGCAGGTTGGCGACCACATGGTACCTTGGGTGCATGATTATAGACTCATCTTCCTCAACCTGATCCGGCACTGGGAATGGCTGCACTCTTCTCAGGAATAGCACCGTCATGCGCATATAGTGTTGGGCGAGCACCTCCTTGTCATCTTTGCAATTAGCCCGAAAGTCTTCAATGTGGTATTGGTGGGCATATGTTGGCCCCAGTGCCTTCCTGACGTGGCCGTGAGGGTCCATCCATGGGCGCGCGGTGTACCAGTCAAAATGATATTCCTTAAGCTCCTTCTCAGAATTACTGGCGCATTGAGAAGTCTGTAACTAGTACATGCCCTGGCCAAGGGTCATGGGATAGGGGATCCCTGCCACGTGCTTGTTGCTGAAGACGACCTGAATGTGTTGGAGCTGTCGGGAAAGCTCCAGGAGGATGATCCTGTCATTTGGGTACTGCGGCAATCTATTTGGCCGTTCCGTGAATCCCTGAACTTAGATGTAGGTAAACTTGTGGAACTGGATAAATAGGAAGGCATATTCCTTCAGGAGCGCCCTGGCGCTATGGGAGACTCTCCTCTCGAAGTCTCCCGTGATCAATCTGATGATATGGCTCGTAAAGGCGTCATTGACCCGGTAGTACTCCTTCTTGAAATTGCAGTATTAGAGTTGTGGGTATTTGTCGAATGGCTTGAGCCCTCTCTTATGCCCCTGATCGGGCGCTACAAACAACCCGCTGTATTGTCTTTGACCTGCCAGGGAGTATACCAAGTAGGAGGTCATGTAAAACTTAGAACTCTTCTTGACGCTGACAAACTGCTCATGGAAGCAGTTGCTAATGATGCCTCCCCAATCGAATGAGACCTTGGTGTTAACGTCCTCATTCCCCCACAGGATCTGCTCAATGTAGTAAGCCATCCACTCTTGGAAGTAGGCGGCTGCTGGGAGACCCATGACCCTGCTCAGCATAGTTACGAGGTCATGGTAGTCTTCATGGAAATCGCTACGGAACAGCTCTTGGGGAACCTTCGCAGCGCTGCCCCGTTTCTCTTTAAGCCAATATAGGTTGATAGACTTCTTGCATCCTGACAAACTAGCATCCCACGCCACTTGGCATTGTTCCAATGAGGGGACCTCCATATGTGGGAACATGGGAATGTGAAATGTTTTAGTGATTCCTTCTGGCGACATGCTGGCGAGGATGTTCCCCTCCTTGTCCACAATTATCTTGGTGTCAGTTTGATAGGCCTCTCGGCAGGCCATCACTAGTTCGGGTGCTATGAGAGAGGGAGGAAAACTGGCTGTCTTGGCGATTCCACTTTGACATATTAGTCTGGCATTCTTTGTTGTAGGGTTGACCTTGACCCTCTGAGTGAACTCATCTATGTCCACTTGGCCGATGTTGGTATCTGAGATCTCCTTCCAGTCTGTTGAGACCTTTGACTGGAGCGGCTCACCCTAGAACTGAAACTTCATCTGACCTTTATCTTCTTTTCCCCGAGCAGTCCTCCCTGATTTCTTGCCCTTATCCTTTTCGGCGGAGGCCCCTGAAGTTCCTACAGCCGATTCCATATATCTTGCAAGCAAGGGAAAATTCAGTGCAACAAAACATCAAAGCGTTCATGTTAGTCCATATTTCAAAGGTAACACGTAAATAATTAATCAAGTATGTCATAAATCCTATTCTTAGATGTTATTAATCTCCGTTTCAGGGCATTTGGACAATCCGAGCCCGAAGGGCCGGACTTCCCTGGCAGGAATGCTGCCCGGAAGGGAAAATGGGGCCGAAGGCTCCCAGAGACCCTCCTTGGTCAGATTTTCATGTTTTTGAAAGGCTTATGATGGAGAGGAGAGATATTTAGGACATGGGTCAAGGTCAGATTTTGCATTTGAGTTCGTTTGGATAGATTAAAGGGGGGATCGGAGCTTTCAGGCTGGGAAGCCGCCAAGCAAAGGCATTTGGTGGTGGCGAACAGTGGACGGAAACCCAGAGGCGGAGCCCCGGGGCTCGGGGCCCGGACGGCGAAAGGAAAGCCATTACTAAGTTAATTTCTACGGCAGCTCGGGCTGACCAAGTTGGGAGGGTGCTCGGACTTTACCGTTTTGGACGACAAACGCCGGACAGAAGTTCGGGGACAAATTTGGCATTTATGATCTTGACGTCGCCCGGCAGATCGGAGCCCGGAGGGTGGAGCTCCGGTCGGGAATTTCTGTTTAGCAGCAGCGATCGAGCGTCGGATGGCCAAGGCATGAAAAAAAATGCCGACGGCGGAGTGGAAGGTAGACTCTGAGGTCCAGAAAGCTGCGATGTCGGTGCCTAAACAGTGTGCAGCAGGGCACATGGAGAACCCAGTAGGGAAGCCCGCCAGCCGGGGCCTGAAGGTAACAAGGATGAATAAAATCCGCCAAGGGTTCACAAGCTGAGGCAATGACGGGGCCCGAAGGCTGGGGCGCTGGATGGCGACCATCGCCGTGGAAGGAAAATTACTCGCGGACAACCAAAAGGCGTGGGTGCAGCTTCAGATTTTCACGGCGGAGCCAGCATCGGGACCTGGCAGCCGGGGAGGCGGGGGTGGATTGGTAGTTTAGGCTCGGCGAAAGGCACACGAAAATCTGAGGGAGGAAATCCGACGGACTGGGCCCTGGGAGGAGGATTGTCGTCGGCAAGAGTTTGTAGTTTGAGTTTGACGGTGGAGACGGGGTTTGGACCCGGGGTAGCAGATTGCCCTGCGCGAGGAACAACCGGGCGACTGAAAAGTTTTGAATCGGCGGTAAGGGAAACTCCGATGGGTCTTGGAAAATTTCAAGACATGGGTAATGAGTGCATTTTACCATTCTTTCATTTATGCCATCCTAACTAATTGGTTCATTTGATCAAATGCTTCAAAATTATGAAAAAGACGGGAGGGCAAATGGGGATGGCCTACCTCGAATACGCGAAGTGGCGAGGCGTGGGATCCACCGACGCTGATCGAAGTGATGCTCAGGGTGATGATTGTGGCACTATTCTTCGCGGTGGGCTCTAGATGCTTGGCTTTGCAATTCGCTCAAATTCGCATTATGAAAATGACTTTGGCGGGTTGGGTATTTTATACCCCAACCACCATTAATACCCGTATTAATTGCTGGTACGGCCGCGCCAAAAGTTGGTGAAATTTGAATTGAGTCGACGGCGGCGGCAGAGACTCCGGGACCCAGCGGCCGGAAAGACGAGGAGTGATGGCCGCCGTTTGATTTTTGACAACTTTGAACGGCCACGGCGAAGATAGGCCTGGGGCCCGAATGGTGGGAGGATGGAAGGTATTCGCCGCCGAAGGAATCTCACGTCACTTAGCGGCGACGGCTAGGAGCATCCTGGGGCCCGAGGGGTGGGCGGCTGCCAGAGGGTAGCTGTCATAGACGGCGAGCCTGGGACGGAAGTCCAGAAATAGACTTCCGGGGACCGGGGCCCGAAGGGGCAGGCGCCGCCCCGAACACCCGCGACGAGTTTGAACGGAGGACGATAGGGCGGGCCCCGAGGAGTGGACGGACACCCGGAGAACACCACGAAGGACGTAAAATGCAAAGGGGAAGCCCGATAAGGGAACCTCAAACGCCCGGGCCCGAAGGGGCCCATGGCCGCTCCAGAGCCAAAATGCCAGAGGGAACCCGTGAGGCCCCGGAGGGTAGGAAAAGCCAAGAACGGAGGCATGGTCGATTTATGATGAAATTTTGGAGCAACATCGGCCATGCGGAACATCATAAAAAAAAAGAGGGGCACGCAAAATGAGGCTGCCCCAAAAGACCCGATGAGGCGAAAGAAAAGAGGGTCCCCGTTCCGAACGGGGCATGTGTGCTAAGGGCACAACACTCTTCAGAAGAAAAAGCACATGGAACCACTGGCACTCATTTTGTGTGGATATTTCAACAAAATTCTTATCAATGATTGAAATTAACATGAATCTCAATAATTGAAATTAACATGAATCTCAATAGATCTCAGAAAGTTGAAAAATCCACACCTACCTCATTCCAGTATGCAATAGGAAACTACAAGTTAGTTCAAATATCATCCACACAACATAAACTACAAAGAAAATTAATTACAATTAGAAATCATTAAAGAGTGATACACAAAAAAAATATTCTTTATTAAACTTTATGCAAAAGTTTTGTGAAGGTTGTGGGCTTGTTTTTCTCTTATTTAAGGCGCAAGAGAGCTATGTTTTTTTTTTTTTAAATATATTGGTAAACTTTTTAACGTGACCGGCAGCACTGGTGCAACACACCCTCCGGTACCACGGGGGTGGGGGAGACTAGACCTCGTGACCAACCTCCTGCAACAGGAAAGATTTAGCCAACCGAGCTAGGGCCCCAACCCACAAGAGAGAAAGCTATGTTTGATGGTACTATAATTGAGATTTTTCTTTTGATGAAATGAAGCTAGACCCAACTTAGGACATCAGTAACCTATTGGAGTATAGTCCTTGTTTCCATGGTTAATGCTTTTGCATAAATGCACATTGCGAGATCAACTAGATCAGTAGGTATGTGGTTAATTTATTTATCAAGCACCATAACAAATGGAGAAATAGCTTTCGCATGTAGTGCTCTGACAAAGGGTTTATTTGATGAAATAGCTTAAATATTTCTCCTTGCACAAGTAATTCTCCCTATACAAGATACAACTAATGCTTTTTTTCTTCATATTTTGTATCAACACTCCCTTCCCTTCCACCTTCTCCTTGTTCTTGGTAGCAACTATAATTTTTACTGCTACTTTTTTATCCTTTTCCAAAGTTGAAGAATATATAATAGTACTCCTAGGTGTTAAGGGACTCCTAGTTTTACTATTTTAATATGTCGGCATTATTATGATCATCCATGAACTATCCTTTAGAAATAGCTCAAAAATAAAGGCATTCAATCTACAAACAGTGAGCAGAATGGACAAGCCACAATTGAAGACCTAAGTTGTTGCTATGACCTCTAAACAACCCATCCATAGCCAAAATTATAGATATTCAAGTCATTTACTCACTTGTTCTTGGAAATATTACTATAATATCTGAAAATAAATCCTCATTCCATGATGCTTTGATGGATGTCCATACCCTATTCCAAAGCTCCTATTTTGGAACAGGAAGGGAGGATGCTAGTGAAGGTTGTGGATTTTGGCTTTACAATTTCCAATTGCATTTGCTTCAAAGTTTCTAAAGCCTTTTAAACAAATCCATTTTTTCCATAGCCTGCAATCATTGCATTCCATGAGATGGCATCTTTTTTAGGTATGCTGTCAAATAGTTCACGTGCCTTGTTAATGCTTCCATTGGATGCATGTCCATTAGGGTAGTTGCTACTATAATATCTAAGAAAGTTCCTCTATCCTTTATGCTTTGATGTATGTCCATACTATTCCAAAGATCCCATTTTGGGATAGGAAAGTAGGATGATAGCAAAGGTTGTGGAATTTGGCTTTAAACCTAACAATTGCATTTGCTTGGAAATTTTTTAAGCCTTTTAACCATCAACAATTCCATTTTTTGCATATCCTATAATCATTGTAGTCCATGAAACCACATCTCTTTGAGAAACCTTGTCAAACACTTCATGTGCCTTGTCTATGCTTCCACATTTTGCATATATGTCTACTAGGGCTATTGAAACTAAAACATCTGACAAATTCCTCTATCCTCTATGCTTTGATGGATGTCTATAACCTATTCTAAAGAACCTATTCTTGTACAGGTAGGGAAAATGGTAGCAAAGGTTGTGGAGTCTGGATTTACACTATGTCTCCATAACTTAAAGTAATAGTACATCTCAATAATTTAATATAAGGAGTGATGAATGGTTTAATGAAATAATAAGAAAACTACAACTTCTATCAATGGCGATTTTAAAGGTAACTTATACCACAACCCTTGCAATATACATGGGTTTAGCCAATATTTGTGCATAAATATGATAGGGTGTTATAAGCACTATTCCATACAAAGTGTAGACATACAAAATTAGCATCATTCACATTCATCCATTCATTAGGTAAATCAAGTTCATTAATTTCAATCTCCTAAGGTCATCCATTTAAATTAAATAAATCAACTTTTTTTAAATTAAGCCTAACATAATCCTTTTAATTAAATAAACCAAACTTTATTTAATTAAATCTCAAATTCATATTCCTCCCTTCTAACTTAAATAAATCCAAGTATCTAAGTCAAATGGGTCAAATCACCTAACATCATCTTAATTAATCAAATCATGATTAATCTAATCCTAATCACCCATCACATCCTCTAGCTTTTCCCACTTGCACAAATAAATCAATTTATTGATTTATTAATTCATCATTTTCTTTCAACTTGGCATAAAAGGAGAATATTCTTCCAAATTTGAATCTCCTCCCAAATTGACATGTACATCCAACAAAGCATTTAAGAGGTCTTACATGTCTCTTGCAAATGTCAAACTTAGCATTTAAGTCTCAAATTCAAATTTAAAATCTCCCCCTCTTTGGCACATTGACCAAAATGTGCTCATTCCTCAACCTATCACAAGTTGATAAGTGGTTCCTTCCCATTGGTTGGTTTTTAGTCCCACATCCTCCATGTTTGGCATTCTTTTATCCTTCTTGGCTATAAATAGAGAGCTTCTCTATTGTATCAATCCTCCACAATCTTAGTATCTCCTCCAAAAATCCACAATCTTTGTATCTTTATTATACACAGATCATCTTACATCATCAACATATCATGGAGCTTAGCAAGGATTGGGAAAGGGCTTCTTTCCACAGAATCACCAATCCAATACGGGATAGAGTTTGTATCATGTTTTCATATGCTTTTTCTTTAGTTATCTTCTCATTTGTTTGCATTTTTGAACCATGATGTATTATTTCATATGGATGTTGAAGGTTTTTTTGTTTAAAAACACTAACCATGCTTTTGTATGTTAAATTTTTAACCATTTTCAGATTTTGACGTCCACAAAAAGAATTTATTAATTCGTTGATTTCTAAATATGATAACTAGAAGCAATATACAGTGGATATAATACAGAGTATTCTAATCCTACTCTATACATGGCTAAAATCCATATGGTTATAATTACAGGATGGACTGCTTATGGCAAAAACCATAATGGCATAATTGCATAAAAAAGAAATAGAAGAAGACACTATCAAATTAAAATATTATCTTTGAAATATGCACACTAGTGGCTCTTGATGTAGCATAGGCATTATCCACCCTGAACCATTTGCAACTTGAAAATATCCCACCATAGCAAGCCCTCACATTACTAGTGCTATTATCTTATGTAGAATGTGGGAGAAGGAAAACACAACATTCACACAGAACAAAAAGCTACCTAGTGATTCAGTGTCGACATGCAAGGATTTATTATGATTCAAGTTCAACATAAATAAATTGGAAAATCATCAGAAGGAATTGCTAGAAAAGAAGATATTGACGGTGACCTCTAGAAATGAATATACGGTGACCTCCTCCAGTTAATAAATTATGCGTGTAATTTTGCAATGCATTGCATAGTATTGCATGCCTCTAAAGAACCCTATGTCATTGATCCCTCAAGTCAGCTTGCCTTTGTCACAGAGTTAGCCTCTTGCAGAAGATTATCAACGGTCACAATCATTTCAATTGTAGGCCAGGTGTGTAGAGAGAGGTCAACCATAGATTTTAAAAGCTAGGTTGCTCTCTTTCAAATTGGATATTCCTTCGGCATAAATTATTTTAATTAAAAATATTTTAAAAAGAAAATATGAAATTCAAATATATCAATAAAATTAAAAAATCTTTTATGATAGTAATATAATTATAGACGATTTTTGTCTATGTGAGTTTTATCATAATTTTTATTTGGTTTGGTTTGTATCTTCTTGTTAGTGTCATTCTCTTTTTTTTTAATCTTTGTTTTATATTGCATTTAGTAGTGAGATTCCTTGAGATTTATTGTATTTTATTAAGAAGGAATTCTTTCCTTCAAATGATCTTTTTTTAATTCAAATGGTCACCAATTTTAGCAACTCTATAGTTCTTCTTGGGATCATTGATTTAGATGTGAAAAATAATGACAACATCAAAGTGCCCTCAAAGTTTTATATTGAAAGTAGATCATGAAGTACATCTAGTGTTCCTAATGTTGTTTTTCTTGTCCAAGATTTTGATAATGCGTATAAATGGTTTAAATTTTGTTTTTCTTCCATTTGATACATATTCTAGACACATGAAATTGACACCATGCATTTGATTAGGTCATATTCATCCATTCATCAAATAAATAAAGTTTATTAGGTCAATCTCCTAAAGTCGTCAATTTAAATTAAATAAATCAACTTGATCCTAACATCACCCTCCTTAATTAAATAAATCAAACCTTTATTTAATTAAATCTTAAATCACCTTCCATCCCTTTTGATTTAAATAAATCGAAATATTTAAGTCAAATGAGTCAAAAATATCCTAAACATCGTTTAAGATAAGCTAATCCTAATTAATTTAATCTAATCACCCATCACATCCTCTAGCTTTTCCCGCTTGCATAAATAAATCAATTTATTGATTTAATAGATTCATCATTTTCCATCAACATGGCATCTTTTTGAGAATATTCCCTCAAATTTGAATTCAAAGAAAAGTTCACATGTACATCCAACAAAGCATTTATGAGCTCTTACATGGCTCTTGTACATGTCTCTTGCAAAGGTCAAACTCAGCATTTAACTCTCAAATTCAAATTTGAATCTCCCCCTCTTTGGCACATTGACCAAAATATGCTCATCCTCCAACCTATCACAAGTTGACAAGTGGCCTCTTCTCATTGGTGGATTTTTAGTCCCACATCCTCCATGTTTGGCATTCTTCTATCCTTTTTGACCATAAATAGAGAGCTTCTCTATTGTATCTATCCTCCACAATATTTAGATCTTTCTCCATATCATTGTCATTTGAATCCATATCATATTCAAATCATCTTCATCATGGAGCTTAGCAAAGGATTGGGAAATGACTTATTTCCACATTGAAGAAGCACCAATCCACTATAAAATGCTGGTTTGATCATTAGAATAATTTTTCCTTCTGTTTTGCTTGCTTCTTTTGCATTATTCTTGTGTTCAAATGAATCTTATAGGGAATATTTTGTTTTCTTTGGTTCACTAACAATGCTAAGGGCTTTTTGTTTTTTAGCTAATGTAGATTTAAGGTTCACATAAATGGCGCTAGAAGGAGGGCTATGCCAAGCTTGAATTTAAACACGATCTGTGAATCTAAATGATTTATATTTACGGACATCTTGTCATCTTATTTGGAAAATCTGATTTAAAGTTATGCACATAGAGTGATAAGGACAAGATTTCCTTTCTCATGAACCGAAGTTTTAAGTCTCTGCTGATGATATAATTGTTTTTTTATTTTATTTGTTTAAAGGCTGCTTATCGACAGTTTCATGAGACTCTCAAAGCTGCAAGAATTTAACAACTATTTCTATGTAATTTGTCGTAACAAATGATGACAAATGTTTTATTCTACAAAAAGAGATTAAGTTTGTGCTAGAAAGATTAATATCCCACCTAATCCTTGGGATAAGCATTACGAAGTTTGACCCATTTGTGGTGAATGTTAAATGATAGCAAGTGGAGTATTGCAAACGGGATTTGTTTTCTCAATCAAATAAATCTCAATCGAGTGTGTGTCTTTTTTTTACCACATTAATTATCCTTTGGCATGACTCACTGAATGAATTAATTTTTATCACATCAGAATCTCCTCTTGTTTTTCTTGTAGATCAAATACCCATTAGATTTGTTGTACACATTGAATGGAAAAAATGCAGTTAGATACAATAGGTTTTGAAAGGCAGGAGCAGAAGCATGTCGCCATCCATTAATTTGCATGTTTATTAGTCGATTTTGGTGTAGTTACTTTACAATATCGAGACTAGAAGGAAAATTAATATGATTCAAGAATTCAAAATTTGATTTCTTTCTGCTATTTATAATTGGTAGTTATTAATAGGCATTTCAAATCTGATATTCATATCGATGTCATAGTTTCTTTTTTTTCACCTTTGTGTACTTGCTTCCTGTTTCGATGATTGAGAGTTATTGATGCTTTTATAGGTAAACAGTAATGTTGTAGCATTTCATCTAACTATAAGGTGCGATGATTGAATCTTTTAAGTACATATACTGTGACTTTGCATTCCATGGGATGACATTCTTTTGAGGCATTTTCATTTATTTGAGGCATTATATCACACAGTTCCCATGCCTTCATATTTTTCCCAAATTCTTTGTAATTCCTTCTATTTAAATCCATTTTGTACATATCCTATAATGGCCTGAAAGTCTGACTGGGCACTGTTATTGATGAGCTCATTGGCTCTTTCATAGACACATCCATGGATGTTGAATTTCCAGAGGAATCTGACAGAGCCGGGATTGATTCTCTTTTTATTGTGAATGTACAGCATTTGTAAATGGATATAGCTACCACTAACCCTTAGCATCCACAGCAGATTCAACAATCCAGATACGTAGGGTACCCATCTACCAGCAATGCAATGGTTCACACGTCTTGCATGTGCTTACAAATTTTACCAGTGGTTCACATGCCTTGTCTATGATTGCACATTCTACACATAGTCAGTTCAATTGTCTATGAATTTTTCTAATGTCTTATCTTGTGGGGCCTTAATAAGATTGAAATTCAATGGAGTAGAGTAGTTGTTCAATTATTGCATTTGCTTGAAAGTTTCTAAATCCTTTTCATTCAATTTTTACACCTACCAGATGCATTTTCTTGAATGTTTTTAAAACATTAAGTTGCACAGGTTTACAAGAGGGGAAGAGTGACTTAGCGAACTACTCGAGGCAGTACAACACAAGTGAGGGAAAAGAGAAGGCTCAAGGCTCAAGCAATGAGAGTGTGACTATTTCTAGCTCTTTTAAGGGTGAAAGGGGCTTGAGTAGACAGTCGGTTGAAAAATGCCACATGGTCGACATCTGTAAGGGAAGCATATCCTAATGGGATGACATCTCTTAAGGGCATAATGTCAACAATTCACGTGCCTTGCTAATGTCTTGTATATGCTTCAGAATTATTAATGACATGATTCTTTAGAATGAATGTGTTTATTTTAGATAGGTAAAAATTCTATTAATGAGATCTAGCAAAGATCTTCTAATATTGATGTTGGCGTAATAACAGGCAGAGCTCACATGTGCCACTTGGCACCAGCAAATTCCACACTTGGTACAACAAGAGAAGCGATGATAGAGGCTCACATCAATCTCAAGGTTTCCACAATGAGTGGTAGTGGAAAGATTGCCATTTGAAATTGATGTCTTCATTACCAATATATAGTGTGTGTTGCATTTCATTACGTAGTACTTTTATAGTTAAAAGATGATCGTCGTTCGTGTGTTTTTTCCATGTTGACTTTTTAGCCTTAAGTCACAAAACTAGGAGCCTTGAGAACTTTAGGCTAAATATGCTTAGGCACTAACTTTAATCCATTGTATATGCACGGTATCACCTAAATTAAGGAGTTATCATTGTATTCAAGCTTGAGACCTGAGCATTTCTTAGAGATTTTCTTTGAGTTATCCTATTTTAGACTCACGAAATAGACACATACGATCATTTTACTGCATGAGCAAAGGCCAGTTATCTTAGTAGGTATTATTATTTAGAGTTTTATTTTTTTGGTGGTTACAATTTGAAAGCCGCTTGACATCTACCCCACCATCTTAATGTCATCATAGTAGTTGGTGATTTATTGGCATGAGCAATATGATAGTAGCACAAGAATACGACCTTGGATGTGCCTGCAACAGGGGAGTTGAAGACCAAATAAATGCATGGCTGTAAAGCATTTTTTTCAAATAATTTTAATTGCTCACACCATACATTTATTTGTTTGGTTATTTTTCTAACATGGTTGCTGCTTTTTTTTAATCAAATATTGGCATATGACTTCTGGTCAATTAAGTGTCTTGTCAATTGGTACAAATCTAATCTTGTTAGCTTTTAAGTACATTGTAATGGTTTTGCAGGCATCCTCCTTGATTGGTGTTGCTTATTTATGGCTTTTTTGAGGCTGATTGAATCAAAATCAAAATCTCACTTAAATTGTTGCAAGCCTTTACCCGGATTTCAATTGCACAAGGACGTTGTGACACAAAAGCATTGGAAGCAATCTTTGAAGAATTTGAGCATTAAACTTAAAATTGACAAAGCCTTTTTTAGTGCTTGGAGCATCCATTTCCCACTTTTGTTTTCTATTTTAGGCCAACTAAATCATTGATTTTTTTTAAAAGTTGGGCTAAAACTAAACCTTAGAAACCGACTAGACTTCACTTTTGGGCTAAAATTGAAAAATCAAGTTCACATTTGATTTTTGGGTATGTGCAAGATCATCATGGAAAAAACGGGCCCTTAAGTGGCAAAAAATTTAGAAAAATTAGAGTTAGGCAACTTGATGTAAAAATTTGAATAAGTTATCTATATTATTTCAAAAAAATGTAAGAATAGAATTTGTAGCAAATTGAATGTAGTTTATAAACTACTAGAGTTTTTTTTTTTTTTTTAAATCTATATGGTGAAAATTTGAAATTTCAATGCAGTAGTACTTAAATTTCAAGGAAAAAATAAGAAGTAGGTGTCTGTTTGACCACCCTAACCACAATAAAATGATAATATGTTTTTATAAGATTTTAGACATAAGTAGAGGACTCATGTCCAGATGTGATGCACATTTTTTTGTATATTTTTTCCAAGTAAATAATTAATTATGAATTTTTTATTGTAACTTTTAAAAAATATAAAAACTTGTGTCTCTAACCACCTTAAATTGGTGAAAACTTCATGAAATTTAATTTTTCTTTTTTTAATATTATAGTATATGAAGCATAGAATGTGATGCATGTTTTGGATTCTAAAAATGTGATACCGTTTGAAAGCTATAGACATTTTTCAATCAACCTATCAATTAGGACATTAGTCAAAATTCAAATAGAAAATAAATAATAATAATTTTTTAAATTCAAAGTAAAGCATAATTTATATTGGTGGAAAGTTGAGAATCTCCTTTAAAAAACCTTTTCATTTCATCAATTTTGGGTTAAAAAAAGTTGTCAGCCACATACCCTACAAATACCCAACATATTGCCACTTTTTGGCCCATCATGATCCTGCACATACCCTTTTGGTGCTTAAAATGAACTCATCATCACTTTGAGATTTAAAACAAACATGTGTCTTTTATGCTTTATAATATTTTATGCAAAATAATCTCATCTAAAAAGGTGTATGCACTTTTCCATGCTTCACGACGATCTTGAGAATCAAAATTCTTTTTAATGACATTAAGTTGCATAAAAGATTGCCTCCACACTTCAGTTTGGGTTTAAAAATTGAACAAAACACTTTGTGAGTTTGAGTAAACCTATTGCATGCATTCTCCCTTTGTTTCAAAACAAAGGTTGATCGAACTATGAATATGTTTGCTCGCTTTTGTCTATCTTAGAGGGCCTACCTTGGGGAAAAAGTACTCACCCAAGGGAACGACTTAACCAGTAACACTCTGAACCTGAGAGTATTTCCAACTGGGATATAAGTGTGGGTACTAGAGTAAATGCTAGTATCACATGGTTGACTCTAATGAGATGGATCTGAAAAGGGACTCTTACCGTATGGTTCAATCTCCATGAATGGAAAGTCTTAACTAAAACCCTTGTTTGTAGTAGCTAGCCAGTCCATCCAATGAGTTTATCAAAGTGGTGCAGTGGAACTTAGATTCCAAGAAGTTACTTTCCATTTCTGATCTTGGCTAAAGTATAGAGGTTAAGACTTCATTCTTAACATACCTTTATACTCTCTCCTTGGTTGCATGTAAAATCATCTGTTCTACTATGAAGGCCATGAGGCAAGCCCACTAAGAAAAATGTACCAATTGAGCTAGGATGTTATATTGCTTGTGAGTCAATTTGAAAACACAGATCTTTGATCGAAAACATTGGAAAACCAACATTCAACATGAGCATCAAATCTCAAACCCTTTAGAGAAGTAAATGTCCTTGAAAAAATTCACATGTTATTGCTTTCCCTTGGGATTTGTATCCTTAGAGGCTTCTAAACATTTGGATTTCATCTCAATTTGCTCCTACTAAGGTTAACATTAGGAAACCTTTGCCTTGATTTCCTCAATTTTTTCATAATGCATTTTGTGGGATGAAGGAAAATTTGGACATTGGACATTTAGTTGAAAACATAATCAAGAAGTTTTTGTGATAAAAAGAATCCATTAAGCAAAGATTGAATCAATTGGACCCCACACATGTGCTTGGCATCTTTTGGTCATATTGTTTTCATGCAAACATTGGTCTTTTGATTTTCAATTACTCTTAGAGAAAGGCATGTTCTTCACTATCTTGGTCTCTTAAACAAGTCCTTCCTGGGTTCATTTTGGATCAAATCGAACACTTCATCCAAATTCCAAACATCTATCAAAACCCATCCCACCAAACAACTTTAGAGCTTTGGAAACATCATTATAGACTTAGGTAAATCATCAAAATCAAAATTACCTTGTTTAGTTAGGAGTATGGGAATGCATCCTTTCTCATACCTCTAGTTAAATTAGCAGCCCTTTGAACAAGTTCATCCTAAGATAACATCTAACATCTTATGGTTTATAAGATCATTATCCAAATCAAACAATCAAAATCAAGTCCTAAGTCTAGCATTGATACAAAGTCCCTAAATGTTCAACACCCATATCATTTACCCATTTCATCCTTCATCTCCTCATTAGTCCGAAGAACCTTAGAGGTCACTTTTACAACAAGGTAAAAACACAAGAGGAAAATGGAATATAAACTTGATCCATACATCGTGAGTAATCCAAGTCAACTAAGCTATCAAAGCCTTACAATGCCGATTGATTATCAATACTCACATCTATACAATTCGTACATGAGATCATTACCTTCTACAAATGTCAATGGTAGAAATGTGAGTATGCCTAGTCAAAAGTTTGGAAAACCTTTCTCGATGGTAGATTTAAATCCACGGCCAAACCTACAAGTCTATCAACCAAACAATCAATGAATGAGTCTTCAAATGACCAACATCATCCCATCAAATCCCTATGTGCCAAATGTGAATGTACCAAGTACAACTTTACCAAACATGAATCTAGAAAATTTTGGGATAAATATGTTTTCGAATCATTCAAATTTTGTTCAAAGTCCAAACAAGATGTTAACAACTCCCTATATTAATCCAAGTCAAGGTAACACCATGCAAAATCAAAGTTACCTAAAACAAGGCAATGTGATTCCCAACATCAACAATGTTCAATTTCAACCTATCATGCCAAATCTGAAAATCATCCCAAGTTAGAAAAATGTCCAAAATCAATTTTTCCATGATCCCATTCAAAAACCACAAGTATGCATCCCAAATCCTCTTGAACGAAAACCAAATCAACTATATCAAGGGATTCAAGATCAAATTTGGTGACATCAAATTGCTACACTTACCAAAATAGTTGGGTCATTGCACCAAGAGACATCTCCACCACCATTACCAATATTAACATCATTCCTTGGTTTAGGGCGTCCCCCTTTACCTAGCACCAATCATTCTGCCCAAATCAATCCACCTAACACAAATCAAGAGATCACATCAAATCCTTTGAATATACCATCGACATTGTACCAATAGATGGTATCTAATCAAATGACAACATCAATCCCGACAAATCAAAATATGGTCTCCCAAGGACCTATCACCTTGGTCATTCTAACCATTCCTATCACCTTGATCACTCCAACCACACCTATCACACCCATCATATCTCAAACCCTCATGATCACTCCAAACATATCTCAATGACTTGTCACTACATCCAACACAATTCAAAATCCACCACCACTACCACCAAAACCAAACACATCAAGACAATATAACATTGTGCTAAAATCTCACTAGGCCTACCAAAAGGCCATCCAACAATACATAGCCATGCAACAAGCAACACAAGGTCAACAAGTGCAACAAGCCTCTCAAATTACCCAAGCCTCTCAAGCTGCCCAACAAGCACAAGCACAAACACAAAAAACCACAATTGTTGAAAGAAATGATCAAGATCTATCCATCAAAGAGCACATTGAAGATGTTTCTATCTCATCCAAAGATCAAATCAACATACATCAAGAATCACTTTTCAATCATGATCAAAATACACCAACAATTCCCAACAATGATCCAATTCAAAAAATGTCAACATCACTTGACCCTATGGTTGAAAACATTCACAATCTCTCTGCCACAATTGTTGAAAACAATGTTCAAGATCTCTCCATCGATGAGCACCTTGAATATGTTTCCACCCCACCCAATGATCAACTCACCATACATCAAGAGCCACTTTTTAATGATCTATATCAAGGAGTGTTAGGATTATTTGATCATATTGACATAATGCACAATCCATTGACCAATGATCCTATTGAAAATGTCTCTACATTTCCTTATAAGTTAGATGACATATCTCAAAAATTCATTCCAAAGCATGATCAAAATCTTTCACCAAAATCTAGCAATGGTCCTTTCCAAGACATGTTGACCCCCTTTGGCCTCATGGGTATAGATACTGAAGGAACCCTGAACTCAACACTTGATCCAAGTCCACTTAAATATCAAGAGGATATTGACCCACTTCCCATGCCTAATGAAGATATCCAAGAACCCTTTATAAGAAATTCATCCTTTGAAACTAACCCATTTCAAGAACTTGATCCAAAGCATGTCAAAAGCAATTATGAAATTATTCAAGATCAAGAATTTGTATCTCCAAGATACTATAATGATTTAATGGACACTCTCTTATCTATACAGGATGTCACAGATAATGATCATATCCATATAGCACATACTCCTCCATCTACCCATGAGATTCTTTCTGTGGATGGACACGTACATGATCTTCATCTAGATGGTATGTGTAGGATCATGATGGGCCAAAAAATGGCAATAATATGGGTATTTGTAGGGTATGTGGCTGAGGACTTTTTTTAATCCAAAATTGATTAAATGAAAAGGGTTTTTAGAGGAGATTCTCAGCTTTTCACCAATATAAATTATGCTTCAATTTGAATTTAATAAATAATTATTATTTATTTTCTATTAGAATTACGACTAAATTCTAGATCGATAGGCTGATTGAAAAGCATCTATAAATTTCAAATGGTATCCCATTTTTTGAATCTAAACATGTGTCACATTCTATGCTTCACATACTATAGGATTAAAAAAGGAAAAATTAAATTTCATGAAGTTTTTCAAACCAAGTTAAGGTGGTCAAACATGTGAGTTTTTATATTTTTTAAAAGTTGTAATAAAAAAATAATAATTAATTATTTACTTGGAAATAAATTACAAAAAAATATGCATCACATCAAGACATGAGTCCTCTACTTATATATAAAATATTATAAAAAAATATTATCATTTTATTATGGTTAAGGTGGTCAGACAAACATCTACTTATTTTTTCCCTGAAATTTAAGTACTACTGCATTGAAATTTCAAATTTTCACTAAATAGATTTATTTATTTATAAATAAACCTAGTAGTTTAGAAAATACATTCAATTTTCTACAGATTCTATTCTTACATATTTTAGAAATAATGTAGATAACTTATTCAAATTTTTACATCAAGTTTCCTAACATTGATTTTTCTAAATTTTTTGCCACTTGAGGGCCTATTTTTTCCATGATGATCCTGCACATACCCTAGAACAAGATTTTGTTACACAAAAAGAGTAGATTATTAATTCCTATAGTCAAACTAAGTTATCAACATCAAGATCAGATATATCCCAAATTCAGATTAAGGACATTAGGTATGTAGATATCCAAAATTATCCACTCAAGGAAATGAGTCAGACAGAATAGTATAATCCAGACTTAGTAAAACAACAAATTGAAATGTCATCTACAGTGGTTATTTGTCAAAGCATGTTTACTGAGCAAGACATCTCAAAACAAGTAGAATCAAGAAATGAAGGTGCCACTAGCACTATACTAGGGGAAACTTTATCTAGTGCAAGCATCAATATAGGGAGCATGAAGAATCCTTATGATGAAATCGATGCCAATACTACAACTATCCATGTCATAAATATTCATCCACCCACTACCCCATCCATGAATTGGGATGAACATCAAAAGAAGCTAAGAAGCATAATGGACAAATCAAATACACATGGATACCAAAGAATAAAAAGAAAGATCATCCCTATCAAACTCCATCAATCAAAGAAACTATGGGGAAAAATTAAAAAAAAGGAAAAGTATCTATCAAAGATGTCCACAAAAGTAAAAGCATGCTTTTCAAGTGATGTACAAAGTGTATCAAGAAGTTGGTCCTAATTTCACGCACACTTTCGTATCCACCCATCATTGCTCATCTTCTCAAGTTGGGAGAGTCAAAGATTTGAAGGTATCAACCAATCCATCTTTTATCCCTAAACACACTCCATCCATGCCTTTGCGCATGATATCAAATTATCACATTGACCATGTGTTGGCAACGACCCTTCATCATAAGGATTCTGAAGGCACTCTATCACGATGTATGCACAAAGACAGAGTTAACCCTGATATCAATGAAGTAGATCAAGAGTCCCAAAAGTTGCATTCAAGTGCACGTATCTTAGCAAAGCAACTTCTTCAGGAAGGATACTGATGGCACATTATGACAGAAGTGTCTACATCAATACCACTAGGTTGGTCAACATGAATCTTTTAGATAAACAAAAAAAACCAAAAAAATATGAAAATCCAAAAAAAATAGAAAAAGGATTGAAAATAGTAAAGAAAAAAAAATCGTCCTCTAGTGAAAACCGCATGGGTGGTGCTTTGGGCAAGACCATGATGAAAACCTGGAAAACAAGCATCATGTGTAGAATCAAGCATCTATGTGTGCCCGTTCAAGTGGAAGCATCTCATCCCATCCATAATAAATCTAGCATTCCATCCATCTTAGCCATAATAAATCCATTCATCCATGAACCACTTATCCAATCCATTTTTATCCATCTACATCCATCATCCAAGTTATCTTGATCTTGACGAAAGTTTGTGGCACATTTTACACTCGCTTATGGTAAACATCTTGACATGGGTCATTTTCATTGATCCTATCCTACCCAGTGTTATCTAAGGCATGAAGCATTATCCAAATGAGCATCCTTTATCTGCACACCATATCTTATCACAAGATAATCCTTGGAATCCTTTGCATTCTTACCATACCCATCCATCCATACACGAATCCAAGGATCCATCCATAACATTTCATACATTGCTAGACACTAGGGGCAAATATTTAGATCTCGCTTCAGGAATAAATCTTGATCTATATCCTCCAACTTATGTGGTGATCTGAACATTGGAAAACATGAAATAAAATTGGTCCACCACTTGTGAGCAAACATCCAAATCACTAGCCCATGGCATATTTTGGCAAGAAGACACTCCTCATCAAGCTTCATCGAACATTGAATATCAATCCAAACAATCATTATCAATCACATCTAATTTGCACGTCAAACATCACATCAAATCATTCAAATAGACTTTGTTCCAAATCAAGCATCATCAATCATGATCAAATCAAATCCAATCAATCCATCATCATCTCAAGATATTGATCCTAATTCTTGTGTTGCTTAAACACTATCCTTGCATTGTTGTGCATCCTCAACAATGTTATCATCATCAATCCCATCAACATCTCAATCCTTTTGTTGCTTAACACTATCCTTGCATTGTTGTGTATCCTCAACAATGTTATCATCATCATCAATCCATCGATTTTATCAATCAACCTTAGCTTGGTTTTCAACAAAATCCAAAAATAGAGCCTTGATATCATCACACATATCCATATCCAAATAGTCAAAATCATGCAAAAATCCAAAAACATCAGAAAATCAAAAATCCAAAAACACTCAAAAAGTTAGAAAAGCATCAAAAGACACTAGATCCTAACTACGTTGTCTCTGAGCCTTGAATGAAGGCAAGGTTGAATCTTTGATCAGCCCTCGAGACATCAAAATCCAAAAACATTTGAAAAAACATCAAAATCAAAAAACATCCAAAACATCAAAAAATCCAAAAACATTCATAAAATCTTAGAAAACACAAAAGCATTTGTAAAATCCAAAAATACCAAAAATAGCCTCAAAACATTCCAAAAATGTCAAAAACATCCAAATATTTGAAAAAAAACATTTGTCTCATCTCGCTTTCACTCAAAATAATCAATCATCCATAATAAACTGATCATTACCTTCATCCTTTGGAAACAAAATTGGAAATAATCACATAAATCAGCAAAAGAAAACATCAAACACAAAATCAAAAGCAAACAACAAACCTTTAGAGCAAAAGCAAACTCTTGATCATTTTCAAACATGTCAGTCAACCTTATATCAATAGCCCATCAATCAACTTATCAAACCATCATCATCCTATACAATGCATGTCCTAGAATATATCATTCTGAAAATGGGAATCATTTTGGATATCACTTGGATTCTTATCCTATGAAAACACATCCCTTTGGCTCAAGGTATGAAGGACATTGGCTTGTTTGTGTACTTGATCTTTTCTTTTGATTTATCTTATTGCGCTCATTCCAAGGACCTCTCGATGATATCCGAATGAAGGATTTAGAGAGATAGGAATGGGGCAATGATCATTATCCTTTTGTCTACTGTGCTTGTTGGACGTTCTTGTAATATAACTTGGCAGATACTTGCTTTTTTAGGTATGTCCTAGCAAGGTTTTCGTATGTCAAGTGTGAGAAAGAATACTCCTATCTGTTTGTCAAGTCATAGTCCATTGCACTAGGTACAACACCATCTTGGTTCTTTATACCTTGATTTATTGTATCTATGTGTGCTATCAAACATAAGGTAACTAGCCCTTTCTAAAAAATCCCAATCCTTCATAAGCAAATCATCAAATTTCCATCATCCATTTATCATCATCATCATCTCTCAGAAAGTTGGCTTGTTGGATCCTCTTGTCATCATCTAATTTCTTCTTTTTTCACACTAACATCATGTCATGAATAGTTAATCATCATCACCAGTGCATCCATTGTGCATCCAAAAATCATTAGCATGCATGCATCTCATAATCATAGCATATCATAATCATCCATCTCATCCATCTCACATGCATTGCATTATCATTTGCATCATCATAATAACCATCCATATGTCCATCTTGAACCTCTTTATCACTAGATCGATCCTCAAATTGAATCTTTTCACTCAATCTCTCGAGGGGGAAAATGTACTAGTGTACTTTTTGCTGGAGCATCCAAAAAAGATCAGAAATTTTTTGAATTTTGATCGTGGCAAGTTTATTCTTTGAACCAATGTAGCAAGTACATTGCTTCAAAGAGGGGGAAAATGTAGACACATGAAATTGACATCATGCATTTGATTAGGTCATATTCATCCATTCATCAAATAAATAAAATTTATTTGGTCAATCTCCTAAAGTCATCAATTTAAATTAAATAAATCAACTTGATCCTAACATCACCCTCCTTGATTAAATAAATCAAACCTTTATTTAATTAAGTCTTAAATCACCTTCCATCCCTTTTGATTTAAATAAAACAAAATATTTAAGTCAAATGAGTCAAAAATCACCTAAACATCATTTAAGATAAGCTAATCCTGATTAATCTAATCTAATCACCCATCACATCCTCTAGCTTTTCCCACTTGCATAAATAAATCAATTTATTGATTTAATAAATTCATCATTTTCCATCAACTTGACATCTTTTTGAGAACATTCCCTCAAATTTGAATTCAAAGACAAGTTGACATGTACATCCAACAAAGCATTTATGAGCTCTTTCATGGCTCTCACATGTTTCTTGCAAAGGTCAAACTCAACATTTAACTCTCAAATTCAAATTTGAATCTCCCCCTCTTTGGCACATTGACCAAAATTTTCTCATCTTCCAACCTATCACAAGTTGACAAGTGGCCTCTTCTTATTGGTGGATCTTTAGTTCCACATCCTCCATGTTTGACATTCTTCTATCCCTTTTGACCATAAATAGAGAGCTTCTCTATTGTATCAATCCTCCACAATCTTTAGATCTTTCTCCATATCATTGTCATTTGAATCCATATCATATTCAAATCATCTTCATCATGGAGCTTAGCAAAGGATTGGGAAATGGTTTCTTTCCACATTGAAGAAGCACCAATCCACTATAAGATGCTGGTTTGATCATTAGAATATTGTTTCCTTATGTTTTGCTTGCTTCTTTTGCATTATTCTTGTGTTCAAATGAATCTTATAGGGAATGTTTTGTTTGCTTTGATTCACTAACAATGCTAAGGGATTTTGTTTTTGAGCTAATGCAGATTTAAGGTTCACACATATTGATAAAATCCTTTGGAAAATCATGTTAAATTATTGGCTTATTTCCACCTTAATTCATCATGTGGTCTATGTGAAAGTAGTAAAAAATATACTAATGTAGACATCTAAAATTTGTTGCCATATGGCTTGGGAATATTTTTTATGGCTTCTAGTATTGTCATTGATGGCAATTGAAGTCATTATCTTGGCCCGTAGATTAGGATCTACTTATACCGAAAAGAAATGTAGAAGAAAGTGTGTTATCGACAGAAAGCATGAAGAATAGGGTATCCAGTCAGATAGTTGATTTGTATGCTTCACCAGATCATCATTTTGTGTTTTGGATCCCCAAGAAATTTTTTTGAGCATGTACGTTACATTATTGGTAAGTTTTAGGGTAGTCAGTGTACGAGTTAAGAGATTCAGTAGAATGATTTTCTGTTTATTTGTTCAATGTCGTAGACTTAATGAATGTAGCATGTTGTGGATGTATAAGGAGTAGTTGTTTAATTGTTTCTAAGTTTGAGAATATTATTTTGGGTCCCAACTATGTCTTAGCTAACTTGTGTGGGTGCACATTAAAGATTGCTCATGATTTGAGCCAACCATTGAAGAATATTTCATGTTTTGTAAAAGCTGACTTGAAGCGATGAAATATTTATTAGTGGATATATATATGAGATTGGTAATTCATTTTGGTGAGTGAGTGGTGTGGTGAGAAGGTGTTTGTGTGCACAAAAGTGCATAAAAGTTGTATGATCATACATTAGAAGATCTGTTGAGTGAATTTTTGCTTGTGCACTAGAAGGGGTTTTGTGTAAGCAGAGCAGAAGTGCAAATTGGACAAAAGTTCCAAAATATGTTTTATGTGCTTCATTGGAACCAAACCCAGGTATTTGTAGATGCTATCTTCTTAGTTCATTTTTTGTTGTAATCACAAACTTCTTGTAAGGTAGTGCATCTTCTTTATTTTGAGCAGTGAGCTCTAGGTAGTGTGCCTAAATGCAAGTGCATTCCCTTTTGTTCATACTTTTAATAGAGTATAAATTGTGGATTAATCTCCATGTTTTTTCCACTAATAGGGTTTCCATGTAAAAATATTGGTGTTATGGTGCTTTAATTATCTTTTTCATGTGCTTGAATCTTTATTTTTTTTTATGTACTATAAATAGTTTATAATCAGAATTAAATTGTTTGAATATTACTAAACATTGATTCAACCCCCCTCTCAATGTTCCTTGAGTCCAAAAATTAGTATAAGAGCAAGGTTCCTCTATAGAATTTTAACAACTTGAGGTGGATCTTGAATTACAATGGAGTCTGGTGGTATTCAACAACAACTTATAGTGGTACTTGATGATCTTGATCAGTCTAAAGAAAGAGTCATGGGATTAAAAGAAAATCTTGTGGATGCTGAGAAATTCATTCAATCATTGAAGGAAATAATCAATGAGTCAAGAGAAAAGAGAAAGGAACTTTGTGATCATCTGAAGCAGAAAGAGAATAAAAGTTTGGAAGATGTTCACCTGAGTTAGGCCCTAAAAGAGATAACTGAAGAATGTAAAAAACTTGCTAGAGATAATGCTACTTTGAAGCTTGAAATGGAATATGTGGTGATGAAGCTAACTAAGGAGATTGAAGAAAGAAAGAAGAATGAGGAGAATCTGGCCTAGTCCTTAAAAGAAAAATCTGAGGAATGCATCCAAGTTAACCATAGATTCATTCAAATGGAAATCAAACTGTAACAATCTAGAAATAATGAACAAGAGCCTGAAAGAGAGATACTTATTCTTAGAGATGAACTGACTATTGCAAATGAGTATAAGGAGAAGTTCAGGATCAATTTTGCTAAGCTTGATGAGATGACTAAAGGACAAAAGAATGTAAATGACAAGAGAGGTCTTGGCTATGAGAAAGTAGAAAGCTCTGCATTTGAACACAAAGATTCGAAACAAGGAAATCAAATGAACAAAGGTAGAAGATATCTAGTAAGACAACCCGATGCTCAAAAGTTTAATAGTTACTACTTTGCTCGTAATAAATTTGGTCATATGGCTTCTCAGTGTAGAAGTAAAATAAATTTAGGTAGTCCATCATTTCCCAGTCAGTGTTTTAGTTGTAATAAGTTTGGTCACAAGTCAATTGAATGCAAAAGTATGTTTGCCAATGCAAGGAATGCTAAATGCTACACCTATGGAAAATATGGGCATGTTACTAATCAATGTAGATCAGGAGGAAATTAGTGGAATGAGTGGTCTAGACAGAGAAATATAGTGTGTTACAATTGCAACAGATTTGGTCACATTGCAAGATTCTGTAGGAACAAAAAAATGGATAGAAGAGGTCCGGTATACAAAGGAATAATTTCACAGAAAGATGACAAAGGAAAAGGAAAAGTGTCTATGGAAGAGATAAGAGATCAGATGAGGAAAACATGGGTAAAGAAGAGTGAATCTGATGAAGGAAACATGTTAGTACCAGAAGCAGCCTTTGCTAATCCCTCCCAAAATTGATCTCAGGCCTTTGGCCTAGGGGGTGTTTTTCTCAAGAAAAATCATTTGATCCCTTATCAGTAGTTGGCACCAAAATATAGGAAATTTTTAGTAACTGTGATAGAAGTTTGCAAATGCATTAGTGATTTCTTTTGTAGAAATATGATAAGTAGAGGGTCCGCAAATGAATTTTTCTCTTGTTATCTATGAAAATAGAGTTACTGGAACTCCTAGGGAAAAGTGTTTAATGTGGGTAAAAGTTAGGTATGCAAAGTTATAAAAGGGATGTTTTGAACACTCATTCATCACCTTGCACTGAAAAAGAAGAGAAGGAGAGCCTCTCCAGTGAAATTTTGAAGAAGTCAAGCAAATTTGGCAGTGAATTCACTAGGTATTTATGATCGCTTGTTGAATTCCTAATCCTATGCTCAAAAGAAAAACCTTGTTCCGTATAGAAAGTAAAATGAAGAAAATCAAAGGAATGGTAACTTTGGATGAATATAGTAGTAGGAAGATTAGGGATGTAAGAAATTTGTTGCCAATTGGTGAATTGAAGTGGCTTGAAGGTGTGAAACAAAAGAATTTGGACATTTGGAATGAGTTTACTTATTTCATCAATGTGGAAGTGGTTCGGTTTATCTCGAATAGATTGGATGATGATATCTTTACTTTGGATAAACCCTATCAAATTTCAAAAGAGGTAATCAAAAATCTAATAGGATTATGCAATATTGGTGTTGTTCCAAAAAAGAAGTTGATTTAGAACATTGAAGTTGAAACCCTAACCAGAGTAATAGGAGATCAAAGGGCTCTAGTAATTTCAATGATCAAAGATCCAATAATGAGGTACATTGCACATGGAATTTCATATTAAATTTTCTTCAAGAATGGGGAAGGTGAAACCTTGGTAAGTGCAATATATATCACTCACAAAATGATAATGGAAGATGAAGACATTGATCTATGTGGATTTTTGAAGGATTGATTGATGGAAAATGTGCAATTGATGAAATATGTAGACTATGCCTTCAGGTTTGGTACCCTAGTTATATGCATTATGATGTATTTTCTTAATTTCTTGCCTTAGAATGATAATGTCGTGTGCAAGGAAAATGAACCCATTTTAATGCAAATTTATAAATATTTCAATACTCTAAAAATTTGTGAGCAATTTTATGAAAGTTTCTTTAGAGAATTGTTGGGAAAGTTTAGAATAGTTTGCATCTCCCTTCTAGTAAGAGCAGTTGAATTTGGGTCCTCTTCTGGTAAGGTGGAGAAGAAGTAGAAAAGGGCTCGAGAGTTTGTAGATAACATTTCCCTAGCACTCAAATCTCCAAAATTTGAAGATAAAGGAAAAGAGTAGGTAATTGTGGATATATCAGATGAAGATTCTGATGATTACACTCCTAGAGATGAACTAGAATCAGTGGAACTAGATTTGATAATAGCAAAAGAAAGTGATGAAGAAGGTGCTCTATTCAAGATAAAGATAATATAGATTGTTCAGGAGGAAGATGGAATGGAAAATATTGTTGACATATGGTTAAACGGACCATCTTATGAACACGACATTATTGAGGACACTTTGGGTAGTTACTTTGTGCACAACAACATTGAATTAGAAAGTTTGCATAATGTACTTGCAGAAGAATTGATTGCATGCATTAGGGAGGCTATGGCCTCTATGCCTCTAGACAAAAAAGAGGAAGAAGTAATTTTACATCTGAAGGAGAAATTTAGGTTGTCTCTTACAAAAATGAAAAAGAAAATGAATGTGTTAAGGCAATGTATTGACTCAACAAATAAGGTATACAATTATTGTCTTTTGTGGCCTCATGTGGTTGGTAAATACAAGGAAATGTTGGAGCAAATTGAGAGTGAGTTAATCAAAATTGGTTAGGATTACAAAATGTTTTAGGATTAGGATGGAGCAGTAAAGAACATAATTCATGAGTTACAAGCTAAGAATGCAAAGGTTCATTTTTCCAGAAACACTCTTATGGACACTTTTTGGAAAGTGGAGAATCTAACTGAATACAGATTGGAGCAGTAAATTGAAAATTTGAAGAACTGAGAGAAGTTGGAAGAAGTAATTACAACTCCAAAATAAATTATCTAGATCATTAACCAAACATCAGAAAATAATATTTGGTTAATCATTATTGGGATTGTTGTAGATGCTTGGAAGAAATTTCTTCTAGAAGTAAAAGATAAGTATAAAATAATTTTATGATTTGTGCAATAGTTGCACTTCAAATTTTGAAATTTTGAAAAGGGGGGTGAGAGCTTAGTAAAGAATATATTTTTCATTGATGTCAAAGGAGGAGGAGAGCAATGAAAAATTATTTATCATTCTAAAGGGGAGTAGTGTTTTGAAATTCTAAGTTTTGGTTCCGACACTTAGTCATCTTTCACTAAGTGTTTCCATTAATGCCAAAGGGAGAGATTGTTGGCATATGGCTTGGGAATATTGTTTATGGATTCTAGTGCTGTCATTGATTGCAATTGAATTCATTATCTTGGTCCGTAGATTAGGATCTACTTATATAGGCAAGAAATGTAGAAGACAGTGTGTTACCGACATAAATCATGAAGAACAGGGTATCTGGTCAGATAGTCAACCTGTATGCTTCACTGGATCATGATTTTGTGTTGTGGATCCCCAAGAATTTTTTTTGATCATGTATGTTACCTTATTGGTATGTTTTATGGTGTTGTAATGGTCAGTGTACGGGTTAAGAGATTCAGTAGAATGGTTTTTGGTTTATTTGTTCATTGTGGCCAACTCAATGAATGTAGCATGTCACAGATGTCTAAGGAGTATTTGTTTAATTATTTCTAGGTTTGAGAATATTGTTTTGGGTCCTAGCTATGTCTTAGCTAACTTGTGTGGGTGCACATTAAATATTTCTCTTGATTTGAGCCGACTATTGAAGAATATTTCTTTTTTGTAAAAGCCAACTTGAAGAGATGAAATCTTTGTTAGTGGATATATATATTAGATTGGTAATTCATTTTGTTAAGTGAGTGGTGTGGTGAGAAGGTGTGTGTATGCAAAAAAGTGAAAAATAGTTGTATGAGCATACATCAGAAGATTTGTTGAGTGAATTTTTGCTTGTGTAGTAGAAGGGGTTTTGTGTAAACAGAGCAAAGCAAAGTAAAGTAGAAGTCTGAATTGGATAGAAGGTCCATAATCTATTTTATGTGCTTAATTGGAACTAAACCTAGACATTTGTAGATGCTATCTTCTCAATTCAATTTTTGTTGAAATCAAAAACTTATTTTAAGGAAATGAGCCTTCTTTATTTTGAGCAGTGAGCTCTAGGTAGTGTGCCTAAATTCAAGTACATTCGCTTTTGTTCATACTTTTAATAGAGTATAAATTGTGGATTAATCTCCACTGTGGTTTTTCCCCTAACAGGGTTTCCACGTAAAATATTGGTGTTATGGTGCTTTGATTATCTTGCTCATGTGCTTGCATCTTTATTTCTATTTATGTGTTGCAAATAGTTTATGATTAGAATTAAATTGTTTGAATATTGTTGAACACTAGTTCACCCCCCTCTGAGTGTTCCCTGAGTCCAACAAAATTGACCATTTCTAAGGTCACACTTGATGTTATCCTATCATAACCATTAATTAATTAAATATTTATTATTTATTTAATTAATTTATCATTCACCTTTTACCTCACCTTATTTTAGCCATTGATTAAATAAATATTTATTATTCATTTAATTAATTTATCATTTACCTTTATATTGGTATGTGGAGCTAGATCATGCTCTGGGTTACACGCAACAAACTATAGGCAATGCAAATTGGAATGGTATAGCACGAATGTGAATAACACATGAAATAATGTGCAAAATTGAAGCATAGGTTCATGGATGAACACACAACAACAACAATGTCATGCGTAGAGAAAAATGTGAGGGTATTTAAGTTGCATGTAGTAGTGGATATTACTACTAGTTAATGTAATATAGTTTTTTGCTATAAATAAATAAAATTTTGGATTGTTGTTAATGGACATAGTGTACATTAGGTGAACCACATTAATTTTTTTTCTCTCTTTTCAATTCACTTCAATTCTTTAGTTTTTATTATCTACATTGGTTAATTGATTAATTCAATTGTTCTATCCTCCCTGAAAATCTCAACAATTGGTATCAAATTAGTGTTGTTTGGTCATTTGGTAGGAGAGTCTCAAGATTGAGTGGGAGATATGTTTTAAGGAGGAAAATTGAAGGTTAATAAGTTCAATAGCCAAAATTATCAGTTATGGAAAATATAGATGGAAGATTACTTGTATCAAAAATATTTGTGGCAAACATTGCAAGAGAAATAAAATAAACTATTAGCAATGATAGACGAGGAATGGGATATTTTGGACAGAAAGACACTAGAAAGCATTTGGTTGTGCTTGGCACCATTTTTTGCATTTAACACATCCAAAGCAAAGAGAATAGATGAATTGATGCAAACATTAGAAAATTTATACAAAAAACCTTTAACTCCGAATAAATTATTCTTGATGAATCAACTATTTAATATAAAAATGGTTGAAGGAGGTTCAATTTAATATAGCCACAAATTAATTAACTTATTAATTTATATTAGTTTTAATGAAGAAGTTTGGGCTCTCTTAGTCTTGATGTGATTTTGAGTGAGGAGATTTGAAGGAAAAGTATAGCCATAGGGGAGACTTCAACATTGGGTACTGTTTTGAATTTAGAAAATAGGGGACTTGATTAAAAGACATAGGAAGAAGCCCTAGAGGTTTTGGGAAATCATGAGGGATATCGAGGAATAAAAGTTCTCAATCCAAAGGAAGGAAAAAAAAATTATACTATAGAAAACATGTCACTTGAGGAAAGATTAATGGTCTTTGAAGAGTAAAGAAGGAGAAAAGCAAAAAGATGGCAACAAAAAAAATGTTAAGTCAATTTGATGATGATGCTTTAATTATTTCCATAGATAATGATAATGATTCATGAATACTAAATTTACGAGCTTGATTTCATGCTACACCCCATAGATACTATTTTCTTGATTATGTCCAAGGAGATTTTAGACTAGCGTATTTAGGAGATAATGAACCTTGTTAGATTATTGGAAAGGGAAGAATTAAAATAAAATTGTAGAATGGAAATCAATGGCTACTATGAGAGGTAAGGCATTCTCCAAACTTGAGTAAAAATTTAATTTTAAAAAGGGTAATGGGGAGATTAAGGTTGCATTGTTATGTTTATGGATGGAAATTGGAAGGTTACTAAAGCTACATTAGTAGTAACTAAGGGTGTGAAATTAGGCACTTTATATTTATGTATAGGTCATACTTTTCCTTCTATATTACTTTTCTATAGAAAAAATACAATGGAAAAAGTTTTTGTAAAACAACTACAATAGTTTTTATGAGTTCAACAATAGTAACAAGAAAAAATGTTGTGGGTTCTACAACAATCATAGAAATAGTTGTTGTGATCACATAAACAACAATATAACATCACAAACTTGGGCATGAGTGAGAAAGGTATGAAATTTCTCCATTCTAAGAAATTATTGCATAGTATGAAACATATCAACATTGATTTCTATGAAATTTATGTTTATGGGAAGTAAAAGAGAGTGTGATTTCTCAAATATTTGAAACAAAAGAAGGATGAGAAATTGTAGCTTGTGCATACAGACGTATGGGGACCAACTCAGGTATCTTCTCTCAATGGATCTCATTATTATGTCACATTTATTGATGATGTAACTAGGAAAAAATAGATGTATTTTCTTAAATAGAAATTAGATGTATTTGAAAATTTTAAAAAATAGAACATGATACAAGGAAAAGATTAAAGTGTCTCAAATCTGTTAATGGAGGAAATTATTGCAACAAAAAAATAAATATTATTATTTATTTAATGAAATTCATAGGCAAAAAATAGTTCTAGGAGCTCCACAAGAAAATGGTGTGGCTAAGAGAATGAACAAAACAATAATGGATAATGTAAGAAGCATGACATTGCATGTAGGGATACCTTTACATTTGTGGGATTTGAGGTTGTAAATACTATTGTTTATTTAATTAGTAGAGGGGCTTCAATTATTTTGGGTTGTGGTATTCTAGAGAAAACATAGATAGGTAAGAAGGTGAGTTATTCTTTTGTAAAATACTTCAGTTGTGAAGCTTTTATACTCGTTGATATTAAGAATAGAACCAAGATAGAAGCAAAATCTAAGAAATGTATTTTCATTGGATATGACATAGATGAATTTGGTTATCAATTGTGGTATTTTGATAATCATAAAATTATTAGAAGTGGGGATGTTATATTCAATGAGAGGGTTTTGTATAAGGATAAAATATAGGAAAAGAAGAATGAGTAGAAAGAAAAAGATTATGTGGTGTTGGATGATATTAGATAGAATTTTTTTTTCTAGTGTTACCTAATACTCAACAAGAACAAGAAATACCATAGACTCTAGTAAATGTTAGACATTCTACAAGGATAAGTATACCTCATAAAATATTTTTCCCTTATTTATATTTGTAGCATCGTAAATTGTCACCCTTGTCAATTTTACACTAGGCTTAGCTTCCCCTATCTGCTTGGACCTAATTATGCCCCTAAATTGCCTGATTTATGGTCATTTTTAAGAAATCAGATTTAAATTGAGAATTTAATATTTAATATTTATTTAATGACCCTAAAAGACCCTAAATCTAGATCTATATTAGGCACCACAACCCTTGTCCAACCTATTTTGGCCAAATTTTAAATATATCATCTCTTCAATTATAAATGACTTTAAAATCCTCTTCTAATGATCCACATCTACCTATAAAATACTTTTCCTTAGTTTCTAAACTAAAAAATATTTATGTGCAAGTTGATATGATATTAATTATCATATAGAAAGGTTAGGGACCAATAATGAGAGATTTAAAATTTGAATCAGGTTGACCCAGTAGGTTATGCAACCTAGTCCCTATTCAAGGTTGTGTTGTGAAATCCAATCCATTGAATTGATCATGTCATGCAACCTTTTCTTGAGATAAGATCTCACCATATGACTTTATGCTCAAAAGAGACCGAAAAGAATGAATTGTTCCTAACTAACGAAATGGATAAATAAATTTAGCTATTGGGTTTAAGAGATAATTTCACATCCCAAATAAAATAAATATGAATACTACAATTATATATTTGTTGTGGTTACTTAAAATTTGATGAAAACTAGAGTGTTAAAGTATAAAATATGCACATTGATCTTAGGCTATACATAGAAGGTTAATTAATTATTTGGTACAAAGTGCATGCATCATATTTAATATAGTTCTCTCACATACCAATAATAATAATTAATAACTTATTAAAATATAATATGGAATTGTTAGAGAAATGAGAAATACTCAAATTGTGATAAATAACAAGCCAAAAAGCATTAACCACAAAGATGATCAACAATTCAATGCTTGACCAGTGCCATAATATGTACTTGGTAGGTCCTAGATTCAAGTCCTAGAAAATAACATGACATTAGAGCTAGACAAAGAGTCTTAAGCACAAAAGTTTGATTGTATAAGATTTAAAAAATAAAATATGTTCATATCACAATAGAAAATATATTAAACAATCCCAACTACAAAAAATGATTGATAACTCAATACTAAAGTATCTCATTTTACATATAAACATTCTAAGACAATTTTACAAATCAATTTATCTAAAACAGAATACTTAAAATAATATATTCATTATCATAACCTAAACATATGAAATATTTTAGTATCAACTTAAAAACATGTACATGTACGTTAGATAAATATAATGTCACTTAAGACTATAATGCATTTCTATCATAAATCAAGTTTTGAATGTGGATGGAAATAATTTTAGAACCCATGTAAAAGGTAGAAAAAAATTATACCAAAAGATAATCAGCATTTAGAAGCTTATTATAAATAATAAAAATGATATATATTAGTAAAGCATATTAAATAGTAAAATTTAAAGGAAAATAAAACTCTAGTATCTTCTAGAATAGCTCTCAAGTCCATGATGTCCATGGGGTAAATAAATACCTTTAATCAAGGTGTCAGTTAATAGATTTATAATGTCACTTAAAACAATAATGCATTTCTATCATAAATCAAGTTTCAAATATGGATGGTCAAAGCTTTAAAACCCACGTAAAAGGCAAAAAAAAAAATTACGACAAGATAATCAACATTTAGATGTTTATTGTAAATAATAAAAACAATATATTAGTAAAGCATATTAAATAGTAAAATTTCAAAGAAAATAAAACTCTAGTATCTTCTAGAATAACTCTTGAGTCCATGTCCACGAGGTAATTAAATACCTTTTATCAAGGTGTAAGTCAACAAATTTATAATGTCAATTAAGACAATAATTTGCATTTCTATCATAAATAAAGTTCTGAATGTGGATGGTAAAAATTACCACATAAAAGATAGATTTTTTTTAAAAAAAAATCAACATTTAAAAATTTATTGCAAATAATAAAAACAATATATTAATAAAACATATTAAATAGTAAAATTTGAAAATAAAACTCTAATATCTTCTATAATAGCTCTAGAATCCATGTCCATGGAATAAATAAATACCTTTTATCAAAATGTAGGTCAATAGCTTTTTAATTTTCTTGTATTTGTTTAGTCTAATATAAGAGAGGAAAATCTAAGTATAAACAAAATAAACAACTGAATTTTGTTACGGATGGGTAGATTTATTTGTATTTATATAAATAAAAGCTCTAGCTCAACAACTTTGCATATACGTGGTATTTCTTTAATTTAAAGTAGGTGTTGCATACGGAAAAAATAAAATATTTTATATATCATTACCCATTCATTAAGCTAAGCCGACATCTAGAATTAGAGCAAGCATCAGGTGGGTTAGATTTTCCATAGAATATTCCCAAAAAAGAGAGATTAAAAGTATTGATCCCTTATATCTTATCATTATTATTTAGACTGTAGGTCATCTCAAGTCAAGGCATGATGAAATGTATTGCCTCTCAGGATTCAATTTTTGTAATTTTATGAGTCAAACTCATCGATCCATGTTTCATGAGTAGTGGTTTACAAGAATCCATCTTTCATGATAATGAATGGTCTACTTAGCACACATTACATTTAGGTGATGCTTACATCTTTTTGTGAGGTCACCCATCCCAATACTACTCTAGCTCAAGTGTGCTTAATCATAGAGTTTTTTCAAGGTTAAGCCCACTTAGCTTTCAATCCCATTTGCAAAACCTTCATCAAGTGTTGTGCCCTATGAACCATTCATTATAGAGCTCCTTTAGCTCATTCGTTAAATTTTATTAGTTGGTAAGTCATTAAGTTGTATTACTTGGTATCGATAGATTCAATGAGATGTTAGAATTAAAATAGTTTGATGGATTTTTTTAATATATTATTTTTCTCTTATTTTTTTCAAATTTCTTTGAAAATATCTTAGTGTGACATAAGCTATGGAATTTTTTAACTATTTTCATTTTGACTATAAACAGAATAGCCTAAACTTCTTTTCATGTCACTATTTGATAATGACATAATTTTTTTTCAAAAGGTTGTGGCTTAATGAATACAATTTATTTAGTTTTGGTCATATTTGAGCCAATTTTAATTTATTGAAAGATGAAATAGAGAAAACATGAGAGATTATAATTAAAATAATTAACGATAAATTTTTTTTTTGCTATTTCTCTCAATATTACAATAGTGATAGAGAATATATATTAATTATTATTTTTTAAAATATAAAGATATCATTTTTTTTTTAAATTATTAATTTATAAATGAAATATTGTAAAATATAATATAAATATAAGTATATAATTTTGTTTACTAAATTTTTAGAGTAAATATAAAATAATCAATGAAATAATCAAATAGTAGTTTTGATTAAAATAAAATGAAATAATTCTTAAATAAATTAATAATCTAAATTAAGAAGAGAAGTCAATATAGTTTGAAAACCTACACAGTTAATTTCAAAGTATATTGAATAATAATTTTAAAAGTAAATAATTAATTATGAATTAAAATATTTTATAATAATTTTTAAATTTACGATAACAGAAATGATTCCCTATTATTAAAACTTCACAAATATTTAATAAAATGAGGGGGGAATTTATTAAAAAGACGAAGATAATCTATTACAGATAACCTTTATTTACCATAAACTTCTATACTAAACTATTCACATTGAAATAAAAGTAAATACGACTTTGATAAAAATAAATAAAAAATTGAAAGCATTTTGGATTCCACCTACTTACCTGGCACATTTGATTCCAGAAACTCTCAGATCATTGTACCAAATACCACTGGGCACTGTAGAATCATTGGCCGACCAGGAAATTGCAACTAGATTTTGTCGCCGACGTCTCTGCCGCATTTTGTGAACGCGGTTTCATTGACCGAAACAAAGCGTCAGGACGAAAGAACGCTGGAGCAAAATGTTTTCAACAGAAATAGAATTAATGATCCGGCTTACGCGTTTTCCTACTCCTCACGGCAATCCAATGCACTGGACCTTTTCAATATCCTAAAGGAGTAGTTAGCGAAGCGCAATTGGAAAGCAACTGTGAGTAATCGTATTTTTCCTGTGTTTTGGATGTATAAATAAGCTGCGGGATTTCTAAATCTCTTCATAAGTTTAAGCCGCGTTGCTCGTAAAATATCAAGCATGGCAAGGTTGTCAAGTGTGCTGAGATTGAGCTCGCTTCTTTGTTTAATTCTGGTAGCACCATGGGCGGCTTCTGCAGCCATTGTCCACCACAATTTCACCGTGAGTTTGTTTCAACCATTGTTTAGAAGGCTAAGAGTTATATTAAGCCTGATGTAATGATCCATATTCAGTATGAGCTAAGATATGTTGTTTACCTTGTCACAGATTGGAATGCAGAGCGTGACTAGAGTATGTAACACGCAGACACTTGTAACAGTCAATGGACAGTATCCCGGCCCGAATATAACCGTTCGTGAAGGGGATAATCTTGTTGTTCATGTGCAGAACAATGCACCATATAATGTTACTCTACATTGGTAACAAAGATTATATTCAAGTATCAATTAATTTTAAAATTAAAGGGCTATCTGTTTAGAGACTTTTATTGTTTATGATTTTACAGGCATGGAGTACGGCAGTTGAGATCGTGCTGGGCAGACGGACCGGCCTACGTAACGCAGTGTCCCATTACCCCTGGGAATAAATTTACCTACAATTTTACCATCACGGAACAGGAAGGGACGCTGTGGTGGCATGCGCATATCACATATCTGAGAGCTACTGTGCATGGAGCGTTAGTTGTTTTGCCCCCGGCTGGAAATGATTATCCCTTTCCAAAACCAGATGCCGAGATTCACATTATTTTAGGTAAAACCCTTGAAAGTATTCTATCACGTTGTTGGAAAGAATTATTAAGCTTTCTGTTGGACAGTAATTTCTTCCATTGGTTGCGGAAATAAAACTACAGTTTTGCATTAGCAGTAGTAGTATCTATTGTAATTAGAAATAATGTAAATGTTTTTGATCGACAAATCTGATAAAGCAGTAAAAATATAATTTGTGTGCAGCAACATATTGGAAGAATTGTTGTGTTTGTGTTTATCTGAAATTGTGTTTCTATGTATTTGTGTTAATTTCTTTGATGTGTTATTTTTCCATTCAATCTAACATATTGCAAACTGTCCAGACTGAAAGCACCTGGCCATCTCAAATCTTCTTTTAGCCACGAAGTGAAGATATCCCTCGTACAAACACTTTGCTTTACGTATTCTTTTAAGAAAATTTTCCCATACAAATATTTTTCTTTACGTCTAAAAATGGTAAAATTCCAATTCTTAAGCTCTACATAAAGAGCCAATAGGTACATACTCATTCAATGTTTTTGTGTTTACGACCTCTTTAAGATTCCATGGAGTAGTTTCTCATTAAACATTATCAGTAAACCATCACATCATGTCAAAAAGGTAGAGGCAAGCTTTGACGTTAACTTTTAGACATAGTAAAAGAATTCTCAATAGATCAGATAAAAAATTGTTTTTTTACGCCCTCTTTAAGTTTAAGCTTTGCCATGACCTGCTCAAAGTCTATTCAATTACAATATATTTTCACCATAATAAAGATATATAAATGTTGATATCTTTGTATCATGGGGAAATATTATTAGTAAATGATTGACGAAATAATATGTTTTTTTCAAAGTCAAGTGGAATAGTTTATAAAAAGTTTAATAATAATTATTTAATTAAAATTAGGTTGCGTGATTGGAAGCTGTAAAACGATAAAACAGTTATGACTACAGGCTTAAAAAATGAGGATGTTTATCCTTTTTCTCTGTATAGTATTTAGGAATAAAATTGGTTCTGTTCTAAATTTCTTCCTATTGTTTGTATACACCTAGAAGAAAAGATAACAGAATATGGGTTGTCAGTTATGTTTTACGTTGTCTATGTGTTCAGGTGAATGGTGGAATGCCAATGTGGAAGATGTAATAGCAGATGCCGTTCGAAGAGGAGCTGTACCAAATGATTCGGATGCATACACCATCAATAGCCAGCCAGGAGATTTTTTCCCCTGCTCTTCAAATGGTTTGTGTATTAACAGAGTATTATTAAACAAAGCATAAATCGAAAGTAGTTTTCAACAGATAATTAAACAATGAACGACTTGGGAATGCAGATACAACGAGAATATTGGTCGAGGCGGGAAAAACGTACCTGCTGAGGATCATAAACTGTGCCATGATTCATTCATACTTCTTCAAGATTGCGCAACACAATATGACTGTTGTGGCCGTGGATGCCGTGTATACCAAACCATATGAAACAGATGTGCTTCTCACACACCCGGGTAACACCATGGATGTGCTCATAACAACTTCTCAGCAACCCGGACAGTATTACATTGGCACCCGCGTATACAATAGTCAACCTATTGGAACTGGATTCTTAAATACCACCACAACTGCAATATTGCAATACCAGGACTGCAGTACTACATCTGTGCCAATGCTGCCCAATTTTCCTGCATTCAACGATACCACAACGGCATTCAAATTCAGTAGCGAGCTCAGAAGTTTGAGGGCTTCAGTGCCTCAGACTGTAGACGAGGAAATGTTTATGACAGAGGGGTTTGGACTTGTTAGCTGTCCCAACAATTCGTGCGCAGGGCTCTTTGGCGGTAGAGCTGTTGGAAGCTTTAGTAATATTTCATTTGTAAGGCCGGATATTGCTGTTTTGCAGGCTTATTATTTTGGTATAGATGGAGTTTATACAAGAGATTTCCCAAATAATCCTCCGCTGGCATTTAATTATACGGGAACTGTGCCACGGAGTCTTTGGGAACCCGAGTTGGGGGCGAAGGTCAAGGTTCTAAAATTCAATAGTAGTGTCCAAATAGTGTTTCAGAACACTGGGATTATCACACTACAGAACCATCCTATACACCTTCATGGCCATGATTTTTATGTTGTGGGGCAAGGCTTTGGCAACTATAATTCCCAAACAGATCCTACAAATTTCAATCTTGAAGATCCACAGATGATGAACACCCTGGGAGTTCCTACAGCTGGGTGGGCTGCTATCCGATTTAGAGCCAACAATCCAGGTAAGATGGTTTAAATTATACTATTTTGAGGGGAGAGTAAATGTTAAAGTTTCGAGCCATATATCTGCGCACAACTGTTTATAAACCCGAATTTGCAATGACTTCTTTGTCTTCACAAGTAAATCAGATAATGGAATTCGTTTGTTTGTGTTGTTACATAACAGGGGTTTGGCTAATGCATTGCCATTTTGAATCCCATTCGGAGCTTGGTTTTGAGATGGTGTTCATTACCGCGGATGGGCCAGGAAGTTTGGACAAGTTGCCTCCTCCTCCACCGAATCTACCTCAGTGCTAGAAGCCTAGATGGACATCTTCAACTATCCTGTGGCTTTTAAAAAAATCCAATTTCAAACGAAGTATAATAAGCCATAAGATGAGAAATTCCTTTCAAGGCCTACCTTATGTTCAGATTCCATAATAAAACAGACATTAAGTGGCACTTTGAAAGAAAATAAAGTGAAAAGTCGCCACCTTTAACATGTCAACAGAGTATGGCTCTTGTAACAGTTATTAATTTAAAAGTGAAATTTCCTCAATCATAATACAGGCAATTATATTGTAGCCCTCACTCAAGTTTGTTTTATATAGTAACGTAATATAAATCTACATGGTGCATTGGTTTTAAGTTGAAGTTTAAATGGAATATAATTTTTTAAAATAATAAAGATTATGATGGCAGGTATAATTATTTATGATATATTATAGGGGAAGGCATAATACTTGTTGAAGGTTTTTAAAAAAAGAAGGTCCACTGCTTTACCTCTATAAGTATCACCTAGATGCAATGAACACTGAAATAGAGATGAATATGTTTAATCAACCAAACATATACCATGCTCTTTGTACTCACTTTATCAATATATATTTTTTATAATAATATTTAAATAAATATTTATTTATTATTATTAATTCATTATTGATTTCTTATTTTCAATGCTTAGAGTGGCTTACACATGTTATGGTTTTGTGGGCCAACCTTAGTCATTTACGTTTCCGATGAGATCAATTCATATAATTTAAAATGACTTTGACAATATGCTAAGCCTAATATATATACTCATATTTTAATATATAAATCTTGATAATATCTTAAATAAACTATGTTTAATAAGTCAAACGTGGCAAATTTGATATCAGCATAGATATTGATATGAGATTGAAACTTAGTTTAAAATGTTACTTTTGGGCTAAGTGTGAATATCGTATTTATAAAGGAATTAACATTAACTGATTTGCTTTCGGATATAACATAAGGTTTTGGATAATGTGATTTAATTATTAGGATTATAGCATGCAATTATTAGTATAGTATTTTCATGCATGCATATAGTTGAGATTTTAGTTTATTAGAATTATATAGTGTTTATATTTAATAAATCTTATTTATTGTGTACAATGAGTTTATAGGGTAAAAGTGTAAAATTATGTCATATTTTTGTCAACAAAATAGTTTTTAGCAAAATATCTAAATATTTTGAGGTGAAACCATGGTATATGTGGCACATATAGTTTTGATGAAACCTTGTAATTTAAAACTATTAAATGTTTTTTCCTTTTAAAAATTTGAATTGGAGTTGAATTTATGTTGAAAGTTCTAGGTGAAACCCTTTTGAAAGTGTTTCGGTCAAATCCTCTCATCCAAAATTGTTTAGTGGCTACCTATGTTGTAGTTTAATTCCCTTTCTTGAGGAAATTCAAAAAAACTTCAAATTTAATTCTAAATTTCTCTAAAGCTATGTTTATTAAAAAATTCAAAACACCCCTTTGTAAAGCTGGTAGTCTAATTTTTTTTTTGATAATTTGATTAGTTTTATTATGATTTTTTATTTACTTATTGTAAGTATATTTTAATAATAAAATATTAGGTTGATTAGAAATTAAAAGAAAAATATTAAAACATATTTTTTTTTTTGGAAAACATATGGTGCACTAGAAGAGAATCCTCTTCAAAAGAATATAAATTTATTTTCAAAAAAAGATTAAAAAAAATAAAATAAAGTTGGCATCCCATGAAACCTATGATGTTTTGGTAAAGTTTGACTTTAAAATGTTATTACAAAAAAAAATATTCATTGAAAACTATTTTTTCTATGTACTAGATATGGAAGTTAGCTATTTAGAGGAAAACGCCACTTTTTCTTCTTCTTGTGACTTTCCATTGACCTCATTTAAAAAAATAAAAATTAAGAATTCAAATTCTACTTTTACATTTATAAAATATATATCAAACCATTTTTAAATTTTTTAAATACAAGCATAAACTTCATCAAGAGTTCTACATAGTATTGATCTATGTCATTTTTCAATTCAAAACATAAACGACACTTTTAGGTAATTGAAATTGAGAATTTATATTTTTGTTAGTCATTTCCTTTATAAAAATGTGACACAGGTTTGTACTTTTACTCTATAAGATATTACAGGTTGGACAATAAAAGACATTGAGATGTTTCCAAGAACCATTTACTATTCAACTGCATATTAAGGAGTAATGAACTTCTAATTATATTTTCCTAATGAATTGGAAAAGTGCATTGAGGACCTCCTCTTTTGTTCCTTTAAGGATGATCATTTCATTCTATTATTTTATTTAGGTACGTATTTTTTTTTATGACAATAAATTCAATGATTGTTTAAAATGTCTTAAAATTGCAAATTTGGTTTTTTTCTTTTAGTCAATTTTAGGGGATTATAAAATGTTAATTTTTATTATTTATATGTATTTTTAACCCACTTGGTTTGTAAATTGCGGTGCGGTAGATGTAAAAAATATTTTGAGTATGGATATGGGGTTTGTTTGACTACTTATTTAAAACCTTAGGAAGAATATCCGTTCATTAGTCATGGTAAGTTTAAGAAGGAGTAATCAATTCAATCCATTATCTTCCAAATAAATGGTAAGTTTTAGTGAAGTTTTAGTGAAGTCACAAGGAGTTATACTATGCATTAAATGGTTTTAAGAAGGTTTTTACTTGGGATTGTTTGGTTGTCATGTGCCTCCATTTCATTTATGGAATATAGTGACATATCATCCCTATTAAGCCTCTTCCTTTTGAGAAAAGGGTTAATATTTTTATTTTTATTTTTTATATTTGAAATTTTTTGAGAGCTCTTTTGTGAAGAATGATTAGGTTTTTGTAGGGGAGGAGGTCTAAAAAAACTAACTATTCTTACATATAGGACTTATCTAGGAGGGAGGGTCCCTCCATTCTCATCTTTGTATTTAAATTTGTATGTATTATTTTGAATTAAAAAAAATCATTTGTTTTTTAGTTAACATTTTTATTAAATATATAATGCATACTATCTTAAAATTTGAAAAAGTGAATGAAGCTATTATAAATTATGTTGTATGTGATTTTCTATTGGCTTGGGTACTATAATGTATAGCTTACACTATGCTTTAAAACATTTCTTGGGTTGTCATTTGTTCCATCTCCCCTCTATTCCTCTTAGTTTCTTACAAATTTTTCCCTTTCTAATTGTAACTAATCTAAGATATTCTCCCATGAAAATTATTTTAAATCCCTTATGCCTTGTCCCTTGCTCACTCTTTTAGTTGATTCTATCTCTTATATTATGGTCAAGGTACAATCTAGATCTTTATGGTGGCCCTTCTTTTTCTAACTCATTATTTCACATGGGGAGTTATTTATCTATGGGATTATTATTTCTTTCTTAGTAATGGATTAATTTGACTTGAGAGTGTATAGAGGGTTGTGGTTTACGTTTTATTTTATCACTTCCAAATCCTACTAGCTTATCATGAGAATTTGATGGTTCATGGGAGTCTATAGAGAAAGCAATTTTCTTTTTTTATAAATCTTTTACCATATGTTATTTATTTCTAGTGACAAGACCATCTTATATAGGTGGAGAAAATAATTTTTTATTGGTATAAAGCCTCACTATCATTTAATTATTTATAGTGATAGGACACTTATATATGGATGGTCTCTTATGGGTTAAGGTGAGATTAAAAACTATCCAAGTAAATCATGTTCTTCTTTGACCAAGTTTTTGGCTAGTTGCTATGATAAATTGCTATTGGTCCTTCACCTAAATTAGTGGTTTTTTTGTTGTGGTTCTTAATATATGATAAATCATATGTAGTGGTGAATCTATGTCATTTTAGCATGAAACATGGTTGAGAGGAAATTAAAGGAGCTATAAAATGTTTGAAATCTAGCATACCCTAAAGATACATGTCACTAATCTATAACCTTGCCAAGAAAATAATGAATAAGAGTGTAGCATTTAAGTTGGTTCATAAGAGTTTAAAGTAGGCATATAAATGGTATAATAGTTGTAGCTAGCTCAGTAAATAAAAATAAAAATAAATTAGTATAAATTGGCACTATCATAAATGGTAGATACCTCAAACAAAATAAATAATGCTACAATGATATAGATTCAAACATTGAAGGTAAGAAGTGAAGCTAGTGTGAGTTCTTATTACTTTAGAATTTTAAATTATGGTATACATACTTTAGCCTTACATTTATATACTTGGATGTTATTATGGAATTTGAAGCTAAGTAGCATAGCCCTCTACAAAGGATGTATACAAAATCCTTCTAAAGAAGAATAAATTAGATTATAATTGGATATAAATATATTTGATTGGTATTATTAAATATATTCATATGACTAGTGAATAGGAGTGTATAATGAGACATGGTGCACTCGTGTGAGGAAAATAAAAGTAATACTTATGTAGAGTTAAGAGAACTTTAAATCACAAGTTTAATTCATAATCTGATATAAAAATATGAAGAACATGAAATAATAATATTTAAAGGGTCGAGAAGGATATAGAGGTCTTGTGCTATACAAAATAAGTAATCAAAATTAAGAGCCAATGAACATGCTAACATATTATAAATCATATGACATGGTCAAAATGTTGAGGGCATTCAAATGGTTATATTATACCATGTGTTGGATTTTTCCTAAAAAATACATATGTCAATATAAATGATTAAGAGTTTCTTGGATATTCCAAACCCACCATGGGAAGGACTAAAACCAATATGTATGAATATACTAATATAATATAAAAGTGATGAATAATTGATTACAAAAGGTTAAATTGCAACAAAATAGACAAGAAAGATGCATCGTGCAAATCCATAAGTATAAAATAGCATGAAAATTGATATTACAATGGTTGAAGAGTGTAGAGAGGTCACAACTTTTATTTGAAATAACATTCCCAAAAGAGATTACTAAATCCTTGTATATTTTTGAAGAAGAATTGTGTAGCTAATATTTGATCATATTAATCTTATATCTCATTATTGATTTAAGGTTATGAAGTTTTTTGGAAAGTTGAGCTCCTACCAACCATTGATTTTCCTTATCTTATGCTTTCTTGAAGGTTTTATTTATAAAAAAGGTATAATGTTAAATATTATATACTTGGTAATTTTAAAACTAAAAATTATTATGATTGATCAAGTGAATGTCAAAAAGTGAATATTACATGCTCTCTCGTAACTCTCATCCTCATAATCTCCTACCTATTCAAATGGTCATTTATCACCTAATGATTCTTTGTCTCCTCCTGCATGTGATTTGATGGTTGATTTGGTGCTCCCTACTCTTGACAGTGCTTCTATTTCTCTACCTATGCTACACAACATATCCCTTGTTGTTCCTTTAATTAGGATCTTTCTTATGGTGGAGGAGTCTATGCCTTTAGTTGTGTGCTCTCCCCTTTCTACTTTTGTGTCAAATTTTTCTTCTCTACATTCTTCTTAGGAATACATAGTTTATTCTAACTTGTAACTTTCCTACGAAAGATAAAAATTTATTCCCCCATGTACATAGTTTATCCTTTAACTTATTTAAGTACCATTTCCACATATTAGAAAGTGAAACTCCCAACCCAAATGAAATACCCAAGTAGTGAGAGATCTTCCCATGTTTATTTTGCTTCCACTATTTCGATATCCAATCAGAGACAGGGTCAATTTTCACCATAAAGAATTTTGTTTTATGAGCAACCAACTTAGAACCAAACACAACACAATATAATTCAAGAGCTCCCATCAGGTTCTCTATCTCCTCTTCAGAGCTATGTAGGAAAAGTAAGCTATCATTAGCAAAGTTTGAATTAAGAACTGCATCACCATTAGGTAAATAAATAGCCCTTATCAAGTTCTTTTGATTATACTTCTGCAAAAGATACCCAAGAGCATCAACAGTAAGGATATAAAGAAAGATGGCAGTGAACAACCTTGTTTAATTGAACATTACAAAAGAAAGGTGTGTGATAATTCTTTGTTTACAACCAACTACACATTAGCATCAATGAAAAGCATTTGGATATGATTACATATTTTAGGTCCAAAACCCTTGACCATTGAAGCATTTTAAGAATAAATCTCCAACACATTCTATTGTAAGCTTTATCAAAATCAATCTTTACAAATAAAACATTTTGTCTTGATTGTTGATCCCAATCAATCATTTCTTGAGCAAGAATGGTGTTATCAAGAATAGACCTCCTAGCAATGAACCCAATTTGTTCTAGCCTAACAATTAGCTTTGTCACTAGTTTAGTTCTAGTAGCAATAGCTTTAGCAATAATTTTATATGAGGTGTTAAGCAATGTCATGGGTCGCCATCCAAAAATAGTATCTCCATTCTTCCTTTTCGGGAGCAACTTAATAATCCCTTTATTAATATTGTGACCTAAAGAACCATGCTCTAAAGCCTCTAGGTAAACAAGATAAAAGTCATCTTTAATGTGTTGTTACATTCTTTGATAAAATTTCGTTGATAGCCCATCAACCCTATGACTTTTGTTACAAGGCATTGAAAAAACAGCATGTCCAAGGTCCTCCATAGATAACTCTCTATTCAAAAACTGACTATAATCAATATCAACCTTTTTAGGAATAACATCTTTGACCATTTCTTCCAAAATTGGTAGTATGTCAAACCAAAGGTGATTATCCTTAAAAAGGTTTTCATAAAATTTCTGAAATAAACACTTTACCTCTTCAAGATTAGTATAAACACACCTCAACACACCCCGAATCATCTTAAATTGTTCTGATATTCTCCTTGTGATGTTTATAATTTAAATAGTTGAAAAAATACTTAAAACCTCTATTTCCCTCCTTAACCCAATGAAGCCTGACCTTGATTTTAACTTATTGACCCCTATACATGTCAATTTTCCCAAGCTGAGTTTCTAAAGAAGCTATGGTACCCTTACCTTTGTATTATTAGGATTTGCCCAAAGGTATTTTCTCTTTCAAGTGAGCCAGTCTGAAACCAAAGTCATCAAAGTCACACGCGTATATTGAGTTAGCCCAAAGGTATTTTCTCTTCCAAGTGAGCCAGTCTGAAACCAAAGTCGGTCAAAGTCACTCACGTATATTCAGTGAAATTAAAGTCATCAAAGTCACTCGCGTATATTGAGTGAGCCCAAAGGTATTTTCTCTTCCAAGTGAGCCAGTCTGAAACCAAAGTCGGTCAAAGTCACTCACGTATATTCAGTGAAATTATAGCTACTCACCATGTGATTTGCCAATACATTTGTACATTTAATACACCACACTTTCGCAAGTTTCCAGATAGGGTTCAGTTTCACCGGAGCAAAGCGTCTATACTCTGTACCCGCCCACAATCACAATTACAAATGTCTAAAAAATCAAATTGGTACGATAAAATCTATCCGCAATTTGCGTTACCGTGCTACTCACGGGCACTACAATTGACTTTCTAATTATGTTGCTACGAAAGCGCAATTGTTTTTGCTTTTTTTAAACGATTTGACCGGGTCAAGAACAAATATCATGTTTTCGGGGAACATAAAAATAAGCTTCAGGTTTTCTAAATTGCTGTACTGTGTACAGATTGAGTGACGTTACTTAAGTGACGTTGCTATACAGATTAACCATGACAAGGTTGTCAAGTACGGTGAAATTGGGCTCGCTTTTTTGTTTACTTTTCATTACACCATGGGCGGTTTCTGCAGCTCTTGTCCAACTGAATTTCACCGTAAGTTTATTTCAACGATTCTTTAAAATCCTAGCTGTTATATTAAGCTTGATATAATTACCGTTGAACTAATTTATATTATTTTCGCTGTCACAGATTGCAACACAGAGTGTGACAAGAGTGTGTAACGCGTGGAAAATTGTAACAATCGATGGACAGTTTGGGGAAAAATATATCTACAATTTTACAACCAGAGGTCAGGAAGCGTCCAACGGTGGCAGGAAGGGTCCAACGGTGGCATGCACATATTTCATATGATTAGAAAATTCATCATCAACAATTTATCGTCAATAATTTTTGGTCAACAATTCACCATCGGTAATTCATTGCCATGACATTTTCATTACGTATACAATTCACTTCCACCAATTCATCATTGTGATATATTCACCATATATACATTTTTTATTATTTAAATGGTCAAAAGCACTAAAAAAATGTAATGAAAGTAATAATGAACAAGAAGTTGGTAGATCATGTCCTATTAATCACATTAAAGATGAAAAAATATAATAAAAAATGTTTGAAGGAAGTATGTATCATCAGTAGAAATTGGATTTGATATTCTTAATTATGCTAGTAGTCTAAGTGGACTAAAAATTTGATTGATTCTAGAGATAGTGTACTCTATGTTGATGAGTTCATTGAGGAGATGTTTAACATGATGATAAATTTTTACATATAATTGGATGCTATTGATGAAGACTTAAAAAGAAGTCCTAAACCAAGATGTAACCAAAATGATGATGAACAAGAACCTTGTAGACCATATCCTATTAGGCATATTGAAGATGAATATATCTAATACATAATATTGGAAGCAATCTCTAGTGCCATTTTAAAACTAGAAATGATATTCCTAAATAGGGTAGTAATTTGAGTTGACTAAAGAGTTCAATTGATGATATAGTTAATTTAAAAGAACATTTTGAGTGAAGATATTGTTGATCTTTATAAAGTAAAAAAAAAAAAAAGGTTGAAAGGTTATTCTTCTATTTGTCAGAAATAAATTTAGTTACTGATGAATAAAAAAAGATAAAATAGTGTTAAAAAGTGAAATATAATACTATACAAATTGAAATATAAGTTTAATCATGCAAATTTACATAGAGTTATAAAATAAATTTGGGAAATTTGGTGTCAAAAATTTATTTCTATGAGATTGTATCTAAAGAATGTTATAGGTCTATAATAAGAGTAGGTCATCACGAATAAAATAAATAAAAAGTGGTAGAGTATATTAGTGAATTAAGTGGATTTTTTCAAGAATATTTGACTGTGATGAATACACAATTTTTGAGGAATCATACTAATTAGCCTTAAAATTCAAAAATAATTAAACCATAGATTCTAGAATCAACAAAACAAGTTAGTAAATGGTAGTAGATTCTTAAGAGGAAGATATCAAGGCATATGTAGAGAAGCATATAATGATGAAAAATTTAGGTGAGTGATGATAGTGAAATTCATCACAAAGACAGATTTGATCAATGCCAAAGAAGTAAAAGTAAATTGATTATGTTGATAACAGAAGATACAAAAGAATAGATGAAGATGAAGATGTAGAAGTGATTGAAGATCTATTACTTGAAGTTTTTTTATATTTAGAGTTGAAGAACACAAAAATTAAATGTATATTTGGGTGGAATTTTGAATTTTAGTAAAATAAAAGAACATTTGGAACATATCAGATAGGTAATACTAAGAATAAGGGAAGAGGAATTGTTGATGATTATAAAGAAAGGTAGATGAAAATAATATTATAGGTTTTTATGAATGGAATACCACTATGATTATATTTGAAGTTTGTATTTTTTCTTTTTAAGTTGTTATAATAATTTTATCAAAATAATTAGTGGGATATTTTCATCAATTGCTAACACAGTGAAGATAGATAAGGAGTTGAATTTGACAACTACAACTAGTAAGAAATTTGAATTTCTAAAAAGTAATATAACTATTATCAATTTTTCACCACAACTCAAATTGACAGAGCTAGTTATTTCAAATTCATTTTAAGGTGAAAATTTTCTGTTATTTCTACAGTTGTTTAAACCATTCCATGTTTAGAGTTTAGAGTTTTAAAGATAGTGCAATGTGCTTCAGTTTTCCATTCATTATTTACAACATTTAATATTGCATGAAGTGTAAAAGAAAGTACTTCATTTTGTATTCAATTGTTCATTACACAATGTTTCATACATTTGTTGCAAAGTGAAGTACAAAATTGAAAAGGAATTACAAAAATGTTGTTTTGTATTCATTAGGACAAGAGAGAAACCAAGTGTCCCACACAAGTCGTGGGAGTAGCTGAAATAATGAGCCATAAAGAGTACACTACGCTACTGATGATTAAAAAGAGAAAAGATCACATAAGAAGGAACATAGCCGTCATTGCCCAAACTTGTGTTTGAGTTTCCTTCAATGTTGTGCATTCCTCTCTGCTCTCGTCCTCCAAGTGAACCTGCAAGTGGATGAAAATTTTTGTTAGAGCTCGAGTTATGAATCCTCTTACATGATCCATCAGCATTAATGTAGAATACTATTTATGATGCATTGAATCAATTGAGAAAAGACAAGAGGAGTACAAGAGAATACCAAGGAGGAAACATCATAAGAAACTTTTTAATTTATTATTTTAATCTAACAATATTTGTTTCTTGTGTATGTATAGGAAAAGCCATGTTGCTGATCTATTTGAATATTTTATAGCATGTCGTGTAAAATAGGCTCCCACAAGGGTTGACCTTGACATTTTGCCCCTCAACATTCCATAGAGGGGTTGAGAAAAGATATAATTCATTATTGCTCAAGAGAGATATGCATCTAAAGGAGTGCATCAAGTGTTATAAGAGTTCAAGCAAGTGATCATCTTGGACAATCAAGTTTGAAACTGCAATGAATTGAAGACCATAAAGGATCAATTGCTCAAGCAAATCATCATTAAGTACATCATCATGGAATGAGATAGTGAATAGGCATACATAATGCCTTGTTTAGAGGTCATCAATAGCAACTGAAGTAATTTAAGAAGCTTTAGGACACCTTCATCATGGTGTTGTATTTCAAAATCTTCTATCCATAGATTAGAATTTCACATCAATATTTTTTGCTAGAGAGAGATAAAAATGCATGAAGAGTATAGAGGAAAGGTTTCCTTCATTAAGAAACAGAGTGACAAGTGGCTGCAAGTAAAGCATGAAGGCCAAAAATGAAGGAAAAGGAGCACTAATGAGCTAAAATGCAATACAGTAATTGTTTAAGCTAAATGCAATGTGAAACAACATCTTTGATGTCAATAGAATACAAGAAACTAAAGGCTGGTTTCAAAAAAAATTGATGCGAAAAAACCCATTACATTGCAATGCCACATGGGACAGTGAAAAAGTGAAATCTTGAGATACTTTTCTAAATGTTCAAGTGCATAAGATAAGTGACAATAAGCAACAAAGTAATCTACAGGTACACCATGATGGTTGAGTGTAGCCTTACAAGTAAGTAAGTGAAATTATAGAAACATTCATATACAATGCATTTGAGAGAGAAAAGGAGGTTCTATGTGTTTTCATTTAGCAAGGATGTGTGCAAGTTCCATTGTCAAAATCATGATAAAAAGTAAATTGAAATTGCATGGAAGAGAAAGCATGTTCTGATAAGTAACTAAAAGCATCAAATTAAGATAAGCTTCATTTTATCTATGCACTTCAAGCAAGAATTAAGGGTAAGAAATTGCTAACAGTGTGTGTATCATGTTGGAGAGATACAAATAGTGCAAAGAGGACAACAACTTGTTCCATTAAGAATGATCTTTGAGTAAAGAAAATCTACATTATGAGAACAAGAAAATAAAGCTACAATAGTAGGTGTTTGAGTTTGAAAAGGTGAAGTCATTTTCCTTTTAGAACAGTGAGCTTATGCTACAGTGAACTAGGGTTTCATACTAAAAAAAATGCAATGGTGCCCAGTTCAAGCCTTTAAGAGAGAATCGACATTGTTTTAAATTTAAAAGCTTCAAAATGCAGAAATAAAGGTATTTTGAGCTCATGAATGGATGTCAAAAGGACTCAACTGAACTCTCATGGCCGCGGCCTAAGAGTAAATTTCTCTCACAAATGGTGATACCCATTTGGGGTATCAAACTCTAATTGTAAATATAGAAAGAAAATAACCATGGTTCAAGCTCATGCCTACATTGGAGCAACACAAAATGAAAATAATGGAGCTAATGGCCACAACCATAATGGGTTTGTAAACCTAGAAAATGGAACATGTTGCTTATGCATATTTAGAGGAATGTGTGAGAGATAAAGTACATTCAAACCCTAGCTAGAACTCTCATGGCCGTGACTTGAGATGATGTTTTATTTCTCCACCAAGAAAACCGCTTGTTTTGAATTTAAAATGAAAATGCCAAGGAAATGAAAAGGTTTCAAGCTTGTGAGCTCTCATAAAATGGAGGCTTTAAAGCTAATGGTCGTGGCCATGAAGGGTCTACAAGCCCTTGAAAAAAAACAAAATGCGTAGTTTTCTCCAAGTTTTATCTTCTTTACAAGTGCCATACATTTCTGCATCATGGGTAGAGCCCAAAAAAGGAGGTTATTCTACAAAAAGAAAGAAACACATATGGTGAAGCCATGCCAAGACCATGACCATTCTAAAAAAAAAATTATTCTCTACTTGTTCACTCAAGAAGCTTAAGTCGAGTTTTTTATTTAAGAGGAATTTAATTCATTTTAAAATGGAGAAAGGAAGCTTACCATGGCTATAGGTGGAGAAACCAGTCCAAGCTCATGACCAAACTTCCTCAAAAAGGCTTGTACAAAGTATTTTCATGGTGGCCAAGCAAAAAAAGGACCAATAGAGACATAAAAGCACATAAAGTACATCAAAAACTAGTCATGGCTACAGCCTAAAGGCCCATTTTTCACTATCAAATGAAGGAAAAAGGCATTAAAATACAAGCAAACAACTCACCATCGAATACAGAGGAAGATGCATCAAGAATCAACATGAAACTAGCTTGACTAGTGGAGTTTCTAGCTCAAATCCTAGTTCTCCATGGTGGCCAAGTGCAAAACCATATTTTTCCTAAGTGCCAAGTGAAAAATGATATTCAAAATGTGAGACAAGGTTGGTTTTGGTGTTAGGGTTTTCCCATGTCCACAATTCGAATGTGATTTTAATCACATTTGTTTTAAAACCCAAAATCTATATTAATGCCTTGTGAGTGCTTTTGTCTAGGTGAACCAATGCCTTAGGCATTTTTTGTGATTTTAAAGAAAAAAAAAAAAAAAAACTATACCTTTCCCTTATGTTCTTCATGTGGTCCATATGCACATCACCCTTTCACTAGGTCAAGTTATCAATGCCTTAGTTTTTTCTTTGGGTTTAGGGCTCGTAATCATTTTTATGTTTTTTTACAAGAAAAATAAAAGGTACAGGAGCTTTCACATAGTGTTTTGATTTTTGCAAAATATTATTTTTTACTGAAACTACAAAAATAAAAATATTTGAACTCAAGATGCAAAATCAAATTTATTAGGAGAGTTTCTATATTGTTTTATGAAACTGCAGTGATTGTAAAATATCACTAATGGTAATGTTTCTATAAATTACATTAGTGTTTGTTAATATTTAAAATGTAGTTGGTGCACTTAAGTCTTCATGCAAAGTTTCTATTTTGAGTTGGAGTTCTTGGGCGGATTTGAAAAAGAGGTGACAAATTGGACTTTCTATTTTCATTTCTTGAGCTGTTTGCACCTGATTTTGAGGATTTTTGAATGGGACCTTTGGAGATGGAAAGTTTCCATCTTTTTGATGCAGTTTAGAGAAAATTATGAGACTATTTTTCAAGATTTTTCCTTGAGCTCAAAAATGGAAAAAGTCACCATTCTAAGATGCAGATGAAGCTGATTTTTCTATTCTCACCATTGGTGTTACTTGATGTCTATAAGTTTGAGAAATTTTAATTTCTCAAGGTTTAGAATTTGGTTTCTTGCACTTATATTCACTATAGAGAGACTTGTAAACTCATTTGAATTGGATTTTGATCTTGTACTCCTTATTCTAAATAAAACAGTAGGCTTCTCCTTCCCATTTTCTTGTTTTAAGTTTACAATTTCAATTGATGTTCACGGTGATTCAAGAGTTGTATCCTCTTTATTTCTTAGTTTTGTAAATTTTTTTCAAGATTCTATTCTAGTTCAAGTTGCATCTTGTGCTCCATTAGTGAGCCTTTATGCAAAATACTCATGAATTAGGTAGTTTCAGGGTAGAATTGTGAGAATAAAGCTTTAAAAGAGATTGTTGTGTGTACTAAGTTGTCAAGACCATTGAATTTCTAGTTAATCATCTTAGGTTATAGGATTTACTTTTCAGTTTTCTTCCTACCCCTTTTCCCTTGAAAGTCTTTAGATTAGATGGTTTACTAGAGGGAACCAATCCACTATGGAGATTTTCTCTCACTCATTGATTTACCCACAAATCAGAAAGTGTTTCCATGTTGCAATAGGATAAACAAGCTCAACTTGACTAAGGGTGAAATCCTAATTGCCAAGATTTTTTGGCACGCTCAGTGGGACTATAAAGTCTTGTCTTTAAAGTCTTTTTCTAGGTTGTAAACTATTATTTTAGTATGTGTAGCAACATTTTCCACCTATAGAGGTCTCAAAAATATACCAGATGACTTGTAATTTTTGGTTACATTATAGATTTGGTGTAAACAACTTATGAGAAGGACCCTGACTAGATCTAGTCTAACACCTTTTGAGTATTTGTAGCTCTCCCTACCAAGAAGGAGAGGTAGAACACCAAGAAGGACCTTAGATTTAGCAATAAGCACAAATTCCACACCTTCAGAGCTTAGTCCCATTGTCTCCATAAAGAGAAACTCAACTCCTATATCTCAAGCACCACCTATGGCAAGACAATTTTCCTTTGCACCATTTAACAGGGGCAACCTATTATTGTTGACTCTATACTGGGCCATAGAAAACATGGCCCCTTGTCATTTTCATGGTCTTTTAGGTCTTTCTTCATGATGCTTGGTCCATTTTGCTCTGATTTATTAATGTAATGTGGCTTGAACATGCACATTAGGTCCTTAAAATTTAAATAATGACATCTTGTGAAGGTGTTGCGAAGCGTTGTGAAAAATTTGTACACTTTAGTAGACTCTATTAATTACAATTGACCTAAAAATCACCTTTCCATCACTTATCAAGTCCTATTTTGAAGTTTTGTAAAGTCTTGTAACAAGATTTCATGTTTTCTAGGCATAATTTCACTATTTACACCTTTCTTATGCTTTATTTGACCTCTTTATGTCCTTATAAGGTTTAATTAAGTTTTTTTTAAATGTAAACCCAAAAAACAACATTAAATGCAAGATAATTCTTGACACCCACTTTCAAGTCCAAGGTGGGACCCATTCGCCATGGGTGGCGAATGAGTCCCTCTTGGCACAAAATTCAAAATATTTTTATTTTTATTTTAGGTTTTTATTTAAAAACACCTTATGTCAGCCTGTGATGAGGTATCATCGGGTTACTAAGGCACAAGTGTGTATGGGTATGTGCAGGATCATCATAGAAAAAATAAGCCCTTAAGTGGCAAAAAATTCATAAAAATTAGAGTTAGGAAACTTGATGTAAAAATTTGAATAAGTTATATATATTATTTCAATATTATGTAAGAATAGAATCTATAGAAAATTGAATGCAGTTTCTAAACTACTAGGTTTATTTAAAAAAAAAAAATCTATTTGGTGAAAATTTGAAATTTCAAAGTTGTAGTACTTAAATTTCAAGGAAAAAAATAAAAAGTAGGCGTCTGTCTGACCACCCTAACCACAATAAAATGATAATACTATTCTCTAATATTTTGGATATAAGTAGAGGACTCATGTGTCAATGTGATGTCTATTTTTTTGTAATTTTTTTCCAAGTAAATAATTAATTATGAATTTTTTATCACAACTTTTAAAAAATATAAAAAATCATATGTTTGACCACCTCAACTTGGTTAAAACTTCATGAAATTCAATTCTTTTTTTTTAAATCCTATAGTATGCAAAGCATAGAATGTGACACATGTTTCAGATACAAAAAATGTGATACTGTTTGAAAACTATAGATGTTTTTCAATCAGCCTATCAATTAGGGCTTTAGTAATAATTCAACTAGAAAATGAATAATAATTATTTATTAAATTCAAAGTAAAGCATAATTTATATTGGTGGAAAGCTGAGAATCTCCTTTAAAAACCATTTTTGTTTCATCAATTTTGGATTAAAAAAAAAGTCATCGGCCACATACCCTACACATACCCATCATATTGCCACTTTTTGGCCCATGATGATCCTACACATACCCATATAAATGTGTTTTTCTCCTCATTTTACATCTCCTAACTCATTCAAGCAATATTTTCATTCATTAAATAATTTGAGCACTTTGCATCCTATAATCAAGCATCAATCAAGCATTTAAGAATAGCCATTATTATATCTTTAGATTTTCTTTAGCAAGGGTTTGGTAAGTTGATAGAATTTGCATGCTATTTATTTATAATTCTCTTTCATTCCCTTATTTCATTAAGGGTTTGATTACCAAAGTGGGGTTTGATGAAGGTAAACCCCTATTCTCTAACCCTTAACCATTTTTCCCCTCTTGCCTGTGTATTTGCAGACTTATGTATGCAGATTTAACAAACATTTAGGTGTTGAAAAGTGGTCAACAAGTCAATAAAGTGTTTCAAATCAACTAAATCCTATTTCAAGCTTGGAGAAGACATTCTATCTATTTTCTGTAGATTTGACCTCAACAACTCGACAATCAGACAACCTCAAATCTTGTGCTATAGAATTGGTCCCTGATTTCTTAGAATTTTGGAAGTGGATTGATTCACCACTAGTTGCGAATGAGTCACACCTTAAGGTTGGAAATCTAGATTTTGTTAGATTTTGGATTCTGAAAATTAGAAACTAGTTTCTGATAGTTTTCATCAAAAGCAGGACTGATTCACCATTAGTGGCGAATGAGTCCCACTGGTGATTTTTAGGAATCTCATTCAGCATTCAGAAGATTCTAGATTCTCCATTCTCTACCTAGGTGCACTTTGAATTAGCCTTTTTCTATTCTAATTTGCATTCTTAGTTTATGTTTGCATATCACATTGTCTTTTCCAACATTGCATAATTCTTAGGTTTTGCATACATAATCAGTCAAATAGATCATCCAATTGCATTTAGATCATCCCATCTAGTCTTAATTGCATTATACATTGCATAATTTGAGTGAACCTAGTGTAGATCCCTTTATATGGCGTTTATCTCTCTCCTTTTAGGTGAAACATCCTAAGAGTGCAAGAGTAGCCTATAAGCCCTACCCAAAAATATATGGTTCATTTTGGTGAACATGCATATTGAGCACTTTACATTTTTTATTTCAATTTCATCTTGCACCCTAGACTTCATTCACATCAACATTCAATTAGGGCATTGTTTTGTTTTTGCATCCTAGGGTTTATAAACTTGCATTAGTGTAATGTTGGAAAGAGACACTGCACATGTTTTCTGGTGTTTTCATTGATGGAAACCCTTGTCAGCTAGTCGATCCACATTTTAAAATTTTCTCATGTCGATAGACAGATAAAAGATAAGTGATTATCTACATTAAGCTAAATAGAGCATCCGGTAATTTCATGTTCTTTGATTCATATGGAAATTTTTTGTTTTTCTTTTGTGTTGTGGATCTTAGGGAGCATTTTTCGATGCATAATATGTGTTATCTATAAATCTTGATGCCTTGTATCAATTTGGGTGGAAGTTAGAAGGTTCAATGAACTAATTTTTTGTTCATTAGTATTTGGAGGCCGACTTGGTGAATATAGTGTGTTGCAAATATTTGAGGAGTTATTGTTTATGTATTTTTGTGTTTGAAATTTTTGGTTTGGGTCTCCACTATGTTGTGGCTAACTCTTGTGGATGTGCATTGAATATTATGGATGATTTGAGCCAATTATTTGTGAATATTTCTTATTTTTTTGAATCCGACATGTAGTGATTGAATTCTTGGTGGCGAATATCTTTAAGTGATCAATTATATCATTTTGGTGTGTGTCTGATGTGAGTTGATGTATGTTGCAAATTTTAGAAGGCCAGTAGAGCGATTATGCACAGTTTCACTTATGCATTAAGGATTTTTGGTGTGAATTGAAGTAGAGCAGAGCAGAAGAGTAGAATTAGTTAGAAGGTCCAGAATTTGATCGTTAAGCCTAACCAGAACTGTAATCAGGAATTTGTAGATGCTACTTTATCAGTTCAAATTCTTGGAAGTATTTTAAAATTTTGTAAGGAAGTAGGCCTTTCAGTTTTTGAGCAATGAGCTCTAGGCAGTGTTCCTAAATGCAAGTGCATTCTCATTTTGTACTCTTTTCTCTTGATTATACTCAGAACAATACTGTGGATTGACCTCCACCATGTTTTTTCCCCTAATAGGGTTTCCACATAAAAAATCCTTGTGTTATGGTGTTGTGGTTATTTGTCTTATGTGCATGCACTTTTATTTTGGTTGAAAGTTATTAGCACTTTAAGGATTAGATTAATAAAGCTAAAAATTGCACAACATTGATTCACCCACCCCTCTCAATGTTGCTTGATTCTAACAATTGGTATCAAAGCTCAGTTCCTCAGAAGAAGCTTAAAAGCTTGGGGAAGATCTTGGAAAGTGTTTCAATGGATTCAAGTAGTCTTCAACAACAACTTGTGGGGCCCCTAGATGATCTTGATCAAGAAAAATATGAAGTCCGAGAATTACAAAAAAATCTAATGAATGTTGAGAGATTCATTGAGTCATTGAAAGAAAAAATTAATAAGTGCAGAGAGAAGAGAAGTGAACTATGTGATTAGATCAAGCAGGAAGATAGTAAATGCATTGTAGATGAACAACTGAGTCAAACCCTAAAAGATAAGATAGAGGAATGTGAAAATTTTACTAGGGATAATGCAGTTCTGAAGCATGAGACAAAATATATAATGATGAGGATGACTAAGGAAATTAAAGACAAAAATAAGAATGAAGAAAAGCTTGCCCAATCCTTGAAAGAAAAATCTGAAGAATGCAATTGAATTGTTGATGGATTCATTTAGTTGGAACTTGAGTTAGAACAATCCAAACAAAGTGAGGAAGAGCTTGAAAAGCACATTGTTGATATTAGAGATGAGCTTGCTATAGCAAAAAAATTCAAGGAGAAGTTCAAGATTAGCTCAGCCAAGCTTGATGAACTGATTAAAATTCAGAGGACTGATGTTGACAAGTGAGGTCTTGGATATGAAGAAGGAGAAAGTTCTAGATCCAGACAAAGAAAATATGGACAAAGGAGGTTTAGATAAGGAAATTAGATGAACAACACTAGAAGGTATTCAGTAAGACAACCTAATGCTCCAAGGTTTAATGCTATATGTTATGTTTACAATTAATTTGGTCATATGTGGTTGCGCCTACAAAAGGATATGAAAATCATAGTAAAACCTATCCTAGGAATTGGACATTCCAGCAGGTGACCAATATCTCTTTATGGACGTTCATTTACTTGTCAAACCAGGGAATGTATACTTTGAATGGCACAGCACAATATATGCACTAAGAACTAGTTTCGGTCACAACTTAATAGAAATAAATACTTGGAAAGAATTCTATCTACGCTATAGGAAGGCAATGCAAAGTTATTTTAACTTAACAATGATTTAACCAAAACAAAAATCATAATAGCTATGACTGAGACTCAAACTATGAACTGGCCTTATGCTGCAGGAGCAATACAAGACTGAGTTTGTAGGAAAACTTTAAAGATGAAATCTAACTGATGATCAACAGAAAAAAAACAGCTAACTAACTAGCTACAGATACTTACTAAGTGGGCCCCCTTAGCAAGCATCTACTAATTACGCAAGTGTTGAACTCAAAACTTCATCAAACTTTATTCATAAACTCAGAATGGTATACATTGCTTTGTTGATATGAAAACTAGCAATAAAATCTATCTCTTGTCATACAGATTCTGCTTTTTATTATTATCATACTGACTCTTACATGATATCTACTATCTCCCTATCACTATGCTTCTATCTAACTTCTAACCATCTTCTTGCTCACTCGCATAGGAGGAGCACTTATTTAAAGTTAGGAGAACAACTAACTAACTAACCCTAATAAAGAAAGATGTGGAAGTAAAGTGTATCCCAAAATTGAGGAACAAACTTCATAAATGAATTTATCCATTCAACCTGATCTAGAGAGAATCTAGCGCTCCACTCTTTCTAGATTGACTGTCATTAAAAATCCTTCCCAACGGTTTTGGTCAAAGACTCTTCGCCAAAGCTTCCTCAAAGTCGTGCAGGAAATAGATTTTACTGCAAGGGCGAGATCAACTGCGCTTGACTCGGTCATACTTTCTTCAACAACCTACAAAACACAAGGTAACAAATGCGAAAGAAAAGGCGCATGGCACATACACAATATTCGTTCATTATTCACATATTTAAATCTATTTCATCATTCAAAAACTATATGCGATATACCAGTCATTTAGGGAGTCAATGGGGTAGTAAATGTAGACAAGACAACACAATACGCTGCAGGAACATGAAAGTGTATTGCTACAGGATATCCCAATAAAAGGTTTCAAAAGAGTTTAAACAAACATGAATAGCAAAAGTAAAGGTATTAAAAGTTCATCATAATATCCAAACTATGAGCACATTTTGTGCTCATCATCTGCCCCCTACTTAGCCCAATGCTGGTCCTCCAGCATTAACTTTCCTGGTATTTTCTCTGAAATCAGTGGTTGCGGCATGACTCTGAAATGGAGCTCCAAACCTGTAAGAAAATCCTCTGAAAGTCTACCACCTTTCATACCTACGGGCTTCTGAATCATCATTAAGATTTGTAGCCTGGTAAGGAATAAGGGGCCACATTAGCACAGGAGGTTTGAATGTCAATGGAAACCATAGTTCAAATCTCTTTTGAAGTCCCAACTGTATATATCTGCTTGATCATTTAAGAGCTGTTGTGAAATTTAGGGGACTGTGAGGCTTGGACCTTCTTAGCCCAACAGTTAATCTTTCCCACCTTTTCTCGCTTTTGGTGTATGACAGTCTCCAAAACGAATATGACTATTCTTGAAATTCATCATATACATGTTTCCTGAGATCAAATATTTTCATCCTGGCTGTATTATTATGAATGCCATATGCCAGAGTAAACCAGGTTTTTAACATTACATGGGGGTCTGAACTTTGAGGGCGCAATGGAACAGGCTCATTCCTTTTGGCTTCCTCATATGTTTCCCATTGTCTGCCATAATTTGCTTCATTTGTTGCCCATGACATAAATGATCTCAAATGGATGTCACCAATATACAGAAGAGGGTTCCATTCTATTTCAAATGGAATTAAAAAGCCATGTAAATAAAATTCACACAGAGAATTTCTTAACCAATTAGGGGTTGCCTGGTATGCGTCGTAGAATTCTTTAGCAGTGTGAAGTATAGGATCTTGATTTCTGGAAATTCTCATTAGTTAGAACCATAAGAATTGTTCCTTAAGGCACAGAGCATAAACTCTGGGTGGTGGTCTGCATTCCATAATCTGACTAGTTACTTTTAACATTTCATCCATTTCTTTGTAACTCAAGAATTTCTTATTTTTGACATTCAATTTCCTTTTTCAGTTTCTTCCTTTCTACCTCCCATAGGCTTTGTTGCATGTCAGTCTAGGCTAGGTGTCAGAAAGTCAGAGTTTGCAATGTAACTGGTTCCTAGTTAGCTTTGACATATTCTAGAAACTCAATCAAAAATGTCTTCTTATAAACAACAATGGCTTGACAAGTGGCAGGGGGAAATGTAGCTTCACTGGCCACATCCAATTATTCGGTTTGTTCCTGCTCTTGCTACAGGATGAATTATGGTTGCTGCAGTGGAGAAGACTGTGCTTCCTCTGAAATCTGCATAGCAGCGGCAGCCAAGTCATCAAGACTTGGTACCCCTTTTTCATTATGCTTAATTTTCTTTGTCTCAATTTGTTCCTCTTCAGGAACGAATAAACTATATGCAACATTCTCAGACACATTCTGAGAAACATCAAATTCAGACTCTATGGACCCTTCTGAAATTACAATAACCTCTGGTTGAGGTGAAGCAAGGGAGGTCTTACATTATTTCCTTGTGGAAACTCTTCTTGGTACTGGTGCGACTGCAGGAGGTGTTCTTGTAGCCTTCCTCTTTCTGGTCTGTCTAGAGGGTTCTGCCCCGCGAGAGGATGATGGTGAACTGGTAATAGCAATAGGTGTTGCTATAGGAGAGACAGCTGCAGGGGAAGATGTTGCAGGAGAAGGGCATTGCCTTTTCTGAGAACGAGGGTCAGACTCTGGGGACTCTTCTGCCTTTGTTTTTCCCTTCTATCTCCTAGTGGCAGACCTGGTTTATACCCGAGCAGACAATTTAGGTGTGAGAGCTATAGGACCAGGTGCTACAGGAGCAGATGACCCTTGCCCTATTCTTCTACTGGTAGATGCAATTTCTTCTTTCTCTTTCTGAGGCCATGGGGTACGTACCCTAGGGAGTTATAGGATTTGCAAGCTCTTTTAGGCAACGAATTGTTGCCAGGAAAGAGGTGAGACATCTCTCAAAGAGTGTTCAATCAATAATTTGATAAAGCCATGGTAAGCAATAGAATTATCTTTCCCCTGTTGGGCTCCATGGGCACTTTGTTCCAAAAATTTTAACAAGAAATTCAGAACATTTACAACTAACCCATGCCTCATATGACTTAATAATTTGAAATGGTAAGAATGCAGGTAAGAGAAAGGACCTTCACAGGTTAAATACTTGATTATGTAAGTAGTGTATTTTGAATAAGGAGGAGGCAAATATACTCGCTTGCATCCCTACTTGGAGACTTCCAAAGGTCCATCAGTGGGTATTGAAAATTCAGCCCTTGCAGAGGCAGCATCCGAAGAAAAATTTTCTCCAATGGCTGGAAGCCCGGTTACTTCAACAATTCTATCTTCAGTTACAACAACCGTTAGACCCCATATAGTAGCCTCCCCTTCAGAAAGGGTTCTCAAAAATTCACCAGAAGCCTCCTCATCAAAAGTATTTAAACTCAAAAAGTAATTTAACCATCCACAGAGGCTGAATGCCTGGACTGTTTGAGGATTTTGCAATAATAAATCATGAGCTACTGGCTCGTGTCACACCAGTTGACCACCCATGTTCACAGGGTTTCCCCAGTTGAACTCAACTCCCTGCTGAAAATTCAAAAATTTCCTCTTTGTTTCCCTTTTTGTTCTATTTTTTTTTTTCTGTCATGTCGTCACATTTCTCTTTTTTCCAAAAATAAACTTTTTGAACAAGCAGTTTTGATTGTAATTTACAAGAAAAACATGCAATAAAAAAAATATGTGATCATATTTGGAAAGTACCAGAAAAATAATAAAGAAAGGTTATCTGAGCAGTTGTGGCAGCGGTGAAAAGACAGGTTTTAAAAGTGGATTACCCCACCCCCTACTTAGAGTATGACATGTGTCCTCACATGTACTAAAAAATAGGCAAAGATCGGGTAATAATGACTAGTACAATCATAATAGTAAATGAATAGAATAAAATAAATCAAATATGCGATAACAAAATATATGGCATACCTTTGATAAATGCGTGTACGTGTTGAGAAAGATGACAGCTTTGGCATGAGTTGACAGTTGGGAATAATATCATAATTAAGGGTGATGTGGATGAATGAGGTGGATGGGTGACGTGGGCGGACGAGATGAATGAATGGAATGGATGGATGGGATGGAAGATAAAGAAGTGAGATGTGGCGATAAGTGAAAATGAAGAAAAAGGGGTTTCCTTAAAAAGAAAACCTTTATTATGAACATGCTTTTCAAAATTATGGTGAAGCTATAGGAGAAAGGCTAAAGCCTTTGGCTACAGGAAGAGTAGTGGTAGGATCCTGAACGAACTGTTGCATGAATTCTTCTTTTGAGACTGGTTTATGGTACAACCAGAGGTGGTGTCCATTAACCAACAACTTGAATCTAACAGGATCAATTGTAACAAGTTGAACTATACCATTAGCAAATACATTCTCAATTTCATATGGCCCCAACCATCTAGTCTGTAATTTCCCTGGACTGTCCTTATACCGTGAGTCATAAAGTAGAGCCCAATCTCCTACTTTGAACTTCTTCTCTTTAATGTATTTATCATGCCACCTTATTCGTTGATTCTATATCATCTCAGTGTGTTACAGGGCATGCTTTCAGAGTTCATCCAGAGCATTGAGTTGCATGATTATGTCTTTTTGTGCATTTGTTAAATCCATGTCTAGCTCTAGTGTTGTTTGGAGAGTCTTATGTTCAAATTCTATTGGCATCACAGCTGTTTTACCATACACCATTTCAAAAGGTGTAAATCTTGTAGCAGTCTTCCAGGTAGTATGGTAGGCCCATATAGCTTTAGGTAACCTGGCGGCCCAGTCCTTCTTATGCAAATCTATAGTTTTAGTCAAAATGGTCTCTATGTCCCTATTGGTGACCTCAACCTGGCCATTGGCTTGGGGGTGATAAGGAGTTGATTTCCTGTGCTGTATATTGTATTCATTGACTAAAGCTGTGATAAGTGTAGAAATAAATTATGCTCCCTGATCTGTCACTATCTCCCTAGGAACACCAAACCTAGTAAATATTTCCTCATATAGGAATTCAGCCACTTTATTATCCCTAGCATGTTTCATAGGTTTAGCTTCTACCCATTTTGTGACATAATCTGTGCACACAAGAATGTAGGACTTACCATTGGAAGGTGGGTCAATTGGTCCCACAAAATCTAGTCCCTATTTGTCGAATGGTGTAACTACAATTTGTGGAAATAGAGGCATTTCATCAGAGCGAGTTGGTCTTCCCATCCTTTGGCATCTGTCACATCTCCTTGTATACTTGGCTGCATCTCTATGTAAAGTTGGTCAATAGTAACCAGTATTTAAAATTTTCATTGCTATCCTTTTGGCAGCAAAATGTCCACCATATGACTCATCATGACTAGCATGCAGTATATCATGAGTGTCCTCCTCTAGTACACATCTCCTCATAACGTGATCTGGCCCTGTATAAAACATGCAATCTGCAATCCAAGAAAAGTTAAAAATTTTCTCTACCAATAATCTTTTTTCCTTAGGAGAGAATTGAGGAGGAGTTCTTCCTATTGCCAGATAATTTGCTATATCAGCATACCATGGATGAATAACCTTGATTGCAAACAGGTGCTCATCAGGAAAGGAGTCTTCAATAAGTGCAGAGTCATCTTGCCTTTGAATTCTAGAAAGGAAATCAGCAACTACGTTGGCTTTACCTGGCTTGTCCACAATTGTAATGTCAAATTCCTACATCAGCAATAACCATCTTGCCAGTCTCCCAGATATTGAGCTTTTGTTCATGAGATACTGGATTGTTGTATGATCAACTGTTTGGAAAAATATCTGATAACCAGTGATATAATGCCTGAATTTATTGAGGGCGTAGATGATTGCCAACATTTCTTTTTCTGTAACAGTGTAGTTGAATTCAGCCCCTTGCAGATTTTTGCTTATGTAGTAGAGTGCATGTTCAGTTGATCCATCCTTCTGCCCTAGCACTGCCCTAATTGCATAATCTGAGGCATCAGTATGAATATAAAATGGGAGTGACCAATCACGTCCTTTTAGAACAGGTGTCTGTGTGAGGGTGACTTTCAAGTCAAGAAATGCTTTTTCACATTCCTCTGTCCAAGAAAACTCTGCATCTTTCTTTAGCATATTGTATAAGGGACCTGCTATTTGGTTGAAGTCCTTAATGAATCTTTTTTAGTATCCTGCATAGGCTAGAAAACTTCGTACCTCCTTTTGCTTAGTAGGAGAGGGTAACTTAGAGATGATCTCAATTTTAGTAGGATCAACCTGAATTCCTGCAGCAGAAATATAGTGACCGAGCACTATTCCCTCCTGCATCATCATGAAGCACTTTTGACTATTCAACGATAGGTTGTGATCTTCACATCTCTGTAGTAATTTTTCCAAGTTAGCTTGAGCTTCCTCAAATGTTGTACCATAAATAGTAAAGTCATCCATGTATATTTCCATGCAATCATATGAGATGTCTGAGAAAATGCTTATGACTGCCCTCTGGAAAGTTGCAGGAGCATTACAGAGACCAAAAGGCAAAAATGAATAGGCAAACGTTCCCTAAGGGCATGTAAAAGTAGTCTTTTCCTGATCCTTAGGAGCAATCTTGATCTGATTGTATACATTGAAGCCATCCAAGAATGAGAAGTACTTCTTTCCAGCTACATTATCCACAACTTTATCAATAAATGGAAGAGGAAAGTAATCTTTCTTTGTTGCTAAGTTAAGTTCTCTATAATCTACACATACCCTCCATTTTACTCCTTTCTTAGGAATAATGACCAATGGGGAAACCCATTGACTATCAGAGATTGGGTAGATAAAGCCAGCTGTCAACATTTTCTGCAATTCTTCTTTAACAATATCTCTCAAAGCTGGATTGATTCTTCTTTGAGGCTTCCTGACAGGTTTGAAGTCACTGTTAATATATATGTGATGTGTACAGAGTTTTGGGTCTAGGCCCTTCATATCTCCATAGTCCCATGCAAAAGTTGACTTATGACTGGTAAACATTTTGATCATAGATTCTTGTTGCTCACGGGTGAGGTTTTTATTAATGCACAAGGTTTTTCCTGCAGCTACCTCAACTTGGGAGATTAAGTCTATCATAGATAATTCAGATAGAAATGGCATGTCTACCTCATGGGGTAGTAAGGTGTGCAAGCAATTTGTTGCTGTAGGATAATGAGCTGATGTGGACGGGGAAAGAATAGTCTACAAGGAACATGGATTTTTCTCACAATGAAAATATTCAGTACTGTAGTTATTCAGCAAGATATTAGATAGTACATCTTCTTCTTCTTGGTGTGCAATGAAAGGATCTCTAGTAATCATCATTAAATTGGCCACAAAGTTCACTTCTTCCTCTTCTCCCAAATCTGGCCAAGCAACATCTCCAGACTCAAGTTGGGGCAGTGCTAGAGAATAGAGAGTAAGTTTCTTTGTGCTATATCCATTAGATATTGTCATATCACCTAACCTACAACCAATGCAAGCATCAGCAGTAGCCAACCAAGGCCTTCCTAGTATGACAGGGTATCCCCCCAATGATGCTTTTGGAGATAAGACCATGAAATCAGTGGGGTATTCCTAGGAATCCAAGATTACTACCAGGTCTTCGACTACCCCATTAAGTTTGACAGTTGAGCTATCAACAAGCTGTAATATTGTAGGTGTAGTCCTTATTTCTAAAATATTAAGTTTTACAACCAGGTCCTTTGTCATGACATTGATAGCTGCACCAAGATCTACTAAGGCATTCTTAATTTGCAACCCATTAACATTTATCTCCACAACAGGACTTCCTGGATCTAAATATTTTGGGATGCTAAGCTTCCCTAGCATTAAGTCAGAGAGTTGGCCTATTACATGGATAGTTTGAGGGTCTTTCTTTTTCCTCCTTGGTTTCTTCAAACATGCCTCCTTGATGGCCTTGCCATAGATAGGTACTTCTTTGATTGCTTGGAACAAGGGAATTTTCACACATATATGCTTTAGCTGGTCAAGGATATCAAAGGTGGGTTCCTCTTGTTTCTTCACATTTTCACCTTCCAATCTTTGTGGGAAAGGAGGGGGCACCTTATCAGATGACTTAGGTAATGATGGAATCTGAACTGGCTGATTTGGTTGGGCTTGGTCATTGATATCTTCTTCTTCTTGGTCAGTCTCCTCAGGTGGTAATTCTGAGATTATGGGAGGAGATGGTGTGGGCAGCATGGTTCTTGAACATAAATTAATATTATTCAGGTTAAGAGCATAGGCAAGCTGATGATTAGGATCAGCAAAATAGACTTGTTGCTGTTGCGATTGCTGGTTATTTGGATTAGGTGCCGCCTGAGCTGGTAGTTGGGTTGATTTTGGATTCTGACCTTGATTAGGTGCAGGAGGTGGCATAATGGATTGTTGTTGAGGTTGTTCAGGAAACCTACAGTTGGATTTGACCATTGTTGGCCTCCTCTCCATTGGTTAGGTTGCTGCCAATTCCTTTGTGGAGGCTGCCACTGATTTTGCTGAGGTGGTTGCCAGTTTCCTTGTGAGGCTTGCCAATGGTTTTGCTGGGCATTTGGCCAAGGGTGATTCCACTGAGGTTGGGAGTATGGCCCATAGTTTAGAGGGTACTAATTTTGCAAAGGGTCCTAAGGCATACCTTGTCTTGGGGCCCATGGCCTCCTTTGTGCAACAAAGAAGACTTGATCATCATCACCTTCTATCATCTTAAAATAAATAGGCAATTGTTTAGCCTCCATGTTGGCCACCATCTTGCATCTGCAGTCATGCTTCTTCTATCTACAATGTGGACAGAACTCGGCCAAGATTGCTTCAGCTTCATCATGTTTCTTCCGAGCTTGCATAGTGTCCAACTGTGTAGCCATGTTGTTAATGATTTCCTGCTTGAAATCAAACAGCAAATTTGTGATCTCCATCTGGGAAACTCCATTGGAAGAAGATTTACCCACTGTAGCTTGATGACCTCTACCCTTCTTCACATTTGCTCAGGAGTAATTAAGACATATTTTCTTAATATCATTCCAAGGCACTTGGGTTATATCACCTCCTCCCATCAAGTCCAGAGCATCTATATAGGCATCACTGATCCCTCTTAGAAAAAGTAGTTTCTGAGAGTCTTTATTGAGAGTATGGTTTGAGTTCTTTTTCAGAGAAAACAAGAATCTTGAAATATAATCCTCCAAACTTTCATCCTCCTTCTGCTGAATTCTGAATATATCGTCTCCCTTACTGTTGCTCTTACAATATTCCTTATATTTCTCAAGGAATTTTGTTTGCATGGCTACCCAACTATCAACAGTACCTCCTCCCAAACTCATGAACCATCTGAGAGCTCCTTCCTTCAAGGTGGAAGGAAACAACTTCAGCTTGTGAGCATCTGAAGTATAGTCATAACTACGACAAAGGATATCAAACTCAAACAGGAAAGTTTTAGGGTCCTCCATAACTAGGCCATAGAACTTGGGAAGTAGTGAAGAAGGAATATTTTTAAGATTGTCAGTATCTCGCTGGGGAACAATGGGAAACTCAAAAGCAGGAGGTGGATTAGGTGGATTATTTGCCATATTTGCTTGCTGGAATATCATAGCGAATGGATTTTCCTCAGGTTCTTCATCGACTAGGTCAAATGGTAGTTCAACAAACAGGTTTTCAGGGAGAAACCTTCCCAACACGTCTCTTCTTCTATGCATGCAATGGAATGAATGGTAATTTGAAGGATTTTGAAAAAAATTTATTAACAAACTAAACTAATGCTAAAAATGACTTTTGAAAAATTCTTAGCTTGACACCATCCCCGGCAACGGCGCCAAAAATGGTCGCGCCCACAAAAGGATATGAAAATCACAGTAAAACCTATCCTGGGAATTAGACATTCCAGCAGGTGACCAATATCTCTTTATGGATGTTCATTTACTTGTCAAACTAGGGAAAGTATACTTTGAATGGTGCAGCACAATATATGCACTAAGAACTAGTTTCAGTCACAACTTAACAGAAATAAATACTTGGAAAGAATTCTATCTACGCTACAGGAAGGCAATGCAAAGTTCTGTTAACTCAACCATGATTTAACCAAAACAAAAATCATAACAACTACGACTGAGACTCAAACTATGAACTAGCCTTATGATACAGGAATAGGCACAGGGATGGATTTTCGATGTTGCAGGAGAAATACAAGACTGAGTTTGTAGGAAAACTTTAAAGATGAAATCTAACTGATGATCAACAAAAAAAGAACAGCTAACTAACTAGCTACAGATACTTACTAAGTGGGCCCCCTTAGCAAGCATCTACTAATTACGCAAGTGCTGAACTCAGAACTTCATCAAAATTTATTCATAAACTAAAAATGGTATACATTGCTTTGTTGATATGAAAACTAGCAACAAACTCTGTCTCTTCTCATACAGATTCTGCTTTTTATTATTATCATACTGACTCTTACATGATATCTGCTATCTCCCTATCACTATGCTTCTATCTAACTTCTAACCATCTTCTTGCTCACTCGCGCAGGAGGAGCACTTATTTAAAGTTAGGAGAACAACTAACTAACTAACCCTAACAAAGAAAGACATGGAAGTAAAGTGTATCCCAAAATTGAGGAACAGACTTCATTAATGAATTTATCCGTTCAACCCGATCCAAAGAGAATCTAGCACTCCACTCTTTTGAGATTGACTATCATTAAAAATCCTTCCCAACAGTTTTGGTCAAAGAGTCTTTGCCAGAGCTTTCTCGAAGTCATGCAGGAAATAGATTTTACTGCAAGGCCAAGATCGGCTCTGCTTGACTCGATCATACTTTCTTCAACAACCTGCGAAACACAAGGTAACAGATGTGAAAGAAAAGGTGCATGGCACATACACAATATCCGTTCATTAATCACATATTTAAATCTATTTCATTATTCAAAAACTATATGCGATATACCAGTCATTTAAGGAGTCAGCGGGGTAGTAAATGTAGACAAGACAACACAATACGCTGCAGTAACATGAAAGTGTATTGCTACAGGATATCCCAATAAAAGGTTTCAAAAGAGTTTAAACAACCATGAATAGCAAAAGTAAAGGTATTAAAAGTTCATCATAATATCCAAACTATGAGCACATTTTGGGCTCATCAATATGGTGGCTCAATGTAGAAGTAGAATGAATTCAAGTGATTCATCATTCTTTGGTCAGTGCTTTAATTGTAACAAGTATGTTCATAAGTCAAATGAATGTAGAAATGTGATGAACAAATTTTATAGAAATGTTAGATGTTATACATGCAATAGATTTGGCCATATTTCTAACCAGTGCATATCAAGAGAAAGATAGTGGAACAACTAGTTTGGACAAATAAATGTGGTGTACTACAATTGGAACATAACTGGTCATATTTCTAAATTTTGCAGAAGAGGTCTAGTAAAACAGAGAAGAAACATGCAGAAGGATGAAAAAGGAAAAGGGAAAGTTACTACAAATCAAAACAGGAAGTAGATGAAGAAGATATGGGTGAAGAAGATTCCCTCTATTGTAGGAAATGAGCCAGCACCATAATCAACTTTTGGTAATTCCTCTACGAATTAGGTTAAGGCCTCTGGCCTAGGGGGAAATGTCAAGAAAATCTTTCAAACTTCTTGTAGGAAATCAACAACAGGATGTGGATGAGTTCAATGATTGTATTGATGATCTACAAATGCTATTAAACAATTGAAGAGAGTATTTGTGTAGAATTGAAGGTCTGCATAAGAGTTATCTTTTACAGTTTATGGAAACAGGGCATCTAGATGAGTTAGGGAAAAAGCATTTATTGCATCAAAAAGGTTATTTCTATCCTTCATTTGTCACTTTTCATTTTGAGAAAAAGAAGTTTGAAGAGATTTGAAGCAAACTTTGGCAAAATTTGGCGAGAATTCAAGTGTGAAGGTGATTTGAAGTTCAAACCCTAATTCGACTTAAAGATATTTTTTGGGGAAACTTGTAAACCTGTGAATTTGTGAAAATGGCTACTCCATTGGTCGTTGAAGTCAAGTATAGACCTTTTTTTGAAGTTCAGGTGGCATCCTTTCATGTCTATTGAGATCAAGCCCTTAGGTGCATTTTCGTCTGTTTCTTACGGTGTTTTCCACATTGAAGATATTAGGGCATACAGTTATTCCAATATTGAGGAGTTAGGAAGCTTCTAGTTGCTAAATTTGTATTCCAAACACATTGTTGGAGAGGATTTCTGTGTTAAGCCCGAATTCAAAACCCTAGAGGAAAATAAATTCATGTAGATTGTGAAATTTCTCTTGTTTGATGAAAACGAGTGGGTTCGGTACATCTTGAGTCAAGTTCATGCTGAATTCACATGGTTGAATCAAACCTTCAAGATTACAAAAAGGCTATAAGTGTTGTTGCAGCTTTAAATTCCTTTGGTGGATTGCTGATTTTGAAGTTTGTGAAAAATAAAATAGTCACTGATGCAATTCATTTTGTATTTGATAGAAGAGAAATGACGATTGATAACATCATTGATGTGGGTGTGAAATTTTCCTAGATGGTTATTGGTTATAAGATATATCACTCTAGGCAAGAAAATTCTATATCTGGTACAACCATATATGTAGCAGGTATCAAATGGTTACTTGGAGAATGCAAAGTATGATTTATGTGAATTTCTTCAAAGTCAACTTATGGAAAATCTTGGTAAGATTAAGAAAGAGAAAAAGAATTCCTTTAAATATAGTAAGTTGTTGCTATGTTTGTTCTTTTATTTCATGGATGAAGTTCTGAGACTTGGGAAAGTGCATTGGAAAAGTGATAAGCCTGTTGATGTTCATATTAGAGACATGTTAGTTAGCCTTAGTGATTTGTAAGCTAGGAAAACCACAATTTGGTGATATCTCAAAAAAAATTAGAATAAAATGAAAGAGAGGGAAAGAATTCCAACTTCTATTATGGAAAAGTATAAGGATACAATTTTTTTTATGGTGGATATTGATCAGTGCTTGATGAAAGTGGAAAAACCTAGATCTGTCTAGATTATGCCAATGAGTTATGAAGTTGAGTAGATAATCTTGGAGCTATATGCACAACATCTATTGAGTAAGCCTTTGGATCCATCTAAAGAAAGGTTTGGAACATATGTAGAGAAAAATATGCAAGTCCATAAGCAATTCAAGAAACCAATGATAGTCCAATGAGTGAGGAAAGAATTGGAAGTCTTTGCAAAGATCATGGGCATACCTATAGAAGCTATAAGAGAAGCCAGAAGGAAAAGAGCTTCCTAAAAATGAATCTGCTAGTCCAGCAACATCCTCTACTTGAACTAGATTAAAAAGGAGCTTAGCACCCCTATCCAGTCATGCAAAGAAGTCATCCCCTACAAAAGCTCAAGTTAAGGCATTTGGTAAAAGGAAAAAGGATAAGAGCACAAGAGTGTATACAATTATTTTAGATGATGAAGAGACAAAATTTGATGAAGAAGTTAGAGAAATAAAGCATATGAGCACCCCTACAACAACAACAGTCAAGCCCTCTAGTGAAGACGAGAAAAAAAAGAAGAAGATGAATCCTAACTAATCAGGTATGTTAGTAGAGGAAGTTGAAAGAGGTATAATTAAGGATGGAAATCCTAACTCCCTATGTGAAGTGTATGGTACCTATGATACTATTGGTCAAAGAGTCCTTGAGGAGGCTACAATAAAATATTTGAACAATTTCAATTTAAATCTTGTTGAGATAATGGCACAGTTTCCTAAAGAATTGTATGAAATTTTGGAGATGAGGAGAGTTAATGCTAGAACTAAAAAGGAGTAGCTGAGAGAATGAGTTCTTGCAAATCTAAGTCTGGTAATGTTTGTTGAAGAAATGAAGTCAATCCTAAAAGAAGCAAAAAGAGAGTTCAAAAGAAAAATAAGAATAAACAAGCTTATGTTGGGTAAAACTAAAGAAGTAGAATAAAAAATTGAAAGCATTCTAAAGAAAATTCTATTAAAGAACATAATTGATGATATTTCTAAAGAAGAGCATGTGGAAGATATTTCATTTGGTCTGGTAAATGAAGAGGTTACAATTAAGGACGTTAATCAAGGCAAATCAATTCCATTTCATTCCAAGACACTAAAAGATGCAGATCCAAGTCTAATTGGCTCACCTTCATGGTTGAAAGTAAATCTAAAAAACCTTGTTGATCTCCATCTTAATGAAACAATAGAAAAGGACCACCCACACACACAAAATTTGAATCCTAGGTTTTACACATAAGACCTAGGGTTATATTTTTCTTTGTTTAGAAATATTATTTTTCTTTGTATTTTTTATAATTTAAGTTATTTGTTTTATTGAAAGCAAGTTTATTTCTAGCATCAATATTAAATAAGTGTGATCTGGAACTTTGAATCTCAAAATAATCATCTGAATATTGCATGAGCTTTGAAAAACTTAGTCAATTATAAAAGGTTGTAGTTAGTGTGTTGTAAACAACCTGGAACTTCTAATATTTTAAAGTATTAATTTAAAATTATTTGTTCAAAAATTTGTTTCTATAATCATCTTTTGAGAGTGTTAGCTTCAACTGCATCTTCTTCACTTTCCCGGCTGAGGCATTCATTCTGACATTTCATCCAATTCTGGCTCGAGCAAAATGTTTTTATCAGGAATTTGATCAAAAAACATCTAGGCATCCAACTTCAAATTCATCTGCCAAGGCATTTTTATGTCCACAACACACTTTATTCCTTGCCTTAGATTTTTTTTCAAATTTTCCCCTTAGAAAATTCATTGTTTAAGTGACCATCAAAAATATCCATCTCGAAGGCCTTGGTGAAGTGTGGAAGACTTTAAAATCCATTCCTCATTGTAGACATCTAATTCCTCCTAATGTACATGATATAGAAGAACCTATGGAGATTGAAGCTCCTAAACTTATGTCTGTTGAAGAAAAGGAGATGTCAATTCAAGAAGTTGAAGCTCCAAATGACAAGTAAAAATTTGTGGTTGTGGAAACAGTAGTTGAGGAAAAGAAGGTTGAATTTAAGGAAGTTCCAATAGAAGTAAGAGACACTAAAGAGGTAGTGAAGAAGTTTCTAGAAGAGAAAAAGGAAGAATTTTATCTTGAGTTGGGAGATGCTCCTATTCATTTGTCTACCTTGTCCCCAATTTAGAAAATTAAAGTAGCATCATTTGCACAAGCTAAGGCTAGGGAAGAAATTTTAAAGTCTCACATTGAGGATAGTGAGTTATTAAATTTGGCATCTAGCATTTTGGAGAAGATCATGCCTAATTATGTTAAGTATCCATCCGGTTCTTCCTCTGGTGAGCTGGAGAAACTTATAAATTTGGTAAGTACTCATTTTGAGTTACTTAAGAAGTCAACTTTGGTCAAAGTTTAGAAGGAATTTGATGCTAGGAAGATCAGTATGTTGAAAGGATTGATAGTAAATGACAAATCTCTGTTAGCTACTTGTGTGAAAAAATTTCAAAGTGCATTGTTAGAAGGTGGAAGGATTTATAAGTTGTGTTTGTCTTTGTCAAAACTTACTGAGGAAAATGAGAAGGTTAAGGATCATCAGAAAGAGCTATCTACTATTTCTAATGATTTTGATCCTTTAACTATTTTTGTTGGAGAGCAAGAAGGTCAAGTTATAGCCTTACTTGACAAAATAAAGAGTCTGAAGTGTGATAATAATAGAGTTGTGGAAAGAGCTGGTGAACTTAAAGGCCTAATTGGTCCAAAGATGAAAACCATGTTGAATTCTTTGAAAGAAGAAAAAGATGCCATGGTGGTCAGTGATCTAGTGAACCTTGAATCTACAGAAGTGTAATTTTATTTACTCTTTGGTCACATAACTATTCTAGAAAGCCTCAAGAAGTGTTGGGACACAAGCTTGAACTTGTTAAAGACATAATTTGTAGATATCTTCAAGTTTGTGTAAGTTTTTTGAAACAAAGTTTGTACATATGATGTTTGAATTTTTGTTTGTTTATAGGATTTTTCTATGCAGATTCCCCATCTTTTCCATTGATGTCAAAGGGAGAGAATAGAATAGTGAAAAATTTATATTCATCTAAGGGGGAGTTGTAGTTTTGAGTTATGGATGAAGATCTCTTTAGAGTTTTATGTGGTAGTGTATTTTTCTTGGTACTAATTTGACACTTAGTCATTTTTCACTAAGTGTTTCCATCAATGCCAAAGGGGGAGATTGTTGGCAAGATTTACTACACATGTTTTCTGGTTTTTTCGTTCATGGTAACCTTTGTTAGCTAGTCAATTTGCATGTTGCAATTTGCTCATACCGGTAGACAGATTGAAGATCAGCGATTATCTATTAAGAGCATCCAGTAATTTCTTGTTCTTTAATTCATATGCAAATTTTTTGTTATTATTTTGTGTTGTGGATCTCAGGGAGTATTTTTTGATGCATAATATGTGTTATTTGTAAATCTTGGTGCCTCGTATCAATTTGGGTGGAAGTTAGAAGGTCCAGTGAACTAATTTTCCGTTCATTAGTATTTGGAGGCCAACTTGGTGAATATAGTGTGTTGCAGATATTTGAGGAGTTATTGTTTAAGTATTTTTGTGTTTGAACTTTTTGGTTTGGGTCCCCACTATGTTGTGGCTGGCTCTTGTGGATGCACATTGAATATTATGGATGATTTGAGCCGACTGTTTGTGAATATTTCATATTTTGTTGAAGCTGACATGCAGCGATTGAATTCTTGGTGGTAGATATATATAAGTGATCAATTATATCATTTTTGTGTGTGTTCAATGTGAGTTGATGTATGTTGTGAATGTTAGAAGGTTAGTAAAGAGATTATGCAAAATTTTACTTGTGCATTAAGTATTTTTGGTACGAATTGAAGCATAACAAAGTAGAAGACCATAATTAGTCAGAAGATCCAAAATTTGATTGTTGAGCCTAACTAGAACTATAATTAGGCATTTGTAGATGCTACTTTATCAGTTCAAATTCTTAGAAGTATTCCAAACTTTTGTAAGGTAGTAAGCCTTTCAATTTTTTAGCAGTGAGCTCTAGGTAGTGTGTTTGAATGCAAGTGCATTCTCATTTAGTAATCTTTTCTTTTGAGTATACTCAAAACAATATTGTGGATTGACCTCCATCATGATTTTTCACCTAATAGGGTTTCCACGTAAAAAATCCTTGTGTTATGGTGTTGTGGTTATTTGTTTTATGTGCCTATATTTTTATTTTGGTTGAAAGTTATCAACACTTTAAGGATCAATAATCTCAGTTTTGCTTGATTCCAATAGTGAAAGACTCATTTAGATTTCATTTTTGCATAACATATCATTGAAAAAATTGAAAATCTGCATTTGCATCCTTTATTGGCATCTAAAAAGCATTAAATTCACTTTAATTTTTTTGAAAAACACAAAAAAATCTCATAGTTGGACTCATTCGCCACCCTAGGTGAATCAGTCCACCTACACATTTCAGATTGCATGTTTAGGCATTTTCTTGGCATTTTCTGCATTTATGTTCTCTATTGTTATTTCTATATTTCAGTTTGTATAATTTTTGTTATTTGCATTTTACACTCCTCGATTACATTGCATTTGCATTCACCCCATCCTTTGTGGTACTTTTATGAGTGTTTGGTGCCCCATTGATAATACTTTAGTGAGATGAAGTTCTAGACTCAAGGCTTCCCACGATAGTACCTTCATTGTGGACCTTGGGATCTCAAGAGCTCCTACTCCTAGTATGGACAATGGTGCATTAGGCATGGACAATACCACTTTTATGCCTTCACCTTTCCATCCAATGATGTTGTCACACAAAAAAACTCCACTCCACAAGAAAAGGTCATTAGTATTCATGAGGATTTTGCACATTTAAAACAAGATTTTTTACTAGAAAGCATTTCCACCACTGCCAAACCTACAATAGAAAACCTTCATCGCTTGATTGAAAGTGACGATGGCTTACAAATCATGAAAATAATTGCTGAGAAATACAATAAACATGCTCCTTCCCCATCCCAATCAGTAAACATAGTGCAAGTCAAGGAGGACCTCACATTCCTCCCTCTTCAACCATAACATCCATACCAACTTATACCACTCCTCAGGTTACAACAACTATGCAACAGGTTAGTCATGTGGCTCCTTCTTTTACAATTCCAACTAGCATTCCTAGTTCTATTGTGGCATCGTAAATACCCTCTACCACCTTCACCCCTCTTAGTGTTCCTTTCACTTCTCCTCACATTACATACACTCTATCTCCATTTTCCCTTCCACCGCATACCATGCAACAAAAATTTCTACTATTAGCCAAGGTTAAAACACTCCACCCACATATCATGTTCATAGTAGCCCCTTATCCTTAGAAATCTTACGAACTCCGATGCCAGAAGGGATATAAATGCCTAGGTTTGAGAAATACAGAGGTAAAGGAGACCCTACTAATCATGTCAATGCTTATATAGCCTTGTGTAGTGACATTGTCCTCAATGATAAGTTGTTAGCCAAAAATTTTCCTAGCACTTTGAATTTCACTACAATAGAGTGGTTTTCAAACCCACCTAATCATTTCATCTGATCATTCAACAAACTTGTGGATGCCTTCACAAATAATTTTCAAGTCCATATGACCCCTAAAAAGGAAATGGTTGATTTAATTCCATGTAGAAAAATGTCAATGAAAAAGTAACTAACTTCATTTCATGTTATTAGTCGTTATATGCTTAAGTTGATGTCAAGATTCTTGATTCACATATGTAGAAGATGTTTATCAAAAACTTGCACACTCACCTTCAAGATAAGTTGACTATGATGAAATTTCCTTCATTCATGCATTTAGGTACAAACCTTTGTAATATCACAACTTAGTTTCTAGTCGCGATTCAAAGTCCACGTCTAATCGAGCTAAGAATCCTAAGAAAAACAATCAAAACAATGTGTAAAACTTTAGAAAACCAAATAGAGGCTTTTTACAATTCAATATCCCATCTCTGCAATCAACCCAACCTATTCAAATTCAAGTGGTTGCTATTAAAAAAAAGTGCCCTATACCTATGGGGACTCGAAGAGACAATTTACTCCCTTACCTAATACCCTTCATAATACAATGAACCAATTGCTCCAGTAACAAATGATCACCCTACCTACTATTAAACCACTTGATACCACCAACCCTTTAGTACCCACCTTTAAACTTAACACTTATTTCCATTTTTATCACCAAAATAGACATGACACCAAACAATGTAAGAATCTCAAACACTTAGTTCAAGACCTCATTGATTCGAGCTATTTGTCCATTGCAGATGTTAATGATCAAGGAAATAAGTATGTTGTACCCCCTAACCAGAATTTACAAATATTTACCAATCCCATGCCTAAAGATAATGTTTCATTTGTCAAGGCTAGTGAACCTTCAAACCCTCAAGTCATGATCATTGATACAAATAATGAACAACATGATATAACTCCAAATGTAACCCAAGTTAATCCTATGGATGAACTTGTGGGTGCGATAGACATTATCCCATGTAAGAGCCCAACCAACAAAACTCTTGATATCACTTTTTCTGCTAAAGACATCCTTAAAAACCTTCCTGATGGTCCTCTTTACATAGCTGATTGAATCCATGATAAGCCCACCAATGGAATATTAATAGATCCTACCTATGGTGAGAATGTGATCACAAAAGAGTTTTTAGTATTACATGAGTTATATCAAGATGAATATAATAAACCAAATACATGGATTAAAACACATACTAGTTTTGTGTGCCCAACGATTGGATTGATCGTACTCCTATTACAAGTAGGACCTAAAACATTGGATGTAACATTTCTATCATTCCACAATTCCAGACCAATTTCATCTACAACTGGGTCATCCTTGGCTTTGCTCAATGAAACTGGTCCCCTTAGTTTGAAGTATACACATGGCAATAAAATATTTACCATACACCATAGTGGCTTTAATCAGTTATCCTCTAAAGGTAATTTTTCCTTAGAAGCCTATTGGCTTGAACCTATGGAACCTATCACCCCTTGTAAATATTTCTTTTTCATATCTGATCAAAAGTTCAAAGACAAACAAATAGCTGAGTTGTCTCTTCGTAACATGTCCTTTTCCACTTCCACTCCTCCTATCCATGAAACCATGCTTCAACCTATGTCTGACATTGAACAAACCACACAATCTCCTAAACAACCACCCATAAATACTTCCCCTTCATCATTTAAATAACCAAGAGAAAATGAAACCAATCATGTCATACACCCTCACATTAAACAAGTGTATAAAGCTAAAGAGAAAGTGATTGATCGATCTTATTCAGTTTCTTCCATTCTTCCCCCTATGGAAGAAAAGGAACCTATGATGGATCAATCCACTCTTGCACCTCAACAACTTCAAAATAAAATAAAACAAAATTATGGTGCTAGGGAGGGTAGGTGTCATCGTCGTCTCCTTGTTCGTTAGTCTCAAATGGAAGAAAATAAAGAAAAACAACCTCTACCTTCGACAAAAGTGATAGATGACAGCCCTCTTTCTCTTGACCCACCACAAGATGACACAATCTAGCCCTCATAACAAAATGTTCCGATCCAATAGTCACAACTTTTGTTATATCCTTCCTTAGAAATAACCCTTCGTCCTCCTGGCATAATCAATCTTGATGATGATGATGATGAGTAGATCAAAAAAATAGATGAACATGTGCATAACGATCTTGTGTCATAGAAGAATGGCACCTTGTCATTTTCATGGCCTTATAGGTCTTGTTTCATGGTGTTGGAACTATGTTTCTTTGATTTTATTCATCAACAAGTCCTATTTTGAAGTGTTGTAAAGTCTTGTAAGTAGATTTCATGCTTTTCTAGGCACATCTTCACTATTTATCCTTTTCTTATGCTTTATTTGACCCCTTTATGCTCTCATATGCTTAATTAAGTGTATTTTTGAGTATTATCCTGACAAACAACATTAAATACAACATATTTCCCGACACTTGTTTTTAGGTCCTAGGTGGGACCCATTCACCATGGATGGCAAATGAGTTCCCCTTAGCCCCAAATTCAAAATATTTTTAAATTTCCTTTCAGAATTTTATTCCAAATCACTTGATCTCGTCCTATGATAAGGTATGAATGGGTAACTAAGGCACAATTGTGTATAAATAAGTGATTTTCACCTCATTTTATATCTCCTACAATCCTCATTTATCAAGTTCACTTATCCACCTATTCACTCAAGCATTCAAGCATTTTACATCTTTTCAAGAAAGTGTATTCAAGCTCTTTGAAGTAGCCATTGACATTACTTCAGATTTACATCAAGGATTTATTAAGTTGATAGCAATTGCATGTTGTTAGTTTATCATTCCTATACATTTCATTATTTTATTGAAGGTTTGATTACAAAAAATTGGGTTTGACCAAGGCAAACCCCTATTCACTAACCTTAAACAATTTTCCCCCTATTGCATGTTTGTTTGTAGACCTAGGTATGCAAATTTGACAAGATTTTTGGTGGTGAAGATTGGTTTACAAGTCAACTAGGTGCTTCAAGTCAACTTCAGTCTATTTCAAGCTTCAAGAAGGTTTTTTGTCCGTTTTCTACAAAATTGACTTTGGCAACCTGAAAAGTAGTGATTTCTAGATTCGGTGTTGCAAAGTTGTCTCCTAATTTTTTAGAAATTTGGGAGAGGGCTGATTTGCTACCAGTGGCAAATGAGTCCCATCTTATGACTAAAAATATGAATTTTGTCATATTTCAGATCCCAATAGACAAAAGCTTGTTCCAACATCCAAAACATTCTAGATTCATAAAAATTTTCCCAGGTGCACTCTAATTTAACTCATTCCTTTATGTTCTACATATTTTCTTCATTTAGTTCATTTTTTCATTACACAATGTGTTTTCAAACATTGCTTAAATTTCACTTTTGCATTGGTTTTCATTCATTCAGATTAGTGAATTGCATTTAGTTAACTTCATTTAGATTAAAAAATATCACACATAACATTATTTGAATGAACCATTAGCTTTTTTGCTCCTATCTCTCTTTGTTTAGGTGAAAAACCCTAGAAGTGCAAGAGTTGTCCATAGGAGCCAAAAATAATAGTTCAAATCTAAATTCTTTATTTTCATCTACCATGAGCTTAAATGATAAATATTCTATACCAAGTGAAGAACTTGGTACATCTCCTAGTTCAACACTTGCAATTCTTCCTTTGGATAGTCAGTCACCCTTGCAATACACTACACATGATTGGGAGGTGGATGACTTGTTAGATGGATGACTTGCATTCACCTTACTAGCATTTTTTCCTTTATTTTATTTTCTCCTTTCCTTTGGGTTTGGTTTTATGTGTGTATCGTGTTCCCATGTATCGTGTGTTTGATATTCTTTATACACGTCTTCTATTCATACCTCTATTCTTATATATGTCATGCATTTCCTTTTACGCTTTTTGTTTTGTGTTTTAGCTTTTGGGGATGGTGAAAAGAATAGAGACACCCTATGTCTCTTCTATGTTGACCCAAAAGGTCCCTTTTACTTTTTACTTTGTCTTGTTTTTTTCTTTTGGGGATGACACAAGGCATCAAGACCGCAATGTCTCCTTCATGTTGATCCAAAAGCTTTTTCTTTTTCTTTTTCTTTTCACTTGTATTTTCCTTTTGGGGATGATACAAAGTTTTGAGACCACAATGTCTCTTCAATGTTGATGAAAAATGGACTTTTTTTTTCCTTTTTTTTTTTTATCTCTTTGTGTCATTCTTCCAGTTCTATGTGCTTTGGGGAATGATGATAGTTCTGAGCTCTTTCATAAAAACATTACATCAACAAACATATTGACCCAAAATCCATAGACCCCTTATGTGTTTGGTGTGCTCCTTTTTGGGGGGAATCTCCATTTTCTTTCATTTTATTTTTTGTTTACATGACACAACCTACCTTAGAAACATATGACTTGGCATAGGGGCTTTCTGAGTTGGCTCTCATGTCTTGTTTTTCCTTTTTTTCATTTTATTTCCTTTGCTACTTTAAAGCAATTTATCACAAGACAGTGTGAAATAATTCCTTTAATGTGGGGGGCATACATTGGCATAATTTCATTTACATATCTGGTTCTTAGTGTAGCCTTGTCTCTTCATACGATGAGCTTGTCACTTTTGTGGATGACATTATATATGATGTCCTTCGTAAGTGTGATCTATCTTAACATATTGCATTCCTCTTAGTGGCTTGATGTGACATATTGCATACCCTTTAAAGTTATGAATATTTTATTCTTTGATTGGTCCTCTCTTGGAGACATTAGACACAATGTTCCCTAAGTGACAGATCTTGCATGAACTTAACAAGACTCCTTTGAACATCTTTTACATTTTGCATTTTTACTTTTTTGCATTTTACATTCTTTTCCACCTTGTATAATGCAACTTGCATGCCTGTGGTACCTTGCTCTTTTTTCATGAGTTCTAGGCATAAAATTTTTTCTTGTCTCATGAAGCACGAATTGACATTTTCCTTTGTGGTGCCTTGTTAAATTTATTAGGAGGTGTAACTTTGATATGGTTGAGTGGGAAGCCCATTCAGTGACACAAATTTCCCCATAGCCACCTTTGTGTTTGTAAGAGCATACCAACTAGCATATGTATCTTACCTTTTTGGGTTTTCTCACCTGGTAGAACACCACGAGTTTTGTCACCCTAGAGTGAGTATGCATTCTCTTTTTTAGACAAACAACCTAATCTAATCCACAACTAGTTAGACAGATGATCAAAGCTTCATCCAACTCTTTCATTTGAACACTTGTGTGTTCCTTTGTTTAGTTTCCCATGGGACATTCATCCTGGGGGATTGATCATGCCTCTTGATCATTGTCATTCCATCTTGCTAACATAAGTGCATTGGGACCTCTCTCTCGATATGCATGGCTCCTTTAGTGTGAGTTTGAAGCAAGTTCATCCTCTCACTAAAGTGAGGGCTAAATTTGCTATAGAAAAATGGCCCCTTGTCATTTTCATGGTGTTTTAGGCCTTTCTTCATGATGCTTGGTCCATTTCTCTCCAATTTATTGATGTAATGTGGCTTGAACATTCACATTAGGTCCTTAAAATTTAAATAATGATGTCTTGTGAAGGTGTTGTGAAGTGTTATAAAACATTTCTATTATTTTCTAGAATCTATTCATTACAATTCACCTAAAAATCACCTTTTGATCACTTATCAAGTCCTATTTTGAAGTGTTGTAAAGTCTTGTAACAAGCTTTCATGCTTTTCTAGGCATAATTTCACTATTTACACCTTTCTTATGCTTTATTTGACCTCTTTATGCCCATATAAGGCTTAATTGGGTGTGTTTTTGAATGTAAACCCATCAAACAACATTAAATTCAAGATAATTCCTAACACCCACTTTCAAGTACAAGGTGGGACCCATTCACCATGGGTGGTGAATGAGTCCCTCTTGGCACAAAATTCAAAATATTTTAAATTTTCTTTCAAGTTTTTATTTAAAAACACCTTATGTCAGCCTATGATGAGGTATCATTGGGTTCCTAAGGCACAAGTGTGTATAACTATGTGTTTTTCTCCTCATTTTACATCTCCTAACTCATTCAAGTAATATTTCCATTCATTAAAGCATTTGAGCACTTTGCATCCTATAATCAAGCATTCAGGAGCAATCATTGTTATATCTTTAGATTTTCTTCAACAAGGGTTTGGTAAGTTGATAGAATTTTCATGCTATTTATTTATCATTCTCTTTCATTCCATTATTTTATTAAGGGTTTGATTACCAAAGTGGGGTTTGACCAAGGAAAACCCCTATTCTCTAACCCTTAACCATTTTTCCCCTCTTGCATGTGTATTTGTAGACTTGTGTATGTAGATTTAAAAAGAATTCAGGTGTTGAAAAGTGGTCAACAAGTCAACAAAGTGTTTCAAGTCAACTACATCCTATGTTAGGCTTAGAGAAGACATTTTATCCATTTTCTATAGATTTGACCTAGACAACCTGACAATTAGACAACCTCAAATCTAGTGGTACAAAATTGGTCCCTGATTTCTTAGAATTTTGGGAGTGGACCAATTTTCCATCAGTGGCGAATGAGTCCCACTTTAAGGTTGGAAATCTATATTTTGTCAAATTCTAGATCCTAACACACAGAAACTAGTTTCCAATAGTTTTCATCAGAAGCGAGACTGATTCGCCATCAGTGGCGAATGAGTCCCACTAGTTATTTTTAGTAATCTCAGTCAGTATTTAGAAGATTCCAAATTCTCCATTCTTTTCCTAGGTGCACTCTGAATCACCCTTTTTTCTATTTTGTTTTGTATTTGTTTATTCTTAGTTCATATTTGCATATCACATTGTGTTTTCCAACATTGCATAATTCTTTATTTTTGCAACATAATCAATCAAATAGATCATTCAATTTCATTTAGATCATCCCATCTAGTTTTAATTACATTATACATTGCATAATTTGAGCGAACCTAGAGTAGATGCCTTTGCGTAGGGTTTATCTCTCTCTATTTAGGTGAAACATCCTAAGTGTGTAAGAGTAGCTTATAAGCCCTACACAAAAATATATGGTTTAGGCATGATGATATCCCAATATTAGCACTTAAAGGACTGCCTTACTTCATTGGCGAAGGCCAAAGTACCCCTGTTGAACACATCTAAGATGTGGAGACACTATGTTCGGGGCACAACATAACATAAGAGAACGTGGCTATAAGGTTTTTGGTTGCTTCCTTGAAGGGAAAAGCCCTTCAGTGATTCAGATGAATCCTAGGTAATTCCTTTACAACATGGGACCAACTTGGTGATGGTCTTCACTAGTAGTTTGTGGACAAGTTAGACCACCTTTCATTTCTTGAGCAGCTGAGCACCATCAAGTGGGCTCCCCATGAACACATGTTGACCTTAATTATAGGTTTCAGAGAACCTAGGATAGGATACCTCTAATAGTCAAGCCCTCACCTGGACATTCCTTTCTATTTTTCCTAAAAGCCTTGAATAGTGAAATATCAGTTATGATACAATCTATGGGGGGTTTTACATTTCCAAATGCCTATATGACATTACGATAAGGGTTTGAAAATTGTCTCATTCAAGCTAGGAAGATAACACCCAGACCACCCACACCTATTTTTCTTGGGATTTAGCCATCTATCTCTATGAGTTTTCCTCCTATTTATACTGTTCTACTAGTCCCATAAATAGGTTATAAAGCTATTGTTCAAAAAAATGTCATTCCATACCAAACCAAAGAAATCTAGGAGATTAAAAATATGCTATAAAATTTTGGTAGAATGTTTAGCATTGAATTTGTGAGCCTCAAGAAGCAAGTTGGTCATGAAAATAGGCCTTACCAAGCTCCTTACCATAAAAACCAACAGAGTAGGTGACCATTTCATAGTGATTTCCAAGGACAAAAAAGGGGTTTTAACCCAAAGACTTTTCAATGTTATGATTCCAATGTTGTTGGTCCCTCAAGAGAGCTTATACCACAGAACAACTTGGCTCAAGAACATAATTGGTGTTGCCCATGCAATCAACCACATAATCAAGATAAATGCATGAGTAGAATGGAGAATCAAGCTCTAATGGTGCAGAGTCATTATGCTGACTTAGAAAAACTACCAAGTGAGAAAGTGGAGTAGCCAAGCAACTCAGAGGTTGCTTTAGTGAACTGGAAAAGTGTTGAATGCTATGGAGTTAATCATTTCCAAGGATAGAACCAACAAGGTTCACCCATTGCAGTGAACACAAGATCAAAACATAGAGCAGTTGAAGTAGAGTAACAACCTATAAGTTCACAAAAAAAAGCTATAAATTCACAACAAGCTGCAAGAGAAAAAAACATGCCATTCCACCTCAAACTAGACATCCCTACAACACAAACGAAGGTGCAAATTCTTCAGAGAGGATAGAAAAATGTAAATGATGCTATTATTTCTTGAAGATGGGAAAAGGTAAGTCCTGTGTCTTTTAATGTGGTTGAGTATTTAAAGAAAGCTATAGTCAATATGTCCATTATGGATGCAATACATATTCCATTCTGGAAAAGTTTTTTGCAAGATGCATTGGCTGAAATTTCATCTTCAGATGTTAATACATAAAAGAGAAAAATTGTGCTTGCAAACAACTCAAAGATAAAATTTGGGCTGCAAAGTCAAGAGGTGAAATCCCCACCATTCTATCTAAGTTTGATTATAGGGGATAAACTTGTCCATTAACTATATGATAGACTTTGGAGCTAGCAGCTCGGTCATGCCTAAAGGCTTAGTTGATAAGTTAGGCTTAGTTTATGAACCCATGTCAAAAGGAGTTGTGTAATTAGATGAATTTGTTGTTCAAACAACATGAATCATTAAAAATCTAGCCCTCATATTACATGCTTTCCCCAACTTTGCATTTTCCCAAGATGTTCATGTGATTGAGTTGCCTCCCAATTTTACACTTTGCCTCTCGAGAGACTTTACCACGAAACTAAGAGGATTCTTATTAGTTGATTGGTATCACCTTTTCTATAGAATGAGATATGGCATGAAAGTGACCATTAGGTTTGAGCCATTAGTGAAAGACCACATTGAACCCTACATTCCTAGCCTAGTAAACGCTAACCTGTACTCCACAAATGGGCTAGATAATCAACCCATGACCAAAGACCCCAATGCACCCAACAAAGAAGAAATCCGGATGAGTGGGCTACCCAAGATCATGACCTTGATCCTTCTAGTCACACTGAGGAGGAAAGCTAAGGAATTTACGTAATTCATGAGTCTAATACAATAGTCCCTGTAGACACACAAAATTAGCATTATGCATATTCATTTGATCATTGAATTGATCAAACGCATCAAATCCATTCACCAGGTAAATCAGGTTTATTAAATAAATCAACTTGTCTCACATCATCCCTCATTTAATTAAATCAAATAATAACATTTCATCTCTCATAAATCATTCAACCTTTATCTTGCATCATCCCTTTTGGTTTAAATAAATCAAATATTTGAGTCAAATTGGTCAAACATCCTAATCATCATTAAGGTAACCTAATCCTAATTAGCCTAACCTAACCCACCCACTTGCATTCTCTAGATTTAGCCACTTGCACAAATAAATCCATTTATTGATTTATTTAAACCCTCATTTTCACTCAACATGGCCCTAAATTTTGAAAATCATGACAAGTTGATTTGTCCCTCCAACATAGCATTTATTGCTCTTTTTCTTGTCCCCCTCTCTAAATATATTGCAAAATTTGAATTCAAAATTCTCCCTCTCATGGGCACATTTCCCTAATCTTGCACATGCATCAACCACTCACCACTTGACAAGTGTCTTCCTCTCATTTGTCCAATCTTAGTCCCACATTGGTCTCTCTTCAACACTTAGCATTTTGAAAATCCTTAAATAGAAGCTACATCTTTGAGCAAATCCTCCATAATTTCATCCAAAAAGCTTATGCAAAGTCACTCTTCATTGAAGAACTGATTTTTCCCACCATCATACCATCTTCAAAAAGAAATTTCATCATTTAGCTTATCCAAAGGGGTTGGGAAAGGGCTATTTTCCACAATAGCACCAATCCCCCTATGAGATGATGTTTGAGTAAATTAGAAATAGATTTCATGCTTATTTCATTTATAATTTCATGCTACTTTGGTGATGTTTTTGTTTCTTTTGCATTTGCTCAACAATTTCATGGGGAGAGGGATTATCTCGTTTGTTCAACATTGACAGATCTATGCCATATTTGTCAATCTTTGACAAAATGAAAGGTTTTACCTCTCACATTTTGGTGCCCACTGTGTTATATAAACTACTTCTGAAGAAAATAGTTTTATGAATCAGATTAATGTTTATGGTTTCTAGAATGTCAAAATGGTATTACTATGTTTGTCCTAGATAGCTACTCAATCAATGATGTTACTTTTGGAGGAGATTTGTGCTGAATGCTTTTCTAATGAATTAAGGCTTTATGTGAAGGATTTCTAGCAGACACACATTCTCACTTTTTGTAGTAGACAACTAGTGAATCCATTATGTTGCCATGTTGTTTATTGACATTTATGCTAAATGTTCAAATTGATATTCTGATATTTATCCTCCCTGTCTTTTTAGTTTGAATTCGGTCATATTTTGCTGTACTCATGCTCTGAGGAGCATTTGAATGTAAATGTGCCAATGAAAGCATCTGTCTCAAGAATTACACATTCTTGATTCTGTATCTACAGCGCCATCATGAAAGTTGTTTATTTGCTGCCAAGCATTAAAAGTATGTTGTAACCTGCAAATCCGCTGTTGTCCATGGCCTCCTCCTAAATTGGTTGAACCTTTTTTCATCTCTGTTGCAATAATAATACAAGTATATCAGGGAAAGTCTTTGTCTATCGAGCCTTGTCTGAGTTCCCTCATTACTATCGCTATCTCATCAAGTCGTTCACATGGCCTACATCATTTCCTGTCCTTCAAATGATCGAAACTCTACTAATTCTGATTGAATTGACTGAATTACATGTGTGACAAAACTTCTAGGATATTTCAGATCTACATTAGAACGTCAAAATACATTTCATTTAAAAATATTTTCAAATCTACATGTCTTGGGAAAAGCACTCCCAGTAGAAACGTCTCATCTTAGGCATATATATAAGTTTATATTAGCTAACTTTGTATAGATTGGAGCTTGGAGAGCATGAATTTTCTCAAGGTCGCAGCCAGCAACAATACCACATGGTGTCTCTTCTAATGACTATGGCTTTAGTCTTAAGAATGTGGATTCCAAGATTTCCTTTGACTAATCAAAGTTACATGACTAGCCTCGGCGGTAGGTGTCATATCGACTAAATCTCGGCGTCTTGTTGAGACATCTTGTTAAATAATTTATGAGCAGGACGTGGGAGCGGTCTATTGGTAGACATTGGGAGGGAAGATGCGAAAAGAGATGTAGAATTCAATTTTATGCCTGCCAGTTGTATTAGCTTGTCAATGAATGTGGTCGCTTGCAACCTTCATTGGTACGTTGACATTGATGTGATTTAAAATTGCAGGTTATCAATGTAAAACTCTAGCATATCTTCTTGCTCGTACGATAATAAATATAAGTGATTCGAATAGGTAAATTTTAATTACTTCGACCGTCTACTTCCATTTGCTCTCTTTGATATTTGTATTTACGTCGCATCTTGATACCACATTAATTGCTACATTTTTCATTGCCATGTTAATAAAAAACCATAAGAACTGAATGATGGCTACAGTCAAAATACTAATCAGCGTAGAGAAAAGAAAACAACTTTGGTCAAATCCTCGAAATCACTTTGATTTATAGTAGTCTTGTACATAAATCCTACGGAAAAGGTTTGTCATGTGTTCAAAAGAAATCCATGCTTTTAGTTTTTGAACTACATCATAGGTGCCGCTATTTTTGGAGATTTTTTGTTCTTTCAGTTTCTAACTACATTGTAGGTGCTTTTAGTTTTTAAACTGTTTTGGAACCAATGCCCGACCTGTATAGCTTCCTTGGGATTTTTTTGAAGTAATCCTACTTTTCAAGAGTTGAGAGTAGAGAGGACAGTCAAAAGATGACAGTACTAACATTTATAATGCTATGAATCTTGCTTTTACTGATGTGATTTGAAAGTTGACAATATATTAATATGCAGATTTGAAGTCATCAGCTTTAAATGCTATTAACAGAGATGCAAAATAATTGCTAGCATTTGTATTAATGGAGATGTAATAAGTGGGCCCTGTGAAAATCTTTGATTGTGTTTTTACTAGCTATTTGTTATACACCTACTATTGCAAGTGGAAGGAAAATTGTGTTTTAATTGACTTTTGGTTGTTTGAACATCCCAATCACATTATGGAAAAAGAATAAGCATTTAAAGTCTATTGCAGGGTGGAGATTTTTTTTTAAGACAAGGGGTAATTTGTTATCATGACTTCATTTCTACATTAAAACTAAAGTATTTGCATGTCTTAGCTTTTGATCAAAATACAATCATAGGAAACTTGACACATGATCATTTTTTGTTTTGATTTCATAGGTTGACATTTGAATCAAGTGTTGAAGTTGGGTGAAAATGAAAGCAAAGTTGGAGTTGAAGAATTGAGCATCAAACTTGAAAATAAAAAAGCATTTTTTAATGCTTAAGGGCTTCCATTTCATGCTTTAATTTTCTATTTTAATCCAACTAGATTATTGTTTGTTCTAAAAGTTGGATTAAAATGAACCTTAGAAACTGACTAAAGTTTACTTTTGGGCTAAAATTGAACAAGACAAATTTCACACTTCATCTTGGTGCTTTAAAATGAACTCCTCATTGCTTTGAGGCTAAAAATGAACAAGTGCTTTCATGATTTTGTAATCTTTTTTGAAAAATAATCTCATCTAAAAAGGCGTATGCGCTTCTCTCACACTTCACAGCAATCTTGAGAATCAAAAGTCTTTTTGATGACATTAAGTTGCATAAAATATTGCCTCCACACTTCGATTTGAGGTTTAAAATTGAACAAAATACTCTGCGAGTGTGAGTTAGGTATATCGCGTGTTCTTCCTTTGTTTCTAAACGAGGGTCGATCGAACTACGAATGTGTTTGCTTGCTATTGTTTACCTTTAGAGGGGCCTGCCTAAGAGACACATCTGAAAGGAGAACTCAAAGGTGACTCCAACTAGTTTTTCATTCAGGCCAGTATATAAATGGATAAGACTAAACTATCAAGTCCTCATGGTATGTAGGCCTTAGCCGTATAGTGTCTTTCAGAATGGGGTATTACTATAAAACGTATAAGAGCCCCTAGTAGGATTGATTAAAGCCTTTAGTGGCTTGCTGGATGCTTGCAAGGTGCCATGTCCCCAATGTTGTGTCATTAAGAACCTTGTTTGTAGAAGCCAACTAGTCCATCCAACGAGTTTATCAAAGTGGTGCATTGGAACTTAGATTCCAAGAAGTTACTTGCCATGTCCGATATTGGTTGAAATATAGAGGTTAAGACTTCATTCTTAACATACCTTTATATTTTTTCCTTGGTTGCATGTAAAATCATCTCTTCTACTATGAAGGGCATGAGGCAAGCCCACCAAGAAAAACGTACCAATTGAGCTAGGATGTTACATTACTTGTTTGAAAAAACACTGTGTTTATCAAAAACATTGAAAAACCAACATTCAACGTCATCTTCAAAATTTCAAACCCCTTAGTTAGAGAAAATACCTTTGAAAAAATCCAAGAACTATTGCTTACCCTGGGGATCATGTCCTTAGAGGTTTCTAAGTAATTGGGTTTACATCTTGATTTTCTCTCACAAAGGTCAGCATTAGGCAACCCTTGTCCTGATTTCTTGGAACTTCCACATAGCACTTTGTGGGATGAAAAGAAGTTGTGACATTAGACATTCAGTTTGAAACCTAATCAAGAAGTGTGTTTGTGGTAAAAAGAACTCATTAAGAAAAAGATAACAAATTGGACCCCACACATGTGCTCGATATCTTTGGTCATATGATTTTCATGCAAACATTGGTCTTTTGATTGCTCTTAGAGAAAAGTGTGTTCTTCAATACCTTGGCCTAGTATACAAAGTCTCTCTAAGTATCTTAGGATCAAATCAAACACTTCATCCATCCCAAACATCTATCAAAACCCATCCCACAAGCAACTTTAGAGCTTTCAAAACATCATTCTAGACTTGGGTAAATCATCCTTAAATCAAATCAAAATTATTTGTTTAGTTAAATGTATAGTAATGCATCCTTTCTCATACATTTAATTAAATTAGCGATCCTTTGAATGTGTATTCATCCTAAGATCACATCTAACATCTTAGGGTTTACAAGTTCATTATCCAAATCAAACCCAATCAAAATCAAACCCTAAGTCTAGCATTGATCCAAAGTTCCTAAACGTTCATCACTCATATCATTCACCCTTTCATCCTTCATCTCGTCATTGGTCCTAAGAATATTAGAGGTCACTTTTTCAACAAAGTCAAAACACAAGAGGAACATGGAATACAAACTTGATCCATACATCTTGAGTAATCCAAATCAATTGAACTTTCAAAGCCTTATGATGCCTATCGATTATGAAAATCCATGCATGGGATCATTACCTTGACAATTGTCAATGGTACAACAAATGTAAGTATGCCCAAGTCAAAGTTTGGAACACATTTCCTAATGGTAGATCTAAGTCCAAACCTAAAAATCCACCAACCAAACAATCAATGCATGAGCCTTCAAACGAACAATGTCATCCCACCAAATCCCTACATGCCAAATGAGAATGTACCAAGTACAAGTTTTCGAAACATTAATCCAACAAACTTTAGGATGGATACATTTGCAAAACATACAAATATTCCAAACATGAACAATGGTCAATTTAAACCTATCATGCCAAATCTGAGTGTCATCCCAAATCAAAACATTGTCCAAAATCAAACACAAGTACACACTCCAAATCTACTTAAACAAAATCCAAATCAACTATATCAAGGGAGTCAAGATCAAAATCAGGAACAAATTTGGCTAGATCAAATTGCCACACTTAGCAAAATAGTTAAATCATTGCACCAAGAGACATCTCCACCACCATTACCCATATCAACATCATTCCTTGGTTTAGGGCCTCCCCCTTTACCTAGCACCAATCACTCCATCCAAATCAATCCACCTAACACCAATCAAACCATCACATCAAATCCTTTGAGTATACCATCGACATCACACCAATAGATGGTATCTAATCAAACAACAACATTGATCCCAAATCAATATACGATCTCCCAAGGACCTATCACCTCAGTCATTCCAACCATCACTATCCCTTCAATCATTCCAACCACCACTATCACGCCCATCACATCTCAAACCCCCACAATCACTCCAAGCGTATCTCAACCACTTGTCTTTACATCCAACATTATTCTGAATCCACCACCACTACCACCAAAACCAAACATAGCAAAACAATATGACATTGCTCTAAAAGCTCACCAGTCATACCAAAAGGCCATCCAACAATATCTAGCCATGCAACAAGCAAGACAAGCTCGACAAGTGCAACAAGCCTCTCAATCTGCCCAAGCCTCTCAGGCTACTCAACAAACACAAGCACAAACACAAAAAATGACAACGGTTGAGAAAAAGGATCAAGATCAATCCATCACTAAGCACCTTGAAGCTATGTCTATTTCATCCAATGATCAAATCGACATATGTCAAGAGTCACTTTTGAATCACGAAATATCATACAATGAGCCAATTCAAGAAATATCAACATCACTTGACTCTATGGTCGAAGACATTCACAATCTCTCCATCACAATTATTGAAAACAATGTTCAAAATCTCTCAATTAAGGAGCACATTGAGGATGTTTCTACCCAATCCAATGATCAACTCACCATACATCAAGAGCCACTTTTTAGTGATCTCTTTCAAGGAGTGTTAGGATTATTTGATCCAATTGACATAATGCACGATCCGTTGACCAATGATCATATTGAAAATGTCTCTACATTGCCTTATGAGTTATAGGATATATCTCAAGAATTTATTCCAAAGCATGATCAAAATCTTTCACCAAGGTCTAGCAATGGTCCTTTCCAAAACATATTGACATCGTTCGACCTCATGGTTACAGCTACTGAGAGAACCCTGAACTTGACACTTGAAGATATTGCACCACTTCACATGCCTAATGAAGATATCCAAGCACCCTTTGTAAACAATCCATCTTTTGAAACTGGCCCATGTCAAGAACTTGATCCAAAGCATGTTGAAAGCAACCCCAAAATTGTCCAAGATCAAAAATTTGTATCTTCAAGATACTACAATCATCTAATGGATACTCTCTTATCTATGCAAGATGATCATATCCATGTAGCACATACTCCTCCATCTACCCATGAGATGCTTTCTATGGATGGACATGTAGATGATCTTCATCTAGAAGAAGATTGTGTTACACAAAAAGAGTAGATTATTAATTCCTACAGTCAAACTAAGTTATCAACATCAGGATCAAAGGTATCCCAAATACAGACTGAGGACATCACGTGTGAGGATATACAACATTATCCACTCAAGGAAACAGGTCAGATATAATAGGATATTCCAAAGTTAACAGAACAACAAATTGAAATGTCATCTACAGTGGTCATTTGTCAGAGCATGTTTACTGAAAAAGATATCTCAAAACAAGAAGAATCAAGGAATGAAGGTACTACTTCTACAATACTGGGGGCAACTTCGTCTCAAGCAAACGTCAACATAGGGAGCGCGAAGATTCCTTATGATGAAACTAGTGTCAATACTACAACCAGCCATACCATGAATCTTCATCCACCCATCACCCCATCCACGAATTGGGACCAACATCTAAAGAGAGATTGGAATCAAAGTACAAAGAACATTATCAAAGAAAAAGAAGCTAAGAAGCATAATGGACAAATCAAATACATATGGATACCAAAGAACACAAAGAAAGATCATCCCTATCAAACTCCATCAGTCAAAGAAATTATGGGACAAAATCAAAATGGGAAAAGTATCCATCAAAGATGTCCACAAAAGCAAAAGCAGGATTTTCAGGCAATGTCCAAGGTACATCAAGTAGTTGGTCCCAATTCCATGCACACTTCCGTATCCACCCATCATTGCTCATCTTCCCAAGTTTGGAGAGTTAAAGGTTCCAAACTATCAACCAATCCATCTTTTATCCCTAAACATACTCCATCCACGCCTCCACACGTGATATCCAATTCTCACATTGACCATGTATTGGCAACAACCCTTCATCATAAAGATTCAGAAGGCAATCTATCGCGATGTGCACACAAAGACAAAGTCAACTTCGGTATCAATGAAGCAAATGAGGAATCCCAAAAGTTGCATTCAAGTGCACGTATCTTGGCAAGGCAACTTCTTCAAGCAGGATATCGATGGCACATTATGACAAGGGAATCTACATCAACACCACCAGGTGGTTCAACATGAGCTTTAAACTCTTTCAAAATAACCAAAAAAATCAAAAAAATAAAAAATAAATAAAAAATAAAAAAAGGATTGAAAACCATAAAGAAAAAAATTGTCTTCTAGTGAAAACCACATGTGCGGCGGTTTGGGCAAGACCATGACAAAAACCTGGCAAACAGGCATCATGTGTGGAATCGAGCATCTACGTGTGCCAGTTCAGTTGGAAGCATCTCATCCCATCCATAATAAAGCCATCATTCCATCCATCCTAGCCATAATAAATCCATCCATCCATAAACCATTTATCCAATCCATTTTCATCCATTTGCATACATAGTCCAAGTCATCTTGATCTTGACAAAGTTTGGGACATACTTTACACTTGCTTATTGTAAACGTCTTGACATGGGTCATTTTTATTGATCCTATCCTATGCAGCATTATCTGAGCCATGAAGCATTATCCAATGAGCATTCCTTATCTAAACACCTTATCTTATCACAAGATAATCCATATCCATCCATCCATACACCTATCTGAGCCTCCATCCATAACATTCCATACATTGCTAGACACTGGGGACAGATATTCACATCTTGCTTCGAGAATAAATCTTGATCTGTATCCTCTAACTCATGTGGTGATCCAAACATTGGAAAACATGAAATAAAATTGGTCCACCACTTGTGAGAAAATTTTCAAAATCACTAGCCCATGGCATATTTTGATGATAACATGTTCTTTATCAAAGCTTCATCTTTCATCAAACATCGATCCAAACAATCAATATCAGTCGCATCTAAGTTGCACCTCAAACATCACATCAAATCATTTGAACAAATTTTTGTTCCAAATCAAACTTCAAAAATCATGATCAATCAAATCCAACCAAGAAATCATTAAGATATCTTTGTGTTGCTTAACACTATCCTTGCATTGTTGGGCATCCTCAACAATGTTATCATCATCAGTCTTGATCAAATCATCATCAATCCATCATCATCTTAGGGATATCTTTCCCAATCCTTGTGTTGCTTAACACTATCATTGCATTGTTGTGCATCCTCAACAATGCTATCATCATCCATCCTGATCAATCAAATCCTTGCATTGTTGTGTATCCTTAACAATGTTATCATCATCATCAATCCATCAATCTGATCAGTCAACCTTAGCTTGGTCTTCAACAAAATCCTAAACAGAGCACTGATATCATCACACATATCCATATCCAAATTGTTAAAATCATGCAAAAATCCAAAAACATTCAAAAAACATCAAAATCCAAAAACATTTGAAAAACAAAAAATCCAAAAAACATTAAAAAACATCAAAATCCAAAAACATTGGAAAATCAAAAATCAAAACATTTTAAAATCTCAAAAATACCAAAAATAGCCAAATTTCAAAACATTCCAAATATTTGAAAAAATCCATCCATCCCCATCTCGCTTGCACCCGCAATAATCAATCATCCATAATAAACTGATCGTCACCTTCATCCTTTGGCAATACAAACTAAAACAATCATAGCAATCAGCAAAAGAAGCTTCAATCGTAAAATCAAAAGCAAACAAACCGTTAAATGTAAAATCAAACTCTTGATCAGTCGCAAACATGTCAATCGACTTTATATCAACAACCTATCAATCAACTTATCAAACCATCATCATCCTATACAATGCGTGTCCTAGGATATATCGTTCTAACAATGGGCATCATTTTGGATATCACTTGGATTCTTATCCTATCAAAACACATCCCTTTAGCTGAAGATATGAAGAACATTGACTTGTTTGCATACTTGATCTTTTCTATTGATTTATCTTATTGCGCTCATTCCAAGGACCTCTCGATGATATCCGAACGAGGGATTTAGAGAGATAGGAATGGGGCAATGATCATTATCTTTTGTCTACTATGCTTGTTGGACGTTCTTGTAAAATAACTTGGCGAATACTTGCTTTGTTAGGTACGCCCTAGCAAGGTTTCTGTATGTCAAGTGTGAACAAGAATACTCCTATCTGTTTTTCAAGTCAAAGTCCATCACACTAGGCACAACGCCATCCTGGTTCTTTATACCTTGATGCATCGTACTTATGTGTGTAATCAAACATAAGGTAAGTAGCCCTTTTAAAATCCCAATCCTTGATAAGCAAATCATCATCTATTTATCATCATCATCATCATCATCATCTCTAATAAAGTCTTGTCAGATCATGGACTTGTTGGATCCTCTTGTCATCATCTCATTTTTGCACTAACATCACCATCACCAATGCATCCATCATGCATCCATCTTGCATCCAAAAATTGTCAGCATACCACATATCATTCATATCATACATAATAGGAAACATCGATCATTTCACTACATTTGCATCATCATCATAATATATATATCTGTTAGTCTAAGCATCTCATAAAATCATACATTTTCATAATCACAACATATCACCTCATCCATCTCATCCATCTCACATCATATCATCATTTAAGTTGTTTAGGATAATATAGATTTGTTATTCTAAGCATCTTAAAATCATCTCATTTGCATCATCATCCATAACCATCCATTTTGAACTTCTTTATCGCGAGATCGACCCTCAAATCAAATCTTTTCGCTCAATCTCTCGAGGGGGCAATGTACCAATGTACTTCTTTCTACTGGGGCATCTGGAAAATCAGAAATATTTTGAATTTTGATCGTGGTAAGACTATTCTTTGAACCAATGCAACAAGTACATTGCTTCAAAGAGGGGCAAAATGTAGACACGCAAAATTAGCATTATGCATATTCATCCAATCATTGAATTGATCAAACACGTCAAATCCATTCAGGATTATTAAATAAATCAACTTGTCTCACATCATCCCTCATTTGAATAAATCAAATAATAACATTTCATCTCTCATAAATCATTCAACCTTTATCTTGCATCATCCCTTTTGATTTAAATAAATCAAATATTTGAGTCAAATTGGTCAAACATCCTAATCATCATTAAGCTAACCTAATCCTAATTAGCCTAACCTAACCCACCCACTTGCATTCTCTAGATTTAGCCACTTGCACAAATAAATCCATTTATTGATTTATTTAAACGCTCATTTTCACTCAACATGGCCCTCAAATTTGAAAATCATGACAAGTTGATTTTTCCCTCCAACATAGCATTTATTGCTCTTTTTCTTGTCCCCCTCTCTAAATTTATTGAAAATTTTGAATTCAAATTCTACCTCTCATGGGCACATTTCCCTAATCTTGCACATGCATCAACCACTCACCACTTGACAAGTGTCTTCCTCTCATTTGTCCAATCTTAGTCCCACATTGGTCTCTCTTCAACACTTAGCATTTTGAAAATCCTTAAATAGAAGCTACATCTTTGAGCAAATCCTCCATAATTTCATCCAAAAAGCTTATGCAAAGTCACTCTTCATTGAAGAACTGATTTTTCCCACCATCATACCATCTTCAAAAAGAAATTTCATCATTTAGCTTATCCAAAGGGGTTGGGAAAGGGCTATTTTCCACAATAGCACCAATCCCCCTATGAGATGATGTTTGAGTAAATTAGAAATAGATTTCATGCTTATTTCATTTATAATTTCATGCTACTTTGGTGATGTTTTTGTTTCTTTTGCATTTGCTCAACAATTTCATAGGGAGAGGGATTATCTCATTTGTTCAACGTTGATAGATCTATGCCATATTTGTCAATCTTTGACAAAATGAAAGGTTTTACCTCTCACAGTCCCTAACTTGGTTAAAGGCCAAAGTCAACTTTTGGTTGGTGAAATAAAGTTCCTGAAAGATGAGGAGGTGGTTAAAGAATTGAAGGAGTTTCTCTTTGAAGGTCATGTTTTAGATCAAGAGGAGGACCTTGGAGAAGATGAAACATCTATTCAAGAATGGATGAAAATACTTTTTGAAAATGAAGCTTTAGATAAAGAAGAAATCCCCAAAGAATATGGAGAGATTGATCAAGATTGAATGGAGATACAGTTTGATGCTCAAAACTTGGATCAAGGGGAGTTATTTGAAGAATAATTTCCCACTGAAGTAATTAGGGCCATTGAAAACTATTTCGAGAGGGAAGATCATGTAACTAAAGAAAATCTGTTTCTGGAGGATCTTGAGTTCTCTATAAAAAATTGTGAAGATGCAGACATGGTTGAACCACAACTTCCAACCAAATTGTCACAAGGGTTTCCCAACATTGATGTTGAAGTTAAAAGGAGTATGACCATGATGGGTTCAACATTTGGCTACTGGTGAATAGACATTCTATGAAAATTACTTTGACAAAATCTTATTCCAGAAAGCTAACTTTCAATTGAATGAAGAGTTGAATGACAACATGATAAGAGAATTTTGTGAAGCAAAGTTTAAAGAATTTTCTATTGGATATTTTGTGGTCAAGTGGGATGAAAAAAATATTAAACTTGGGAGACACTCCAAATTGGATGCAATTTGGGAGGGCCCATATGTAATAATGGAATGTAGAGAGCTTACTTCATTTCAGCTCTCAAGGTTAACCGGAGAAGTGCTTCCGATCCTAGTCAATGGGATCCATTTGAAACAATGTTTTTGAGGTTCTAAGTTCTACCCCTGTACTATAGTAGACTAGTTGCTGCTAATAAGTGCTTGGAGCACTTTCTTCTCAGTAGTTTTCATTTCCATAAGTGCTTATGCACATTTTTTTTTGGCCATAAGGGCCTTGTAGATTTTCTTTGTTTGTGTTGGTGTTAGTTTTTGTTGTTGTTTGGAGTTGCAAGTTTCAATTTTTTTTAGAAATTTTGAGTTTCAAAAGGGTAGAATTGAATCCATGCAAAATGGATCTACACAAGGCAACTGGCCTAATGCTTAGCAAGAAAGCATCTAGAAGAGGTTTCCAAAAGTGTTATCAATTTTTCACCACAACTCAAATTGACAGAGCTGGTTATTTCATATTCATTTTAAGGTGAAAATTTTTAGTTATTTTTGTAGTTGTTTAAACCATTGCATGTTTTTAGTTTTGAGTTTAAAATAAAGTGCAATATGTTTCATTTTTCCATTCATCATTTTCATCATTTAATATTACATGAAGTGTAAAAAAAAGTACTTCATTCTATATTCAATTGTTCATTACACAATGTTTCATACATTTGTTGCAAAGTGAAGTACAAAAATTGAACAAGAATTACAAAAATGTTGTTTTGTATTTATTGGGACAAGAGAGAAACCAAGTGTCCCAAACAAGCCATGGGAGTAGCTAAAACAATGAGCCATAAAGAGTACACTACGCTATTGATGATTAAATAGAGAAAAGAGCACATAAGAGGGAACATAGCCATCATTTCCTGAACTTGTCTTTGATTTTCCTTCAGTGTTGTGAATTCCTCTCTACTCCCGTCCTCCAAGTGAACTTGAAAGTTGGTGAAAATGTTTGTTAGAGCTTGGGTTATGAATCCTCCTACATGATCCATCAACAGTAATTTAGAATACTATTTATGATGCATTGAATCAATTGAGAAAAGATAAGAGGAGTGCAAGAGAATACCAAGGAGGAAACACCATAAGAAACTTCTAAATTTATTGTTTTAATCTAGCACTATTTGTTTCTTGTGTAGGTATAGGAAAAGCCATGTTGTTGATTTGTTTGAATATTTTATAGCATGTGGTGTAAAATGGGCTCCCACAAGGGTTGAGCTCAACATGTTGTCCCTCAACATTCCATAAAGGAGTTGAGAAAAGAAACAATTCAGTATTGTTCAAGAGAGATATGCATCTGAAGGAGTGCATCAAGTGTCATAAGAGCGCAAGAAAGTGATCATCTAGGACAATCAAGTTTAAAAGTACAATGAATTGAAGATCATAGAAGATCAATTGCTCAAGTGAATCATCATTAAGTCCATCATCATGGAATTAGATAGTGAACAAGCATACATAATTCCTTTTTTACAAGTCATCAATAGCAACTAAATCAATTTGAGAAGCTTCAGGACACCTTCATCATGGTGTTGTATTTTAAATATTCTATACATAGATCAAGATTTCAAATAAATATTTGCTTCTAGAGAGAGATACTAATGCATGAAGAGTATAGATGAAATATTTCCTTCATCAAGAAACAGAGTGACAAGTGGTTGCAAGTAAAGCATGAAGGCCAAAAGTGAAGGAAAGGGAGCATTGACGAGCTAAAATGTAATAAACAAGTGTTTAAACTAAATGCAATGTGAAAGAAAATATTTGATTTCAATAGAATACAAGAAACTAAAGGTTGTCTTCAAAAAATTTATGTTACAAAAGCCATTTCATTGTAGTGCCACATGGGACAATGGAAAAGTGAAAGCTTGAGATACTTTTTTGAATGTTCAAGTGCATAAGATAAGTGACAATGAGTAGCAAAGTAATCTACAAGTGCACCATGATGGCTGAGTGCAACCTTACAAGTAAGTGAAATAGAAACATTCATATACAATTCATTTGAGAGAAAAAGGAGCTTCCGTGTGTTTTCATTTAGAAGGATGTGTGCAAGTGTCATTGTCAAAATCATGCTAAACAGTAAATTGAAATTGTGAAGATAAAGCATGTTCGGATAATTAACTGAAAGCATCAAATTAAGTTAAGCTTCATTGTATCTATGTACTTCAAGCAAGAATGAAGGGAAAGCAATTGCTAATAGTGTGTGAATCATGTTGGAGAGATCTACAAATAGTGCAAAGAGGAAAACAATTTATTCCATTAATAATGATCTTTGAGTTAAGAAAATTTGCATTATGAGAACAAGCAAATAAAGCTACAGTAGTCTACATGTTTGAGCTTGAAAAGATGAAGTCATTTTGTTTTCAAAATAGTGAGCTTATGCTACAGTGAACTAGGGTTTCATAATGAAACAAATGCAATGGTTCCCAATTCAAGCCTTTAAGAGAGAATCAACATTGGTTTACATTTAAAAGCTTCAAAATGCAGAAATAAAGGAATTTTGAGCTCATGAATGAATGTCAAATGGACTCAGCTGAACTCCAATGACCATAGCCTAAGAATAAATTTCTCTCACAAATGGTGATACCCACTTGGGTTATTGAGCTCTAATTGCAAATACATAAAGAAAATAACATGTTGCTTATGCATATTCAGAGGAATGTGTGAGAGATGAAGTACATTGAAACCCTAGATGGAACTCTCATAGCCACAGCCTAAGATGACGCTTTTTTTCTCCACCAAGCAAACCACTTGGGGTTTTGAATTTAAAATGCAAATTCTAGAGAAATGATAAGGTTTCGAACTTGTGAGCTCTCATAAAATGGAGGTTTTAAAGTTAATGACCACAACCATGAATGATATGAAACCCTTTGGAAAACAAAACAAAATGCATAGTTTTCTCCAAGTTTTATCTTCTTTGCAAGTTCCATACATTTCTACATCATGGGTTGAGCCCAGAAAAGGGGGTTATTCTACAGAAAGAAAGAAACACATACGGTGAAGTCATGTCCAAGACCATAGCCATTCTCAAAAAAAAAAAATCTAGTCTACTTGTTCACTCAAGAAGCTCAAGTTGAGCTTTTATTTAAGATGGAAATGCATTTTAAAATGGAGAAATAGAGCTAACCATGACTATAGGTCAATAAACCGGTCCAACCTTGCAGCCAAGCTTCTTCAAAACGACTTGTACAAAGCATTTTCATGGCTGCCAAGCAAGACAAAGGAGAAACATAGAAATAAAAACACACAAAGTACATCAAAAACCAATCATGGATATGGCCTAAAGGCCCATTTTTCACTTTCAAACGAAGGTGAAAAGACATTATAATGCAAGAAAACAACTCACCATCAAATACAGAGGAAGATGCATCAAGAGTTGACATGAAACTAGCTTGACCCCTAGTTTCTGATGATGGCCAAGTGTAGAACATTGTTTTTCCCAAGCTGCCAAGTGAAAAATGATGTTCAAAATGTGAGATAGGGTTGGTTTTTGTGTCAGGGTTTTCCCATGTGTACAATTGGAATGTGATTTTAATCAAAAAAAAATTAAAATCCAAATTCCATATTAATGCCTTATGAGTGTTTTTTCCTAAGTTGACCAATTCCTTAGGCATTCTTTGTGAATTTTAAAGAAAATTAAATACAAACTATACCTTTCCCTTATGTTCTTCATGTGGTCCATATGCACATTGCCAGGTTTCATTAGGCCAAGTTATCAATGCCTTAGTTTTTTATTTGGGTCTAGGGTTCATAATCATTTTTATGATTTTTTACAAGAAAAAACAAAGGTATAGGAGCTTTCACATAGTGTTATGATATTTGCAAAATATTATTTTTTACTCAAACTACAAAGATCAAAATATTTGAACTCAAGATGCAAAATCAAATGTGTTAGGAGAGTTTCTATATTGTTTTATGAAACTACAGTGATTGTAAAACATCACTAATGGTAATGTTTCTATAAATTACCTTAGTGTTTTTTAATGTTTAAATTGTAATTGGTGCACTTAAGTCTTCATGGAAAGTTTCTATTTTGATTTTGAGTTCTTGGGTGGATTTGAAAAAGAGGTGACAAACTGGACTTTCCGTTTTCAGTTCTTGAGCTGTTTGCACCTTATTTTCATGAGTTTTGGATGGGACCTTTGGAGATTGAAAGTTTCCATCTTTTTGATGCAATTTAGAGTAGATTATGGCACTATTTTCTAGTCTTTTTCCATGAGCTCAAAAATTGAAAAAGTTACCATTCTGAGATGCAAATGAAGCTAATTTTCCTATTCTCACCATTGATGTTACTTGATGCCTACAAGTTTGAGAAATTTTAATTTCTTAGGGTTCAAAATTCAGTTTCTTGCTCTCATATTCACTATAGAGAGACTTGTAAACTCATTTGAATCATATTTTGATTGTGTACTCCTTCATCTCAATAAAACAAGAGGCTTATCCTTCCCATTTTCTTGTTTTAAGTTTACAATATCAATTGATGTTGACTATGATTCAAGAGCTGAATTCTCTTTATGTCTTGGTTTTGTAAATTTGTTTTAGGAGTCTATTCTAGTTCAAGTTGTATCTTGTGCTGCATTAGTGAGCCTTTATGTGAAATAATCATGAATAAGGTAGTAGGGGTGGAATTGTGAGAATAAAGCTTTAAAATATATTTTTTGTGAGTACTAAGTTGTCAAGACCACTGAAATTAATGGGTCTATATCTTTCATTGTTGAAACTTCTCTTAGTACATGAAAAGGGATTAGGACTATGCATTGTTACATTTGGATCCACACAGGGATGCATAGGGTGATAATACATTTTATTATAGCTCTATAAGCATTCTTACAGTAAGCAATTACACTGGGCAACTCAAAATTCTGTTACAATATGATCTTAAGCTCCTACAAAACAAATTCTTATCTTCAACTTGCTCAAGATCTCCTAAATGAATTTTTTCAATAACATTAGATACATAGCTCTATAAATAAATATGACATTTAGTAATACAAAAGTATGCAAACCTATCACTACTATTCCCTTTCTTAGTGCTTATTTTCACTCAATAGGGAATCAATTTTTTCAAGTCTTACAAATATGGTTTTCATATATAGATTTATCTTTCTTGAAAACCAAAAAATGAACAATACCTAGATATGTTACAACAAAGGGTTATTCTTCTTGACTAGAAATATGTGTAGATCTGAAAAGTTCTTCACATCTTCATCAGGTTCATAATAGAGTCACCACCTCTTTTTCAGAGGACTGAACTTCAAGCAATATGAAGCTCCTTCAAAGATGAATTTCCTTCTTGGTAATTCTCATATGTAGGAGCCTTGATGAGGTTTTCATTTATTAATTTCTTCATGATGACCTCAAGTGGTTCTCCAAGGGTAGTGTATTTCCACTTAGGGGTATGTGCAGGATCATGATGGGCCAAAAAGTGGCAATATGATGGGTATGTGGCTGATGACCATTTTTTTACCCAAAATTGATGAAATGAAAACGGTTTTTAAAGGAGATTCTCAAATTTCCACCTATATAAATTATGTTTTACTTTGAATTTAATAAATAATTATTATTCATTTTCTATTCAAATTACTACTAAAGTCCTGATTGATAGGCTGATTGAAAAACATCTATAGATTTCAAACGGTATCACATTTTTTGAACCCAAAAAATGTGTCACATTCTATTCTTCACATACTATAGGATTAAAAAAAGAAAAATTGAATTTCATGAAGTTTTGACCAAGTTAAGGTGGCCAAACATACGATTTTTTATATTTTTTAAAAAGTTGTAATAAAAAATTATAATTAATTATTTACTTGGAAAAAAATTACAAAAAAATATCCATCACATTGGGACATGAGTCCTCTACTTATATCTAAAATATTATAAAAAATATTATCATTTTATTGTGGTTAGGGTGGTAAGACAAACACCTACTTCTTATTTTTTCCCTAAAATTTAAGTACCACTGCATTGAAATTTCAAATTTTCACCAAATAGTTTTTTTTTTTAAAACAAACCTAGTAGTTTTAGAAACTTCATTCAATTTGGTCCATATTCTATTCTTACATATTTTTAAAATAATATAGATAACTTATTCAAATTTTTACGTCAAGTTTCCTAACTCTGATTTTTCTAAACTTTTTGCCACTTAAGGGCCTGTTTTTTCCATGATGACCTTGCACATACCCTTAGGGGAGTTTTTGTTTCATTGGGGTGGTTCCCTTTGATCGTTGACATTGTTGATCGCTTGATTGTTTGGCTGATGTGTTGTTGTATTAGCTTGATGATTGTTTTGATGGTGGTTTCTAGTTTTTGCGGTGCGGGTGTGTTTTTACGAGGGGCACTGATGAAAACTTTAGCATTGACAACACCATCATTGGTAATGTTTTGGTTCTTTTCCCATGTATTAGTTTGTCATTGTAATTGGTGGATGGGAAATTTCTCTATTGTTCAAGATATGCAGGTGATCCTCCTTGTGACATAAGGGCTCATTCGATGTTGAGTGCCTTGGAGATGAATTAGTTGTACGTGGTGATACCTTGCACTTTGAGATGAAATGCCAAGGCTCTATTGAGATTGGATATTGGATATGATAGTGTATAATTGTTGTTATTTAGGCATGGTGCATTTTCTCTGATTCGCCTTGGATCACCATCATTGTTTTAGAGCTGATAATTCCTCTAGACTGACATCCATACCAATATTGAATGTGTAGTTTTTGATGAATGCATCTACTATCTCTTGGAATTTTTTTATTCCTAAAGGAAGGTGAGAGAACCATTCCATGGCTTGGCTAGCCAAACTTTTAGGAAATAGTCTCATCATATAGGTATCATCATACGCAACTTGTATGGAATGAACCTGGAATTCCCTAATGTGATCTTCAGGCTTTCCTATCCCATGGTATTTATCAAATTTGGGGATCTCAAATCCCTTTGGGATTGGTTTCATTACAAAACTCCTATCAAATGGATAAGGACACAAGTTGTTGGGTATTTTCATGGTTTTCTTTGAATGAAGATCAAGCACCTATTGCAAGAGAAACTTGATTTGTACTATGACATCATTTTGTAGATCAGAGGGTGGGATGAAAGTTTTTTGTGGTGGTTCAATTGTTGGCGGGATCGGTGGATTGGTTGGTATGTTGATTGTTGGTGTTTACACATTCTGTTGCACCAAGTATGCTTGCAATTGTTGTTGTTCCTATTGTTGTTGCGCTAATAATGCATGTTGTTGAGCTTGCTATTGTTGTTGTTGCATCAACAATGCTTGTTGTTAGGCTACTAATTGGGTTGCTTCTTGTTGCTCTTGGTATTGTTTTAGCGCTTACTGATATGTGTGTTGTTGGGTTACTTGTTGCTATGCAAGATACTGTGCTTCTACCTGTGCATGTGCTTGTGCTTGTGCTTTTTCTTGTTGAGCTTGGTATTGGGCTTGAGCTTGTCCTTGTTCCTAATCCTGGGCTTGTGCTTTTTGGGAAGCTTGCTAACTGGCTCGCTATGCAGCTTGTCAATTTTGTATTTGTTGTAGTACCTTCTAATAGGTAGCTTGCTGAGTGACTTGCAACATAATACTATATTGGTTTGATGTGTTCAAATTTGGTGGTAGTGGTGGTGGAGGTGGATTTGGAATGGTGCTTGTTGTGGTGATGAGATGCACCGTCATATTGATGATTGAAATTTGAGTGGTGGATGGTGTGATTGATATGCTTGGTCCTTGAGAGACCATGTTTTGAGATGTTTTGGGGATGATTCATGATGTGATGGTTGTGGTTTGTGTTATCGGGATGGTTTCCATCTATTGTTGTGATGTTGATGACAAGATGGAAGGATTATGTGTGATGTTTTGATTAACGATTAGAGGGTTGATTTGATTTTGTTGATTGATATTTGGTAAAGGGGGAAGCCCTAAACCAAGAGGTGATATGGATATTGATGTCAAGGAAGGGAGTGGTGGAAACATGGGTGGTATACTAGATGTAGTGTCAAATATGCCCCCTGGTCCAAATATGTCTCCTTCTCCTCCCGTGGTTATGGGGATAGGTGTTGTGCGAAATGACAATGATGGGTCATTAGGATCATGAAAGGTGAGGAGGAAATAAAAATGTGATGGATTTTGTGGGATGGATTGCCCCAAGATGGTGTTTGTGTCCAAATCTTGATTATTCACAAGGGAACTTGTGTTTGTAATGCATTAAGAAATGTGCTCCCTTTGTTGATGATGGGTTGAGTTGGAGCAATGGATGATGTGATTTGGGCGATGGATTGAGTGATGATTTGGAATGGAGGTGTAGATGAGATTGGGGGCATGGATGAAATTGGAGGCATGACCCCAAAAGGTGTTTCCACAATGGTACTCACATCAAAATTAGAAGGGAGTTTAGCCCCTTGTTTTTCTAATTCAAGCATGTATAGTGAGGGATTGAGTCTCATCATGATGTTAATGATTCTATGCCTCTTTGGATTTTGGACCATCTCAGTGATTTCATCTTGTGTCATTCCAAAGGCATTGTTACTGATATCATCTACTTGGACACCTTCCTCTTGATGGTCTTGCAAAAATGGAGTAAGGTTAATCGTGAGACTGCCAGACCCAATGGGATTCATTTTGGGAGTGGTCTGGCTCAAGTCACTTGAAGTAGATGTTTCTTTGTTGGCTTCCACGTTCCTCTTGTGTTGCAATCTAGTTTTCACCATAAAATAGGGATCACTTTTCAAGAATGTAAGAGATGAATCTCTAATTCTTTGCATTAATCTAACTTTTAGGTACAAAAGAGAAAATTTAGGATGATTTAAGGATCAAAGGTATGATGGTGAAATGTGTGAAAGATGGATGATGTGGATGATTGAAATCTTAAAAGATCTTGAGGGAGATGCTAGACTTTTGGGACTTGGATTTCAGATTCTTGGATTTGTTTTGGATTTTGATCTTGGATTTTTGGATTGACCTTGATTTGATTTTGGGTTGCTTTGATTTTGGATAATGAACAAATGGATCACAAGATCTTTGGATGCTATCTATGGGATAAACTTGTTCACCAAATGACAATTTTACTAAGTGTAGGAAGAAGGATGCATCTACTCACACCTATTCAAACAAGATGATAATTTATCTAAGCATATGGAGAAGGATGCATCTACATATACCTAGCTAAACAAGATGATTTGATAATTTTGACTAAGCACATGAAGAAGGATGCATCTACGTATACCTATCCAAAGATGATTTCATGTCTTGATTCAAGGATACCAAGGATTTTGATTATCCAAAAATACTAGCATGAAGGATGGTTTCAAGATTTTCAAGAGTTGTTTTTGGTTTGATGTTTCAAAAGATGGATGAAAGTTCTGATTTTGATCTTAGGTGTACCTAAAAAGACTTGTTTACAAGACCTCGGTTTTGAAGAACATGCTTTAATCTGAACAAGGTGTTCCAATTCCTGAAAAAGATTCGGATTTTGTTGACAAAAGAACTCATACAAATTGGGATTGTTTCTTGAAGCTCTTCTATAAAATTTGAAAAGTAATATTCGTTTGAATTCATAGAGCATTGAGAGATGCTTTTGATGTTCTTTTGGACTAAGAGCTTTTGATTTTGGTTTCTAGATTTTGATCTTGCGTGAAATCATTTGAGACACATGTGTGGGATTCAATTATTCTTAGTTTTTCTCAGTTACTTATTTTTACCACAAACAATCTCTTGATTAGCTTTTGAAACTAGATGTCCAATGTCTTCACTTCTTATCCCATAATCATTTAAATAAGACTTCTCATGCATCAATTTGAAAAAATATTATGATTCACTTGGATTTAAATTTCTTTCTAAAACTAGATATAATGAGAACATGGGACAAGGATTCAAAGATAATGTGAAGTCTACACCATACTTTATTAAAAAGGATTTAGGTTTTCAACATTCTCCTTCATCTACAGTACATCTTCCATCATCTACTATATTTATAACCTCTAATGGTAAGAGAGAAATATTTCCTTTATAAAAGAAAGGAGTGTCTCCTGCTCCTTATCCTCTATCCAAGTAAGAGCATATTTTGTCAAGGATCACCAGAGCCCACTTGATTAGTTTTCCTCCTCTAACACATAAGAAATTTCAAAAAAATAATCAAGTAAGTCAATCTTTTTTGGCATATCATTAAATTCATAGTCATCCTACCAATGAATGTTAGACCTTGAACAATAAAATATAATAACTTCTTGATTTTGGTGTTATCACTCTTTCATGTATTGATGCACCTATTCAATCTAAATTATAAGCTCTCTTTTATGGTGTTGTTCTTCACTATTGGCCTTTGTAGCTCCATGTGTTTACTCATTTCCATTCATGGTGGTAGAATATAATATTCTATCATATTTCATCTATGGTGATAACACAATAGTCTCTATCATGCTTGTCCTTACATATACACTTGGGGGAAAAGGATAACTGGTTGTGTAGGTTTGTATCCTACTTGAGGATACTATCTTCCTTTTTCTTTTCCTTAAAATATTATCATAGAAAGTATTCTAACATTTTTTAATAAGGGGCATATCACCCTATCTATTTCATATATCTACACATGAGCTTTGACTTATTGATATGACCCTTTGGTGGTGGTGTTATTTATAATGCCCCTCAAGGAATGGCTATCAATTTATCCCTCATGACATTAAAATTTATTCTCTCCCTAAGGAATGATTATCAAACCATGAAAATCTACAAAACTAACATAATAGAGCTTTATAAGCATATTAATTTGTGTATTTTAAATGACCACCTAGCAATAACACAAATTTTTAGCTAGTGGAGCCATGTGTCTCATGATTAACCCAACTTAATACAACTTTCTAGTCTTATAAGACCCATCATTTATCAATTTTACGTAGACACTTAGCATAACATAACTTTCTAGCAAATAGATCTATGTATCTCATGAGAAATTTTATTTGTCATTTCAACATTTTAGATGTGTATTTTTGCATTTGATGGATGATGCTTGGTAATTGAGAAAACCTGATATATTGAGGTCTCTTTACCTTTCTAACTTGAATATTTAGGTTTTGTGTACTATTTTTTGTTTTATGTTCCTTGTGTATGTTTTCTTTAGGTGCATATCATGAACTATATTTTTATATTCAGTATGTTTTCTTGATGTATTCCAAATTTTTTCCTTGTGTATTCCTTTTATGCATCAAATTTTCCTTATGTATGCTTTGTGTATAGTTTTATATATACTCCACTAAATTATCATTGAATTCTTTATTTATGATTAAATCTTGTCTTGTCTTGCATGCACTATATCTGCTTCATACGTGGCTTAACATTATTGATTGATGGGATCCTAAGTTCATGGCTTGTACACCCCTCAAATTTGTGTCAACTCACCTCTTTAATGTTTTGATAAATAAATCTATTTTTTTAGTGTGATCATGAATGTAAGATCATACTCTCACTAAAGTTGGAGATAAATGTAGCATTATGAAGTTATTAAGCTTGGCAATTTCATGCTATATTCAAATCCTATTTTTCCGATAACATTAATTATATTGATAATTTATTCATTGTAAGGTTATATTTAGAAAATATCAAGTAAAATCCTTGACATCTAAAAAAAATTGGCCCAAAATCACTCAATCAAGGATGAGGGAATCCTTGACCTAAAGGTGACCTATTTCAAATTTTAATGTTTAAAGGTGTCATTCCTTGGGGATTCAAAAAAAATCCCAAGTCATCCTATAATAGAAAATATCAATTTGTATGCATATATAAAAATATGTTCTTCTCATTTAGACGTTGGAAGCTATTATGATAAATAAAGCACTACTATACTCTTATTGTGAAGATATATAGTTATCATCTACATGCTAGCTATGGTAATCTATTGTGTTTTATTGACTAACCTTTTGCAAGTATTCAATAAATTCAAGCATCCATCAAAAAATAATTGGTGGAAACTTATGGTGTGAGCATCACTTTGACAAGAATTTCATACCTAAGGTAACATTATCCATTATCAATGATTATTTATTCAATTATTATTTATTTAACCTTTGCTCAACCTAGGGCATGCCCACTTTATCATCATTTATTGCATGTATGGAGGTGGAAACACAAAAATAGGGTTTGACTTAGGAAATCCCCTATACACCACAACCTTTCTCCCTCTCTTCATGTGTTTAACCTAGATCTAGAAGTTTCATCAACATAAGGCTACAAGAAACACAAAGAAAACTATAATTTGTCATATCAAGCTTTAAGACCCTAAAAATTAATATCTTTGGCCAAGGGAACCCTCACCCTTAACCCTCAAATTTGGGCCCAATTTTTAAGCACATGTTCAGGTCTTTGTCATCATTTTTTAGATCTATAATTTTTCATCATTTTTTATTTTCATATATATGATAAAATATATTTTCAAATCTAGGGTTTATGTCAAATAGGCTTATTAAATTACACATAAAAATTATCCTCCTTGCAACTAAAGAGAACCAAACCCTAGGAGATTGGCCCTGCCTTGTGGAAGCTAGTCAATCATCAAACTCTAGTTGGTTTGTGTTTGAATGTAGAGGCAAGGAAAGAATTAATCCTAGTTAATCTATTAGTTAGGACTAAGATCACTTTTCTTACACTGCATACACCTTGCACAATAAATAATTATTGTAATTATGTAAAATATATATTTATCTTTGATGCATGTTTAGGAGATGTGTTTTCCACATTATATATTTCTTTATGTCCACTTGTAAAGTTGTGTGAGATATTGGTTAGATATTGTGTGTGTGTGTGTTAAACATGGAAAAACAATTTAATACTAGAAAAACCTAGAATGAAAAAGTAAATATTGGGGTTAATGGGTTTGTACACTCATGGTATTGAGGCACATAGTTTTATCTTGATCAATCTGTTGTTTTATGTGAGCTTGAGTCTTTAAAAGTAAACATGTGTTTAGTGGTTGGGGTTGCTTGGTTGGTTAATTAGTTATTTGGATTGGTTGTTATTGCATTGAGCTCTCTTGTTGAGTGCATATGCGAATCATTCCATGTGATGTGTTTCTACATTCTTAGACATATGGAGGATGCATTAGACGAGATTGGTGTTTTAGCTTCATTGTTGAATACTACATTGAGTGTGGATGCTTTTGGAGGCTTTTTTTTTGTATAGTACATAATAAAATGAGGAATTCCATATCTCCTGAAAAAATTATTTGTGACATAGCAAATAATAAATACATTAGAGATACAACACAAAAATAATCAACTCATATTTTATGATTCTTATCACTAGTCTTATGAAAAAATGGACTCTAGAGGATACCATGATATCTCTTGAAGACCTCTCCTACTTATGGTGGGGATGGGTTTTAATGGAAAATTGAGTTTAAAAAGGATAGGATTACAATGACGCTAATGAATGTTATAAACCAAGTGGAATTTTTTAGAATTTGTGTTGATAGTTAAATGATTGGGTTAAAGTTATTAACTTGCATAGAAAGATTTAATGAATGCTTCTTTTATGTCATTCACTAATTATATTGATTAACCCCCTTTTACACTCTAATAAGGAACATAGATTTTCAGAATGGTAGATTTCCAAAACAAGTTATTATGTAGTTACTTTTATTTGTATGTAGAAAATAAACAATAGAGTAAATACATATTTTTTCTTTATAGAAAAAATGAAAATGCATCATAAAATACTTTCTTTATGGCTTAGTAATGACTAAACCACTACCAAGCCATAAGGTAAGTGTGTTATATGCAATATGGAACAAGAAGTGGTTTTAGCCAATTTTTTCTACCTCATCTTTGTGCACATGACCCTATATCAAATTCACAATTGTAAAGAAAATGGAAACCATTTCTAGAATTGTTGAAATAAACTTTTTCCTTTTAAAATTAAAATACTAATTTGGGGTCAAATTTACTTTTTTGTGACCATTTTTTGCTAGCTGAAGGGATTAAAAAAGAAAAAAAATAACCTTGATGTTTTATGAATGGCATAAGCCTATTTAAATTTAGATGATTTAATTATCACACCCTAGAGATTTCAATTTACCACTTGAATGGATAATGAAGGGGTATCTTGTCAATGTATATGCATTACATAGACATTCTAATAAGATTTTGTTAATTGTGCACGCAATTCATTACACACTTGACAATTATTTTGAATCTCTTAAGGAAATTTTGACGATTTCAAGGGTAAGGAATAATACATATAAGCTACCTATGAATATAGGGATCACCAATTATACCAAATCCATTTATAATAAAAGAATCCAGAGAAATTTGAAAATAAAAAATGAACAAACTAAGCCCTCTTTGTTGTCTCCTTAGGCTTGTCAAGAACAAAAGGGAACTCATAACTCTCATCCTCCACCAAAAGCAAAGCAAGAGCATGATAACCCTTATCTTTTGTATGTTCCAAAGCAAAGAAAGTTCCATCTCTATCTTAGAAAGTCAAAGTAGAAGGTTCAATTTGATGATAATATTACTATATCTTCTAAAAGTAAGACACCATTTATTGAATTCGAGACATCAATTTGATCTTTACTAATATTTATATACTATTAACCAATCATCATTCAACGTGTGTCATAGTTTTTCAAATAAATTATCATTATTCTATATTCAATTTTCAAAACATTATTTATTTAAGTACATTTATCATTCCTAACTATATTATCTAAAATAGATTGTAAATATTGATGTTATTTAATTACTCCATATTTATTTTAAAGAAATTTTATTTCCCCATTTAAATAAAAGGTTATTTTATTTTCCTTTAAAATAGAAGTAATAAACTCTCCATTTTTAATATTATGTAAGGAAATTGTTTCCTATAAGATATATTTTATTATTGCTTTTAATATACTCTCATTTCATATTGTATGTTCACATCCATTCAACTTGAAGTAAAGAATTCATGCTTTCCGTTCACATTTAAGATGATGTGAACGTGAAGCAAAGCGATCTTAGTTTTACATTCTATATATTCATATTTGACTAAGATTGATTAATAGAGAGTACTGTTCTAAGTCACGAAACTTTCACTTTCTGATCTCGACAAACGCACTCAACTCTCAGACTCAAACCCACGCAATCCATGCCCTTGTCCCCCAGGGCCCCAATTCAAGTCTTCTACGGAGGAAAGTTGGAAGCAGCATACGTTACAGAAGAATTAAATGATATAAACATGACCCAACAAGTGACAGACGAAAATACAGATTTGAATAAGTGGGCAACGGCGCGCGGCCATCAATCCATGTGCAATGGTGCTTCACTTACATAATGTAATCCAACTTTCCAACAAAACTAAAACTTTGAACAGACGACAGTGCAGTCAATTGCGTGTTGCCGGCTCGGAAGGTACTCAGACTAGGTATTTTTAATTTGAGAAGTTTCTGAATTGATTTGTGTGACTAACTGTAACAATCGCGTGTAGTCATTGTACAGAAAAGTCGATGGATGTTTGACAAAGCTATTCATACATTATAAACCATCTATACCAACAATAATTAAATCAGCAGTTTAATTATTGGTATAGATGAACATTAGTTATTGTTTAAACTTTGTGTGTTTTCAAGTGTAAGTTAATTCTGGATTGAAACCGTGTAAATTTTTTTGTATAAACGTTTCAGATCATGCACCATGATCTATCATCAGGATCATAAACAGTGTGTGTGCTTTTTTAAATAAAAAACGTACTTACTATTCTTCATGGACTGTGGAAATATTATACCTAATAGGATTAGGATGTCTGAATTTTATATATTTTTGGAGTAGAGGTAATCGATTAATTATTCACAAGTTTATTTCTGATATGATTGTGATAATCATGTTACAAAACATGGATCAAATAAATATTAGACTTGGGAACTTGTTTCTTAATCTTAGTACTTATCTTTTAGACAAATATTCTTGATATTAATTATATTTGTTTATCAAAATTAAAATGTGAAATTTTAATTTAAAATATTTAATAAATAAATTATTAATAATCTGATCGGTTAATATCTTTTTGTATTCTCTTGTGATTGACTAGTATATTTTATATCTGATTATAATCTTTTTTTTTTTTTTTTTTTTTTTAGACTGCAGGAATCGGGTAGCACGACCCCCTATAAACTGCAGTGCGCCTGGTAAACTTTTTAACGTGACCGGCGGCGCTGGCGCGACACGCCCTCCGGTACCACGGGACGAGGGGAGACTAAAACTCGTGACCAGCAGAGCCGCAACGGAATTACTTAGCCAACCGAGCTAGGGCCCCCGCCCTATCTGATTATAATCTTCATATATATGGAAAATAGTAATTAATATTCCAATTTCTATACAAAACAAAAATTTAATCATAGCTGAAAACCTTGCCATTGTTGATATCTTTTTCCTCTGCAAACTCTAAAGCGCGCCAACTTATTTATACATGAGAAATGAGAACAAAATAAATATATTTGAAATTTGGATTGCGATCTGCTAACTACTATTGATAACAATTTCATAAAATATTTAAAAAGCCAGTTGGATTGGATTGACCAATTTGTACATATTGGTCGTTCGCAGCACCTAGCCATGTGGCACGTACGTCTTATTAATGCCCGATTATGGCGGAGGGCATTCTTTATTTCTCCAGACTTCTTATACATCAGCATTCGGTGCAGGTTCTTACTATAGAAGATCGAACGAGGTCAACTTCCATGTGGAAACTTGGGCAATTATAACACCAAACAAGTAAAGCTAATTGTTTCTAATGAAACAGTTAAGCCATTGACAAACACATACACCAAACAAGTATTCGATATTTAAATTTACGATTTCTTTTTTCTTTTAAAGTTAGGAATGCGTTGGCGGGCTGCAAGTTGATCACCTAACAACTCTTGCCACCAGTAAATTTCTGTGACAAGCCTTTCTTATTCGACCAACATGTTCAGGTTTAACTTAAATTCGCATCTCTTCTAATATTTTTCTCCCTCTACAGAGATTCAAGAAATACAATTTCATTACTCCAGCAGGAGACAAGTATTATATATATATATATATGTTTTATTGTTCAATTTTATATATCATTTTTAAAAATAGATAAAATAAAATAGGTGGAATAGAATCACATTCTAAAGTCAAAATAAACTAAAAGTCGATAATAATATATATATTTTAATTGTATATTAATTGTAATAAATAGAAAACTTAAGAAACAAGAAAAAAAATCTAATAGGAGGTAGATCACAATCTTCGTGATTGCCTCACCTTATCGACAATTCATAACCATTAGAGGGGATCCCAACCCATGTTAGCAAAATCCTCATTAGTTTACTCATTGTGAGCATCATTTAGAGAAGTTGAATCATTTGTGACTGGAGAAATAGCTAATGTCAATGTAAGAAATTTAAAATTGTATTTCTATAAGTTTGTCAAGTAGTGAATACTAAAAGTGCCAATAGTTATCTAAAATAGGGAAGAGAAAAATTCCATTATTATTAGAGAAGATATAAAGTAAATAAAGCATAAGGTCCATTATTAGTAGAGAAGATGTAGAGTAAATAAAGCATTTAGAGAAGTTTTATCATTTGTGACTAGAGAAATAGCTAATACCAATCTAAGAAATTTACAATTGTATTTCTATAAGGTTGTGAAGTAGTGAAAGGATAACAAGAGTGTAGTAATAGTCCTTAAGGTCTTCATTATGATGGAAGAGAACCATGAGAGCTATGAGCATGTTGAGAATAATGGTTGCATCCATGTTATCCTTAGGAGGGGATTAGCACCTTTGATGAGGAGAGGTTTGAGGGACGTAAGAAACCATGCAAGGATCATTACATAAGCAATATAGAAATACTTATAAATAACCAAGCTCTAGTGAAACCTTGGTGTCTTGTACTTGGATCTTCCAAATAATATTGGAATCAATTCTACATATAGTATACTTATCAATAGAATGTCCTAAAGAAAGAGTTGAATATAATATTATGGGTAAGTTGTAGTCACCAACTTAGTTGTGTTTGGACCTCATATTAAGATATAATTTGGAGTGTATTATTTCTAATAAGGATCATTGTATTGTATTACTACCTTATGGGTTTGATCTATTTTTTAGATACACTAAAGTACTTCTATTATTTATTTATTTTCATTTCTTTTATATTTGATTAATTCTATATTTCTATGTAGGCTCTCGACAACTGCTATAAGAGTTCTTTCAATGGAATAATGCAAATAGGTTTTTTGCTAATGTTTTACATCTAAAAATTATTTTCTCACAAATTCAATCATATTTTGCTTAGGGCATCAAAAGAAGGTGAACTTGGATTCATTGGAAAGAGGATTGATAGTTTTCCAAAAAGTGGTCATATTACAGATAATGATTTGTATCAATGGAAATGTGATTGCCTTAACTTGACCTTAATCAAAAAATTAAAAATATTTATGAAGCATGACTTATAGAAAAAACAATCTCAAAAATTGGGTGAGGAAATCAATTTCTATTTTTTATAAGTGCATACAAATGTTTAAATCTATCATTATATATTATTTTTCTTTTATATTTGTGGTTCAATTGACTGTTGCAGATTAAATGAAATAGAAATTCCATGGAAGAGTGGCTTAAGTTCATAAAGCCTTACTATAAATGTAAATTTTGAGATATATCACTCTTTTATTAATTAGAAGGTGAAGCTAGAAGATGGTATAATTTTTTGTTTATATTTCTTTAATATTTTGAAGAAATGGATCAATTTTTCTTAGATAAATGAATACTAAAAGTGTCAATAGTTATCTAAAATAGGGAAGAGAAAAATTCTAGTATTAGTAGAGAAGATATAGAGTACAAATAAAGCATAAGTTCCATTATTAGTAGAGAAGATATATGGTAAATAAAGCATTTAGAGAAGTTTTATCATTTGTGACTAGAGAAATAACTAATGCCAATCTAAGAAATTTAAAATTGTATTTCTATAAAGTTGTGAAATAGTGAAAGGATAACAAGAGTGTTATGATTGTCTTTAAGGTCTTCAATATAGTGGAGGAGAACCATGAGAGGCATGAGAAGGTTGAGAATAATGTTTTCACCCATAATATCCTATGGAAGGGATTAGCGCCTTTGATGTGGAGAGGTTTTAGGGACCTAAGAAACTATGCAAGGATCATTACCTAACCAATATAGAAACTCTTACAAATAACCAAGCTCTTTTACAACCTAGATGTCTTGTACTTGGATCTACAAAAGAATAATAGAGTGAATCTTACATATAGTATACATATCAATATAAGGTCCAAAAGAAAGAATTGAATATAATATTATGGGTAAGTGGTAAGTGCAAGAATTTGTGTTTAGATCTCATATTGGTATATAGCTTGGAGTGTGTTCTTTATAATGAGGAGCATTGTATGGTATTATTACATTAGGGTTTTGATCTATTTTTTAAATACACTAATTTACTTATATTATTGGTTTTGTACATCTATAAATTTTATTATTTGATTAATTGTATATTTCTATGTAGGATCCTAACAACTGTTGTACGAGTTCTTTTCATGGAAGATTGAGAACAATTGTTTCCTAATATTTTACATTTAAAAATGATTTTCTCACAAAGGCTATAATGTTTTACACAGAGTGTTAAAAGAAGGTGAAATTGGATTCAAACAGGATTGAGAGCTTTCCAAAAAGTGGTCATGTCAAAAATTTTGATTAGTATCAATAGAAATATGATGACTTAAACATTATTTCAATCAAGGAATTAAAAATATTTATGATGCATGACTTATAGAAAAAAAGTCTTGAAAATTGGGTGAAGAAATAAAATTGTATATTTTAGAAGTACATATATATGTATATATTGGTGGAAACCACTGAGCCCGATATCACCATCTAAAACAAAAAAACCTTCATGAATAGAGAGAAGCAATAGGTTATTTCACCAAAAGTGAATGAAAATTGAGATGTTGTAAAATACACAATGTACAACCTCTTAAAGGCATAAAAAAAGAAATAGGTGTAAAACTACTCAATAAGAGAAAAACCACCCAGATAATTAATCCTAAGATAAAATTAATCCTACACTAACACCCCCCCTTAAGTGCAAACTTGTGGAGAATTATTATGCAAAATGAAATGTGAGATGGGTCCCAACTACAAAACCATGTTAGGTACCCATTTGCAACTACTATGCAATACAATGCAATCTCTCACAACCAGAGGAAAGGAGAAAAACCCCGTGGAAAAAAACTCCTCTCCAAAAGAGACAAAAAAAAGCTAAAAAGAGAGGAAGTTGGAAAAGTGAAAGGACTTCACGAGACCCCCCAAGGAAAAATCATGTCATGGATCTTAGAAAGATACAAAAAGAGAAAAACTATTTATCCCCCCATATAAAATGTTGAAGATACCCCCCATTATGAAGAAACTCCTATGTTGATCTTAGAAGTCCAAAGAATATCCCATTTTTGCAAACAACATGCCTCCCTTTAGGGAGAAGCAACCAGTGATACAAGAGAAACTCCAACTCTGAAAGAAGAGAAGGGAGAGGATGAATCAATATGAAATATGCCTCTAAAAATTGTCTAGGTGCCTCCATGTAACAAAATATCACATCATGATCAGGTGCAACCTCAACTGAAGAAGGTGAATCAACAAGACCATGTGGAAACTTTGAATCAAAAATATCCAAAGACACAAATGGTGTGAGAACAGTGTAGATACTACCATCAAAAGGAAGGGATATATACTCAAAAGCATCATCCAAATCATAAATGTGAGATTCACAAAAAAATTTTGCAAGACCTATCAAGTGACTATCCCACAAAGTAAGATCTGAAGGATCAAAAACATCCTGATGTGTTGAAGAACCAACCTTTGAAGCAATAGGAGATGAATCAACATAGGTTTGAAGAACTCCAAAGTTCAAATGACCAATCTCTCTTGAGGATTTGCTATCAATATTAGCAAGAAGGGTGTGAGGCTTGTAATCATCATCATCTACAAAATGATAAAAGGAATAGAGACAAGACTCAAGATTAGCTTCACCAACAACAATGACTTTTCTAGTATCAGCCTCTTTGATGAAAATAGAATCTATGGTGAACTCTACAATCTTAGGCACCTCACCATGAGTAATATGATAGATACATATAGTAGATTTGTGTGCAAATCAAGAATACACAATGCATCTCTAAAAGAACCATCACTAATCTCAAAATTTTCTACCCCCACAACATCCAAAAGCTTACTATCTCCTAACAAAATATTAGAAGTATCAGTAGGATGAAGAGGAAAAAAAGGATAAGGAGTAAAACCCATGTGGTGAGATGCTCCTAAATTTAAAAACCATATATCACAACAAGAATGAACTACAAAATTTACCAATGCATGTCCTTTACCCATGTAGAGCTATCTTCTTTACCACTTGCAAATTTTGTATTCCCTGACTATATAGGTTTGGATGATGATGTAGATGAAGATGTAGAGGCTATAGACGAAGGAGTCACAGATGAGGGAAATGGAATATTGTTCTTCTGAAGAAGATGTAAAAGCTCATTAATCTTCTTTGTATAGCAATGGTGTTCATCATGCCCTTTCTTCTTGCAATACACACAATTGAACTTATCCTTCTTAGGCTTGTCCTATTTTGAAGAGGTGGAGGACTCATTAGAATTTTTCTTAGGCTTAGATTTCTTCTTCCCTTTGCTTTGAGATCGTACTACAACCCCCTCGAACCGGGAAAATTTGGGTTGCTCCCTCATCAAGTGGTCACAGATAGTCTCAAAAGAAGGAATTTGTAATGCATTACCCAAAGCATCCATGGTGGAGTAGAAGGTAGAAGAAAAAAGTTATAAATGGACCTCTTAGCTTAGAAAAAATCTAAACAATGGAATTCTTATCAGTTTTTCCCTTCCCACATCCTGCATATTGTTACCTCACAAATTTCAACTTGACTAGGAAATCATCAATGGAAGCAAATGCATTAGGGGAAAGAGAAGTTAATTCTTCCTCTAGTTGCAAGGCACATAACTCACTGACCTAACCATACAAGTTTTGTAACTCATCCCATACCTCCTTGGTTGTATTACACTCTTCAATATGGAAAAGAAGACTGCCAAAAATATGCAAGGATATCAGACCTATAGCTTCGTCACACTTGTTTCAGTGGGAAATGTTTCATACTTACTAGTAAAAGTGGGTTGGATAACACTTAGTGTGGACCATAAACCCTTAAATTGGAGAAACCTACACATTTTAATCTTCTAGGTATGGTAGTTTTTGTGGGTTAACAATTCAATTGAATCAAGAGTAGCCATGAAAACAAAAGGAAAAAATACACCAAACTGAAATCTCCAAAAATTATCAACCAATTCAGCCTCTTCAGATTTATATTTCTAACATACAAAAAATATCACTCAAGGAATTAAAAGAGGACTGAATTTGAAATTTTTTGTGAAAAATAATTGTACACCTATTTTTAGTAGATTCCCACACCACATGAAATGAAAATGAATGCACAATTCTCTACAACATGACAACCTCTTCACAATCTATGAGACTTGCTCACACCAACCAAGCACACTACAATGTTATTTAAATAGAAAAAAGATACCCCACTCAACTAATGTGGGATAAATGTTCCCAAAATAACTTTAAAAGAAAATGGGCCCACTTCCTCTAAAATCGTAATGTGAACAAAGAAAATTGAGTCACAACTTCTCTTATTCACACCTAAAAGGGGAATGAATGAAGAGGAATCTAATTTCTCAATGTTCACACTCAAGAAAAATTTCGTTAGATTCCAATTCAATAGAGATTGAAATCTATCAAAGGAGATTGTTCCTAAGGCTATAGATTGATAAAGAAGATAAACTATTGATGCAAAACTAAAGAAATGCAAAATGTTTGAAAACACAATGTGATATGAGAAATGAACTAGAAATGTAAATAAACTATAATAGAAATTAATGAGATTGAAAAGGTGCACTTTGAAACTAGAAAGTGATAGAGACAAGCTCTGGAATCATGTAAAAATAATTGTTAAAGCCAACTAGGAAACATATGCCAAGCTAGGCACCTTAGTCCTATTTCGAGGAAATTTTGTCTAAATAGGTTTTAGACAAAAGGGTGTTGAAAACTACATAAACCACTTTCTAGGCCTAGCAGTTAGACTAAATCAACACTGGTGGTGACTTAGTACACTTCTATATTTTAGGAAATTCAATGGTGTAATCTATAGGACCCAGTTTGCACTTCAGCTCCTGACATGTTTTCGGATCCAAAATTGCAAAATCTGACCTGTAGGTGTTCTCCAAGCTTCTTTTAGGGTTTTGACCACTTTGAATGACTTTGATGAATTATTGATAGATTCTTACACCTTTCTCTTTGACAAATCTACACATAAGACTTGCAAAACACATGCAAAGAGGGTAAAAAGTGTTAAGGGTTGGTGAATAGGGGTTTTCCTTGTTCAAACCCTAGTTTGGTAATTAAACCCTTGAAAATGAAATGAAATGAAATGAAAAAAGAATGATGAATGAACAACATGCAATGCTACAACTCACCAATCCCTTGAAGTAGAAATTTGAAGATATGCAAGTAATGACTTCAAAGTGCTTGAATACTCTAGTAGGCAAAATGCTTGAATGAAAAATCACTTGATTGCTTTATTAGAAAATTAAGAAAGTGTTGGAGATTAAGGACGATGATAATGAGAGGAAAACACTATATTTATATGTCATTATGCAAAATTTCCCGAAAATACCACATCATAGGCCAACCTCAAGGCTTAGAAAATAATATCACAAGAATTTTGAAATAATTTTAATTTTTGAGCTAAATGGGACTAAGTCGCTCCTAGTGGAAACTTGATTCCACGTAGCCATTTTAAGTGGGTGTCAGGAATTAAAGTGTATTAAATGATGTTTAATGGGATTATTCTCAAAAATACACTTAAGTAGGGCCTGTAAGTTATGGAGACACAAAAAGTAACCCTTCTACTTTTTCATTTACAAGCCCTCCTAGTGGAATTTGGCTTGATGTTTTCCTAGGTCTAATATTGTAATGCGGTTAACACATTCACATTAGCTCTTGGACCCTTGAGAATCATTAAGAATTCTAGGACATCTTGTAAAGGTTTTGTGTAGTGTTGTAACTCACTTTCACATTTTTCTAAGACCCTTTCATCAAAATTCACTTGAATAACTCGTTTTTATTACTTAACAAGTCTTATTTCAAAGTGTTATAAACTTTTGTAACCCACTTTCATGTTTTTCTAGACTTTTCATCACTAATTCAATCCTTTCTCATGAATAAATGACCCTTTAATACACTTTCCCACCGTTTACAAGTGTTTTTTTGAGGATACTCCCATTGGACAACATTTAATGCCCTGTAATTCCTGACACCCACTTAATTTTCTTAAGTGGAAGTAAGTCGCTAATAGGGGAAACTTAGTCCTTTTTGGCACAAAACTCAAAATAATTTTAAATTTTTAGTGGGATTTTTCCCTCTGACCCTTGAGGTCGGCCTGTGATGTGTTATTTTTGTGAAATTTTACTAAAATTATGTATAAATAAAGGTTTTTCTCCTAATTTTTCTTCTCCTAATCTCCTACAAGCTCCTAGTTCATAAAGAAATCAATCATTCATTAACTTAATCATTCTCAAGCAATCAAGCAATCAAGCATTATCAAGCCATCCATTGGAGCACTTCATTGCAAATATTCAAATTTCTACATCAAGGGTTTGGTAAGTTTATGACATTGCATGTTCTTTATTTATCACTTTCTTTCCATTTAATTTCATTTCATAGGGTTTGATTACCAAAGTGTGTTTTGACCAAGGAACCCCGTATACTCTAACCCTCAACCATTTTTCCCCTTTTGCATGTGTGTTTGCAGAATTTGTATGTAGATTTTTCAAGAAAATAGGTTTTGAAAAGTGGTCAAGAAGTTTTCAAATTCAATCAAGTCATCACAACCCTAATTCAAGCTTGGAGAGACTTTTTACCCCATTTTTTGTAGAATCAAATGTGGACACCTATCAAGAAAGAAAGTGTAGACCTAAGGCTACAAGATTTTGTCCTAAAATTCTTGAGCTTTACAGGAGGACTAAGTCGCCACTATTGGTGGATTAGTCTTGCTTCTGGTCCTGAAAAGTGATTTTGACATTTTTAGACACCCATTTTCTAGATTCCTATTTTGGAAAAGTTTCCCAAAACTGGGACTAAGTTACCTAGCCTGGCGTAAGTGTACCAATCAACATTTAAAATTAATTTTTCATGATTCTAGTATCTCCCAACATCAAGTTTCAGATTCTAGGTATGCCTCTTTCATTCTATTCTATTATTTCACCATTTACTTGCATATTTAGGCATTTCTATATATCACATGTATTTTTCAAACAGGTTTCATTTCTTATGTTTTTACATCATTAGATTATTTCATTTTCATATTAGAGCATTAGTGCATCCTAATTAGACATAATACATCTTAGTTACATTAATTTTGAGTGTAGAAATTGCCCATTTTGGCCCATCTCTTTTTCCTTTTAGGTGTGAAACCCTAAAAGTGCAAGAAAGAAGTTGGGTGCCAAAATCATTGTCCACATTTTGGTGAACCCAACTTTTGAACATCTTTGCTTCTAATTTTTAGTGCATCCTAAGTTTCATTTGCATTGCATTAGGCATTTCATTGTTTAAATTGCATCTTAGGGTTTTCAAAATTGAATTATTGAAAAGCTTCAATAGTTTTCATTTTTTCATTAAAAACACTAAGCATTATGAATTTCATAGAGTTCCTACTTTTGTGCATCTGAAAACCATAAAATTGCACTCAAATTTTTTGAAAAATCTCAAAAACATCATCAGTAGGACATTGCTACACTGGGTGACTTAGTCCTCCTGCATATTTTGCATTGAATTTTCTGGTAAATTTTGGGTATTTTCTACACTTCTATTTGATCTTTCTTCATACTATCATATTTTATAGATTTGTTGTTTTATTCTCTTTTTAGCATATTACTTTACTTTCATTCATTTTCATCATGGATTTTTTCTTTAATAATTTTTGGAATTCATTGAAATCCCTTGTAGACATGTCCAATTGTTCCTTTGGTTGTGATCCTAATGACCTTGAGCTTCCTCGTGCTCCTTCAACTCCTAACAAATTTCTGCCTCATGTTGTTGACATCATTGAAGAAGATGTTGATAGCATGAACAAGTTCTTAAATGAATGTTTTGATAATCTTGAAGCCAATGTAGCCTTCTACCCATCCATGAAACATGAACAAACCTTCCTATTGTTACACCTTCTACTAACTTTGGATACCTAATCCCAAAACAAGTGAAGGACCTAAGTTCCCTCCAATAGCTAGACCTAGTTCCTCTACCCAACCAACTCATTAACCATTTTATGATCATAAAGTTACAAACAAACCAATCAACCTTGAAGAAACATATGGAAAAGGATTTACTATATTAAGCAAACAAGGTTGTGACACAAAAAATGAGCATAACATTCACAACATCTAGAACAAAAACCAATAGAACAAAACACAACAAGATTAGGATATCAAGATCCTCCTCATACAAACAAGCCTCTTTTTGAATATTGGAGACTTCGAGATGATGGTACATTGATATTTGATTCCCCTCCTGACTTGAACATTCTCCTTCCATGTGAACAACCATTGACTGATTCTAATGATAAGAATGCTAGGATCCCCATGGGTCCTCTTCCTCCTTCCATTCATGAAGAGGAGAATCTAGTAAATGAAAATGACCTTATAAATTAAAAAAACTCAAGTTTCCTCTCCATCCACCACATAAATGTGAAAAGAAACTCCAAATTTTCTTAAAAGAGGTCTCATTCTATTACCACCTAGGAATAGGTTGGTAATCCATCCTAAATATTCTAACATACCATTTTTCAAATACCATCATGTTCTTGACCACTGAACTGATGAATGTCGGACATTGAATGACACACTGAATAAGTATCACTTCACCGATACTGATTGTTATCTTGTCATTCCATAATTCCTTCAACCAACTCCTCTCATCATGCAATAATTGTATAATTTTCCATTCTCATTATTTCATGATCTTTCCCATCACCCACCTCATCTCCTTCTTGTCTTACACTCAGTGGTGGAAAGAAGTTTTTATCCTTTTTCTAGTTATGCATTTTTCCTTGTCTTTTAACTATTATATTTCTCTTCCACTTATATCAGTTAAGCTTGTGAAGCCAATAACCTGGTTAATGGTTGACTTGCACTTGCATTCCTAGCCCCTTTTACAATTTTAATTTCTATGTGTGTATCATGCTCCCCCATAATGTGTGTTTGATGTTCTCACTCTCTTTGTGCATTTCCTCTATTCTCCATTCTTCTATATGTCATACATTGGTTTTGCTTTTCCTTTTCACTTTTGTTTTGTGTTTTCCTTTTGGGGGTGACGCAAAGCATTGAGATTCCATATGTCTCTTCCATGTTGATCCAAATGGTCCCTTTTCATTTCTACTTTTCCTTTTTCTTTTTTTTTCCTTTTGAGGATGAGGCAAGGAATTGAGATTGCAATTTCTCCTTCATGTTGACCCAAAATATTTTCATTTTATTTCCACTTTTCATTTTCCTTTGCTTGTGTTTTCCTTTTGGGGATGACACAAAGTGTTGAGACATCAATGTCTCTTCCATGTTGACCCAAAATGATTTTTTTTTTCTTTTTTTTTCGCTACCTTTGTGTCATTCTTCTAGTTCTACGTGTTTTGGGAAATGATGACAGTTTTGAGCTCTTTAATCAAACCATTGCAACAATGAACATATCTAACTACAAATCCATAGATACCTTACGTGTTTGGTGTGTTCCTTTCTATGGGGTAACCTCCCTTTCTTTTGTTTTCTTTTTCGCTTATATGATGCAACCTTACTTAGAAACATATGACTTTGCATAGAGGCTACTTTAATGTAATTGCTCATAGAGCAATGTGTAGCAATTCCTTTAAAATGGGGGCATACATTGGCATTCTTCATTTTTAATTTTTGTTTTCTTGGTTCTTAGTGTAGCCTTGTCACTTCATATGATGCATTTTTCACTTTGTGGATAATGTTGGGTATGATGTCATTCATAAGTGTGATCTATCTTAGCATATTACATTCTTCATAATGGCCTGATGCGATACACTGCATCCCCTAAGTTGTGAATATTCTATTATTTGATTGGTCCCCTCTTGGAGACATTTAGACACAATTTTCCCTAAGTGATAGACCTTGCATGAACTTAACAAGATTCATCTGAACTTTTTTTTGCATTTTACATTTTCACATTTTGCTTTTTTACATGGCCACCTTGCATAGCATAGCTTGCATGCCTGTGGTACCTTTACATTTTTTCATGAGTTCAAAGCATACAAATCTTTGCTTGTCTCATGAAGCACAAATTGAAATTGTCTTTGTGGCACCTTATTAAAGTTATGAAGAGGTATAACTTTAATATGGTTTAGTGGGAAAGCCCATCCAATGGCATAAATTTTCCCCATAAGCCACCTGCTTGTGTGAGTGCATACCAACTAAGTGTATGTTTCTAACCATTTGGGCCTTCTCACCCTGTGGACAACCAAAATTTTTGTGGCCCCAAAGTGAGTATACCTAGTGTGAACCTTAAATCTGCATTACTTCAAACAATGACCACAACTAGCTTAGTTAGTCAATTCCAAATAAACAAACCCAAGATTCCTATGAAACACTTAACCATGCTAAAATATGAAAACTAAATAGAACAAAAACAACTAAATGAAAGCACATAAAAACATGATCAAACCCTATCCCATAGTGGATTGGTGCTTATTTTATGCGGAAAGAAGCCCTTTCCCAATCCTTGATAAGCTTCTTGATGATATGATGAAAAAGATTCAAATGCTTAAGATTGTTTCTCAAGTTATGGAGGATTAATACAATAGAGGAGGCCTATTTTTATAACCAAGAAGGATGGAAGAATGCAAAAATGGAGGATGTGGGACTAATATTTAGCCAATGACAAGATGTCACTTGCAATGATGTGAGAGGATGAGGGGTGAGAAAATTTTGACAAATGTGCCAATAAATGACATTTGGTGGCTTTTCAAATTTGAAAGTTGGCTTGTTGGAGGGAGAAGAAAGGGTCTTAAATGCCAAGTGGGGGACATGTAAGAGGGGATTTAATGCTATGTTGGAAGGGAAAATTCATTTGAGAGGGAGATTTGAAATGGGGGAATATTCCACTATCATGCCATGTTGAGAGAAAATAGATTTAATAAATTAATTAAATTCATTTATTTGTGCAAGTGGAAAAAGCTAGAGGATGTGACATGAATTAAGATTATATTTAATCATGATTTCATTAAATAAGAGGAGGTTAGGTGACATGACCCATTTGATTTAGATTTATGGATTAAAATAAATGAAAAGGAGATGGAAAATGATTTGGACTTAGTTAAATAAATATTTTGATTTATTTAGCTAAAGGGGATGATGTTAGTGTTAAAGATGAATTTATTTAATTTTTATGGAGGAATTTAGAGATTAATCAAATAAACTTGATTTATTTGATGAATGGATGAATATGACTTAATTAAATGCATGATTCCAATTTTGCATGTCTACACTTGGGCTTTCTCACCCAGCAAACAACCATAAGTTTCATCACCCCAGAGTGAGTACACATTCCTTTTTTTCTAAACAAATAGCCTAGATCTAATCCACAATGAGTTGGACATATGATCAAAGCTTTCTCCCATATTTTCTCATCATCATGTGTGTTCCTTTGTGTTCATGTATGATTTTCCATGGGATTGTGATCATGGGGGCATGATCAAACCTCTTGATTATTGTTATCTCATCTTATCAAATATTAGTGCATTTATACCTTTCTTGGTTGCATGATTAGATACTTTAGTGTGAGTTTGAAGCAATTTCATCCTCTCACTAAAGTGGGGGATAACTATGGACATGGAAAAATTAACCCTTCTACTTCTTCATGTTCAAACCCCCCTAGTGGACTTTAGCTTGATTTTTTCCTAGGTCTAATGTTGTAACGTGGTTAAAACATTCACATTAGGTCTTGGACCCTTGAGAATGATTAAGACTTATAAGATTTCTTGTAAAGGTGTTGTGAAGTGTTGTAACTAACTTTCACACTTTTCTAAGACCCTTTCATCAAAATTCACATAAATAACTCCTTTTTATTACTTATCAATTCTTATTTCAAAGTGTTGTAAAGTGTTGTAACACACTTTCATGATTTTCTAGACCTATCATCACTAATTCAACCCTTTCTCATGAATAAATGACCCTTTAATACACTTTCTGGTTGTTATCAAATGTGTTTTTCAGGATACTCCCATTGGAAAACATTTAATGCTCTATAATTCCCAACACACACTTAATTTGCTTAAGTGGGACTAAGTTTCCAGTAGGGGTGACTTAGTCCTTTTTGGCAAAAAAGTCAAAATAATTTTAAATTTCTAGCAAGATTTTTCCAACTAACTCTTGTGGTTGGCCTATGATGTCTTATTTTTGGGAAATTTTAGTAAAATTATGTATATAAATACAAGGTTTTCTCCTCATTTTTCATCTCCTAATCTCCTACAATCTCTTAGTTCATCAAGTATTCAAGCATTCATTAACTTAATCATTCTCAAGAAATCAAGAAATCAAACATTATCAAGCCATCCATTGGAGCACTTCATTGCATATCTTCAGATTTCTACATCAAGGATTTGGTAAGTTTTTGACATTCCATGTTGTTTATTTATCACTTTCTTTCCACTTCATTTCATTTCATAGGGTTTGATTACCAAAGTGGGGTTTGACCAAGGCAAACCCCTATACTCTAACCCTTAACCATTTTCCCCCTTTTACATGTGTGTTTGCAAAATTTGTATGCAGATTTTTCAAGAAAATAGGTGTTGAAAAGTGGTCAAGAAGTCTTAAAATTTAATCAAGTCATCACAACCTTAATTCAAGCTTGGAGAGATCTTTTACCCCATTTTTTGCAAAAACAAGTGTGGACAACTATCAAGAAAGCAAGTGCAGACTTGAGGCTAAAAGATTCTATCCTGAAATTCCTAAGATTTGTAGGAGGACTAAGTTGCCACTACTGGTGGATTAGTCCTACTTCCAGGCCTAAAAAGTGATTTTGACATTTTTAGACACCCATTAGCTAGATTCTTGTTATGACAAAGTTTCCTGAAACTGGGACTAGATCACCTAGCCTAGCGTAAGTGTCCTAGTCAAAAATTTTAGTCAAATTTTTAGGATTCTTAAATCTCCTAGCATCAAGTTTAAGATTCCAGGTGTACCTATTTCATTATGTTCTATTATTTCATCATTTACTTGCAATTTTAGGCATTTCTACATATCATATTGTGTTTTCAAATAGGTTGCATTTATTAGGTTTTTACATCATTAGATCATTTCATTTTCAAATTAGAGAATTAGTACATATTAATTAGACATAATACATCTCAGCTACATTAACTTTGAGTGTAGACATTGCCCATTTTGGCCTTTCTCTTTCTCCTTTTAGGTGGGAAACCCTAGAAGTGCAAGAAAGAAGTTGGGTGCCAAAATCATTGTCCACATAAGTGTATAATGGGTCAATTTAAACATAAGAAAGGGTAAAATTATTGATGAAAAGCCTAGAAAAGTGTGAAATTTTGTCACAACACTTTGAAATAAGGCTTGGTAAGTTATAAACATAGGTTATTTAGATGAAATATAATAATAAAGTCTTAGAAAAGCGTGAAAATGTGTTTTAACACTTTACAACACTTAAGTAAGGTAACAATTGAATTCTTTTAATTTTCTAGGGCCCAAGACCTAATGTGAATGTGTTGATCAAATTACAACACTAAATCAAGGCACAACTAAGCAAAAGTCACAAGGAGGACCCCAATGAGATAGAAAAAGTAGAAGGGTTACTTTTTCAGTGTCCACATTTAGCCCCCACTTTAGTGAGAGGATGAACTCACTTCAAACTCACACTAAAATATACCATGCACATCAAGAGCAATTCCCATAAACCAATGCTAGCAAGATGGGACAACAATAATCAAGAGGGGTGATCAAGACCCTAGGATCAATATCTCATAACAAACTGTCATTAGTGCAAAGGGAACATGCATGATATCAAGAATAATGACAAGGCACAAGAACAAAATTCCAAAGATAAAAGAGAGAAAAAGGAAAGAGAAAGAATGAATAAAGTCAAGCTTCAACCATTTTTCCAACATGATGTGGATTAGATCTAGGTTGTTTTTCTGGAAAATTGCATATTCACTCTAAGGTGATGAAACTCATGGTTGTTTGTTGGGTGAGAAGGCCTAAAGGGTGAGAAACATACACTCATGGCTAGTATACACTCACACACACATAGGTGGCTATGGGGAAAGTCATGCCTCAGAATAGGCTTCCCACACAACCATACCAAAGCTATATCTCTTGATAACTTTAAGAAGGTGCCACAAAAGGAAATTATTTTGAATGTCATGTAAAGATTTTACTAAAGAGGATTTTGCTTGGTTAGTTTAAGATCTTATTCTTAGGGAGCATCATGCCTAATGTCTCCAAGAGAGGACAAGTCAAAGTGTCAGATTGTTTCCCATGGGATGCTTCATTCACATCATGCCATGTTAGTAGATCATAGACTCTTGGACAACACCAAACCCAATGACACCACTAAGAAGAGGATACATCACAAGAAAGAAAAATCATGCCATTAAAATTTTTTCCAAAATATTTCATTGATGTATGCCCCCACTTTAAAGCAGTTCCTACACCATCAATGTGACCAATTGATTTAAAGTAGTGAATGATAAATGCTAACATGAAAGAAGACATGAGAGCCAACCTAGAAATCCCTATGCCAAGTCATATGTTTTTGAACTAAGCTAGATCATGAAGATAGTATGTCACATGCAATCCAACTTAAGGCATGCCATCTACATCCAAAGCTTGCTCTTATATGTTCATAAGAGGTGATCAACTAGCCAAAAGAGACAAGAAGTGACATATGAGGACAAAACTATCTAACCCCTTGCCCCCACTTAGTGCAAGACAAGGATGAGCCAAATAGTATGAAAGTAAGTTTTAGTTAGAGTAATTAGGTGCTTCAACACATGGAAGAGCACCACAATCCTTGAGATGTTTAATTTTTTTTATTTAAAGTCTTAGATGGAGATAACCTTGATCTTTCTTGAAAGATTATGATATGTTAGTTTGGTTTGTGTATTCATTGTATCCATGTGAAGGAGGGAGATTTCATCAAATACCATAACAATCTTTCAAGTTAGATGAAGGGGGTTTATGCTTCTAAGAAGGATTGGTTTATTCATGAGAACACAAATCATTTTTAAATTTTTGTGTCATTCCTTCATGAGGGATGGGGGTTATATAGCCCCCATCCCCACCATGGGATAATTTTGTAGAAATAAGTTGAGTGAATGAAACACAAGGTTTTTTTGGTTTAGATTGTGATATTTCGCACTCTCCCCTAAAGGTAGGTGTTAAACCCCAATCGTTGCTAGAACTTGTGTCTAAGAATGAATCATTTGTATATGAATCTTTGGACCATGAGGGGATATTTTGAAAATTTTATTGAAAGGAGGTGTAGAATCTAACAGCCTCCAATTATCACTAAAGAGTTTTATTGTAGGTGAAGTAGTATCAACTTGTATAGGTTCAAGTTTTTATCTAGGAATGAAAGTATTAGGGGAGTTTGATATGTTGTGATCATTTGATTCATAGCTTCGTTCATTTGCATCAACCATGTATATCTTGTTATTGTACTCAAATTTAATTATACGGTGAAGGGTAGATGGGACTCCTTTCATAGCATGAATCCATGGTCTCCCTAGGAGAAGATTGTATGGAAGGGGTCCTTGCATGATATGGATATAGGTAGGCAACACTATAGGTCCGACCTTAATAGGTAATGTGTTAATTGCTAGTGGTTTCCTATTAACATCGTCAAAGCCACGAATATGAACATCATTAAGTTGAATGCTCTTTTTGTCCATGCCAATTTTGTTGAGGAGGTCCATGCTACAAATGTTAATTTAGGATCCATTGTCTATGAGGTTGTGCCTAACTAAGGTTTCATTAATGATCACCTTTATCATCAAGGGATCATTCTTGTTTTGAGTTTCAAGTGAGGGTAATTCATGTTTAGGGAATACAATTTTTGACTAGGTGACTTGCATGGGATGAGAGGACGATGCTACATTATTCGACTTTATGTAAGATTGGATCTCCTCGTACTTTATTTGCAACATTTCTTAAAATAGAAACTTGCGTGTAGGTAATAGTTGAATAAGTTGGCATACAAATATATTAGCAGGAGTCTTTTTAAGGTCATTAACACTAGGTACTCTAGGTTGAGAAAAAGGAAATGGCATGGTAGTGATGTGTGGTCCCCTATATGTTTGAGTCACTAAGTTACAACCTACCTGCTGCAAAATATTGTTATGATTAGATTGCATCATGGATTTCAAGAAATCTCTTAGTTTTTTGTGTGATTGACTAGTGGGATGTGACTTATGAAGCTCAACTAATTAAAGGAGATCCCTCTTGTGTCATCTTAACCTCAAGAATATTATATTTATTTGCATAACTTGCTAATGAAGGGGAGTCTAATGTCACTTATTATCTTCACCTAGAGAAGGTTTAGTGTTTGAAGGATATGTGTCAATATTCACATTTTTTTGCGCCATGATATTCTCCCGAGGAGGAGAGTTTTTAGGAGAACGAAAAGCCAAATGTTCTTGACAATCAAAGGTTGGTTCTTCTAAAAGGACTTCATCACAAGTAGGGGAATGATCAATGGTTGAATCTTCTTGCTCAAGAAGGGTTTTGATAAGTGAAGGGGGACAACTAAGATTCTCATGACCTTCATTGATTGTGTTTTCAAACATCAAAGTATCTTCTTCACAACTAAGAGAGGTACTAGGAGAATAAAAAATGTTATTGTCATGATTACCAATGGTTGTGTTGTCTTGTTAATCATTGTATTGTCCACTAAGAGAGGTAAGCAGAGAGAAACAACTAGGATTCTCAAAACTCTCATTGATTGGTTCTTCTAACAACAAAATATGTCCTTCGCTAATAGGAGAGATATTAGGAGAAGAACAAATATGATTGTTAGGAATATCCAAGGTTGTATTCTCTTTCACTAAAACACTCTAATAGGGATGGGATAGGAAATATTTCTTAACATGTCTAAATATGTAAGACACTAACATTGTTTGAAAAAAAATGAAAAGCACGTGTAACCATTTCATGCAATGTTTCAGCAATGTAAACAATGTATATCCAAAGATGCAATTTTTTTTATCCAATGTATGCAAAACTTTAAGAATGAAAACAATGTACATCACAAAATGGAAAGCACTTTTACCAAACTTATGCAATTTTTTATGATTAGAAACATTATGAATGAAAATTTGAAAAGTACTTTTATCCATGTTATGCAAAATTTTAGAAATGTGAGCATTTTTAGATTTAAGGATGATGGAAATTGAAATGATGTAAAAAACGACTACTTGAAATTGATGTTTTTGAGCAAGATGCATAAAACAAATGTTCCTAAAACTTTCTAAACTTATAGCATATGTTACCAAGGGACTAGGAAGCACAAAAATGAGGCTTACGTCACTATAATAGACAATTAAAAATTTGGAATGAAATAAGTCACCTAGAATGGTAAATGAGTCCCAATTAGGGTTTTTTCAAAATTTTCATAAATTTTCAATTAGTTTTGATGCTTTTTATGTAGTATAACCTGAATACTAAATGCAAATGTAGTTTTTAGATTTTTTTCAATGATTTGAGATGCAAAAATGCAAACTATATGCACTTTCACTAATGCAAAATTTTAAAACCCTATAATACAAATTAACTAATGAAAAATGCAATGCAATGTTAATGCAATCTAATTATAGGATAATGATGGACTCCAAATTAGAAAAGAATGTATTCTAAATTTAGGTTCACCAAAATGTATCAAATGTTTTTGTCACCTCTTGCACCTTTAAGGTTTTGCACCTAAAAGGGGAGACAAAGATCAACACTTCATTCAAGAACAAACCCTTAAAATTTCAATGCAAAGGATATTGAAATCTAATTGAGGAAGACTTATAGAGAAATAGTAATAGAAAATGAGGGTTTACTACTAATGCAAAACTTGTAAAATGAAAAGTGTTTAAAAACACAATGTGATGCAAAATGAACTAGAAATGCAAAAAAACTATAACAAAAATTAATGAGATTGAAGAGGTGCACCTAGAAACTAGAAAGTGATGGAGAGTCAATCTCTAGAATCCTACAAAAATCACTATTGAAGCCAATTGGGACACATACACCAAGTTGGGCAACTTAGTCCTGTTTTGAGGAAATTCTGTCAGAATAGGTTTCAAACAAAAGGGTACTCAAAACTACATAAACCACTTTTCAAGCCTGGAAGTGGGACTAATTCACCATTGATGACAACTTATTCTAGACTTCCATATTTTGAGAAATTGAAAGGTGCATTCTGTAGCTCACGGTCTACATTTCAGCTCTTGACAAGTTTCTTGATCTGAAAATACAAAATCTAACCTATAGGTGTTCTCCTGACCTATAGGTGTTTTCCAAGCATCTTTTAGGGTTTTGACCACTTTGAATGACTTTGATGAATTTTTGACAACATTTTACACCTTTCTCTTTGACAAATATGCACACAAGACTTGCAAAACACATGCAAATAGGGGGAAAAGTGTTAAGGGTTAGTGAATAGGGGTTTTCCTTGGTCAAACCCTAGTTTGGTAACTAAAATCTTAAAAATGAAATGAAATGAAAAGAGAATGAACAATGAACAATATGCAATGCTACAACTCACCAAACCTTTGAAGTAGAAATCTAAAGATATGCAAGTAATGGCTCCAAAGTGCTTGAATACTCTTGTACATAAAATGCTTGAATGTAAAATCACTTGTTTGCTTGATTAGAAAATTAAGAAAGTGTTGGAGATTAAGGAGGATGAAAATTAGCAGAAAACCCTATATTTATACATCATTATGAAAAAATTCTTGAAAATACCACATCACAGGCTGACCTCAAGGCTTAGAAAATAATATCTTGTCAGAATTTTTGAAATAATTTTGATTTTTGAACCAAATGGGACTAAGTTGGACCATAGTGGCAACTTATTCCCACTTAGGCATTTCAAGTGGGTGTCAAGAATTAAAGTGTATTAAATGATGTTTAGTAGTATTAATCTCAAAAATACACTTAAGTAAGTTCTTTAAGTGTATAATGGGGCCATTTAAACATAAGAAATGGTCAAACTATTGATGACAGGACTAGAAAAGCATGAAAGTTTGTTACAACACTTTAAAATCAAGCTTGGTAAGTGATAAAAAAGATGTTATTTAGAAGAAATATATTAATAAGGTCCTAGAAAAGTGTGAAAATGTGTTACAACACTTAATTAAGGTACCACTTGAATCATTTTAATTTTCTAGGGCCCAAGACCTAATGGGAATATGTTGACTGCATTACAACACTAAATCAAGCCACAACTAAGCCAAAGTCACAAGGAGGACCCAAATGAGACAAAAAAAAGTAGAAGGGATACTTTTTCAATGTCCACACCTAAAATGAAATATTTAGGGGAAAATTTATAAAATATAAAGTTTCAAAAAAGTATATCCTTGAGCCTTCAAAAAAAGAAAATGTGACTTGATAATGATATGAGTCTTTACACTAGATAAATCAATGCCACTAGAATTTTTTATTCAAATTGAAAGATAAATGGAGAGACAAATTATAGATAGAGGGTGTTGTGAATGCCCAAATTGTAGGTTGAATTTCACCCTCTCAACACTTCAAATTCCTCATAGCAGGTTGAATCGTGCCTCCAAAATAGATGTAAATAAAATGCCCTCCTAAATATAGTCTGGGCACTTGAGTTGAGAGGATGTTTTTTGTGAAAATCATGCCAGCCTCTAGATCTCACATGGTAGTTGAAATACACACACAACATTGGGGAAAAAATGTGCCTCTTTAAGACTAAGAATCAAGCCTCTCCTCAATTGCTACTACCTCTAACAAACAAATCTTGCCTCTGATGCTAAGGACTAGGGGAAATCATAGGCTCTTCCAAAACCTAATCATGACTAAAATGCTCTATCAATTTGACAGAAATAGAGACAAATCCAAGAAAAAATGTGTTATCTTGTTGATTCAAACACAAAAATCACACTTCTCCTCAACAGAAAATGCTTCCAATAATCACAAATCAAAATGTGATAAACATAGGAAAATAAGGTGCCTTTGAAGTTAAAAAAATTTCAAATGCCGAAATAAAACTCTTATCAAATAAATGATCTCAAGATCTTCTAATGAAAACTCTCAATAGAAGGAGGGAAGAATGGGAAACTTTGATACCATGTTGGTGGAAATCACCAAACCCATGATCACCATGTGCAACAAAAAAAACTTCATGAATACAAAAAAGCAATATGTTATTTCACCAAAAGTGAATGAAAATTGAGATGCTATAAAATACATAATGTACAACCTTTTAAAGGCATGAAACAAGCAATGAGTGTAAAACTACCCGATATAGGAAAAAATGACCCAGATAATTAACCCTAAGATAAACTTAATACTACAATAATAGTTTAAATATCTTATTCTATGTTATTTTTATTTTATATTTGTGGTCTAATCAATTGTATCATATTTAATAGAAGTAGAAATTCCATAGAAGGGTGGCTTGAATTCATAAAGGATTACTATAAATGTAAATTTTGAGATATACCACTCTTTTATTACTCAAAAGGTGAAGCTAGAAGATGGTATAAATTGTTGTTTATAGTTCATTATTTTTTTGATGAAATATGTCAACTAGGAAATGGCATAAACATAAAGCATGAATAGACACCAACTACAATTCAATACTAAACTCAATCCTACTCAACCAATGAACTAAAATTAACACAATAAAATCAAATATAAATAAATGTGATTACCTTCTTTGTGTCAAAATTGATTTACCTCCATTGTTTTTCTTTGTCTTGCTTTGCTCTCAATTATTTATCCACTACTTTGCTTCAAGGTCAAATGAATGAATGAGATAAATGTATGAAAAATTCCAAAGATTCATGGTTAGTTTTCAAAGAGGAATGAGGGTTAATTTTATAGATTTTTTTTAATTTAAATAGATCAGATGGATGATCAAGATTAAGGGTCAAGAATCCTTGAGAGGAATTGATGAACAAGCTAACTAAATACAGCTGGATGTAGGATTTTAGTTAATTATTTGCATGGTGAATTAATTGAAGGGTTAAGGGATTTGATTACCGTGTTAACTCTCACTGATCAAGAGTGAACTAATTTGATTGATTAGTTAAATAAAACTAATTATCTAGTCGACTAGGAGAGAGTGGTCATTAAAGATAATGTGTAAATGCATGAGATAATAACTAATTAAGTAATTAATTATTCGAGGAATGTGCAAGTGGAAGTTAGAGAAATAAATATAATGTTTTGTTTATTTTAAAAGAAAGTGGATAATGTTGAGAGAATATAGTTTAATTAAATAATTAAAGTAATTATTTAATTTTGAAAGTGGATGATTTATTTATTTTTATTATATAAGCAGGGGTTAGAGCCTTGATCTTATACAAAAATATAAAAATAGTCCACGGAAAATAGCCACTAAATAGGAAAATAGAGGAGACAACCAAGGAAAGAACATTACATCTCCTCTCTCCAAATAGTGGGTAGAAAAGAGGAGCCACCAACAAGAAACAACCTAGAAGCAGCTAAAAAAGCATAGCACTAGCACATGGGATAAGAAGCATAGACTTTATTAACCAAAAAAAATGATCTTATACTTTTTCTTTCAATTCACAATTGTCCACATTGAATCAAAAAAATGATTAGAAATAGTTAGATTAGATGGGGAAGAATCCCCTTTAGAATAGCTATTTAGGGGAACAAAAGAAGTATCAGGTGAAGCTTACAAATCCAAGAATGAAGTTGTAGGACTTGGAGTAAAGCCATCCTTTCTCAACATAGAAGAAGTAGGGGCCTCAAAAGAGGCAATACACATAGAAAAAGAAGTAGCCACATCTAAAAATAGCTTGGTAGAATCTACAGGAGGATCAACACCATCAGCAATAGGAATATTCTTCAAAGTTAAAGTAGCAGGGGTCTCAAGGGAGGAAACACACCCAACATTAGGAGTAGCCTTATCCATTAGAATAAGAGTTTGTATTAGGTTACACTATTAAATGATCATAGCCAAGTGACCTATTGTAAAACAATGTATGCAACAAAAAGGAATGCATTCATAATCCACCAGTTGGGACCCAGAGGACAACCTCACCAAATAAGGCCTTAGAAAAATTTACCCGACCAAAATCTGAGCAAATAAGATAATTAAAGACATAATAACTCATAATAATTATATAATTAATTTAGAAGAATACGATAATTAAAGACATAATTAAATAAATAAGACTGATTTAATTAATCAGGAAGAATAAATAATTAAAGATATAACTAAATAAATAAGATTTATTTAATTAACCAAAAAGACTAAGATTAAAGTGTATTAATTAAATAAAAAAGGCCATTTAATCAATAGTAGAAATATGATTTACGATAATAATCAAATAATTGAACATTATTTAATCATTAAAAATAGGGTGATAATTAGTGTTAAAATGTTGCTTGCAGGCTAGGACAATTTCAGGTATCTACAAAATAAATCAACTTTTATTACATAAATTAATACTAAAAGTGTGAATAGTTATCTAAAATAGGGAAGAGAAAAATTCCAATAATAGTAGAGAAGATCTAGAGTAAATAAATGATAAGGCCCATGTATTTTAACTCTAGACGAAAGGAATATTTCATTTTTCAATTTCATAGATGTATGTAAAAAATAAGGTTATTGTATTTTTCTTGCCTTTTCCATTCCCAACTTCAAAAAACTCCAAATATGAGGTAAACCCCTCTGTACATGCATCTTGCTCAACTAATAAAGTATACGAGCATTTAAAAATCGCCTTGTGCAGTTATCTGACCAACTGAGATGTCGACCCATTGGAATATCTTTTTCCTACAAGAACTAAAAAATGTTTACAAAACAATGTTGCACAAACTTTGACGAATGAGATCTATCATCACTCATGCAAAATTGCAAAGTATCCTTGATATCTTCATGTCCTTGTGTACTATCAAGGACATACATCTATATGTGATGTGGACAAAAATATCAGTTAAAATGTTAGCAGTTCATATTTGGTAGTGATCTACATTCATTCAATGCATCACATTAGACTCGCAGTAGGAAAGGAACATAGAAAGCATGCATCACATTAGAGAACATAAGAATAATAGATTTACATGGAAAACCCAAAAATAGAAAAACAATTATGAGGATTACCTCATAATATAGATATTGTAACTAGTTACAAAGTTTGATCAATTGGTGAACTCGTTGTCCAAAAGAGAAAGGCTCGATGTCAGTGGCTCACTACTCAGAATAGAGAAAGATAGAAGAAATAATGGCTCACTACCAAATATGAATTTCTAATTGTAATGACAAAAATTGTATGCCCTTCTTCGAGGTGGCACAATTTCTCAATTAATTTGGGAATGATTAACATTAAAATGGACCTAATGTCACCTTGATCTAGTGTTTTAATGTTTCTTCCACATTCACATTGGATTTAGGGTCCTTTAAAGCTAAATTGACATAACTTTGCTTAATTTAATGTTGTAAAGAGTATTTATTTACACCTTCACATTAAGTTTAGGACCCTTGTAAACAAAAAGAACTTAATGGTGCCTTATTTATGGTGTCATAAAGTGTATCCTAACACTTCCATACTAATCTAGGGTTTTATTAATTAAGTGGACTTATCTATGCCTTAATTGGCCCTAGATTGCATCCACGGGCCTTATTAAATGCATTTTTCTAGAGATAATCCCAAGACTTATCACATGACCAATCATTATTTAGTATTTTAGGTCATGTGTCCCAAATTTAGTGGTTTGGGACTCATACGCCACCTTGGGCATATGAGTCCCACCTAGGTCTTGGGATCTGATTTTGAATTTCACATTAATCAGGACCTGTCTTGAAGTGGGTGCCCCAGTTTTAAGCAATTGGGACTCATACGCCACTTGTGGCATATGAGTCCGACTCAAGTCAAGACCTAATTTAAATGAATTTTTTTGGTGGGATTTTATCTTCCTAGATCTTATGTTAGCTTGTAGTTTTGAAATTTTGGAAAATTCAGCATAAATAAGTATAAATACAAGGTTAGCTCACTCATATTCGCCTAATATTTTCCAAAGAGAATTCTTAATAGAAATTTTATGATTACAAGAATTTACAAGACTTATCAAGAGAATTCAAGAGAATATTTAAGGCATTCAAGGGTAGAATTATTCATTAATTATTGTAACAATTCAAGATCCATCATCATGTCAAGATCATCAAGCATCAAGCATGTTGTTGAGCTAGTGTTGTGATGTAGCATTGAAGATCCACTTACAGGCAGCATTTCATATCAAAGTTCAAGATCAAGATCTAAATTCAACATGGCCACTTCATGTTAGATTTTTTATTTACATCTCAAGACATCATTCAAGGTATCATTTTTCATGTTGCATATTTCATGTTTCATTGTTTCTTCAAAAGGTTTAATTACCTAAACAGGGTTTAACCAAGGAACACCCCTATTTCCTAACAATTAACAAGGTTTTCTCTCTCTCTCTACATGTGTGATTTCAGATCTAGGTTTCTTAGAGCTTGAAGATCCTTTGAATATTAGGTTACAAGGTTGAAGAAATTCATCAAGTTGTCACAATGTTGTCATCTTCACGAAAACTCACCTACATGTTACAAATCAGGATTTAAGATCTAGAAACAATGTGTGGAAGGAATAACAAAGATTGGAGACTAGATTTAGACCTTAACCCTCTAAAAGAGCTAAGTGGGACTAATACACCACTTGTGTCATATGAGTCCCAATATAAGGTTTTTTCCATATTTCAAGAGATTTAGACTCACCACTGTTAGATTCCAGTTTTGGCACAAAAGCCCTAGTCTAGGACTAAACTACCCAGACTAGTGTATGAGTCTTGGTGGTCATTAAACAACAAGTTTTCAAGGTTTTGGATTTTTTTTTTACCTCATCACTCTTCCAAATGCACCTCTGTTCATTCTTAGTTTGTTATTCTACATTTTAGTTTCATTTCCTAGTTCATTTAGTTAGGTTTTGCATAATAATTTGCATGTCATTTACATTTACTTTTTTTCTAATCCCTAGATTGGTGGTGAACCCTCTTATTTTCTTTAATCACACCCTAGGATACCTTATTACAAGATCTCTTTCACCCTTTCTATCTTCAGATTGAGATCTCTAAGGTTTTCCTTCAGTGTAACAAGTGTGAAATAGGAAGCCTACCTTGTGCTCCATTCCTCAAAGGTAGGGCATACTATTTCCGTTGCTACACTAATAATGCATAAGATTACAATGTTTAATTTTAAACATAATCAATTTTTTCATTTTCAATGTTTTCAATGTTATCAACCTTTTTAATATCAATTCCAAAACTTTTATTCCAATTTCAACATTTCAATATCAATTTCAACAATTTTCATTTCCAATTTCAACATTTTTCATTTCCATTTCAACATTTTTCATTTCCATTTCAACATTTTCGATTCCAATTTCTATATGGTGTTCAACATTTTCAAATTATAATTTATTTTCCCTTGAAATAACATTTACGAGTGGAGAAGCCTCACCTTGATTATTTGACATACCTTATCTTCTCATCCTATGAATTTCTCTATCTTTTTCTTTATATGCTTCAATTTGCTCTATTGTGAGTTTTTTGTTACCTTTTCCCTTATGATAATTTTTGGTCCCCATTATACAAACAAAACTAAACACAAAAATGATTGTTAAGTAGAAAGTTATGTAAAAGAATCTACAAAAATATTTTTTTCTATATTATATAGAATTAATGAGATTTTAGAAAATAGGGAGCATCTGGGGATCATTGGAATGCTCAAAATAGTCCCCTTTTTGGGTATGTGCAGGATCATGATGGGCCAAAAAGTGGCGATATTCTGGGTATGTGGCTAACAACCTTTTTTTACACAAAATTGATGAAACAAAAGGGTTTCTAAAGGAGATTCTTAGATGTCCACCAATATAAATTATGCTTTGCTTTGAATTTAATAAGTAATTATTATTCATTTTCTATTTAAATTACGACTAAAGTCCTAATTGATAGGATAATTGAAAACATCTATAGATTTCAAACGGTATCGCATTTTTTGAATCTGAAACATGCGCCACATTCTATGCTTCACATACTATAGGATTAAATATATATATATTGAATTTCATGAAATTTTGACCAAGTTAAGGTGGTCAAATATAAGAGTTTTTATATTTTTTAAAATTTTTAATAAAAAAATCATAATTAGTTATTTACTTGGAAAAAACTTACAAAAAAATATGCATCACATCCGTACATGAGTCATCTACTTATATCTAAAATATTATAAAAAAATATTATCATTTTATTGTGGTTAGGGTGGTTAGACAAACACCTACTTCTATTTTTCCTAAAACTTAAGTACTACTCCATTGAGATTTCAAATTTTTACCAAATAGATTTTTTTTATAAAAAATAAACTTAGTAGTTTATAAACTACATTCAATTTGCTACAAATTCTATTCTTACATATTTTTCAAATAATATAGATAACTTATTCAATTTTTTATGTCAACTTGTCTAACTCTGATTTTTTTGAATTTTTTTCCACTTAAGGGCTTGTTTTTTCCATGATGATCCTGCACATACCCTTTTATTTTTATATAATCCCCAAAATATATATCTATTTAGAATGGATATCCATCCTAAACAAAGTTCAATTATGAATTACATGCATAGGGTGAGAAAGGTTGTTGTTTATGTGCTAGAAGGTCGGGAGATAAGAGAATCAACATTTCAGATTGTTCTAGTCAGTTATTTGATCAATTTATGCCTTAGGATGCACAATATGAGGTCATAGGGGCCTATTAATAATGATGTAAAGAGTAATTAGGGCTTGGGACACAAAATTCAATGTGAAAGTATGATTAAATGCACTTTCCAACACTAAAGTGAGGTCCACATAGCCTAGAAAGGAACTACATCTAATGTGAATGTGTAAATCACATTACAACACTAGATTAAAGTTAAGTTTTATTTACAAGTCTTCTAGATCGATGTGATAATGTATTTAAATAAATTTTATAATATTTAATTAAGGAAAAATGGGTTCATTAAGTCTAGAGAGGTGTGGAAGTCTTTTAAAATGCTTTACAACACCTTTACAAGTCATTGATAAATGCATTTGCAAGGGTCCAAGACCTAGTGTGGATGTGTAAAACACCTCACAACACCAAATCAAGGCCTCATTGAGTCCAATTTATCATCAATTGTTCCCATATCAAGCAAGAAAAAAGGGATACTTTTATTGTATCCACATTTAGCCCCCACTTTAGTGAAAGGATGAACTAGCTTCAAACTCACACTAAAGTAGACATTCAAGAAGGGGTCCAATCGTACCAATGCAAATGGTCTAGGATGACAAAGATGAAGGAAGCAATCAAGCCCCGAAGATCCAAGATCCTAAGTCAAGACAACATAAGTGTAAAAGGACACACACATGGTGAATGATGTGTAGCAAAACAAGGTGTGTGATCATGCAATGACAAGGAAGAGAAGAGAAAAAATAAAAAGGTTGATCAAGCTTCGACCATTTGTGCAACACATTATGGATTAGATCTAGGATTTTTTGTTTAGAAAGAAAAAATGTTTACTCACTCTGGGGCAACGAGACTCATGGTTTTCCTTGAGGTGAGAAATCCCAAGGATACACACTTTGGGGCCACAAAACTTCTAGTTGTTCATGGGGTGAGAAATCCACAAGGTGGCTATGGGGAAATTCACGCCTTAGAATTGAATTCCCACTCAACCATACTAAAGTTATACCTTCTAATAACTTTAATAAGGCACCACAAAGGAAAATGATCTTCGAGCTCTATTAGGTAAGCAAAACTTCATATGCTTGACACTACTTGACACTAATAGACAAATAGGATGGCACCATAAGCATGCAAGCTGAATTATACAAGGTGGCCATATAAATGAAAAATGTAACATGCAAAAGAATGTTCAAAAGGGATTTTTCTTATTTTTGTGTAAGGCCTCATCTTGGGGGACATTGTGCCTAATGTTTTTAAGAGACCTCAGATGTGTCAAAAGAAGTATCACACTCTTGGATGGAATCAAGCCCAATGACACCACCAAGAAAAAGATGCATTGCAAGAAGAAATAAATTTCATAATGAAATGTTAGTGTCAATGTATGCCCCCACTTTAAATCATTTGAAAACACCAATACTATGAGCAATTTCTTTAAATTAGAAGAGAAAGAAGAAGACATGAGAGCTTACTCGGAAAGCCCTATGCCAAGTCATATGTTTCTGATAAGCTATGTCATGAAAGAGGTAGTATATCACATGCAAGGCAACCTAAAGCATGTCATCCACATCCCAAGCTTTCTCTTTATGTTCATGAAAATTTAACGGCTAGCCACAAGAGGAAATGACAAGTGACATACAAGGACAAGGCTATCGAACCCCTTGTCCCCACTTAGTGCAAGACAAAGATGAACCAAAATGATTGATGAGATGCATGCTAGAGTGAAAATCAATATCAATTAGAAGGATTAGGTGGGCCCCCATAGAAGGAATAACACAAAACTCCTCAAAATGTTGGATTTTAAGAATTAAAGCCTTACACTCATTAGTAGAATGATAGTGAACTCTATGATATGCACAAAATGAAATCTTGTAATAAAATTTATTGTAAGTTCGTGGAGGAAGGTTGATCAAGTAATCTTGGAGAAGTCCTGACAAGATAGCCTCTTGATTTGTGGGAGAAGGTGGTCCTATAGTTTGCGACAAAGAAACATCTTGCTTAGATGTACAAGATGGCATATCGATGCAAGACTATTGGGATTGTGAGATTATGGGCTCTCCTTTATAGGAGGGTGTAAAATCTAACAAATTCAATTCATTAGTGTTTTGCAAGATGGCATTGACAGTAAGTGGAGAGGTGTTGATTTTGAGTGAAGGCTTGGAAATTTCTATCAAAGGACAATATCCAAGACCATAATTTGTTTGTTTTGTGATAGGATCTATAGGGTTGCAGATACCTTTTTCTCTAGAACCACAACCTTTTCCACTATATCTGAACTGTTTCATAAGTTCACAACCTTTTCCAAAAATATTTTTCATTTCTTTTGGATCGAGTTGTTGGTTATTATTGTGTTCATTAAAGTTTGTTGTGTAATTGGTTATGTTTTTGAAGTGGTTGAGGTAGATTCTTTCAAAGGGTCATCTGATTTTCCATTTCCCCTATTTGAATCTTTGTTTATGATCTTTTACTCACCCATGAATGTTGGTGTGGAATCTAAGGAACCAAAATCATCATCTAATAGCTTTGTGATTTATTCTTGATATGTTGTTTGTCTTTTTGTTGGATGGATTCCACTTGCATAGTTGGTGTTAATGTGTTTAAATGATGAACATTGTTTTCCTCAATGTGTAAATGACTATTGGGATCAAATTCAACTTTAAGTGTGTACACTTTGTTGTTGTGAATGTATTGCATTTTATGATGAAGAGTGGAAGGCACTGCATTTATTCATGGATCCATGGTTTGCCTAGAAGGAGATTATATGAAAGTTCTTGAGGCATAACATGAATTTTTGTATCCAATGTGGACACTCGAACTATAATAGGAAAAGTAATCACACCAAGCTATTGTCTTACTACATTATCAAAGCCTTTAATAGATAGAGAATCAGGTTGAATTTTTTATGTATCCACACAAAGCCTATCCAAGAGTTTTACACTACACACATTAAGAGTGGAGCCATTTTCAACAAGGGTTCACTTTATCCCTGTTGTATTGTATTTACATATTATTTCCAGAAATCTTCATTTTGTTTTTGTACATCCAAAGGAGGGAGATCACTTTGGTGGAAAATAATGTCAGCATTCAATCGTTTAATTAGGGTTGTTATATCTTTCGGTTGTGCATTATAAGAAATAGGAACTTGTTGTAAGGTCATTTGAAGCATAGTGTGATAGGTAGGTGAAGTCTAAAGAAGGTACCAAAGTGATATCTCTTTGTATGAGTTCTCTTAAGTTTCTCAATAAGATCATACTACTTTAATCAAGGCAATATAAAATTTAGCAAAGGTAAGGAGGTCGAGGTGGGTTGGTGTGGTTGCAGATTTTTTCTAGTTTTATATGTATGAGAAATGGTATTATGACTCAGTTGTTGTGACACATTATTCTAAGGTGGGTAGAGGGTGAATTAGGGATGGTGTTGAGTTGGAGGTTTGTGTGATGGTGGGTAAATAATGAGTTCAGGTTGACTTTGAGTTGGTTGTTTAAGTGAAGGGGGGTAAAGAATTAGAGGGTTCTTAGGATGTCCCATGGGGTATGTATGAGGTCCATTAATCAAGGGATATTGAATGGACACTTGTGTATTCATAACCTTAGTGGTCTTGGTTTGATGTATCTCTAATAGAGAGAAATCTATAATCACCTTTTGATCTAAGGAAGATACATTACTATTGTTATCATTTGCTTGTACCATGATATTCTCCCTAGAAGGAGAGAATTTAATGTAAGGAAAGCTTAAGGTGTGCAACAAAATCTCCTAATGTCAAACCTCAGAGAAGAATGTAGATATGTCTTTAAATTTTTCAATTATAGTTCATTAAGATGCACATGAAAGGAATAACAAAACAAAGAAACAAACATACACACAATTGAACACTTGAGTTATGTGGGAAAACCCTTAAGGAAGAAAAACCCACCACACCAAAGAAAAATCTCTTGTATTATAGTAATTGAATTACAAGCAAGTTACATACTCTCCTTTCAGATAATTAATCTCATAGTAGTAACATTTCCCTGATCAACCTTGTATAGAAAAAATTATGATCACTTTCTTATGTCTCACTGTTACAATGCATATACAACATACAATGAAGAACAAACATTGATCATTCAACAATCCAACCATCTAACCCATAAAAATTATAGTATGTTGCAATGTATAGAAACAACCATGATCGATTTGTTCACTGTACCGATGGTTCAACTTAGTTTCCTCTATTGAGCAACTGTCAAACTTCCTAGTCATCAAACAGCCATCTCCAAGTCAACATCATCCTCCATTGATCAGTGTACGTGCCTCAATAGTCAACCAAGTCTGCACTCATTCACCATACATCGCACTATCCCACTGGGTGGTGGTATACTGTGCTACCGCTAGTTAGCTAGAAGACTTCCATGGTATGGTAGTACATTGCACTACAACAAAACAATCAAAATAATCCGAGGGTATGGTGATATACTGTGCTACCACACCTCTCGTGCCATCACTTTGAGGTACAATGGTACAAGCATGAAAGTGACACTTAAAAATTCTGGGCTACTTAGTGATAGAAGTAGGGCTATACTAGTGAGTTTGAGATACATTTTCTCAACAATCTCCCACTTGACAAAGAACTCACCAAACCCTCTAGAGCATTTAAAAAATATTGAGAAGAACTCACCAAACCCTCCAGAGCATTCAAAAAATATTGAGATTCATGGGCCCCAAGGCCCCTTCGAACTAGGACACCACCTACACTTGTTTGTTCCCATTGCTTTCGTTAATGCAACTGCAACATTTTCTAAAGTATCCACTTTTTCTAAACAAGCCTTTCCATCCTCCACTATATCTCGTACAAAGTGATACTACACATCAATATGTTTCATCCTAGCATAGAAAGTAAGATTTTTCACCAAATAAATGGCACTTTGATTGTCATAGTAAATTATAATCTACCCTGCATCAAAGCCAATGTTATAACATAAACAATTTAACTAGATTTCTTCCTTATAGGTATGTCTAGCTGCCATGTATTATTCCTCCGTAGTGGACAAAGTGACTACAACTTGTCACTTTCTCATCCAACTAACTGCACCACCATTCACCATGAAAATATATCCATTGGTGGACCTTTTGTTGTCAATATCCCCTACCCAATCAGAATCCATATACCCACGAATGTTGAGAGTCCTCTGTGATTCATCCAAATAACCATGGTAACACAAAGCATATTCTGAAGTGCCCTTCAAATATCTAAACACTCTTTTCATAGCATCCCAATGTGTCCTTCCTGGATTTTCCATAAAATGACTAAATACTCCCAATGCTTGGGCAATGTATGGTGTTGTACAAACAATTGCATACATTAAAATTCCAATTGCACTTGCATTAGGCACTCTAGTCATGTCCTCCATCTCAGTAGGATATTTTGGACAATCTTCAATAGATAGCTTTGTTTCCTACAAAACTAGAACAACTAGTTGCTTACAATCAGTCATTCTAAATCTCTCTAGAATAGTGTTAATATACTTACTCTGGCTAAGCCAAAGCTTTCTACTCTTTCTATCCCTGGTTATTTTCATCCCCAGAATATACCTAGCTCCACCAAGATCTTTCATTTTGAACTTTGTAGACAATTGAGATTTTAGATTAGAAATCATAAACTTACTATTCCCAATGAATAGTATATCATCCACATACATGGCAATAATTAAAATGCAATCATTCTCAGTTTTGTAATACACACAATGGTAAGATTTTGATCTTACAAATCCCAGTGACAAAACAAATGTATCAAACTTGTAGTACCACATTCTAGGTGACTATTTGAAACCATATAGAGATTTATTTAACTTGCAAACCAGATTTTCTTTACCTTTTTCCACAAAGTGCTCAGGCTAGGACATATAAATCTCTTCTTCAAGATCACCATGAAGAAATGTTGTCTTCACATCTATCTGTTCAATCTCTTTTCATATGCTACTACAGGTGATAAAAGAAATTTGATAGATGTCAGCTTAGCTACAGGAGAAAAAATTTCTCTTTAATCAATTCCCACTACATAGGAATATCTCTTTGCAACCAACCTCACCTTATACTTTTCAACACTGCCATCCAGACCTATTTTCTTTTTAAATACCCATTTGCAACCAACAAATTTGCTGCCTTTAGGCAAGGGCACCAAACTCCAAGTATCATTCTTTTCTAATGATGATATTTATTCATTAATGGCTTCCCACCAAGAGTTTGAATTAGGCATTCTAATTACCTCTCTAACAGTCCTAAGCTCATCAATATTATCAATTAAAGCATAGGCACAAGTAGAATCTAAGATAGAGAACCCATACCTAGCAGGTTGTTTCTTCTCACGTTTAGACCTCCTCAAAGGCTAAGGCTGACATTGTGGTTCTTCTTCAAAACTCTTAGAGCTACTCGAACTCTCCTTAGATTCAAGTACATTTTGAATTTTGAATTCTTCTTTATTTGGTGTGGGAGGAATTTCAACTACATCCTCTTTATTTTCTAATTTTTTCTTTGACTGCAAATCCAAAGTAGAAGGCTTTAGCTCACAAAAAATAACACTTTTTTTGTACAAAAACTTCCCATTTTCAAGATTCAAAAGCTTGTATCCTTTTATGCCAGCACTATAGCTAATAAAAATATATTTAAACACCTTGTTTTCCAATTTAGATATTTTTTCATTCGGCACATATGCATATGCTTCATAGTGAAAGACTTGAATATGTCTTAGAGAGGGCTTCTTTCCAGACCATGCTTTCAAAGGTGTTTTATCAACAAGAGCAGAGTTAGGGGAATGATTTATTAAGTAACATGTTGTTGTAATTGCCTCAACCCAAAATTTATCCTCCAAGCCAACACTGCTGAAAATACTTCTTTCCCTTTCCATCACCATCCTGTTGAACCTTTCAACAACTCTATTTTGTTGTGGAATGTAGTGTGCAGTTTTATGTATTTTAATCCGATAATCTTTATAGTACCTTTTGAATTCATTAGAAAAAAGGGTATGTGCAAGATAATCATGGAAAAAATAGGCCCTTAAGTGGCAAAATATTCAGAAAAATTAGAGTTAGGAAACTTGACATAAAAATTTGAATAAGTTACCTATATTATTTCAAAAATATGTAAAAATAGAATTTGTATAAAATTGAATGTAGTTTCCAAAATACTAGATTTGTTTAAAAAAAAAATCTATTTGGTGAAAATTTGAAATTTCAATGAAGTAGTACTTAAATTTTAGGGAAAAAATAAGAAGTAGTTATGCTGACCACCCTAACCACAATAAAATGATAATTATTTTTATAAGATTTTAGAGTAAGTAGAGGACTCATGTCTGGATGTGATGCATATTTTTTTGTAATTTTTTTCCAAGTAAATAATTAATTATGAATTTTTTTATTACAACTTTTTAAAAATATAAAAACTTGTATGTCTAACCACCTTAACTTGGTAAGAAATTCATGAAATTCAATTTTTCTTTTTTTAATCCTATAGTATACAAAGCATAGAATGTGACACATGTTTTGGATTCAAAAAATGTGACACTGTTTGAAAGCTATAGATGTTTTTCAATCAACCTATCAATGAGGACTTTAGTCTAAATTCAAATAGAAAATGAATAATAATTACTTATTAAATTAAAAGTAAAGCATAATTTATATTGGTTGAAATCTAAGAATATCTTTTAAAAACCCTTTTCATTTCATGAATTTTGTGTATAAAAAAATTCGTTAGCCACATACCCAACATATTGCCACTTTTTGGTCCATCATGATCCTGTACATACCCCAAAACTCACCGCCATTGTTAGTCCTTAAACACTTTATTTTTCTTCTAGTGTAATTTTCCACAAGGTTTTTAAATTCCTTAAAATGACTGAACACTTCTAATTTACTTTTTAAGAAGTACACAAACTCCCTTCTCAAATAGTCATCAATAAAGGAAACATAATATTTTGAATTTGGCAATGAAGGAACATTTACTGGACCAAAAACATCAGAGTGAATATAATCCAAAACACCAGAAGATTTGTGAGGACTAGAGTAAAATGAAACACGGTGTTGTTTTCCATATTTTTAATTTTCACAAAATTCGAATTCAAAGTTACAGTCATCAAGTCCTTCAACCAGATTTTGATTTTTCAAAGTTTTTAAACCTTTTTCTCCAATCCGGCCAAGCCTATGATGCTAGAGCATAGTCTTTTTTTCTAGAATTTTAACTTCCATAGAGTTTGCACTATCAGGAAATTTTTCCTCCTCTCCATGAGCAAACTTTTGCGACTTTATAGAGACACCGTTGCATTGAACAAGTGTGTCTAACTTATATATTGTACCAATTTGACCACCCTTCACCGACACCAAAGAGCCTCTAGTAATTTTGTAGCCATTGCCAAAGAATGTGACTTGCACTCCAATGTTGTTCAATTTACTAATAGAAAGTAAATTTTGATCTAGACTTGGTATTTGCATTACATCATTGATTCCCTTCACTCTTCCATCAGGGAATTGAATTCTAACTCTTCCTTGGCTAACAATTTTCAGAGATGAATAACTTGCCAAATACACCTTTCCACCATCATATTTTTCATACTTTGTGAACTAGTCTCTATGAGATGTCATGTGGAAAGATGCTTCAGAATCAACCAACCAAATATCATCCGATGCCTGAGTTGCCAAGGCTGCAATGAAGGCATCCACATCGCTCTGAAAAGAATAATTATCAGAAGAATTCTTCTTCCTCCTCTTTTTCTCCTCTTTGCAATCCTTTCAAACATGACCAGGCTACCCACAATTCCAGTACTTCACCTTAGACTTCTTTCCAAGATAATTTGATCTCCCTTTTGATTTTGATTTGGACTTCTTGTCATTCTTATTTCCTTTGTCTTTCGATCTGCCTTGAACAACAAGATCCTCCTTCACCATCTCAGAAGGTTTCCTTCTCATCTCTTCTAATAACAAAGAAGAAATGATTTCTTCCATCTTAAAAGTGGATGCCATACTTCCAATATCCATCACCAAGTGATCCCAAGAATTCAGAAAAGAACATAGCAATAGCATACAATGATCTTCTTCATCAATCTTCACATCCACAAATGCTAACTAAGGAATCAACATGTTAAAAGCATTAAAATGATTAGGAACAACTTGTTCACTAAGGACTTGTCCTGATAAATATCTCCTAGTCTTTTCCATAAAGAGGATGCAGTCTTCTCTTCATGAACATTTAGAAGAACAGAGTCTGCCAAACAAAGTCTTATCAACCCTTTTTCTTTTTGTTTTTCCAAATCTCAATATTCTTGCTTCATGCCAAAAGGTTTCGTTCTAGACACAGCAAGCCAAAGATCATGATCAAGCAACAAATCTTCCATTTTGAGTTTCCATCACTCAAAATTCCTGCCATCGAATTTGTCAATTTCAATCTTTCCTAATGTACTTTCCATTGCCATCACAATCTATAATTTAAATTACTAGACTTCTACAAGACTCTCACTAAATAGAATTGACACAAAAAACCCAACCTACGCACAAGGATAACACAATTGGTGAGGCTTTGATACCACTTGTAAGGAAAACTTAAGGTGTGGAACAAACTCTCCTAATGTCAAACCTTAGATAAAAATGCAGATATGTCTTTAAATTTTGCAATTACAGTTCATTAAAATCCACATAAAAGGAATAACATAACAAAGAAATAAACATATACACAATTGAACACTAGATTTACATGGGAAAACCCTTATGGGAGAAAAACCCACCACATCAAAGAAAAATATCTTGTATTACAGTAATTGAATTACAAACAAGTTACAGACCCTCATTTTAAATAATTAATCTCACAACAACAATATTTCCCTGATCAACCTCATACAAAAAAAATTATGATCACTTTGTTATGTCTCACTGTTACAATGCATATACATCATACAATGAAGAACACACACTGATCATTTGACCATCCAACCATCTAACCCATAACAGTTATAGCATGTTGCAATGTATCGCAACAACCATGATCAATTTGTTCTTTGTACCGATAGTTCAGTCCAGTTTCCTCTGTTGAGCAACTGTCAAACTTCCCAGTGATCGAATGGCCATCTCCATGTCAACACCGTCCTCCACTAATCAGCATACACCTCATCAATCAACAAAGTTTACTCTCATTCACCATACACTGTGCTACCGCTCGACAACCAAAAGACTCCTGCAGTATGGTGATATCTCGCACTACCACTAGACAACCAAAAGGATCTCATGGGTGGACAGTATACCATGCTACTACTAGTCAGCTAGAAGACTTCCATGGTATGGCAGTACACTTCACTACTACCAGAGAGTCAAAAGCCTCCCACGGTATGGTGGTATACCATGCTACTGCACCTCTCTCACCATCACCTAGCGATACAATGGTACAAGCATGAACGTGACACTTAACAATTATGGGATGTTTGGTGTTAGAAGCAAGGTTATACTAGTGAGTTTCACACACATTTTCTCAACATTTAAGAGAACTATAAGTCAAATGTTCTTGAAATTCAAAGGTTGGTTATTTTAAAAGGACTTTGTCGCAAGTAGAGGAATAATCAATGGTTAAAGTAAGATTGTAATGGAATGTGTTTTCTAACAAAGTATCTTCTTCCAACTAGGAGAGATACTAGGAGAAGGAAAAATGTTAATATCATGATTATCTATGGTTATGTTATGTTGGTTATGAATGTCTTGTCCACTAAGAGAGGTAAAAGGAGAGAAACAACTAGGATTCTGAAAACTCAAATGAATTGGTTCTTTCAGCACCATAATATATTATTTTCCAATAGGAGAGATATTAGGAGAAGAAAAAATATGATCATTAGGAATGTCTAGGGTTGTATTATTTTTCACAAAAACACTCTCATAGAGAGGGGATAGAAATTTTTTCTTAACATGTCTAAAGATGTAAGATACTAACATTGTGTGAATAGAAATGAAAAGCACTTGTAACCATGTTATGCAATGTTTCAGCAATATAAACAATGTACATGTAAGGATGCAAAACATTTTATCCAATGTATGCAAAAATTTAAGAATGTAAATAGAGTATATGCAAGAATGAATAGCACTTTTACCAAACTTATGCAAAGTTGTATGAATAAAAAGATTGTGTAAGCAAAAGTGAAAAGTACTTTTAGCCATGTGATGCAAAATTTTAGAAATGTAAGCATTTTCAGATCTAACAATGTTTTTAATTGAAGTGATTTGAAGAATGAGTGGTCTAAAATTATGTTTTTGAACTAGGTTCATATGTGCAGGATTGTGATGGGCCAAAAAGTGGCGATATGATGGGTATGTGTAGGGTATGTGGGTGACGATTTTTGTTTATGCAAAATTGATGAAAAAAAAAGGGTTTTTAAAAGAGATTCTTAGATTTCCACCAATATAAATTATGTTTTACTTTCAATCTAATAAATAATTATTATTCATTTTCTATTTGAATTATGACTAAAGTCTTGATTAATAGGATGATTGAAAAAAAATCTATAGCTTTCAAATGGTATCACAATTTTTGAATCCAAAACATGCTTCACATAATATAGGATTGAAAAAAAATGAATTTCATTAAGTTTTGACCAAGTTAAGGTGCTTAGACATATGAGTTTTTTATATTTTTCAAAAGTTGTAATAAAAAATTCATAATTAATTATTTACTTAGAAAACAATTACAAAAGAATATGCATCACATGGAGACATGAGTCCTCTACTTATATCTTAGATCTTATTAAAAAATATCATTTAATTGTGGTTACGGTGGTCAGATAGATACCTACTTATTTTTTCCCTAAAATTTAAGTACTACTGCATTGAAATTTCAAATTTTCACCAAATAGATTTTTTGTTTTTAAAATAAACCTAGTAGTTTAGAAACTATATTCAATTTTCTATAGATTCTATTCTTATAGACTTTTGAAATAATATAGATAGCTTATTTAAATTTTTATGTCATGTTTCCTAACTCTGATTTTTCTAAATTTTTTGCCACTTAAGGGCCTATTTCTTCCATGACAATCCTGCACATACCCAGGTGCATTAAAAAAAAGTTCCTAAAACTTTCTAGACTTATAATATATGGTACTAGGAGGCTGAAGAAGCACATAAATGATGTTTTTGATGTCATAACAGACAATTAAAAATCTGGATTGGGACTGATTCGCCCAAAAGAGTGAATGAGTCTCAGTTAGCGTTTTTCTCAAAATTTTCAAAAAATTTCAAGTGGTTTTGATGCTTTTGAGGTTGTATCATGAACATGTAAGATGAAAATGTAGAATTTCAAAAAAATTTAATGATTTTAGATGCCAAAAAAGCAACCTAAATACACTTTTTTATGAATGCAAATTTTGAAACCTAGCATGCAAACTAATCCATGCAAACCCTTATGCAAGGTTAATGCAAGAATAGATATATGTTGAAGGATGCAAAATCAGAAAACAAAAGTATACAAGCATCGAGTTCATCAAAATGGGGACAAAGATTTTGCACCCTAATACTCTCTTGCACTTTTAGGGTTTCTCACCTAAAAGAAGAGAGATGGGCCAAAATGGGCAATGTCTACATTCAAGATTGATGTGATGTGTGTGTAATATGTCTAGATAGGATGATATAAGTATAGAAAACTAAAGAAAGATATTTATTATTAAGTGAAAACTAAGAAAATGCATGTTGTTTGAAAACACATTATGATATACAAAAACACCTAGGAAAGAAAGTAAACTACAACAAAAATGGTTGAAACTGAAAGTGTGTGTGGGAGTAAATGGTGACTCCCTAACACCCCTATGAATAGTTGCTAGACCAAAACCACTTCCACAATAGAGAGAATGGCAAGAAAACTTGCTTCACAATGCAAGATTGAATATTGGTTGAATATTGATTGAATTGATTTGATATGAAAATGTACATGAGATACCTTGCTTATAAAGGAAAGGTTGAGAGATAGGATTAGACAAGATCATGACAAGTGTCTTAATCCTATGAAACGAGACAACTAACTACCTAGGAATCATACAATATAGATAGATAAGATAAGTTCTAGATAAGCCAACTAAGACTTCTAGAAAGAATCTTATATCCTAAGTAAACTTAATCATGTGAATATGTCCCCCAATTACCTAGTAAATGACTTATCTCAGTACAAGACAATTATTCACACCAACACCCCCCTCCCCTTTAAGTGCAACTTAGGGAGAATATTATTATGCAAACTATGCAAAGATGAAGATGGGTGCCATCTACTAGGCCATGTTAGGTACCCATTTACAATGCAAATGCAAACAATCTCTCACAAGCAGAGAAAAGGAGAAAAACCAGTGTGACAAAACTCCTCTCCAAAAGAGAGAAAATGAACATGATGTATGGAAATCACAAAAGAGAGATGAATATGACAAGAATAAACTATATTCAATGTCAATGATATGAGATGATTATAGATTGTTTTTATGTACAATGAGAGACCCCTTTGTTATATAGAGAAGGTGAGATGAAAGATGTCATAGGATTATGATAAGTGTCTTAATCGTATGACATGAGACAACTAATCACACTTACCTAGGTTTACATGTAGTAGTTTTCAGAGATAAGATAACAACTAATGACAACTAACATCTTCTATAAAGATTCATTCCTATGACCTAAGTAAACTTAACATGTGTAAATAAGTCCCCTAGTAATGAATGAACTAGGGTCAAGACTTTGTTTACACCAACACCCCCCCTTAAGTGCAACTTAGGGAGTAGAAAATTATTATGCAAATGACACAAAGATGGGTCCCGACTACTAGGCCATGTTAGGTATCCATGTACATGCAATGCAAATGAAATCTCTCACAAATGAAGAAAAGGAGAAAACCCAGTGGGACAAAACTCCTCCCCAAAAGAGAGACATGGAATACAAAATAGAAATGAAATGCTCTCAATGATGAATGAGAAGGTAAGAACCCCATGTGAGGGAAAAATCCCCCCCATAAGAGAGAAGTAGAAGAGAGCCAAGGTAGGCCACCCCTCAATGTTGATTCTCCTGCAATGATGGTAGAAGCTCAACATTGAACGTTGAAGATAATCCAATCTCTCCAAACAACGTTCCTTCCCTTAGGAAGAACCAAAACCATGGATGTATGCAGGATATCAAGATGATGGATGGTATATGATGGTTTCTCTAAAGCATGCTCAAGTGTCTCCATGTCGATGTTGAAAGTTGACATACTCCAAACAGGTGTTCTAGGCCACATAGCTGAAGAGTACAATCCAACATCTAGTAGAGACTTATGTAGAACATAATCTAAAGACAAGGATATCCCCTCTGAAGACAAAAAATCCTCCAAATTTTGTCCAAAATTATCCACACTCATGCCAATCTGTGAAGAATGATCATGTAGAGAATGAACAAGATGGTCAAGGTGTTCCCTCACAACAATGGAAGCTTATTCTCCATCAAAGAGAAGATGAATGTCATCAATGGTGTCCTCCAAATCTTCAAGATGAGACTTCACAAAGAAACTATCCGAAATACCTACCAAGAAGTCATCCAAAGTAGCCATATCTCAAAGACAATGAGGATCCTACTGCACTGAATCACTAGGAGCCAAAACTATAGCAACACAAGCATCATCAAGTACAATAGTAGATGGAGGAAATGAAATGCATGGTTCAAGAACTAGATCAGATGTGAGAATCCCCAAGTTCAAAAAGCCAAATGTTTCCTCTAAATCATGGTTCATATGGTCAACAATCAAAGCAACAATGTTACCATCAAAAGAAAACTATGCAAAGGTTTACAACTGAGATGAATGATCAACCACCCTAGTAGCAATGATCTCTCTAGTCTCCAAGTCTGGAAGCATAACCAAATTAGGTGTGAACTCCACAGTTCTCCCATCTCCATCATGTGTAATCTAATATATGGAAAGAAGATTATTTGTCAAATGAGGAACACAAAAGGCATCTTGAAAAGTGTTATCCCTAAAACTAATAGATCCCTTCCCTATTACACTCATGTATGTATTGTTTCCCATCAAGATAGGAGACATAGTACAAGGAAGAAATGAGGAGAAGATAGTCTGTGAAGATAACATATGATGAGAAGCTCTTGAATCTAGAAGCTATCTCCTTGATCCTTGACTTGAAAGAGTGCAAATAGCTTTTCCTTTATATCCTGATGTTGATGCTTGACCTTTGTCCTTTTTAGACTATTTTGAAGTAGAAGGAGAAGAATATTCAGACATTCTAGAAGGAAAATCAATGTGATTCTTTTTTAGAAGATTTTTCAACTCATCAATATCCTTCTTATAACAATAGTGTTCTTCATGTCCATCCTTCTTGCAATATGCACAAGAAGGCCTCTCCTTCTTGGATGATTCTCCTTTTGAGGATGAGGATTCTCATGAACTTTATGTGGCTTGTTCTTTTTCTTCTTATCAAGATTCCCTGATTCTTTATGTACCTTAGACTCATTAGCCACCAATTCTTGTGGCTTGGAAGACTTGATTAGACCCATGTTCATTAACTTAGCTTCCTCTTGGATTAGGACATTTGCAAAGTCAAAAAAATTAGGATCAACATATGATGCTCCCATAGAAATTTGATGGGTATGAAAGCCAAAAACAAACACTAAATACTTAGAACCAAGCTTGGATAACACATTCAAAATCAATTGTAAAACCTCTTTTTCAATATTGCATTCATTCAATTGTGTTCTTAGTTTCTTGAATTTGGAGATGTAGTCTTGGATGTGGTCAAAAAATTTAGGATCAAGATTCATCAAATCATTATCAATCTGATAACCCTTAATTTTATCTATTTTACCATACAATTTTTCAAAAGTCTCCCAAGCTTCTTTATGTGTATTGCATAATTCAATATGAAATTGTAAATCAAATGAGACTAATGAACATATGCATCCAAGTGTTTTCTCATGATCAATCTCCCACCTTGCCAATTCTTTAGCATCAGTAGGTTTTTGAATTGTGTCCTTTAGATGACCTATTAGACCTTTCATGATGAGATAATTTCATACTAATTTTCTCCAATAGCATAATTATGTGGATTTAGGAGTTCAATTTGAGATTTTCCCATTGCAAGAACACAAACCAAGCAAAAGAATGCAAGCAATCACTACAATATTACCCCCCCAAATCACTTAAGCAAGAAACCCCCCAAGCAATATATAATTTGGCACTTAGTGTGTTTACAATTGCCACTTGCCAAAAACAACGAAGTGGTATTTAATCTTGGTACATGAAAATGCAAAATTTGGCCACAAAATAAAGTATAATTTTTGGTACAAAATGAGATCAATTTGATTATACCACTGAGAGGCACACAAAAAATCATGCACTTTAAAAAAAACTACACCAAAAAATGTTACCATAGGAGCAAGATATGAGCTCCTAAAGTTCCCAATTTGAGGACAAAGCAACAACACCTTTGAGAATCTACAATTTTTGAAAAAATAGACACCAAAACCAAAAACTAATTACACAACCACGTAGAGCATGAAAAATTAGCTGAAATAAAACAAAAATTATTCATAAAAATGACTCAAAATGAGTGAGATACGAAGCCTCAAAGTTGGACTGACAAATCAATAAGCCCAACTGTGATTTTAGGATTTTTAGTCCTTCTGAACAAGATGGTAGGGTCAAATTTTACCCAAAATGCTCCAAAATTGCAGCTACCTTCTCAATCTGGTAACCACTCTTCAACTTCAAACCCTCATAGATTTGGCCTCGTATGTCCAATTTGGATGAAACAAAAGGAAAAATCAAATTTCTCGAACCTTTCGAATGCAATGGTGAGTTCAGATTTGTACCAGCAAGTTCCAATATGAACCTGCAACAAAGAGCCAAAAATGGACCTCCCCCAAATCTAAGATCTCTTTTGGAAGGCAAACTTTGAAGCTTAATATCTTAGTCATATGAGCTCCTTTTTTAGTGCAATTTTTTTATTTGGGATAATTTTTCACACTCGACATGGTGGTGCAATCAGTTTTTGGTTTTGATGTATGGTTTTTTCTAAAAATTGCAGATTCTTACAGGTCTTGCTGCTTTGTCCTCAAATTGGGAACTTTAGGAGCTCATATCTTGTTCCTACGAAAACATTTTTGGGTGTAGTTTTTTTGAAAGTGCATGATTTTTCATGTACTTCTTAGTGGTATAATTAGATTGATCTCATTTTGTACCAAAAATTGTAATTGATTTTGTGGCCAAATTTGGCATTTGCATGTACTAAGATCAAAGTCCACTTCTCTATTTTTGGAAAGTGGCAATTTTAAACACATTAAATATAAAGTGCCAAATCAGATATTGCTTGGGGGGTTTCTTGATTGAGTGATTTGGAATGAAGGCTGAATTTTATGAACGGATGTCGCCAGTATGATAGTGGGGTTTTCCCAACCCAATACAAGCCCACTTTTATTTATGATGTTGCTAGTAAAGTGTTGAACCCATGCCGAATTTTTGGAGATTGCTAGCTGCAATTGAGAACCTCAGTGACAACTTGGAGAATGTCAAATTCAAGTTCATTGTTCGCAAAATATTCCATCAACAGAAAGAATATTCTTTTTTGACAAGCAGAAAACCGTCAAATTTAATCTCATGGATTACTAACATCAGCACCATGTTAACATGACACTAGCAGCCTCTTAAGAAATTTTATACCCCCTCTTGATTTGCATTTTGAATTTTGAAGGTGAACTTTCAAGCTTCATAACTCGGTCATTTTGACTTCTTTTTCCAAGTATTTTGTTTTTATTTGGGCTAATTTTTCGTGCTCTACATAGTAGTGTAATTAGTTTCAAGTTTTAGTGCCTAGTTTTTCCATAAATTGTAGATTATCACAGGTGTTGTTGCTTCGTCCTCAATTTGGAAACTTCAAGAGCCCATATCTTGCTCAAACGGTAACATTTTTGGGTGTATTTTTTTTTAAAAGTGCATTATTTTTTGTGTAATTTTTAGTGGTATGATCAGATTGATCTCATTTTGTACCAAAAATTATACTCGATTCTATGGCCAAATTTGGCATTTGCATGCATCAAGTTCAAAGACCACTTCATTTTTTTGGCAAGTGGCAACTATAAACACACTAAATATAAAGTGCCAAATCAAATATTGCGTGGGGGGTTTCTTGATTGAGTGATTTGGGGGGGTAATCTTGTAGTGATTAGTTGCATTATTTTGCTTGATTTGTGCTCTTACAATGGGGAAATATAAAATTGAACTCCTAACTCAACTTAATTATGCTACATGGAGAAAATTAGTATGGAACTGTCTCATGATGAAAGGTCTAAGAGGTCATATAAAGGACACCATTCAAAAACCTATTGATGCTAAAGAACTGGCAAGGTGGGAGATTGATCGTGAGTAAACACTTGGATGCATATGTTCATTAGTCTCATTTGATTTTCAATTTCATATTGAATCATGTAATACACCTAAAGAAGCATGGGAGACTTTTGAAAAATTGTATGGTAAAATAGATAAGATTAGAGGATATCAGATTGATAATGATTTGATGAATCTTGATCCAAAATGTTTTGACCATATCCAAGACTACATGTCCAAAATAAGCAATTAAGAACACAATTGAAAGAATGCAGTATTGAAAAACAGGATTTACAATTGATTCTAAATGTGTTATCCAAGCTTGGTCCTCAAGTATTCAGTGTTTGTTTATGGTTTTCATACCCATCGACTTTCTATGGGAGCATCATATGTTCATCCTAAGTTTGATGACTTTGCAAATCTCCTAATTCAAGAAGAAGCTAAGTTAATGAACATGGGTCTAATCAAGTCTTCCAAGTCACAAGCATTGGTGGCAAGTGAGTCTAACGAATAGAAAGAATCAAAAAATCTTGATAAGAAGCAGAAGAAGAAAAAGAACAAGCCACATAAAGAATCAGAATCCTCATCCTCAAAAGGAGAATCATGTAAGAAGGAGAGGCCTTTTTTTTCATATTGCAAGAAGGATGGACATGAAGAACATTATTGTTATAAGAAGGATATTGATAAGTTGAAAAATATTCTAAAAAAGAATCACATTGATTTACCTTCTAGAATGTTTGAATCATCTTTTTCTCCTTCCACTTCAAAACAGTCTAAAAAGGACAAAGGTAAAGCTTCATCATCAGAATATAAAGGACAAGCTCTTTGTGCTCCTTTAGGTCTAAGATCAAGGAGATGGCTTCTAGATTTAAGAGTATCTCATCATATGGCATCTTCACAAACTATCTTCTCTTCATTTTAGCCTTGTACTATGTCTCCTATATTGATGGGAAATAATGCATACATGAGTGTAACAGGGAAGGGATCTATTAGCATTGGGGAGAACACTTTTTAGGATGTATTGTGTGTTCCTCATTTGAAAAACAATCTTCTTTCCATTTATCAAATTATACATGGTGGAGATGGGAGAAGTGTGAAGTTCACACTTGATTCTATCATCATTCAAGACATGGAGACTAGAGAGATTATTGCTACTAGGTTGGTTGATCATTCATCTCAGTTGTATACCTTTGCACAGTTTGCTTCTGATTATGGAATTGTTGCTTCGACTTTTGATCATATGAACCATGATTCAAATGATGTATTTGGCTTCTTAAGCTTGGGAATTCTCACATTAGATCCATTACTTGAGCCATGCATTGCATCTCCTCCATCTACCATTGCAATTGAATATTCTTGTGATTCCACAGTTTGGGTTCCTTGTGATTCAGTGTAACAAGATATATATAGTTTTCCAGATATGGCTACTTTGGATGAATTCTTGATAGGTATTTCAGACTTGTTTGTGGAGTCTCATCTTTTAGATTTGGGAGACATCATTGATAGCATTAATCTTCTCTTTAATGAAGATGAACCTTTTTTAGTTGTTGTGAGTGAACACCTTGACCCTCTTGTTCATTCTCTACATGACCATTCTTTACAGATTGGCGTGAGTGTGGATAGTTTTGGATTATGTTCTACATTTATCTCTACTAGATGTTGGATTGTCCTCTTCAACTGTGTGGCCTAGAATTCCTATTTGGAGTGTGTTAGCTTTCAACATCAACATAGAGATATTTGAGCATCCTTTAGAGACACCATCATCAATCATCCATATTCCTGATATCTAGCATACATCTATGGTTTTGTTTCTTCCTAAGGGGAGGAATGTTGTTTGGTGAGATTGGATCATCTTCAGCATTCAATGTCGATCTTCTACCATCATTGCAAGAGACTCAACATTGAGGGGGGCCTACCTTGTCTCTCTTATACTTCTCTCTTATGGGGGGGTCATTTTCCTCACATGGGGTTTTTACCTTCTCATTCTTCATTGAGAGAATTTCTATTTTGTATATTTCATCTCTCTTTTGGGGAGGAGTTTTGTCCCACTAGTTTTCTCCTTTTCTTCGTTTGGGAGAGATTGCATTGCTTATGTACATGGGACCTAACATGGCCTAGTAGCTATTCTTGTTTATTCTTGGCGGAATTGGCATATTCCCTACCACAGCATACATCTCCATCGCCGACATACTCATCATCGACCTGCTCCGTAGTACTTTCACTAGTTCTGGTTGGCGTCATTACAAGTCAGATCATCTACCTTGATGTACTATCCTTCATCATCGGTCAGTTGTCATATCCATTTACAGTCAAAGGTACCTGTTATTGTGTATGAATGGTATTCCATTGCAAGGGTTTTACAGTATATAAACTTTGTTTTAAAAAGTTTGGTTAATAACCCTTGTAAGGCAATGGTCGGTGTCGTTTGGTTTTTATTTTAGAAACTTTTGTAAGTCGACTTGTATTTATTATTTGGTCGCCAACCCTATATACTATAGGAGGTGTAATATTTTTTTAATCCTTTCTATGGATTAGGTCACATGAACGACCAAATTTTTAGCCTTGGGTGCTCAAGTTTTGCACTGGTTTAGTCTTCTCAGACTTGTGTTTTTTCCCCATAGTTCCTTTTATAGGGATTTTTTCATTTTCTCATCACTTTTGCTAACGGAGGTGAAATTTCAGCAGCAAAATATCGTTGGAAAGCTAGAAGTCTTAATTTTTTAGTGGTGTAGGAATTTTGTAGAAATTTTTCAATTTTGTGCCATTTTTTCTAGGTTGAAGACAAATCTTCATTTTTCACGTCCTAGCTCATATCTTTGTGCTTTGATCTCTGATTTTCTCCAAATTTGGGGCATTGGGAAGGTATTCAGGAGCACTTCAATTGTATTCATGCACTTTTTGTAGATTTGTGTCCAAAATTTCATATTTTTAGTTTTTAGCTGATTTGATAGTTTGGGATACATTGTTGTAAATTTGAAAAAAAAATGTAAATATTGTTTGGACAAAGGGGTCAATTGCTTGTATTGTGAGGGAAATTTTTTGTTCTTCTCTTGTAATATCTGATTGTATCATGGGTTTTCCAAAATTTTTACTTCTAACTCCATATAACTATCATGAGTGGAAATCTCAAATGGAGTTGTTACTCTTAAAAATGAAGTTGTAACGAATCACATTTGGTCAAGATCTAGAACCTATAGGAGCAAAAGAGAAAATAAAATGGCTTGATAGAAGGGATGAAGCTCTTGGTACTTTGAAGTTGTTCATTTCTCCAGATCTTAGATATCATGTTTCATCTTGCACACATCCTCATGAATTTTGGACTAATTTAGAGACTCTCTTTGGTAAGCTAGATAAGATGAGGATATTTAAGTTGGAGAATGTACTAACGGGTCTTAATCCTTCATATTTTAACTATATCCAAGACTTTTTCTCTAAGCTCAATTCTCTTAGATTGTAGTTATCTAATTGTGGGGTCACTAAAGAGGATGAGTAGTTGATTCTTTCTATTCTTGCTAAGCTTGGTCCTAATTATTCAGTGTTTGTTTCTACATTCTATGCTACAATGGATGCCCTTGGAAATGCATACAAAATGCCTTCTCTTGATGAATTTGCAGCTCAACTCACAAGGGAACAAGAAAATTTCGTACACATGGGCACATTGAAGTCTTCTACATCTCATGATCTTGTTGCAAAGGATACAAAGGCTTCAAGTGGAAAAGGTAAGAAGCAAAAAAAGGAACCCAAGTCTAATGATCAAGGTAAAGATCCTCCTTCACATGGAACTCTTGAGTCCACACCCTCTTCTAAAGAGGAATCATCTAAAAAGAAGAAGTCAAAATGTGCATATTGCAAAAGGTTAGGACATGATGAGCATAGATGTTATAATAAGAAGATTGATGAATTCACAAACCTTCTTTAAAAGAATAACATTAATCTGCCCTCATCAGTGTCTTCTACTTCTTCTTCAACATCTCAATCGATAGCCCCCTCATCATCATCTTAGTTACAAGATACAGGATCTACATCTAGGCTACATAAAATGAAAGGAGAAGCACTCTTGGCCTCTGCAAGTCCTGAATCTCATAGATGGCTTCTTGATTTAGGGGCATCTCATCATATGGATTCTTCTATGGATATTTTCTCTTCTTTTGAGCGTTGTAATTCACCACATATATTGATGGGTAACAATACATATATGAAGGTAAGTGGGAAGGGTTCTATTGACATGGGGAAGGGTACATTCAATGATGTACTTTGTGTTGCTTGTCCACAAATCTCCTTTCTATTTATCAAATTACTCATGGAGGTCAAGGTAAAATAGTTGAGTTCACTCCAAATAGGGTGTACATAAGGGACTTTGAGACTAGGGATATTATTGCTATCAGGATGGTTGATCATTCATCTCATGTATGCTCCTTTTCACATTTTGCTTCAAAAGATGATAATGTTCCTTTGACTGCATCACACATTCCATTGAGTGTGAACCATGATATATTGAGAAGTTTGGTCATCTACACCTTGGTATTCTAGAGACCAGTGTTGAGATTCCTACTCCTCCACCTCCTACGTCTTCAGCCATTGATGCTTCTATTCAGTAGGATGATCATAGTTTTTTAGATCTTGCTTTGTGGGATGAGTATTGGAGAGGTATTTATAACTTGTTCATGGATTCTCATACTATAGATTTGGAGGACACACTTGAGGGGATTTCTCTCCTCTTTGATAATAGTTTCAACACAACTATTACACCATCTAATTTGTCTTTGGAGATTGACATTCATGAGTCTCCTCCTTCACTTGATTTGTCATGTTTCTTGGTTGAGTTTGACCATGATTATGTTGTGACTCATTCAAACTTGGAGACTCCTCATCATTTTTCAAAGGAATACATGTTGATCATTCATTCTTCTTCCTTTCAGTTGGACATGGAGTGGCTTCTTCATCAGCTTATGAACTTATTTCTTCCTAAGGGGAGATGTGTTGCTTGCAGACATTGGGTCATCTTTTGTTTTTAGGCATTCTTCATCGACTTTGGAGCTTCCTCATCATGGGGGGGATATCTTATCTATCTACTTCCCTCTTATGTTGGGGTTATTGATTGTATATACATGATGCATGCTATCCTTGGGGGGTATCATTGGAGTCCTCCATACATCATGTTTGTTTTGTTTTTTGTTTTCTTTCTTTTGGAGAGGAGTTTTGTCCCACTGGGTTTTCTCCTTTTCTCTGATTGTGAGAGATTTTTTGCATTTTCATTGTAAATGGGTACCTAACATGGCCTAGTAGCCGAGACCCATCTTCATCTTTACATAGTTTTCATAATAATCTTCTCCCTAAGTTTCACTTAAGGGGGGGTGTTGGTGTGAATAATTGTCTTGTACCTAGATAATTCATTTACTAGGTAATTAGGGAACATATTCACACCAACAGTGTGCACCTAAGATCTTGATCGAGACTGGAAATGAATTTTGGAATGTTGTTGATGCTAGAAATTTGGCCTATTGGGACTCATTTTCCATTCTAGGTGAATTAGTCCCAATTCTGGAAAATTGTTTTGGAGCCTGTTTCAGACAAATGGGTATCCAAAATTGTAGAAAATATATTTTAGGCCTCTTAGTGGGACTCATTCACCATCAATGGTGAATCAATCCACTTCTAAATTTTTGAGAATTCAAAAGTGGAAATTGAAGTCTCTATTCTAGACTACGGTTCTTGGTAGGTGTCTACCTTCGAAAGTCTAATATCAAGGTTTGAAAATGAATTTTAGTTGATATTTTTCCTTATTCAACAAGGATATGTCTTCAAAAAATTTAAAACTTGATCTTTAATGATTTCCAAGCCCTCAAGATGTCTAAATCTGCAAACACACAAGAAGAGAAGGATAAATGTTGAATGTTAGGGCATGGGGGTTTGCCTTGGTCAAACCCCTTTTTAGGTAATCAAACCAAAATGAAGAAAGAATGTAATGAAGAATGAAATAATGGATTTAATGCCTCGCCATGATGTTTGATCTTGAATATCTATAGCAAAATATGAAGATTCTTCCTTTGAATGTCTGAAAAATGATCTTAAATGACTTGAAATGATAAAAGCCTAGTTTGCTTGGCTTGAGATGGACGTCAAATGGTGAATGAACTATGAAATGAGTTAAGAGATGTAAATTAGGGTTTAGAGACTTATATTTATAGGCAATTCACCCTATTTTCCTGTTAATTAGATCCCTAAGGCCGACATGGAGGAAAATAAGACTTAAAATCCAACTTTTCCTACTTAAACCGCAAAAATGGCTCAAATGAGATTCATTCACCATCAAGGGAAAATGGGTCCCACTTGGATGGGACTAATTCACCATCAAGGGTGAATGGTTCTCACAGGGGCCATTTTGCTTGCTAGAAGTTCAGGAGATAAGAGAATCAAGTTTTTAGATTGTTCAAAGTCAGTTATTTGATCAATTTATAACTCAAGATGCACAATATGGGGTCGTAGGGGCTTGTTAATGATGATGTAAAGTGAAATTATGGATTGGGACACAAAATTCAATGTGAAAGTATGATTAAATGTACTTTACAACACTAAAATGAGGTCCACATAGCCTAGAAAGGAACTACATCCAATGTGAATGTGTAAATCACATTACAACACTAGATTAAAGTTAAGTTAAATTATTTTCAAGCCTTCTATATTGATGTTATAATTCATTTAAATACATTTTGTAATGTTGAATTAAGGAAAACTTGGTTCATTAAGTGTAGAGAGGCATGGAAGTCTTTTACAACACTTTACAACACCTTTACAAGACATTGATAAATGCATTTACAAGGGTTCAAAAGCTAGTGTGGATGTGTAAAACACCTTACAACACAAAATCAAGGCCTCATTAAGTCTAATTTATCATCAATTGTTCCCATATTAAGCAAGAAAAAAGGCATACCTTTTTTGTGTCCACAACTATATACTATATATATAGTATATACATAATATATATTATATATATTTTATTATAATATATATAGAATGAGAGAGAGAGGGAGAGAGAGTTATCTAGGTATTATGGTGTCTCCCTCTCTATCCCTCCTTCCCTCTCCCATCTCTTTCTATCCCTTTGTCTCTCTCTCTCTTCATCCCCACTCCCTCCCTCCTACTCTCTCTCTCTATCCCTCCCTCCCTCCATTCCTCTCTCTCTTAGGTCTATCACGCCCTCAATCCCTCTCAATCTCTCAAGTCTCTCCCTCCCTCTATCCCTTCAACTCCCTCCCTCCCTCTCTCAAGTCTCTCCCACACAGCCTACCTAAATCTCTCTCTCTCTTAGGTCCCCTTTTCCCTCAATCCCTCCCAACCCCTCTCTCTCTCTCTCAAGTCTCTCCTTCCCACTATCCATCTCCCTCCCTCCCTCCTTCATTCTCTCTCTCTCTCCCACTCTACCTAGATAGCTCCCTCTCTCTCACTCCCTCATCTCTCTCTCTTAAGATGCTCCCTCCTATCCTACCTATATAACTCCATCTTTCTATTTGGTCTCTCCTCCCACACTACCTATATAGTTCCCTTTCTCTCTCACTCCCTCTTCTCTCTCTTAGGAAGCTCCCTCCCACCCTACTTAGATAACTCTCTCTCTCTCACACACACAAACCATATCTCTCTCCATCCCTTCATCCATCCCTCTCTATATCCCTTCCTCCCTCTATTAGGATTCTTCTCCCTCTATCCATCTAACACCCCATCTTTCTCTATCCCTCCTAACCTAGCTAGACAACTCTCTCTCCCTCCCTCTCTCTCTTAGCTCTATCCCTCCTATTCCTCCCAACCCCCCTCTCTCAGGTCTCTCTCTCCCACCATTCCTAGATAACTTTCTCTCTCCCTCTATCTCTCAGGTCTCTTCCTCCCACCCTACCTAGGTATGTGAAGGATCATGATGGTCCAAAAAGTGGCAATATGATGGGTATGTGGCTGACAACTATTTTTTTAACAAAAATTGATTAGAAAAAGGGGTTTTTAAAAGAGATTCTCATCTTTCCATTGATATAAATTATTCTTTATGTTTAATTTAATAATTAAATATTATTCATTTTCTATTCAAATTATGACTAAAGTCTTAATTGATAGGCTAATTGAAAAACATCTATAGCTTTCAAAGAGTATCACATTTTTTCAATCCAAAACATGTATCACATTCTATGCATCACATACTATAGGATTAAAAAATTAAAAATTGAATTTCATGATGTTTTGACCAAGTTAAGGTGGTCAAACATACGAGTTTTTTATATTTTTTAAAAAGTTGTAATAAAAAATTCATAATTAATTACTTACTTGGAAAAAAATACAAAACAATATGCATCACATTAGGGCATGAATCCTCTACTTATATCTAAAATCTTATAAAAAAAAATTATCATTTTATTGTGGTTAGGGTGATCAGATAGACACCTACTTATTTTTTCCCAGAAATTTAAGTACCACTGCATTGAACTTTCAAATTTTCACCAAATAGAATTTTTTTTTAAACAAACCTAGTATTTTAGGAACTACATTCAATTTTCTACAAATTCTATTCTTACATATTCTTGAAATAATATAGATAACTTATTCAAATTGTTACGTCAAGTTGTCTAACTCTGATATTTCTAAATTTTTTGCCACTTAAGTGCCTATTTTTTCCATGATGATCCTACACATACCCACCTAGATAACTCTCTCAATCTCTCTCTCTAAGATCTCTCCCTCCCTCTATTCCTATTTATTGGGTCTCCCCCTTTATCTATCCCTCCTACCCTACCTAGATAACTATCTCTCTCTCACTCCCTCGTCTCTCTCCCACCCTTCCTAGATAACTCTCCCTCTCCCTCTCTCCCTCTTAGGTCTCTCACTCTCTCTATTCCTCCCACCAGGTACCTAAATAACTCTCTCCTCCCTATCTTTCTCTCTAGTAGATCTCCTTCCCACCTTTCTTAGATAAGTCTCTCTCTCAAGTCTCTCCCTCACTCTATCCTTCCCACCCTACCTAGATAATTCTCTCTCGTTGTCTATATATTATAATGCAATATATAATCTATAATATATTAGATATATGGTATATATTATATAGTATATAGTATATATTATATAATATATAGTATATATTATATAATATATTATATATTATATAATATTATATATATCATATATACTATGTATAGTATATAGAATATAATATATATGTAGTATATATAATATATAATATATTATATATACTTTATATATAGTATATCTAGTATATATTAGGTATTATTAATAACAATACAAAATATTTTAAATACAATGAAGGTAATGGATATCCATTGTAAACGGATATCTATTTTGAGCAGGTACTCATTTGAAACAGATATCATTTTTTTTCTAACAAAATCAGTAGCTTCAAGATTTACCTTGAGGTTGCCTTTGGATTTGGCTTCGGGGTATCATACTTAGAAAGTCAATTGCAAAAATATGTTTGGAAAATTTCTTTAGTTTTCTATAGTTTTCCCTTGTGGGTGGTGAATTTTTTTTATCTAAATTTGATGAAACAAAAAGGGTTTATCAAAACATTATCATATTTCCACCAATATAAGATATGCCTTGTTTTGAATTTAATAGATAATTATTATTGATTTTTTACATGCGTCATAACTAAAGTCCTCATTGATAGGCTAATTGAATTTTTTTTATAATTCTCAAACTATTTCAAATTTCTTGAATCCAAAAGATGCAACACATTCTATGCTTCCCATATTGTAGAAAAATTAAATTCATAATTTTTTTACCAATTTATGGTGGTCAAACAAACAAGTTTTAATATTTTTAAAAAGTTCTAATAAGAAATTCATAACTAATTATTTACTTTTTAAAAAAGGCAACACATTCGAGTATGTGTCCTCTACTTATATTAAGAGTTTCAATATATATATATATACTATACTTAGGTTGGTCAAACATACACTTGTTTTTTTTTCCTAAAAAATTTAGTACTGAACTACATTAAAATTTCAAATTTTCACCAAATAAATTTACTTTTTTTCCCAAAAAAGGACTAGTACCTTACAAACTACATTCAATTTTATACAAATTCTATTTTTTACATATTTTTCAAATTATAATAATCTATTCAAATTTTTATGTCAAGTTGCCTAACTTTGTTATTTTGGATTTTCATTGCCACTTGAGGGCCTAGTTTGGACCCCCATGATCCTGCATTGACCCTTTTTTTTTGTTATTAGGATGATAATCCTTAGAGCTAATCTATATGTTAGTGGTCAATGACATGTTATAAACCTAGGATATCCAATTGTTTAAAATCAACCTTTATATAAAAACTTAATTAGTAGCACACTAATGTAGGGTCAACTAACTCAAAAATATAACATTGATATCTCTTTCAACATTATTGTTTGATTGGGAAAAGGATGAAGACTCCCTTCCCAAATGTTTTGGATTGATTTAATATGACCTCAAGAACCACTTGACTACAAACTTATTTGGTAGAGCCAAAATTATTGATCAAAGCTTTAATATAATACTTATGTGGGGTAGTTGAATGATGTGTTGTTTGTGATAAATTTGAATGAGTGATTAGTTGATTAATTTCTAAATACAATAAACTAGCTATGAAAAATATTCAAATGCAGTGATCTATTATGATTTATGATAAACTAATTGCAAAATTACAAATTTAATTTCCAAAAATGAGAAATAAAGACATAGATGCACTTGATATGTAAATTTTAGCTTGATATTACTAGTGTAAGGTGCAATATGACCTATAATATCCTCTTGTTTTTTGTAAATCTAAAAATGCAAGCTTTAGGACACCGATTTGTAGCTTTAATCTTGTATTGTTGTTGGAACTTTGTTTGTTGATGAGAAAATGAAAATTCCATGACCTATCAACTTGTAGGGTTAGACACTTGCATTAATGAATAAGTAGCCTTCAATCTTCCTTCAACTCACTTCAGATCTAACCTGCACACACAAAAGGAGAAAGGTTGTGTCATATAAGGGCTTGCCTATACCAAACCTTGTATTGGTATTTCTACCTTCATAATGGAAAATTATGATAAAAGAGAGTGTAAACTTGGATGGATAGAGGATAATTAATAAACAAGTAAAGAATTGATAACCTTTTTGCAACTCACCACTTAGGTTTGATCTCCTTGATGGATTGAAGTCACACTCATCACCTTCAAGGATCAATTGTTGCTTGATTTGAGTTAATTTGATTTGAATACCTACAAGTGTTATTACATATAAATAAAAGTTATATAGAATAGATGACATGATACTTGAATTATGAAATGCTGCAATAATCTTGATAATTCTTCTCTTGGCTGCACTTGAATGATCTTTTAGGACACTTGATTTTCTCAATTGAAGTCTTATGATTAAAATGGTGGAAATACTATTTATATAAAATTCTTATAATTTCTCAAAAATCAAGTGCCAATAGCTTGGATTTGAAATTGGAAATTAAAATAATAAATTACTGACACTAACATATTTAATTTTGGGGCCAAATTAGGTGGTCTAGGGCATAGTGTGCTCTAGACTAGATCCACCTTTTTGGGGGATTAAAAGTGTTAGGGGAAATATTAAATGCATAGTTTTATTTCCCATGTTTGATTTTCCAATAACACTTATGAAAATGGGCAATTGCATAATAGGTCCAAGCACATAGGAGAGAGAAAAATCTAGTGTGAAATTGTCAAGGGTTACCATTTTTTATGCTATCATTAGATAATCCAATATCACACATAGTCAAACTAGAAGAAGTAGTGCAAATACTCCACTTGGCCACCTTTATATTCACTTCCTATCTTACAACATTGTAATCACTCTAACTAATTGGTAAACATGGATTCATTAAATTCTTATAGAAATAAGTTTCATCATAGTCTCTTAGAACTAAACTATGTATGTAAAAGATTGGGAATTGAAATTATAAATTTTATGTTAAACCATCATCAAGTAAAGATAATATTTATTTACATTTCATCAAAATTATGGAGCTTCAACTATGATTTTTTTAGTCATCAAGTCTATATATATTAGGTGATATCTCTAGTAAATTTTTTATCATGTCATCATGTTACCTTTTTCACATTTTTCATACTTAATTTCTTCAATTTTATTCTTCCATAAATTTTCTATATTCAAGTGATTATTTAAATTTCTCCATAGTACAACCACTTTTATTTATTGACCTTACATCCATACCCTAGCTTTTTTTTACACTTTTATTAATCAAGTTATTATTCTCAATTTTTAGGTCCACCCAAATTTGACTTCTACAAAATTTTATATATGGTTAAGCATTCTACAAAATTTGATTTCATAGTCTAGGGTTTTATGCACATAACATGAATTTCAATTCATATTTCACTAATCTATTTTTTCTTTTGTCTACTAGCAAACCTAGGTATGCTTTATCATCATGTATGTTTCTACAAAAATAGATTACCTTTTTTACCTCCATATAGACCAAACAAGTGTTTTATTCTAGTTGGCTTTCCACTTGTGACCTACACACTTAGTAACTAATTATTCATGACATAGATAAAATTAGAATTAGCTCTTAAGTCAACTTTCCTTGGATAATATTGATTATTAATGTTAATTTCAACATTGATTTAATGTTCAAAAAATTTTATAATCTAAATACATGAGCACTAGTTTAATTCAATCTTTATTTAGTAAAGTCTATAACGATCCAAGTACTTGTTTTTACTTTTCAAACATTTTTATTGTATCTTCTAATCTATGTATTTATCCATACTCTTTATAGCATCTTTTATTTAATGACATCAACTTGTGGACCAATCTTAAGGTTCTTAATTAGGACCTCAAATCCTAAAGGTAGTAATATGATGTTACACAAGGGGATTTCTTGAGGAATTTTATTCATATTTTGAATTTCCCATTACTCTAGAAGTTAAATAGTAGAGTTTTGGGGATCTTGAGAGGTTGTTAAGGTCCTTTAAGGTATCTATTAATTTTTTGAGAATAATTTTGATACAATTTATAGGGTATATTGGTGTCAATATGTCTAGTAGATAAAAATAAAAAAATCTTACTTTTAGTTGCTCATTTATTTTAAGTCAATGGACTAATAAATATTATATATCAACTAGTGCACTCATGAGTATACAATTGCATTTAGTGATTTATCATAGTATTTTTAAGTTATGATTTTATCTTAATATTCATAATAATACTCTTTTGAATTATATATGATAAGCATGATTTGATTAAATTTTTATATAACATGATTATCAAAATTTAATATCAATTATAATCTTAATATTTATGAATATCATTATTATTCTAATATAAATTTGGATTACTATTTATTTAGATAAATAATGAAACCATAATATATACATAATTCATAATAATAATAATCTAAATATTAATATTAAAAATTTATTAAGAATACCATGCATTAAATAAAATTTAATTTATTTAAGAGAAAGGTGGTGTGAGAAATAGATTCACAAATTGTGTTGACTCCTTATTCTATTAAATACATAAACAGTCTTTTGTATGATAAAAATTTGACCTGTAATATCTGTTTAAACAAAAATAAGTAATTGTATAATGTGAAACATCTCTAAAATATTTCTTTTACTAGGAAAAAAAAAAGTAGAATAAAATGCATCGTTTGGCTTCATCCTTATTTTGGCCCAACTCACCAAACAAATTGCTTATTCCCAATGATAGTATGGCAGGACTGTACATCTCACAAGCTCGAACACAGCTTGGTTATTCTCAACAAATTTAATATAAATATTTGTGAGGGATCCAATAGAACTGTACATCATATCACTCACCAACGTTTTATTTGAAATCGGGTATTTTGTAAAAGGCTATTGAATAAATGCGAATTGGATTCATCTAGCATTTGGGCAGATCAGGAGGAGGAGGAGGCAATTTATCTGATTTGCTGGGCCCATCCTCAGTAATAAATACCATAGCAAAGCCAAATGCGGAATGAGATTCAAGATGGCAATGCATCACCCATACTCCTGTTACATTACAATAGACAGAGAAAAAACACTCTAAATTAGTTGAGTAAGAAGTTAAAGCTCACAACGTAAGTGTTTTGTTTTTAGATGGAATAAGGAGCAAGTAATTTACTCAGAGAAAGAAGTTCTTCTAAATCATTGCTTATCAAAAATAAATTAATTTATCAAATATGAATTAATATGAGTCAACTTGAAACCAGACAACTAAAATCTCTGAAATCATATCATATAATTTGTTTTACTGAAAAATAGGTAAACTAAACATATAAGTACATGCTTACCTGGATTGTTAGCTGTAAATCTAATGGCAGCCCATCCTCCCGCAGGAACTCCCAAAGTGTTCAACATCTGAGGATCTTTCAAATTAAAATTTGCAGGATCCGTCTTGGAATTGTAGTTCCCAAAGCCTAACCAAACAAGATAAAAATTATGGCCATGAAGGTGTATTGGATGTTCCTCTATGGCAATAATTCCGGTATTCTGAAACATTATTTGCACATTACTATTGAATTTCAGAACTTTCACTTTTGTGGCCAACTCTGGTTGCCAAAGACTTAATGGCACGTTTCCTGTGTAATCATATACCTGTGGAGGATTATCAGGAAAGTCTCTTGTAAACACTCTATTTATACCAAAATAATAAGCCTGCAAAATAGCGGTATCTGGCTCTACAAGGGAAATGTTATTGAAGCTTCCAACAACTCTTCCGCCGTTGAAACCTGCACATGAATTGTTCGGACAACTTACGACTCCGACACCCTCTGTAATAAACATTTCCTCGTCGATTGTCTTTGGCACCGAGGGCCTCAAGCTTCTCAGGGTTGTCTTGAATTTGAACGCAGTTATTGTGTCATTATATGCTGGAAGACTGGGCAGCACAGGAGAAGAGGCATTGCTGCTATCTTTGTATTGCAATATGGCAGAGGTTGTGATAGTTAAGAAGCCGGTACTTGTAGGATCTGTGTTGTATGCACGGATGGCAATGTAGTACATGTTAGGAAGTTAAGATTGTCTAGAACTATCCAAAGATGTTAGGAAGATGAGACTTTCTAGAGTCTTCCATAGAACAGTCTAAATTTTGAGTAGAACATTCAAGATGTAGAATATTTTAGAAAAGAGGAGTTTCCAGATTTTGTATTGCATCTATAAATATGTATTGTGCACAAGCAAATAGTGTAGTTTTTAGAAGGCATGTTAGAAAGCATTGGATGGCTGTAAGCAAGTCTGATTAATATATTATTGTTTTTTCAAATACATATTTCTAGTTATGCTCTGTTTTGCCCTGTTTTATCTTATTTGCAGCTACTGTTACAGTGATTTTTATAGTGTTTTGGGCTTGTTTTTACATGGTATCAGAGTCAAGTTCAGTTAGAGGTTCAGCTGGAGATTCATCTAGAGGTTCAGCTAGAAATATTGCTAGAGGGCTTTGTTGTAAGAAAATATATTACTGGAAATGGTTTGTTTGCAGGGCTGATATATTATTAGAGTGATATTTGGTTGCAGGGCTGTTATATTGTTGGAGTATTGCTAGATTTGTTTGAAGACTGATTTTTTTTGCTAACATGGGTTCTTCAAATGAAGTTTTGCCTATCTTTGATAGAAGTGGTTTTGCAAATTGGAAGATTGCAGTCAAGAATGCTCTAAGAAAGAAGACTCTATAGAGGATAGTGAATAAGGAAATTAGAGAACCTCAAACTGATAGAGAAAAAGAGTTGTGGAAATATAAGTTGGAGCAAGCTAGAGGTATTATTGGTAAAGCTTTGAGCCCCAATCTGAATAGAAGATTTTTTGATGTTGATAATCTAATAGAGGTGTGGGAGAATTTAGAAAAGGATTATAAAGATGCAAACATTGCTAGCATGCTTAGTAGAGAAGAAAAATTGATGAATTTAGATCCATTTAATTTTGAAAAAATATCTGATTACTTCAATGAAGTTACTTTTTTAAATGTTCAGCTAAAAAAAATAGGTGTTGAATATGCAAAAAAAAGATTTTCAGTTGATTGCAATGGTTGAAAGTAAGCTTCCCCAGCCATATAGGGTATTTAAGGAATCAAGGAAAAGGGTTCTTCAACTAAATCCCAATACCCCCTAGCAGACTTTTGATCAATTTTGTAAGTCAGTTTTAAATGAAGAAATTCAGCTTATTAAAGAAGGATATATTAAAAAGAATCATGCATATACAACTAAAAGTAAATTTTCTAAAAATTTTGATGAAAAAAGAATTGGAAAATTAAGTCTAGAAGTGATGATGGCTCTAACCACTTTTCTAGAAATGATGGTGCAGAAAGGCAAGTTGGAAGAAAAACCATTATTTGCAGGTATTGTGGAGGTGAGAATCACATGGAGAAATTTTGTTTGAAGAAGAGGGATAATGAAAGGCAACAATATAAACTGTCCAAGAAAGAAAGGTTTAATGATGGCAAGATGGATAAAAATAGCTTTTTGGCTGTGTCCTTTTAAAAACAAGGAAAAGGTAAATCCACTGTTAAAGGGGTTATTTTGCTTCAGATTTTAATAAAAAATGGATTCTAGATTTAGGAGCATCTTATCACATGACTGGAGATAGATCTTTATTTGTTGATTTCAATGAAGAAATGAATTCAAATCAAGAAATAACTATTGGTAATAAAATGAAGCTTCCAATTTTAGGAACATGAACTGTTAATGTAACAAATGGGACTTTGAAAAATATTTTATTGGTAAAAGGATTAGGAGTAAATCTTAGTTCAGTATATAAAATTGTTCAAACTGAATATGAGTTTGTTGTCAATTTTGATCAAGTTATTGTTAGAAATAGAAAAGACCCAAACAATATAATTGCTATTGGAAGAGTTGATCATGAAGAGAGTCTATTTAAATTTGTGGGGTTTGTTGATGATAAATACACGCACTCTCATGCTTTTATTGCTCAAACTGATTATATGTCAAAACTTTGGCATGCTAGACTTAGACATATAAATTATAGAAAATTACAAGACATGATTAGAATGGATATGGTTAGAGGATTAACACAAATTTTAGCTTCTGAAGGTGTTTGTGAAGGATGTGTGCTAGGGAAACATCATCAAGAACCTTTTGATTCAGGTAAAGCATGGAAAGCTAATCATCCACTGCAACTCATTCATAGTGACTTATGTGAACCAGATTATACTTTACTTTTAGGTGCCAGGTACCTTCTCACTTTTATTGATGATTATAACAAGAGAGTATGGGTTTATTTTCTTGAAAGAAAAAATAAAGTATTTGAAGTTTTTCAGAAATTTAAGGTAGTAGTTGAAAATCAAAGTGGGAAAAGAATTAAATGCTTAAGAACGGATAATGGGGGTGAATATTGCAATTATGCATTTGAATCATTTTGTGAAAGTTGTGCTATTAAAGTGCAAAGAACAACTCCTCATACCCCTCAACAAAATGGGGTGGCTGAACGAATGAATAGAACTCTTTTAGAGATGGCTCATTGTATGTTGCATTTTAAAAGTTTGGATAATAAATTTTGGGGTTTGGATGTCTCTTGTGCTGCACATATTTTGAATAGAATTCCTACTAATGCCCTCAAATATGTTACTCCTGAAGAAACATGGAGTGGAAAAAAGCCTCATGTTGAGCATTTTAAGGTGTTTGGATGTTTTGCTTGGGCACACATTCCTGATGAAAAGAGAAAAAAAATAGAACCAAAAGATCATAAGTGTTTGTTTATGGGTTATAGCGAAGATTCAAAGGCTTACAGGTTATATGATTTGATAACAAACAAGGTCTTTGTTAGTAGAGATGTAAAGTTTGATGAAGAATCACAATTTATACCCACTTCTCATTCTACAATAGCAAATGCTTCCAACCTTTCAGATATTTTCTAAGGAAATATTGATGAGGATGAGTTGTGCACTTCTACAAATGATGAAAATATCATTGAAAATGAAAAAACTAATATTTTTGACCATCCATTTTCTGCAGGTAGTGATGATGAAGAAGAAAGCTTTTCAACTAGACAAAAGACAAGGAGCGTTGAAGATATATATGGGCAAGGATCAAAACTTCAAGGAATAAATGGTAGTGTTTTTATGGCCAAAGTATTACAGATTGATGATCCAATTTCATATGAGCAAGCTAGAGGGAAGAAAAAATGGGAGCAACCTATGAAAGAAGAATATGGTGGTGATATAAATGACCAAAAATCTGTTGGAAGCTATGATTTTCATATTGGGTCAAGTCCAATTACATGGAGCAGCAAAAAGAAAATTACTACATCATTGTCTTCTTTTGGAGCAGAATATAGAGCAGCAAAAGACTTAGGAAAGGAAGCAATTTGGATTCGAAAGGTGAACATTAAGGGGGGATAGTGTTATAATGTTCCCCTCTCCTTTGTATCTTTTTTCCCCTTTTTTGTAAATTCTTTGTAATATTCTATCCAATCTTAATGGGGGATGTTAGGAAGTTAAGATTGTCTAGAACTATCCAAAGATGTTAGGAAGATGAGACTTTCTAGAGTCTTCCATAGAACAGTCTAAATTTTGAGTAGAACATTCAAGATGTAGAATATTCTAGAAAAGAGGAGTTTCCAAATTTTGTATTGCATCTATAAATATGTATTGTGCACAAGCAAATAGTGCAGTTTTTAGAAGGCATGTTAGAAAGCATTGGATGGCTGTAAGCAAGTCTGATTAATATATTATTGTTTTTTCAAATACATATTTCTGGTTATACTCTGTTTTGCCCTGTTTTATCTTATTTGCAGCTGCTGTTACAGTGATTTTTATAGTGTTTCGGGCCTGTTTTTACAGTACAGACCTGACACTTGACTAGCTGTGACGAGGACATCCATGGTGTTACCTGGATGCATGACTAGCACATCGGTTGTATATGGCTTTGTATAGACGCCATCTACCCCTACAACTGTCATTGTGTGTTGAGCAATTTTAAAGAAGTGTGGAATTACCACGGCAGCGCTTACAATCCTCAGGAGGTAAGTTTTTCCATGCTCAACCAAAATTCTCGTCGTATCTGCATCCACAACAATGATCTCTTCAAAACTACGATTGATTTCATATATTTTCTTAAGAAATAATGGTTCAGTGGTGCACAAACCTTTTGCAGAGCAAGGGAAGAAGTCTCCTGGCTGGCCATTGATTGTGTATGCATCAGAATCATTTGGTACAGCACCCCTTCGAATTGCATCTGCTATTACATCTTCCACGTTTGCATTCCACCACTCGCCTAAATATCACCGCAAAATTAAACTGAAGTTCATAATTAAGTAAATAATTATAATAATAAGTAAGCGTGTTCAGGAAATTTTATATCACGATTTCAAATTATATGTTACAACCAGAAGCTCGCTATCTCATTATCATTTATATACTTATAGGAAACATTTATTGTTTACCTGGGTATAAATAAGGGTGCCAGGTCGAATGCTAACTTTTACAACTATAGAAACGTCAAGTAGTTGACTGAGCACCCAGCCCGCCATTCTTTTCCTCCCTTAGGAAAAATAAGAAAGAAGGCATGTGAAAAGACTACTGACCTAAGATAATAGGAACCTCAGCATCTGGTTTGGGGAAAGGATATCTCTTTCCAAGGCGGGGTAGAACAACGAGTGCTCCATGCACGGTAGCTCTGAGATACGAGATATGTGCATGCCACCACAGCGTCCCTTCTTGTCCTGTGATTGTAAAATTGTGGATGAATTAGTTGCCAGGTGTAATGGGGCACTGCGTTATGTACGCTGGACCGTCTGCCCAGCAGGATCTCAACTGCCTTACCCCATGCCTGCAAAATTACATAAAATACTAAATTCCAACTACAAATCCTCAACAATTTTTATTATTAATGCAAACTTAAAAATATGATTTGAAGATAGAGAATCTCTGTTACCAATGTAACGTAACGTTATATGGTCCGTTGTTGTTCACTTCGACAACAAGATTATCGCCTTCATGAACATAAATAGTGGGGCCTGGATACTGCCCATTCACTGTTAATATCGTCTTGGTGTTACACAATCTTGTCACGCTCTGAGTTCCGACCTGCAAACAACAATCATTACATCAAACTGTAACAATGATTACATCAAACTTAATATAATGCTTAGAGTTTGAAGGATTCTAAAAAAATGCTCACATTGAATTTGTATTGGACAAGGGCAGCAGAAGATGCCATTGGTGCTACGATAATTAAACAAAGAAGCGAAACTAACTTTAGAATACTTGAAAACCTTGCCATGATTAATTCTGTTTTTGTTTTGCTATGCAATTTCTAAAGATTGCCAATCTATTTATACACGTAATATTACATTAGAACGGAAAAACTTTATTTTATGTTATGTTTACGATTGCAACCACTAACGAGAATAATTTCATAAAGTATTTAGAAAGCCAGCTGGATTGGATTGAGCAATGTGGGTGTCTTGGCCGTCCGCAGCACGTAAACGCGTGCGGCATACAAATCTTTAGGGCGGAGGACACTTACTCTTACCTGGTTAGTTGCATTACATTTCGTGGATGGAATTTTTCCTTTGGTTATGGAAACTTGAGCTGGGCAAACTATGGAGCAAACAGTTTTATACTTAAATGGTCAAAGGTCAACGCTTTTACAAACACACATGAAAAGGTTTGGTGGCCTGCAAGTTGAGCACCGTTGAAAACTGATATTTGTGTGACATCTGTAACTTAAAAGTTCACACTCATCGGCCTACAGTAGGTCTGGGCAAGTCGTACATAATTTTGGTGCAGTAAATCTCTTCGTGCTATCCTCTCTCTCCCACTCTTGATATTCAGGATTTTAAGAGAATATGATTCAATTAGTTTTTCTCAGTTTGAAACTTAATTTTAAACCTTTATTTCTTTATAATATTATTTATATAGAATATAAACGTATATTTTAAATTTGATTAATAGTTATTCATAATTGGAGTTTTATTATGGTTCTCATCTTTGAAAATTAGTATAGTAAAAGTTTATAGAACAGCTAAAAGTTGATGACAAATAAATCAAGCACAATTGTCAAGCATCATAATTATCAAAGCTCAAAACAAAGCAAAAAAAAGTCAACTACAATACTTAGAATAAAATGTACAAACACTTACACAACACTCTAGCCATCCATACCCTCAAGTACCTAGCATTATCCCCAATCTTGCAATCACAAGCCATCATAGCAACAAACATCCTTATTTTGTAACCCTTTGTTCCTATAATCCTCCAAATTCTTGAACAAAATGCCATGAATGAGCTATTTCCTCTTTGCAACCCTATGAAAGATCTTAGATATCATCTTGAAAAGGAGATATAGGGATATTAGTAACCTCTAAAGACCATCAATGTGAATAACAAATTATTTTCTACTTTATTCACATAAATGTGAATAATCTTGACCTCATAAAAGTCAAGATATACACCCAAAAGTTTTTTATGAAGTGTTGGTGTCATCCACCTCCCAGGAGCACCATCTGCAAAATAACCTTCATGAAATAGAGAGAAGCACATAGGCTATTTCACCATAAAAATGAGTGAATAAGATGAGATGAATAAATGACATATGGTACAGGCTTTTTAAAGTCATGAAAAAGGTGATGGGTAAGAAAACTACTTTATGGGAAAAACCACCTTGAGTAATTACCCTAAGTAAAAACTTAACACACTAACACACCCCCTTAAGTGCAAACTTATGAAGAATGAAGATGTAATATGGGTCCTGGCTACACAACCATGTTAGGTACCCATTTACAATGCAAGAATTCTCTCACAACAAGAGAAAAAGAGAAAACCCTTGTGGGAAAAAAACTCCTTTCCAAAAGAGAGAAAAATAAAAAATGATGCATGGATGGAGGAATCAATCACACCTGCCAAGGACTACATACATCGTGTATATACAATCAATAATCTCCCCATAGGAAGGAAAAAAAAGAGATATTATATCCCCCCCATAATGAAGAAGCTCTAATGTTGATGAAGTATGCTTAAAAAAAAAAGATGATCCAATGCCTACAAGCAACTCCTCTCCTCTTAGGAAGAAACATGTCCATGAGGTGATGAAGAAGCCACTCCATGTCCAACTGAGAAAAGGAAGGAAATATTCAGATAGAATAATCCACCACATAATCATGATCAAAAACAACCAAGAAAGGTGATGAATCAACTAAAAGTGAAAAAATTACATATGTTGGTGTCATTCACCTCCTAGTCCATTAAGTATCTTCATCTCACCCCTTAAAGTTTGTTAAACTATTTTGGAGGTACATGCAAGAGAAAGCTTTGAAAAATTATCCTCCCCTAGCTAAGACCACATGTCCTCATTAACCAAATGACAAACTAGACATGCTATAACAACCTAGTTTGAACGTATTGTCTCTAAACTTGAAAGAAAATCTTCAAGAATGGAAGCATGAGAATGAAGGTTGGACATTGTATCTCCACTTTGTAGAGGCCCAAGGATGTGTGTGTGTGTGTGAGAGAGAGAGAGAGAGAACCTCCAAACAATAAAAGAGTTAAATTCAAATGCAAACCTAAAATAAATCCTTTAAAACTTACCACAATTAAACACAAATTCCTACAAACTGGATATAACACATGCATTGGTTTCTAGTCTACATCTAATTTTGGGGTCTCACTCATGGCTCAATATATGATTCAATTATAAGGTCACTACACATGACATGGAATTTGATCACTCCATGTTAAACTCAAATAATTTGTATTAATATATAGTCAATTCAAATTGATTAGATCAACCTTTTAATTTCCATGTCTCAAAACAACTATCCAGGTAAATACACAAAGTTGGGGAAACAAAAATGTAGTATTTGAAGCCTAACCTATATGTAACTCTTTCTTCCATTTGAAACTAGAAGGAGATCATTTTAAATTTTAGTGTCCATAGATTGGGCATCCTCCAAAGTTGTGATTCCTTCTCTTCTTGAATAGGATCTCATGTTTGGAGTTAGAAATTTATAAAGAAGCACTTTTGAATTTTTGAAGTAGGTCTTTTTCCTACTTTATTAAATTTTGACACAATTCTTTCATTGGATCATGCTTTTCTTTCTTCGTTTGGGTAAACTAAACCAATAAAGAGCATTTATCTTCAACACTATTAAATTAATCCTCAAACTTACTTTTCATAGATTTCTATGAGTCAATAGAAAATTGGTCAAGTCATAAAACTATTCAATAGTACAAGTAGTGAAAGATTTAGTAAAAAATTTAACTATCGCATCCTCATGTTGAACACCCAACATAGAACATCCAATAAAAAACATTAATATGATCATTTTTAGAGATTTCCCCCATCACCTCTAAACATAGGAAAATTATTTCTAAAACTATGGGGAATCTCATGAAGCTAATCTCATCAAGAAAGAAGCCTAATGGCTACACCTTGTTGGCACCTCATTTTTGTGCATCTATTTTTTCCTTATTTTCTCTATTATTTGTGTATTTGAAATTGTTCAAAACTAGTTATAACTGATTTGAGAGATTTCATTGGGGTCATCATGTCAAAATATGCTCTTGGTTGTGATTCTCCATTTTCTTATTCTTATTTAGTTGCATAAATTCAAAATAGAATATTTGGTTGAGTAGGAGGCTTTTTCAAGGCTTCTCTTTGATAAAATACCCAAATGGGTATCTCTAGTTTTAATTTGAGGGGTTTTGGGAATTTTTTTCCCAATGGTATAGACAATTAGAGCTTTAGCAGGATTCTAGAACCTTGTTGAGCCTCAATTGGGTTCCTGGAACCATCGAAACCTTCAATAGTTCTTGGTTCTTTCTCTCCCTCCAACTATAAATTTCCCTCAATCCTTAGCCATTTTTCGTAGGTTTTATTAAATTTCATTCATTTTGGGAACCCATGAACCTTTGATAGTTCTCGGTTCCTGTGGAACCCATGATCAAGGACTAAGCAAGAAAAGAGGGAATTATTTATTGGAGCTTCCCATGGTTCCTAGATACATGGGAACCTCATATTGGTTCTTGGTTCTTGGAAAAACCTTGACAAGGAGAAGAAAATATGGTAGCAAGAATGGTCAAGAAAGAAAATGAAGGCAAAGAGGCTAAGGCTAAAGAAAAGAGTAGAGAGAGGGAACAAAAATCAAGGAAAATAAATTTTAGAGCTTCCCATGGTTCCTAAAACTATGAGAACCTCCAACAAAATTCTAAGTTATTGAGCATCATTTGACCTCAGTGAAGGAAAGAAGAAATATGGGTGATATTTTGAAGATCCCAATGGCTCTCAGAACCATCAAAACCTCCAATTGGTTTCATGTTCCAAGTGGACCTTGAATAGAGTAATGAAGGTATAAAATTTAAAGGAAAGAATGAAAACACAAAGGATAAGATAAAAAGATAAGTAGAAAGAAATAATAAAGTGTGAAATTTTTCCATGGTTCTTGGAACCATGGAAACCTTTGATGAGTTACCAATTATAGCCCAATCCTTAATAGGCAAGAAAAAGAACAAGTAAAGGATGAATAAATAAAAGGAAAGTAAGGGAAAAAGACCATGCAAGAAATAAAGGAATAGGGTTCAGTAAGCTAACAACAATAATTAAGGCCAAAGAGTGAATAAAAGGGAAGATAACTCAAAGGTCAATATTTTTTATGGTCCTTGGAACCAGTGGAACCTCCAACTAGTTCCTAGAGGTGGCCCTTTTGTTGAATCACATTGTTTTCTCCACTTTTGTTGATTCACATTGTTTTCTTTGCCAAGGCCCTCTACAATGCCATTAATGTGCAACCACCCTTTCACCTACCAAGATCATGTATCATAGAGACTTCCTAAAGGAATTTCATGCATTATTGGGATTTTTTGTGGCAAAGTGATGCCCATACTTCAATAACTATTTTTTGTCCCTCTTTTTGTGAAATCAACTCCTCCAAGATGTGATTTCAATAAATTTGATGGGTGTTTTCTCTCATTTCTACACTTCATCCCATAAATCATTAATTTTTAGGTATGGAAATGGTTGGAGGAATTTTCTTTCATGAATCTTTATGGTCAAATCATGTGACAAAAGACACATGTTTCCTAGGCATTGGAGGGGGTCATTGTTAGGGTTCCCTTGTATGAGATGACCTTTTGATAGCATATGTGTCTTCTTGTCCTAGTTTTATTTTCTTGGATTTCTATTTTTAGAATAGAGAAGAGAAGAGGATAATATTTCTTTTGAACTAATGAAGAGTAGTTTCAAAAATAGTAGGAGGATATACATAAAAAGCTTGAGGGTTTCAATTTCTAGTTTTGGGTTAATTAATTTGGTATTGTAATGATCTAGGTTTACCCAAAATTTGTAATAACATCTAAAACCTTTGTAGATAAAGTGATTAATGGAAAATTTAACCTTCATTGATTGTATCTATGTGTCTGGTGTGCATTTTTTTTATGTGTTAAATTATTTAGTTTGCTAGCTAGAAATTTGTAAAATCCTTGCAAGCCTTTTTAAGGTATATGTTCAACCCAATAAAGGAATTGTATGAGCATGGCCATGGATTACTAAGTAGATTAACTTAATATTTTGTAACTGTCAGTGTTTTTTGAATGTATGTGTAGAGCCCAACTTATTTGTACATTCTAAAAGGCACGGTCTTTTGTGGTGTCTTGATTAAGATATCACCTTGGTTTTAGTTGTTATATATTTGATTAAATTCAAAGATATTTTTCCCAAATAGATAAAGTTACTAGTTTGTGACTATATTTCTCTCCCATCATCTTCAACAGACTTAATATATAGCAATCTAACTATCTTTTATGTTTTAGTCATTTGTATGTTCCAACTGCCATGTTTAAATTTATTTTAACACTTTAAGGGGTATATAAAACATGTTTAGTGACACTTATGTGATGGATCATCTATTTAATAAGGTTCTTAACCTTGAATCTCTTATGCCACCATATAGGCATGAAGTGACAACCAAAAGAGGTTTGCAATATGCAATGAGTATTGTTTGTGTCAGGGTGAGTGTTTTTCTTCTTTGGTAATATATAATTCAACACTTTATGGAAACCCCCCTTAGTGTTGTTGAACCAAAAGTGAAGGAGGTCTTTCCCACCTCAACAATTGGTCCTAAGTTGTGTGATTTGAATATAGACTTGTGGTAATATTCCTATGTTTGAAACCTCAAGCACTTGTGAGATTATCATACCTTAGGGATTTGGGGTCTACAATTCATATAACCAACACACCCTAGGGAATGTGTCATGATGTAAATTTTGGATCCATTGTTTGCATAAAATTATTTTTAAAATTAATAAGAAAAGATATAAATGTATTATGGAGAAAAGGTGCTTTAAAATCATAATAAGAAACAACAATAATAAATATCTTCTGACTCATAACTAGTGGTAAGAATGAATTGACACATTGAATACTAAAAACATAGTATTGTTTCTTCCTATAAATTTATTTATAAAGGTTATTATATCAAATAATCCAATAAAATTTGACTTTTCTAGTCCTTTAGGGATGTAAGAGTTTCCCTTCTTTGGAACTTTTAGCTAATCTTTTGCATTATTTTTTTATTTAAAAAATAGGGTAAAGGGCCTTAATCCCATACAACATTAGGAAATAGGCTATACAACCAACATATCAAAACCAAATAAAACAACAAAAATAGTCCAACCAACTAACAAAACAAACCAAAGCCCGACCTAGAGGCCACCACAAAATAGTTCAAACCCTCAATCTTGAAACAAGAAAATTTTCCCCTAAAGGTTTTTCAAGTGAAAAAACTTTCATCTTAGGAGTATGCCTCTTCCTATGATGTACCTTAGTCTAGGAAGAAGTAGAAACAAGGTTTGAATCTTTTTGAAAAGAAGGGGGAGAAGCACCTTCAAAAAAGAAAACAGGTGGAGTAGTAGGAGCAATAGGTGGAACATCCAAACCCAAAACTAGAGTAGTTAGAACCATGGAAGAGACAAAATTATCTAGACTAGGAGTAGTAGGGGCCTTAGAGGAGGCAACTTGAAAAGAAACAAGAACTTTTTCCAAAATATGAGCAGTAGCATTCACAAGAGTGGCAACATTATCAATAATAGTCACTTTCTTTTGAGCAAGAGGAGGAAGGTTATCCTCACTATCAAAATAAGAGGAATCATTAGGGTACATGGTTAGAGGGTCCTTGAGGGAATTTTTCCACCAACTAGAAGAGGAAGCAAGTTGAAATCTAAGAGAGCAACTTCATAAGCCAAGTGTCTAGTAGAAAAATAACATCTATAGTGAAACAATATACCTTTGTAATCCATGAGCTAAGACCAAGACCATTCTTTCAATCAAAGCACAACCTCTCCAAGTAGTGCCTAAAATAGATCAAATTCCACTAAAATATAAGAATAAGAGGTGTGTGTATAGTTCATGGGAGTGTCATTCACTTTCAAAAATCTACCAAGAGCATTACCTATTCCCTAAAGAGAAGGGGAGCTCCATAACTATAAGGGGAGACAAGGTAATCTCACCCAAATAGGCATAATATCAATAGGTTCCTTCAATGGATTGAAGAAGGGAACTCATGGCCTCAAAGATAGGGGATGAGAATCCAAAAACCATAAACCCTAATATAAGATAGCTTGCCTATCCTCAGAAGAAGAAAAGACAACAACAAAAAACCCCTTGCAAAAGGATAAATCTCAATCCCAACAAGGTTTTCTAGTGCTTTGTAATCCAAATATTCAAATCCAAGAGAGAAGGCCATAAATAGCATAATCTATAGATTAATACCATTTTGAAGAAGAAATTAATGCTCTCAAATATTTCTTACTCGAAGGAGACAATAGGAGAAATAGAGGCACACTTTAGCAGCGGCACAAAGTACACACCAATAACATCTGACCTCATGGCATAAAAAAAATCTTACCACCCCTAGAGGGAACCATAAGAGAGCACATGACAACAATCACAACTAGAGATACATCTAAAACAACCACATACTGCAAAAAAACATACAAATCTACAACCATTTTGCACTCAAGTGAGACAGGCTACAACATAGGAGAGCAAGAGGTAGGGGAGCTACAAGGGTGTCATTTGGAATTGACATTTATAAAATAACCTTAGCGGGAGAGTGGACAATCCATGAGTGGTAGTTTTTAATTTGATTAGTGATGGGTATGTGCAGAATCATCATGGAAAAAATAAGCCCTTAAGTGGTGAAAATTTTAAAAAAATCAGAGTTAGGCAACTTGACGTAAAAAATTGAATAAGTTATCTATATTATTTAAAAAATATGTAAGAATAGAATCTGTAGAAAATTGAATATAGTTTCTAAACTACTAGGTTTATTTTTTTTGAAACTATTTGTTTGGTGAAAATTTGAAATTTCAATGAGGTAGTACTTAAATTTCAGGGAAAAAATAAGAAGTGTATTTCTGACCACCCTAACCACAATAAAATGATAATATTTTTTTAAAGAGTTTAGATATAAGTAGAGGGCTCATGTCCTGATGTGATGCATATTTTTGTATAATATTTTTCCAAGTAAATAATTAATTATGGTTTTTTATTACGACTTTTAAAAAATATAAAAACTCATATGTCTAACAACCTTAACTTGGTCAAGATTTCAGAAAATTCAATTTATTTTTTTAATCCTATAGTATGTGAAGCATAGAATGTGATGCATGTTTCAAATTCAAAAACTGTTATACTGTTTGAAAGCTATAGGTGTTTTTCAATCACCCTATCAATCAGGACATTTAGTCATATTTTAGATAGAACTTGAATAATAACTATTTGTTAAATTCAAAGTAAAGCATAATTTATATTGGTGGAAAGTTGAGAATCTCCTTTGAAAACCATTTTCATTTCATCAATTTTGGGTAAAAAAAATTCGTCAGCCACATACCCTACACATACCCATCATATTGCCACTTTTTGGCTTGTCATGATCCTACACATACCCTAATGTTAATTTTTTACATTATTATTCAAACATGTGTCATTTTCATCTTGGAATAGTCGTTACCTATTTAAAAAATTCACCTCAATGAATTGATTTCTTATATAAAAACTATGAATAACACTAATATTCTAGCCATATTGTTTTGCAACTACCTTATTATCAAATGCTCTAATCTCCTTAGTGTTTGGGTTGTAATATTCAACACATGCCAATATAAATATGTACACTAAAAAGTAATGGGAAATCTATATCATGAGACAAACCACTTTCATACAATCTTTCCTCTAAGGTCCCCTAATATTTTCTTGCATTCTACTCCAAAAGTTATGCATATCAACATATCTCAAGGGTATGTGCAGGATCATCATGGAAAAAATAGGCCCTTAAGTGGCAAAAAATTTAGAAAAATCAGAGTTAGGCAACTTGACGTAAAAATTTGAATAAGTTATCTATATTATTTCAAAAATATGTAAGAATAGAATCTGTAGAAAATTGAATGTAGTTTCTAAACTACTAGGTTTGTTTAAAAAAAAAATCTAGTTGGTGAAAATTTGAAATTTCAATGCATTGGTACTTAAATTTTAGGGAAAAAAGAAGTAGGTGTCTTTCTGACCACCCTAACCATAATAAAATGATAATATTTTTTTATAATATTTTACATATAAGTAGAGGACTCATGCCCCGATGTGATGTATATTTTTTTCTAATTTTTTTCCAAGTAAATAATTAATTATGATTTTTTATTACAACTTTTTAAAAATATAAAAACTTATATGCCTAACCACCTTAACTTGGTCAAAGCTTCATGAAATTCATTTTTTCTTTTTTTTTTAATCCTATAGTATGTGAAACATAGAATGTGATGCATGTTTTAGATTCAAAAAATGTGATAAAAAATGTGATACCGTTTGAAAGCTATAGATGTTTTTCAATCAAGCTATCAATTAGGACTTTAGTCGTAATTTGAATAGAAAATGAATAATAATTACTTACTAAATTCAAATTAAAGCATAATTTATATCGGTGGAAATCTAATAATCTCCTTTAAAAACCCTTTTCGTTTCATCAATTTTGGGTAAGAAAATAGTCATCAGCCACATACCCATCATATTGCCACTATTTGGCCCATCATGATCCTACACATACCCTCAATTTACTATCCCTAATTTCAATCAATAAATTAAATTAATGATGGAAGAATGCTCATAACCCTTATACTTGTGCTTCACTTTTGGGAGCTTAGAAATTAACTAGAGAAAATAAGCTAGGGTTTCAAAGAAATTCCAATACACAGAATAGAGGATAATGTTTTTAGGGGATAAATTATTGATAATCATGGTTTATCAAGAGGTAAACCAACTAATAGGGAATTTGTGGAATTATATAGAAATTTAGAGTAGGAAGTACCATAAATCTATTGGAAATAGTGCCTCAAGCTTACTGACATAGAACTCCTGAAAGAGAAAAATCAGTGAGACCTTTGGAATGTCTTGCTGATAAGCAGCTATGTTCTAAAGTCTTGAAGGGATCAGATCGGTGTGACCTTGGATTTGTCTTGTCGATGGAAGTCATTGACCATATGACATGAATTATCAAAGTGAGATTCCAAAAATCATTCTGATGGTAGATGTCTTGCTGAAGGAGATCATCAAGGAAACTCTTGTGAATGAGGTGATTAGGGTGACTTGGTTTGTTGATGAGACTTTCTAATCTGATGTCAATAGTATTACTCTTGCCAATGGATCTTCTCCTAATGAAAGTCGGTGTGACTCTTGCCACTGTATACGGTCTTGATGTTCTTTAGGACATCGGGGAGACTTCATCAAGTTTGAGTAATAGACCAGTAGAAGGATGTGGACTGTGCGATGGTCAATGGACAATTTGGGATCGGTGAGACACATTTTTTTGCCTCACTAATAAAGGATACATTTGAGAATCATTTTACCAAATGACTATCCTACATGGTTTGTCTTGAACCAATAAGAGGAGAAGAATGCAAACCGCTTGACAGTTGAACTGTTCTGACCATTCTCTTATGGGAAATGAATAGACCACTTGTAAAAATTGAGAAAAGTTCATATTATTTCCTTGCTACAATTTCCAAGCTTCAGAAACCTACATCAAATTCCTAACAATCTCTCTCACTTTACAATTTTTGGTGTATAATAACACCTTGTAATTGTTCTCCAACAAAATTCTCACACTAAAATTATTTCTCCAAGTAGACTTGCTTCAATAATTTCTCTTCAAGAAAATTCTACCCATTACAAGGAAATAAGACCCCTTTTTATAAAAATTTATTTTCTAATATAGCTTTAACCATATTATTTTGCAAATATTGCATATCTCCCATTTACAAGTAAAAATTCCAACCAATTCCACCTAATTACATAAAAATATCCAAAATATTTCAAAATCCATTCAAGTAATTTCCTAACCCTTTAAACAAATAACAACTCTTATAATTTGAGCCTTACAAGATAATCCTTGAAATATTCTAAACTCCCCTTCTAAATCGTAAAAATACACATATGCAACCAATTATTTTAATCTCCTTAAAATATCATAATTCATTGAAATATGAGAAAGGTGGTTAAAGGGGTTAATTTGTTAAAATATAAGTTTATGGGTTTTATTTTTCTCCTTCTTTATGGGGAAGGCAAGAGGATTTTAAGGGATAAAATCCCACCAAATCCTCCTATCTTTTAATTTTTAAACCATATGTGTTTTTTTTAACAATATGGTTTAATCCATATTTATGCCACCTTTTTCCAATAATGGCCTGTCACGTGGAGAGGTGAGATGACGCCGAGTGTCCAAGGGATGATTGGCCATTGTGTTGAATGGACTGATAATGAAGCATTCACTAGTTAATGTATGTTGCCAACTTTGACTGCTTGTAGATCTTGTGCAAATGGACTCCATTTTCGATGAAACGAGTTGCGTTAGAAACCTCTTAGTGAGCTCTTTGCTATGACATGCCATTTAACCAACTTTGATGACTTTAATTTTTTTCTATTTTTCTGAGCCCTTTGATTTGCTGGTTGACTAGAACTTTGATTGCTCATAACTTTTGCATACGACCTCCTTTTGACACGATTCTAGTTGCATCGGGATTATGTCAGCGAGCTCTACACAATGATGTTGGTTCTAAGAGATTCTGAGACCATGAGAATTTTTTGAGGTATTTTGGATCCACCTGTATTATTCCTCCCCACTAAGAAGCTTTTGGACTTCCAAAAGTCTTGTTTTATATACACTTTGAGCTAGGGCAATGTCACCCCACTTGCCTAGTATCATTTTTCCTTCCTTCTTGGAACATGTACATCTGACTCATCATAACAACAATCAAAACTACACTAATATTGTTAGGTAAATTAGCCATATACACATGCACATTCAGTGTTGCTGCTACCAACTATACACTGCTAAAAAGTAGAAGGCTAAATAACAAAACTAAATTTGTGGACGAGAAAAAGAATGTATCAACATCATGCTTGTCTTTCATAACTGGAACAACCTTAGAATTAGATATGCTTTTATGCAATGACACTTCTTGTGGTACAAACATAAGTGACAAATTATTGCTTGTATTAATTACCCTTTTCAATTGTCCTGTTGTCACAAAATATGTATTAGTCTTAATTGGATCAGAATGCACAATGTATTCAATTCCTTCCTTAAACAAGTGATACTCATTATGTTCCCTATAGAAGATTTCTTTTCTATCATACAAGTACAGGCTACCCAACAAAATCCCACAGATATCAAGTGGAACCACATAAAATTCAACCTCATCTATAAACTTAGATGTTATTGCAAATCTTAAATTGCATTGCTTAGTTACTCACAATTTGTTGTCATTGCAAACCCAGCCTAATGGATAAGGTTTATTATGTGGCTTTGTTTTCAATCCCAACTGTTCAACAAATTCTTCTAAAATTAGATTAACTTGGGACCCACTATCTATTAGTGTATCAATCTTAGTGTTCTTAGAAATCACCCTTTTATGATACAATTCACATATTTTGTTATCTTCAAGAACAACATGACTTTTAGAAGTAGAAGCACATGAAAAATTAGTGGAAAAATCATTACCAACAAAAACTTTACCTTTCAAAGCCACAACTGGTATCTTTGTTTCATCATCAGAATCCGATCCAAGATCCTGAATGACAATTGTGGCCTTTTTCTTTCCTTTACGATCCTTAAACCACTTTGGTTTCAATTCTAGATGTAATTTCCAACATTTTGCATCTTCATGGCCTTTCTTCCCGCAATGTGAATAGGTAGGCTTTTCACCTTCCTCTTTCTTCACTGTAGCTACTTTCATCTCCTTACCCTTCTTATTGCCTTTAGTTGGAGGAACAAATTCCTTCTTCGAACTGAAACTTATGTTCCTTTCACCTACTTCAATATGGTTTTGTTGTATACACACTTCAACAAAGTTAGATGGATTAAACATCAAGATTGTATGTTTCAAATGTGAATGAAAACCACTTATATACTTTAATAAAGTTTCTTGTGTATAAAGAGAAATTCCAAGAGTAATTGCTTTCTTCCTAAACACTTGTGTATACTCTTGCACTATTTTTCCTTTACCTTGTCTTAGATTTTTCCACTCCATAACAATTTGTTGCATATAACCCAAAGGATAAAATTGTTTCTTTAAAGCAAAAGTAAATTCATACCAAGATGAAATAATTTTACCATGCATAGCAAGATCATCTTGAATCTTACTCTCCCACCAAACTAATGGAGTGCATCCCATTCTAAGAGTAGCTAGCTAGATTTTGGAAGAATCATCCAAGATCTATTGAACCCCACAATACACTTCGATCTACTTAAGTTAGTTATCCAATTTTTCTACTTCCAATTCACCATTATACATAGGCAACTCAAATTTAACATCCAGTTTTAACAAAGGTGTTTGCACAACTTGTTCCTTTTTAGAAGATTTAGATGATAAAGAAGAAGAGGATGGAGAGGATGAAGAGAATGGGGATGAAGGTTTAGGAGGGTCACTACCACCTCCTACTCCTTTACCTTTATCATATTTTAAAGAGGATTCAACTTCCCTCTTCTTTCTATCTGTGTCTTCCTTTCTCTTTTTTTTTCTTGCTTCTCTTGGAAAAGAATATCCACCATTTAATTCATATCGAGAAAAGATTTCTGGAAATCTTTCTCATCAAGCTCTGTAGAACTTTGTTCAACTACCATATTTGATTGTGGAAAAGTCCTTCATTTTTTGATCTCAGGATTGAACTTGGTAAGTGCACCTTCTCCTTGCTTCACTTTCAACCTAGTTAACATTCACCACTTGCAATTTTCTTGTTAAATTGCTCTAATACCAACTTGATCTATAATTAGAAAGTTACAAATTATTGTACTTAACTCAGGTAATTACAAAATTTTCCTGATCTAGATAGAATTGCATGACTATGTTGTCTAACTATTGAAATTACAAAGGAGGTACACTTTTACACTAATTAAATAAATTAACTAATTACTAGAATAAGTAATTAGAAATTCAAATGTTGAATTTAAACTAGAGATAAAATTAGATAGAAGAGAGGAGAGTAATAAGATTGGAGACAAAAGGATCACACACAAGTTGATAATGGAGTTTGTCCAATGAGGACTACGTCTCCAGGTCTACTTCTCAATGTTGGGACCACTTTATTAATTGTTCCAAGAAATGATATTTGCTTGTTACAATTTCCAACCTTCAAAAACCTGCATCAAATTCCTCACAATCTCTCTCACTTTACAATTTTTGGTGTATAATAACGCCTTGTAATTGTTCTCCAAAATTCTCACACTGGAATTATTTCTCCAAGTAGACTTGCTTCAATAATTTCTCTTCAAGAAAATTCTACCCCTTACAAGGAAATAAGACCCCTTTTTATACAAATTTATTTGCTAATATGGCTTTAACCATATTATTTTGCAAATACTGCATATCTCATGTTTACAAGTAAAAATTCCAACCAATTCCACCTAATTACACAAAAATCTCTAAAATATTTCAAAATCCATTCAAGTAATCCTAACCCCTTTAAAAAAATAATGGCTCTTATAATTTGAGCCTTACAAGATAATCCTTGAAATATTCTAAACCCCCCTTCTAAATCATAAAAATATGTAACCACTTATTTTAAGCTCCTTAAAATATCATAATTCATTCAAATATGAGAAAGGTGGTTAAAGGGGTTAATTTGTTGAAATATAAGTAAATATGGGTTTTATTTTTCTCCTTGTTTTATGGGGAAGGAAAGAGGATTTTAAGGGATAAAATCCCACCAAATCCTCCTTTCTTCTTTTAATTTTTAAACCATATGTGTTTTTTTTAACAATATGGTTTAATCCATATTTATGCCACCTTTTTTCAACAATGGCCTGCCACATGGAGAGGTGAGATGACGGTGAGTTTCAAGGGCTGATTGGCCATTGTGCTGACTAGACTGATGATGAGGTGTTCATTGGTCAACATATGTTTCAAACTTTGACTACTTGTATCTTGTGCAAATGGACTCTGTTTTCGACGAAACGAGTTATAGTGTCAGAAATCTCTTGGCAAGCTCTTCACAATGACACCCCATTTGACCACCTTTACAACTTCAATTTTTTTCCCTTTTTCTAAGCCCTCTGATTTGTTGGTTGACTAGAACTTTGATTGCTTGCAAATTTTGCATATGACCTCCTTTTGATGTGATTCCATTTGCATTGGGATTGTGTCAGAGAGCTCTACACAATGATGTCAATTTTGAGAGATTCTAAGACTATGAGAATTTTTGAGGTTTTTTGGATCCACCTGGATCAGGTACCTTCCTTTTTTTTCATGAGTTCTAAGCATACAGAGCTTTGCTTGCCTCATGAAGCATGAATTGACATTTTTCCTTGTGGCATCTTGTTAAAGTTATCAGGAGGTATATAATTTTGATATGGTTGAGCAAGAATCCCATCTAGTGACATGGCTTTCCCCATAGCCACCTTTGTGTTTGTCAATGCATACCAACTAGCGTATGTATCTCCCCTTTTGGAATTTCTCACCCCACGAAAAACTAGAAGTTTTGTGGCCCCAGATTAAGTATGCTTGGGCCTTCTCACCCAATGGACCACCATGAGTTCTATCACCCCAGAGTGAGTATGCATTCTCTTTCTCTCACAATCAACCTAGATCTAATCCACAACTAGGTAGATAGATGATCAAAGTTTCATCTTATCCCTTCATTTTGACACTTGTGTGTTCCTTTGTTCTTATGCTTAGTTTTCCATGGGATCTTCATCCTAGGGGCTTGATCATCCCTCTTTATTGTTGTATTATATATTGCTAATGCAAGTAAATTTGAACCCTCCTCTCAATGTTTGTGGCTACTTGAGTGTGAGTTTGAAGCAAGTTCATCCTCTCACTAAAGTGGGGGCTAAATGTGTTGTAGAAAAATGGACCCTTGTCATTTTCATGGTCCTTTAGCCCTTGTTTCATGATGTTTGGTCTATTTTTCTTTTATTTTATGTCGTAACATAGCTTGAACATGCATATTCAGGTACTAAAATTCAAATAATGATGTCTTGTGAAGGTGTTGTGAAGTGTTGTAAAATATTTCTATACTCTTCTAGACTCTATTCATTACAATTCACCTAATAATCACCTTTTCATCACTAATCAATTCATATTTTGAAGTTTTGTAAAGTCTTGTAACAAGATTTCATGCTTTTCTAGGTATAATTTCACTATTTATACCTTTCTTATGCTTTATTTGAGCCCTTTATGCCCTTATAAGCCTTAATTAAGTGCATTTTTGAATGTAAACGTAACCAAAAACTTTAAACATGACTTAATTCCTAACACCCATTTTCAGGTCCTAGGTTGGACCCATTCACCATGGGTGGTGAATGACTCTCCCTTGGCTCCAGATTCAAAACTTTTAAAATTTCCTTTCAGTTTTTATTCAAAAGCACTTGGTGTCGGCCTATGATGAGGTATAAATGAGTTACTAAGGCACAAGAATGTATAAATATTTTTTTTACATCCATTTCAACCCCCATTCTTTAAAGCATTCAATTTCACACCACATTCAAGCATCTTACAACATTAAATCAATCATTATTCAGGCATTTTAGAACATCCATTGATACAACTTCAGATTTTCATCAACAAGGGTTTGACTTTTATGTGCAGATTAAACAAGTATTTAGGTGTTGAAGAGTGGTCGACAAGTCAACTAGGTGCTTCAAGTCAAATCATCCATTTTTCAAGCTTGGAGAAGGTATTATGTCCATTTCTTGTAGAATTGAATTCGACAACCCGAAAAGTAGAAATTTCCAAATATGGTGTTGCAAAGTTGTCTCTTGATTTCTCAAAATTTTGGGAGAGGACTAATTCACCACTAGTCATGAATGAGTCCCACCTCAAGACTGAAAAGTCTAGGTTTTGTCAGATTCTGGATCCTAACAGTCAAAAATTGGTTACCAACAGTTTCCACCAGAAGTAGGACTAATTGACAATCCTAGGTGAATGAGTCCCAGTGTTGATTTTTTGTGATTCCAAATTCCTCAAATCTTTCATAGGTGCACACTAATTTAACCCATTTCTTTATGTTCTACATTTATTCAGTCTTATTTCATTATTTTGCATATCACATTGTGTTTTCTAGCATAGCTCAAATCTTTAGTTTTGCATTCAAATTCAGTCATATAGATCACTTAATGGGTATGTGCATGATCATCATGGAAAAAACAAGCCCTTAAATGGCAAAAAATTCAAAAAAATCAAAGTTAGGGAACTTGACATAAAAATTTGAATAAGTTATCTATACTAGCGCTTGCACCTCAATGAGGTGCAATGTATACACCGATAGTAGTATATATTCTGGCAATATATAGAAGGGCAGGGTAAAAAATTGCAAGAAAATGTAAATTATTTTTCTTAAGACTGATTGATTAGATGCAAGAAGATTTGAATATGAACAAATGAAACTTTATTTAAATCGGTATGCTATGCTAAATGGTTTCACAACATAATATTTTTTGTACAATGAAAGAAGACCTGTAACTTAAAAGGTCAATTGGATTAAGTACAGTTGTTAATGATATACCTTGTGACCGAATGTAATGTAATGGAAAACTGCATGTTGCGGGAAAATATTTTTTATAATACAAAAAATATTTTATGACACATGAAAATTAGTAACTCGAGATTGGTTATGTATAATACAATTGTTGGTGGTTGACAATGAGGTTCTATGATATATGCCATGTGTCTTCAAGACCTACAAACAAAAGCAATGGAATGGTTAGCAAAAATCCAAACAAATTTTTTTTTAGGCCTTGTCAATTAGGAAAATACCAATTATTTAATTTATAACCCCACAATGAGGAGGAACTAAATCACACATGATTAACATCAAGGAATAATCATCTCCCCTTCTTAAGTATTAATAAACCTTCAGTTACAATTTGTTAGGTCTGGATTTTATTTTTACGCCTACACTATATCATTTTTTCAGAATATAATTCCTTCAAATAGATTTCAAAATTCATTTCTTCTTTCAAGTTTTCTAGGCCTATTGTTGTCTGCTATGCATGTAAACTACAACCATGCAGTATGTTAAAGACATAATAATGTGTACAGAAAATTGCCAAACATGCACAAGTGAATTCTGGGCAATAGCAAATGAAAGATAGAAGGTTGCATCTCTATATAGAATGTTTCTTTCATGAAGCAAATTACAAATATAAATCATAGTTTATCAATCATGTGTACACAGTATATTTCTGGGAGTTGCAGAGAGATTTTCTCTTGAATACAGGGCTGCAAAATAAATTTTTGCTTTATCTAATCTCTCATATCTCTCATAAACGTGTGCTTTTTTCCTGGGTGGAATGTTGATTTTCTTTGGGCAGCTGGATATTGAAAAACACCATGATTAGTGTTACATAAAAAGATAAAAATATTCTTCAATATTTACATTCCAAATTTTGGTGCTTCATGATGAATATCAATTAACACATTCAACTACCCTATGTCACACATCTTCTTATCAACTGCTGAAAATATCAATTTTGCAAGCAATACTCTTCGCAACTGTACCAACTGTAATAAAAATAATAACAAGACTTAACCAAATAAAATGACATACTCTAGATAATTAGTAATGGTTATTTCAATGTTGACTACCTTGGGCACTGCAAGTATCTAAAAATAGATGGCCATCATCAGCTGATACAAGAATAAAAACCCTATTGCTTTTATTACTTAGGTAAGAATATAATACATTCAAGACAATTGGCAATGGTGATTTCAATACTAAGTACCCACCCAAAAAGGAACTCAAGTTATAGTTCATTGCTTGTTTTTAACTTTTTTAAATTACATACACTTTAAAATTATAGTGATCCCATTGGAGGGGAACTTTGGGATTCTCTTGTAACAAATGTGGATTTCAGCTTAGACACAAATTCTTGGAACTTTCCATATGCACTCATTATCAAATATTTTGGTAGGAAATCAAACAAATATAGGGTGCTCTTGAAATTAAATCATATGAGTGGGTGCTTCAAATTTTTAGTACAACTGAAAAAGTTTTTACAAGCTTCCATTTACACATGTTGTTTAGTATTTAGTAAAAGTAATCTAAAAAATTAGGATACATGCAAGCTTCCATTTGGAACTAAATCTCATAAGTCTATGCCAAAAGCTTTCAGAACAACTCAACTACAACTTTTTGTGGATTTTCATCTCAATTGAAGGAAAATTTAGTCTGGATGTTTGCTCTCTTCATAAAATAGTGCATTGGAAAATTGCCTTGCCACTACTTGATAGCAATGTGATGTGTTCACTATGCATATAGAGGACAACTGCCTAAAATCTAAAACCATCTCCAGATTAGAGCAACCCAATCCATCAGGAAGTTTTGAGATTCTTGAACAGAATGATATATCCAACATCTTCACATGACTCAACTAATTGAATAACTGTAGTTGATTTTAGTTGAAATTTTCAAAAAACAAAAAATTGGGGTGCCTTTTGGAACACTAAAAGAAGTTTTGGTATGACACCATTAGGATGTTATAGAACTGATTTTCCTAGTGCATGCTTTACAGTGACAGAAACAACTATTGATGCATTGGATATAACATAATTGAAAGATGGAGAGATAAAGTGATTAAGGCTGAGCAAATGAATTAAAAGGTTGTGTCAAAATTTTTTAAAGGGAAAAGAAAAATCTACATACAAAATTCCAATAAGATAAAATGGTCAATGAACTCAGGCTAACGTAACACAATTATGTCAAATATAGCATTCAGTTGTTTGGCTAACTGTACAAGATTTGTATGAATATTGTAGTATATGTATTATGCAGCTGTTTATTTTCAATTTCCATGCTGATATTTAATGGTTATTGAGTATACCAATTTTGTAAGAAAATTAGCTTACAAGTTCAATGATCATTGCCAGAGTTTTGGCCAGCAACATCCATGCTTTTAGTTTTATTTGTTTTTAAATTTTAGATGTTTTTATTTAGGGCACGGGCTATAAATAAGGTTGTTTTATTTTAAGTGGCTATGGTACCCATAGCTGTGATTTGTAAAATAAGATTTTTTTAATTTATTAATTATGAGCAGTTGGGATACTCTAGAATATTTTTAGAACAGTTTTTGTGATTTAAAAACTAAAAATAAGCCCCTAGTACATCAAATTTGTGGGTTATTTCTTACCCTTAGCATCTATATTTTTGTATTTAGATTGGCAAGAGTTCCCAAAGTTAGTGTCACGGATTATATATGCAAGCTGTGCAATAGAGGAAACTGCCAATTATTTTTGTGGAGATGTCCCCTGCCAAGACCTTCTAGTTTTATTTCATGCTCAATTTAATTACTATTCTAATGACTACTCCTGGCAAGGACTTCTCCTTGAAGACACCTAAATGTGTACAAAAAGTCTTAATTGTTTACAGCATATGTTACAACTAAGTGATATTGGATCTCTAAGGAAAGCAAGACGTAAGACTTTTCACAAGCATCCCTCATTTCTAGTTTGGGAGAATTGAGAATTTACAAATATAAATTTCCTTTGCTTACTAAATTAAAAAGAAAGTTTCTTCATAAGATGTTGATTCATTACCTCTTGGAACACAAGCTCAGATGTTAGCCCTTTTGGCCTTCTTAGGGGAAGATTTCCCTTGTAACCTTTTTGCTACATTTACATAATTTCCTGTTCCATGATGCAATATAAGATACATTTCTCAAAAAAAAAGAGCAAGAGCTCTAACCACAAGATGATCTATAGATATGCTCCAGAAATTCCAAATTTTGTAGTCTAAATTTATCACATTTTATGGACATAAAATTTGAGCAGTAGTCGTTTCCATGGGACTCTGCCCTACACTTTTTTAAACAGTACCGAAAGCAATGCTAAAAGACATTTGCACTTCCAATGAAATATGATTTTCTTATTTGGATAAATTTAATTATATTTTTCTCCATACTATTTCTTATAAATCATATCACAATTCTAAAACCTTGATAGATATTTCATTTCTTGTTGCTCCGTCAGTTTTTCAAAGATGTCATTTATTTAGAAGAACAAATTCAAGGTGCTTAAAAGTTTGAGAAAATTTGCAAAACCCTGAATGTCCACAAGAAAAATGTGTTTCCCCACTGTGAAATGTCTTATTAAAGCAAGTGATTGACAAGAATCTCTCACACATACATAAACCAAAACAAATGCTATCCAGCCATAGAATTCAAACAATTTTACTATACAAGAGGCAGAGCTCACACAAAGCTTTTTGCTTTGGTGAAAGCCTCATGTATGATCCTATATGAATTCTGAAACCACAAGACATTTTCATTTCTCGTGCATTGATATTATTATACATCCAAATTTAAGTGTTTGTAATTCTGTACCATGTGTCGTAGAAACTAAAAGTAATTATTGTTCAAAAACATTCATGGACCCTTCACTTCAGGTTTCTTTTTTACTTTGCCATCGAATTTACAATCACAAATCCTGAAAACTTAGAATTTTGAGCAAAATTGCAAAATCCCTGGTATAAATAAGCAAAATGTGTTTTTCTCAAATGAAACCAGTATTATTGTTGCAAAAAGATTTCAGGATTAACACTCTCAAACTAGAAAAATGTGTTTTAGGGACATGGAATTCAACTTGTGGTGCTACGCATGACAGGAAAATCTCACACAATTGTTTTTTCATCAATGCTTCATCTATAGTCCTAAAACAAGCTCTTTTAATGGATATGATCATGGCATACTCTTAAGGATATCACAATATTATAGTGGAGGAAGACTCGTTAATTTTTATTATTATTACTTTTTATTGTTCCAGGGTATATGGCCTCTTTCCATCTAGTCCTCATTATTGTTTTTGAATGTTGTTTTTTTCTTTCCTAGGGCGGTTCCCATCTAGCTTTTGTGGTTGTTTACTGACTTTTTCTTCATGGCCAAGAAGGGTTTGGGATTGTCAAGGGATCCTGTCTACCCAAGAAGGGTCTTTGATCACAAGTTAAAATATATATTTAACTGTTTTAGTGTGGCCAAGCTGAAAGTGATCAATTCTATCCTGGGCAGTGACAGCATAGAGGATAATGACCACCTTCATTCGTGTGCATCAGTCTTGGATCATATTGAAGTTGAATTGGTAGAAGTTGTCAAGGCAACAGATGTAAGGGCTAGCTTGATGGAATTTTTAGGGAGGTCATGATGTTGGAGTGCTTTGAGTTCCACTCGAAAGAAAATCCTCCCCCGTTGGTGCTTACTAAAAGCATGTCTGTGCAGGGCTTCTACACTATGAAACCATAATCGCTAGATTTAATCTTGGATGTCAGAAACCTACAATGGCTCCTTATGTCAGTTGTTTGATCTGGCAACCATTAGTTGCTTATGTAGTGTGTTTGTATTTTGAGGAGCAGGGTAAGGACATCCTTCGAATCATGAAAGCTGGAGGAAATTTTGTCAGGCATTGTAGTTGCAACTGCCTTCGTTGACATGCATGCAGAATGCGGAAGCATAGACAAGGCATGTGAACTGTTTGACAGAATGCCTCAAAGAAATGTGATCTAAGGGTAGAGATGATTATAGGATATGAACGAAGTGTATTTGTTGAAAAGGCTTTAGAAATTTTTGAGTAGATGCATTTGAAGGTGTAAGGCCAACTCCCAACACATTTGCCAGCGTCCTGCCTATTCCAACATGGGTGCTTTGGAGTAGAGTATGTGCACCCGTTAGAACATGAGTAGACATGCACGCAAAATGTGGAGGCTTAGACAAGGCACATGAACTATTGAAAAATGATAGCACCAAATGAAAAAGAAATTTTTGAAACCATGGCTAGTGTCTTACCTCAAGATTGTGCCTCCAAATCGTAATGTTTGTCAACATGCCTAACAACTGAATGGAACTCGTACAACTTCCTCCTCAACGAGACAATGATGCGGCCATTTCTAGATTTACAGAGAATAGAAAGTCCCATTTTGGTAGACGTAGGGAGGATGAGGGATGTGGCTTTGGAATCTCACTTACTCCTCTCAATCACCTTTGGTTCAGAGTTTTTTTTAAACCACATTTTAATTCTCCCTTTCCCTGACCATTCTCAGCCCTGCTTCCATATTTCACATTCCCCACCTTGCTCAATCATTCCCTCTCCCTTATCTACTCACATCCTGAGGAAATAATGTCCATCTCAACTGCCCCTGAATGTGCCTTTATGGACGTTGCAAGTTCATCTTTCTCTACACACCAGATCATTTCCACATCCTGTAGTCTTCTCATGCCAAAGAATGGGTGGCCATACCTTGACGTGAAAAATGGCATGGGTACCATGCCTTATTAAATGCATGCTCTCCCCATCCAACTTGTGGTTGCTTTGAATGCACAGGGAACACTGTTCATTTTCTGACATCAGAAAATTTTCTCGGCGTCAAACATCAGAAAAATCTGGTGGGATTTGCCACCCAGAATAGCCTATCGGCTAATTATTTACAAGAGTAGCAATGTCTGCTACTGAGCTAGGATAGAGGACTCCAATAGGAAGAACTATCTTGTAGTTCCCAAAATTAGTAGCAGCGACGTGGGTGTTGTGGAAATCGATGTGCCCATCCAAATCAAGCATTGTATGAGGTGGACACACCTTACACACAGGAAAATCACATACAAGATCATGTAGTTAATAAGCATGGCACCCCCTGCTCACCCCCATACTTCTATCCACCATCCCATGTGAATGGAGTAAATGCAGTAAGTACCGGCAGGAAAACTTCTCGGCATCAGATAGGAGACGATTCCGGTTGATTTCACCCATAATAGCCTACAATCCGGTAGGGAGAGGCCTGAAAAAGTTTCCGGCATTAGACAGTAAGACTTTTCCAGTGGAATCCCTACCTATAATAGCCTATCGGCTAAATTATTTCAAAAATATGTAAGAACAGAATATGTGGAAAATTGAATGTAGTTTCTAAACTGCTAGGTTTGTTTAAAAAAAAATCTATTTGGTAAAAATTTGAAATTTCAATGCATTGGTACTTAATTTCAGGGAAAAAATAAGAAGTAGAACTATTTGTTTGACCACCAGAACCACCATAAAATGATAATTTTTTTTATAATATATATAAGTAGAGGACTCATGCCCCCATGTGATGCATATTTTTTTGTAATTTTTTTCCAAGTAAATAGTTAATTTTAATTTTTTTATTACAATTGTTTTAAAAATATAAAAACTTGTATGTTTGACCACCTTAACTTAGTCAAAACTTCATGAAATTCATTTTTTCTTTTTTTTAATCCTATAGTATGTGAAGCGTAGAATGTGACACATGTCTTGGATTCAAAAAATGTGATACCTTTTGAAAGCTATAGATGTTTTTCAATCAACTTATCAATTAGGACTTTAGTCATAATTTCAATAGAAAATGAATAATAATTACTTATTAAATTAAAAGTAAAGCATAATTTATATCAGTGGAAATTTTAGAATCTCCTTTAAAAACCCTTTTCATTTCATCAATTTTGGGTAAAAAAATAGTCGTGAGCCACATACCCATCATATTGCAACTTTTTGGCCCATCATGATCCTGCACATACCCTTATTGCATTTATTTCACTTTATTTAGCTTAAATAACATCATGCATAACATAATTTGAATGAACTAGTTAGCATTTTTGGCCCTACTCTCTCCTTTTAGGTGAAAAACCATAGAAGTGCTAGAAAGGTCTAAGGTGCCAAAAATCTATAGTTCAATTTTCAAGTACCATGCCATGTAACAATAGATGATTGATGATGTCAGGTGTGGAATCATGATTCTAATGCATCAAAATCCATCAAAAATGGAGTTCCCTAGCTCCCGTTATGTTGTTTTAAAGAAAAGGTACTCTATTAACTCTTAAGATAAAATGACCCTAATTTAATGCATAAGAGTAAAGTGATGAAAATAGATTAAAAGAGGTAAAGGAGAGTAATTTATCACTTACTATTGCATTTTACCTTCTTGTATCTTGAGAGTGATGAGTGAGATGAGAAGATTCCAAGTCAATGATGTTACATGCCTTCACGAATAGATGAGCTTCAAGAGTAGGTGGAACACAGTGAGTTGTACCATGAGGTGAGTCAATTCTACATCTATCGCTTAGTGATTTTGCAATGATTTTTAATATATTTATAGGTTAATTTAGGATCTTAGAAAAAAGTTTGCAAATTTTCCCATTTTTTTCGCAAAGCATCCCATTTGTTTGCAAAGTGTCTATTTTGTTTGCAAAGTGTCCCGTTTCTTCACAAAGTGTCCCATTTCTTTGCAAAGTGTCTTATTTCTTTGTGAAGTGTTCTAAAAGGGTTCTAAAGTGTCTAGGGTCTTTAGAAAAGCACACTAGATGAACTTTAGTACACTTGCATGATGAATAATATAAAAAATGAAGATATTAGATGTTCATGTTTACAGCATATTGTTGTGATTTTGATAAGTACATGCTCGGTCATGACAGTGGCTAGGCAGAAGATATTAGTTTTCTTAGATAATTAGCTCTTGCACTATCAATAGAGGATACAGATCATCTCCAAGAAGTAGGTGTTGGTGTGAATAAATGTCTTATACCTAGCTAATTCATTCACTAGGTAATTACGAGACATATTCACATGTTAAGTTTACTTAGGATATAAGATTCTTTCTAGAAGTCTTAGTTAGCTTTTCTAGAACTTATCTTATCTAGCTATATTGTATGATTCCTAGGTAGTTAGTTGTCTCATGTCATAGGATTAAGACAGTTGTCATGATCTTGTCTAATCCTATCTCTCAAACTTTCCTTTATAAGCAAGGAATCTCTTATACATTTGCATTGCATCAATTCAACGATTAATCAATCTTGCATTGTGAAGCAAGATCTCTTTCCATTCTCTCTCTTGTGAAAGTGGTTTTAGTCTAGCAACTATTCTTGTGGGTGTTGGGGAGCCACCATTTACTCCCACATGGTATCAGAGCTCCAGGTGTTGTAGATTCCTTCCCAGATTTGAGAGTTTCATGTTGGCTTGACAATTTTTTTGGGTGCAAATTGGGGTTTCAAGGACCTCACGGTTGAGATTAGGTGGTTGCATAGACAAATTTTGACTGTAAATTCATCCATTTTGGTTAAAGTTGTTTTTGAGGAAAAAAAAAATTGCTGGAAAGCCTCCCAAGTAGTACAATTTTCTTAATTTCACAAAAACATATTTTTCTATGGGTTTTTAAAAAAAATTGGGGCAAAACTTCATTGTAATCAAACAAATAATTTTGTAAAATTTTGGGAATTTTTTTTATTGGGAAATATTTATATTTATGTACAGACTGTATCAATAGTCAAATCAGGGTTACCTTCCTTTTTTTCCAAGTTCGTGGACTGTCATATTGGCTCCTATTGCATTGGTTTTTGGCTTCAAATATGATCAATCGATCAAACCATCATATTAGCAGTCATGTCCAAAGATCCGTGCAAGGGTTGTACGTAGCAATAGACATAGCCTAAGATCCATCATTCATGGAATATTTCAGCTCCACCAATCGACGACCTATCGACATCCTCCTTGGTCCACTATCATATCATTGTACCAAGTCACTCAACTATCAAGTACTTTTATTGGCAACGGTCTTTATTTACTATAGGGTATGAATTTTTCTTAATCATTTCCATTATTGATTCCTATTTGATCGATATCCACACTATCTCATTGGTGGCTATAGGGTACAATCTGTGGTTGGTATTATCGCTATAAGGTGCATTCAACCACATCTGCAAGTCATCTGTCGGTGTAACTTTGTCACATCAATAGTGAATTGTCTCATCTGCCACAGTCTGCATCAGCAACCAATCACTGACTACGGTATGAAGGCATTTATTTTTTGGTTGGAGTTTATTTGTTTTGAAGATTTTTATGTATAAATATTTGTATAAAAAATGCTAACCTATTTATAACATCGATGGTTTCTCTATACCAAGAACTCAAATAAATAAATACCAATCTCTAACTACATATAAATATCATGAGTGGAGAACTCAAATGGAGTTATTATTGTTAAAATTGAAGTTGCAAAGAATCACATTTGGTCAAGATCCAGAATTCACAGGAACAAAAGAGAGAAGAGAATGGCTTTATAGAAGGGATGAAGCTCTTGGTACTCTTCCTTTGTCCATTTCTCTAGATCTTAGATATCATGTTGCATCTTGCACACATCCTAATCAAGTTTTGACTACTTTAGAGAGTCTCTTTGGTAAGTTAGATAAGATGAGGAAATTTAAGTTGGAGAATGAACTAATGGGTCTTAATCCATCATATTTTGATAGTATCCAAGACTTCTTCTCTAAGCTAAATTCTCTAAGATTACAGTTATCTAATTGTGGGGTCACTAAAGAGGATGAACAATTGATACTTTATATTCTTGCTAAGCTTGGTCCTGATTATTCAGTGTTTGTTTCTACATTCTATGCTACAATGGATGCCCTTGGAAATGCATAAAAAATGCCTTCTCTTGATGAATTTGTAGCTCAACTCACAAGAGAACAAGAAAATTTTGTACACATGGGAACATTGAAGTCTACTACACCTCATGCTCTTTTAGCAAAGGATAAAAAGGCTTCAAATGGAAAAGGTAACAAGTAGAACAAGGCTCCCAAGTCAAATGAGTGAGGTAAAGATTCTCCTTCTTAAAGAACTCTCGATTCTACCCCCTCTTCTAAAGACAAATCATTTAAAAAGAAGTTCAAATGTGCATATTGCAAAAGGTTAGGACATGATGAGCATAGATGCTATAATAAGAAGATTGATGAACTCACACACCTTCTTCAAAAGAATAACATTTAGCTGCCCTCATCAATGTCTTCTACTTCTTCAACATCTCAATCGAAAGCCTCATCATCATCATCTCAATCAGAGAACACACCATCTACATCTGGGCTACACAAAATGAAAGGACAAGAACTCTTGGCCTCTACAAGTCCTAAATCACATAGATGGCTTCTTGATTTAGGGGCATCTCATCATATGGCATCTTCTATGGATATGTACTCTTCTCTTGAGCCTTGTAATTAACCTCATTTTTTTATGGGTAACAATACATATAGGAAGGTAAGTGGGAAGGGTTCTATTGACATGGGGGAAGGTACATTCAATGGTGTGCTTTGTGTTCCTTCCTTGTCCACAAATCTCCTTTCTATTTACCAAATTACTCGTGGGGGTCAGGGTAAAATAGTTGAGTTCACTCCATATAGGGTGTATATAAGGGACTTGGGGACTAGGAATATTGTTGCTATCAGGATGGTTGATCACTCATCTCATGTATATTCCTTTTCACATTTTTCTTTAGAAGATGATAGCATTCCTTTGACTAGTTTGGTCATCTACACCTTGGTATTCTAGAAACTAGTGTTGAGCTTCCTACTCCAACTTCTACTTCTTCAACCATTGATGCTTCTATTTAGCAAGATGATCATTGTTTTTCAGATCTTGCTTTGTGGGATGAATATTTGATAGGTATCTCTAACTTGTTCATGGGGTATCATACTAAAAAATTTAAGGAAACACTTGAGGGGATTTCTCTCCTCTTTGATGATATTTTCAACACAACTGTTACACCATCTACTTTTTCTTTGGAGATCGGCATTCATGAGTCTCCTCATTTACTTGATTTTTCATGTTTCTTTGTTGAGTATGACCATGATTATGTTGTGACTTATTCAAGCTTGGAGGCTCCTCATAAGTTTTTAGAGGCATACATGTTGAGTGCTCATTCTTTCTTCTTTTCAATTGGACATGGAGTGACTTCTTCATTGGCTTATGGGTATGTTTCTTCCTAAGCGAAGATGTGTTGCTTGCAGACATTAGATCATCTTTTGTTTTTCAGGCATTCTTCATTAGTATTGGAGCTTCTTCATCATGGGGGGTAAATGATTCTATATACATGATGGATGTAGTCCTTGGGGGGTATCATTGAGTCCTTCATACATTATGTTGTTTTTTTTTTTTTTTTCTCTTTTGGAGAGGAGTTTTTTCCTACTTTTTTGTCTCCTTTTCTCTACTTGTGAGAGATTGATTGCATTTACATTTTCATTGTAAATGGGTGCCTAGCATGGCCTAGTAGTTGGGGCCCATAGTCATAGTCTTTGCATAGTGTGAATAATAATCTTCTCCCTAAGTTGCACTTAAGGGGGGTGTTGGTATGAATAAATGTCTTGTACCTAGCTAATTCGGGTATGTGCAAGATCATCATGGAAAAAAAAATCCTTAAGTGGCAAAAAAATTAGAAAAATTAGAGTTAAGGAACTTGACATAAAAATTTGAATAAGTTATCTATATTATTTCAAAAATATTTAAGAATAGAATTTGTAGCAAATTGAATGTACTTTCTAAACTACTAGGTTTGTTAAGAAAAAAAAATCTATTTGGTGAAAATTTGAAATTTCAAAGTAGTACTTAAATTTTAGGGAAAAAAAAGAATTAGGTGTCTGTCTAACCATCCTAACCACAATAAAATGATAATATTTTTTATAATATTTTAGATATAAGTAGAGGACTCATGTCCCGATGTGATGCATATTTTTTTGTAATTTGTTTTCAAGTAAATAATTAATTATGAATTTTTTATTACAACTTTTAAAAAATATAAAAAGCTCATATGTCTGACCACCTTAACTTCATCAAAACTTCATGAAATTCATTTTTAATTTTTTTAATCCTATAGTATGTAAATCATAGAATGTGGCATATGTTTTGGATTCAAAAAATGTGATACTATTTGAAAGCTATGGATATTTTTCAATCAATCTATCAATCAGGACTTTAGTTTTAATTTGAATAGAAAATGAATAATAATTACTTATTAAATTCAAAGTAAAGAATAATTTATATTGGTGGAAAGCTGGGAATCTCCTTTAAAAACCCTTTTCATTTCATGAATTTTGGGTAAGAAAAAAGTTGTTAGCCACATACCCATCATATTGTCACTTTTTGGCCCATCATAATCCTGCACATACCCATTCATTCACTAGGTAATTAGGGAACATATTCACATGTTAATTTTACTTAGGATATAAGATTCTTTCTAGAATTCTTACTTGGCTTTTCTATAACTTATCTTATCTAGCTATATTGCATGATTCCTAGGTAGTTAGTTGTCTCATGTCATAGGATTAAGAAACTTGTCATGATCTTGTCTAATCCTATCTCTCAACCTTGCCTTTATAAGCAAGGAATCTCTTGTACATTTGAATTGCATCAATTCAACCATTAATCAATCTTGCATTGTGAAGCAAGCTTTCTTTCCATTCTCTCTCTTGTGGAAGTGGTTTTGTTCTAGCAACTATTCTTGGGGTGTTGGGGAGTCACCATTTACTCCCATAGTAGGTATCTATTGGGCATACCTGGTGCCACCTATGAGATACCATGATGCCATGTCGATTGCCCTATGTGAGTGTTGGGATGCTATCACATTTGTATGTTTCACCTTTCGACTGGGGAGATGACCATCACCTCAGAGGATGTACACTGGATTTTCTGAATTCCTATTTGAGGAGAATAGGTATATTTCTGAGGAGATCGGTCATTTCACAAGAAGAAGGTGGACATGGAGTACTTCCTTGATAGACCTGCTCATGATGAATGTGAGAGAGAGTGAATCGAGCTTCCTATGCTGCTATATTCGTGAGCCCTCATAGTGAGATGGATTATGATTCACATGGTGGCACTTGTACTTAATTTGGATGGACGAGCAACACACCTAGATGGAAGATTGGTTCACTTCATTCATAGGATTGCAAAGTGCAGGACAGTCTATGGTTGGGGATGTTGTATTCTGGTGCATCTTTATTATGATCTAGGTTGATTCATTTTCTAAGAGATCGACAGTATGGTTCACTACACACTTTTGTAGGTATGGTGCTTTGAGCATATTACATGCACTAGACCTATTGATTTCCCATGTGTCATAGTTGCAAGATATCCACAAGCCTTCAGCTATCCTCTACGATGCTTGTGGAAATATGGAGACCTGCACTTTTGGAGGGTGATATTTGACCGGCTAGAGGAGGATGAGATCCTTTAGAGACCTTATCTACTCACATGGCAGTGGCCAGATCCCACAGGAAAATCAAGGAAGATACAAATGGATATATTTTTAGCTAGTCGGCATGACTATGTTGTACATCCTTTCTATTATGGCTGAGTCATGTGATAGTTTGGGAAGGTGCAGACACCACTAAGGGTGTGCCCCCTTCATCAAGAGATCATTGCAGAGTGCCCGAAGGCTAGGTGATACTGTTCAACTCACTCTAGACCATGTTGTCTAGAGTGACTCTGATGATCAAATCCTGATTGGCCACCAGTCTCTAATGTTGATGACATCGATAGCACAAATGAGCATGAGGAGTGGTGGTCAGTGACATGACTAGCTCCTATATTTGTTATGCAAGTCCCTATAGGTGATGTAGGACCAACACCAAATGAGGGAGATAAGATAGAGGATAGAGCCGACGATGTACAATACAGGGTTGTAGATATATTTATTGATGTTATCGATGATGAGTATGATTCAAATGTTGATCCCAGCTATGAGGGCCAAGATGGAGGAGAGGAGGATGAGGAATATGAGGAGGAGCCACCCTTGAGTGAGGGTGATGAGGTAGTGGTAGAGGATCGACACGAGTGGGGAGAGTCCTCAAACACTCGTGTGACTAGATCACGTGTAGTAGCTACAGCAAGCATCGGTACCCATGGTCTCAGAGATGCTAGCATGTCCTCCTTGCCCCCCCAGAGAGGATGAGGTTGATATCCCTCAACCGACTGGAGATATAGGTTATCATATTTTATTTTATGCATGTACTTTAGTATTTATGCAATATATATATATATATATATATATATATATATATATCATTATGATGTTTACTGATGATGTATTGTTTCTATCTTGCAGGAGCAACAAGAGATTAGCGAGAGTTCTATTGTTAAGCTACTACATAGATAGTGTCTACATCCATTTACAAGGAGGAGATGGACCTTGATTATGTGCCCCCACTGAATGTGGAGGAGAAACTAGAGTCACTCAGACCTTTCATGAGGCTATGGGTAGCTTATGAGAGTGTAAGGAGATGACTTTGTTAAGACAAGACTGTAGGATAGTCATCCCAGACTCCAATAGAGATGGAGATACTACATGCAAAGATATCACAGTTATGGGTGGAGATGGATCAGATGGTAGAGGAGCATCTTTTGGCTCTTGGGTGAGTATAGGGTCTGGATTTTGTACGCAGACTTGGCGGATCATGATCACAATCACACACAACCATCTTAGGATGTTCAAGTACTAGATTGCAAGCACTAGATCCCAAGGGTCTAGTTCTCATAGACCTTGGTGATTTTGTATATTATGATGAGATCTACATAAAACTTTGGATATATATATATATATGAGCATTTGATGTTTTCACAATATTTCTTAATTTGTGTGAATGTTAAATGGCAATGTGATTAATGAAAAATGTTGTGGAACAAAACCATAAAATGGCTAGGCACAATGTCATTATCATCAATGCTTTGTCTGAAAAGCTAGAAAAAATGCAACAAGGTTCGTTGATTGTAGATCTAGAAGAGAACAAGGAAAGAAAGAATGAGAACCAAGGTATTTCAAAAAGGACTCATGCCAATCTCAAAAGGAAAGTTCCTCCCACTACCCAGATGGTTCAGATCTTAAAGAGGGGGGTTCAGGATATGAACGAGATGGAAGCTAAAACTACGGATCTATTGAAGACCCAAATTTAGTTATTGTTGTCATTTTGTTTGGTTTTTTGGTTTTGTGGCCTTTGTTGGCCTTTTTGGTGGCTGTGGAATTTTATTGTCATTTTTTTATAGCCTTTCTGACTTTTGTGTCTTTAACAATCTTATCTTTAGTTTGTAAACTTTGTGGTTCTGGGTCCCTATAAAACCCATTTTTTCCTCTTTCAAAAACTTGTAAAATTATTTAATTAATGTCTACATGATTTAACATGATTGATATGATCTAATACAAAAAATATTCTATTTTCATTTTAGATGCAACATTGTTATTTGAAAGAGGATATGTTAAATTAGATAAGCCTTTAATGCATATAAGGATCAAACTTAATATAACACAAGGGTGAATAGTATGAAACCTAAAGTAATTATAAAAATAACTTAAATAATTACCCTAGTGTTCAAGACAAACATATGATCAATTGTCAAGAATGAAGCAATGTGAAAGTATTTAGGATGGGTGCTGCCAAAATAGTGGTTTACAATTTCTGGAAGAAACTGATTTTTGCTGAAATCACATTATTTTAGAAAATATAATTATTTAAGCCTTGAAAAGTTCCATTTAAATAATTCCAATTGAAGAGGGTTTGATAAAACTACCTTAAATGAAACCCCCTTGGATAGAACCCCGCTAGTTTTAAACCATATCTATAATAGAGTCTCCTTTACACCTATCAAAATGCTGATAAAAAACCACTTTTGATTTACCTTTTGGGGGATCAAATAAATTCATTTTAAAATATTTTTTTCAAGTATGTAGTCCTTATTATAAGCTTCCCAAAAGTATAATTTTAAATAAATTTAATTTGATTATTATATTTATTTTTTATTTCTCGTGAATGTAGGTTTTTCACCAAAAATCAAGCTCTCTGTTCTGCACATGTGGAAAAATAGAAGATTATTAAAAAAAAAAATTAAAATATTATTGCACCATATATTGAAGTCCTTGATCCACCGAAGAAAAAAAAAATTGAATTTCGATACATACAAAAAAAGTTACACGTTATACGGTCGCACTATGTCTGAATTATAATTGGTTTGAATTCGAAACTTGGTTAAAGAAAAAATATTCAATAAAAAACTATCTAACCAAGTGGAAGCACTAGATATCAGATTTGCAAATCTAAATTCAAAAGAATTAGAATTTTATCCTTCATGGAAAAAAATTTATGCGTTATACGGTGAGCATCACTTTTTAAAAATGTTGTTTTCTGAAGAAAAAAAAGTTTTCGAGGGAGATGGAAAAAGAAGTGCAATCTGATTTCAAACATTTGTAAAAATATATATTTAGAATCTATAGAAAAAATGTCACAAATCTCTAGTTTGCATCATCTTCAAATTCTTCATGGTTTAGCTGCTATAGGTACTCGAAAGTGAAGATTTAGTTAAAAAAAATATATTTTAGTGTCCAGTTTGGCTAGAAATTGTAAACCACTATTGTGGGATCACCCGGATGGAACCAAATAACTTTAGACAACATTGCTTTTTTATTCATACTATTCAAAGAGACTAGAGGTAATACTGACACATAGGTGCAACATAAATAGGTCCCTTAAGAGGTGTTCCATCAAGCTTTATTAAGATGTAAGCACCAAACCCATAACTAGTATCGACTATGTAAGGTCCCAACCAATTAGGGTTGAATTTATCTTTGTCTTCATGGTCAGCATGAGTATTGTGTTGATTCTCATAGAGAAAAAAATCACCTTTACAAAATTTTCAATGAATGATGTGAGTATTATGTTTTCATTGTAATTGTTTAATGTAATCCTGGAGATGCTCAAGAGCATTGATATGCTTTTCATCGAGCATTTCAAGCTGGTGTAATCGTTGGTCTTTATAATTAGTATCATCAATAAGGTCTTGAAGAGAAATTTGTAGCATAGGAATTTCTAACTCCAAAGGCATGATCGCATCAGTACCATAAACAAGGTTATAGGGTGTAGTTCCTATCGATTTAATCTAACACTTGTTCAATAAGCCCAAAGCACATAATGTAATTGTGTATGCCAATCCTTATTATGTTTTTTAATAGTTTTCTTTAGGATTTGTTCAAGAATCTTATTAGTGCTTTCAAATTGTCCATTGGATTGATGATATTATGGTGTAGAAAATCAATGTTGAATGTTGAATGTTTCAAGAAATTTCTTTACGTCATTATTCTTAAATGGGGTTACATTGTCTAAAATGATTGCAGATGGAAGTCCAAAGAGAGAAATTATGTGTTCCAATATGAAACAACAAATTACTTCAGAATTTTTAGATCAAAGAGGAACAACTTCCACCCATTTTCTAAAATAGTTTATTACTTTTATAATAAATTTATGTCTAATAGAGGAAGGTGGTGAAATTTTTCCAATTAGATCCAATCCCCATACTGAAAATGACCAAATGGTAATTTGGGCATGGAGCTTAGAAGAAGGGGCATGAATTAGATTGCTATGTTCTTGACATTTATGACATTGTTTAACATAAGCAAAGTAGTGTTTCTCCATATTTCTCCAGTAGTATCCCATACATATGAGTTTTTGTACTAATGACCATCCTCCAAAATGACCTCCGCAGGCACCAGCATGAGCTTGTTCAAGAGTTATAGGAATTTCAAAGTCCCTAAGACACCTCAGTAAGAGACCATTGAATGAATTTCTATACAACACATTGGCTAGGATTACATATTTGGCTTCCAATTTACGTAAACAATTTCAAGTGTTGGTCATTGTGGGCTCAAGAATGGTACCATCTTTTAAATAATTGTATATTGTGTCATACCATTCTTGCGAGTCTTCTTGAGTTGTTAAAATTTCTTCTAATTAGGTATTAATCAAAGGTTTTATGATTGGATGAATAATAAAGGTAATTTTTTTTTAAGGATCATGTGGTGATATGAGAGAAGCTACACTCGCCATCGCATCCACATGTCAATTTTCTTTTCATGGGATGTTATCAATGGTGAATTATTCAAAGTTCTCTAATACTTTCATTGTAAGATACTTGTATTGTGATAATTTGTCATGTTTAGTTTGATATGTCCCATTGATTTCTTTGATTACTAAATGTGAATCACCAAATATCTTGATATCCTTGGTACCCATGGTTAAAGCAGCACACAATCTAGCAATTAATGCCTTATTTTTAGTTGTGTTATTTGTAGATAGGAAATTTAATTGATAGGACAAGGGGATAGGCTTTCCTTTAGGTGGAATTAATACTATTCTAGCACCCGGAACCTGTTCTACACTTAGATCCATCAAAATACAATTCCCATGTTTTAACATCTGTGGTCAAGACACTATCATTAGGAAAAGAGTCGTGATTACATAAAGCGAGAGAAGGGGCATCAACTAAGTGATCAATTAAGGCTTATCCTTTGATTTTTTTTTGTGAAAAAAACTTAAGGTCAAGCTTAGTTGAAAACATCACCCACTTAGCTAAGCATCTAGAGAGATTAGTTTTATTAAAAAGATGCTTAAGGTGACCAAATTTTGTTATGATGTGTATTTTGACAGCATTTAGTAAATAATGTCACAACTCACTAGTAGCAAATACAAGAGCTAAGCATTGATTTTCAATTGGTGAGTATAGATTTTCATAATCAATTAAATTTTGAATAATGTAGGGTATTGTTGTGTATATTTTGCACACACCCCGCTGTAGGTAGGGACCCCCCTTTTTTTGATCCCGACAAGATGCTTTACTCCTGTCTTGTTTTGTGTGCCCCATTTTCCAAGCCCAAATTGGTCATGTGCCTTCAAATGATAAAATTCCATTGACTAGATTCACCTACCTGATTTTCGCTAAGTCGTCCACCTTTATGGAGATCCCTTTGTGGTTTGCTCCTTCTGGCGTCCTTCCGGCCTTCCACATCCAGCCCTCTGGAATGTTGTCCGTTGTTCGCCATCGGCCTTCCGCCTTCTTTTCGCCGTCTTTCCGGCCCTCTGGAATGCCGTCCGCCATTGGTCGTTGGCCTTCTGCCTTCTTTTTTCTGTCCTTCCGGCCTCCCGGAATGCTGTCTGCTGTTGGCCGTCGGCCTTTCGCCATCTTTCTGCCATCCTTCCGGCCTTCCGGGTTCGGCCTCCCAGAATGTCGTCCGCCATTGGCCGTTGGCCTTTCACCTTCTTTTCGCCATCCTTCTGGCCTTCCGGGTCTGGTCCTTGAGAATGTCGTCTACCGTTGGTCGTTGGCCTTTCGCCGTCTTTTCACCGTCCTTCTGGCCCTCCAGAATGTTGTCCACTATTGGCTGTTGGCCTTTCGCCATCTTTCCGCCATCCTTCTGGCCTTCCAGGTCTAGCCCTCCGGAATGCTATCCGTCGTTGGCCATCGGCCTTTCGCCATCTTTTTGTCGTCCTTCCAGCCACCCAGAATGCTGTCTGCCATTGGTTGTTGGCCTTTCACCATCTTTTTGCCGTTCTTCCGGCCTTCTGGGTCTAGCCCTCCGGATTGCTGTCCGCTAGAGGCCATTAGCCTTCCACCGTAGGGGAAGCCAGTACCCTTAGGCCTGCATTTATGTTCATGGCCCAAATGAGCTCCAAATATGAATATTAAGATATTTTGATGATGCATGGATAGATCTAGCAGGGAATTTGTAGGTTTGACTGACATTTTCCTTAACTCATGTATAAATGCACTTACGACACTTCGTGTTTGCAGGAGTCAAGAAGCCTTCCATAGGTCTATTAGAGAGGCCCATTCATGGAGTTTTCCTACCTTTTTCCAGATGATGATGATTTCTAAGGAGCTTTCTACCTGAATCAGGGGCCACCAATCCATTGATGTCGATTGTCGACGGGCTCATTTGATCAAAGGAAGAACACTACAAGCACATCAAGCAAAATACAATTTTCAAGCAGTTTCAGCTACAGTGAAAAGGGAAATCAGCTAAATGACGAAATTGCTACAGTGACTGGCAATAGATGACAAAATAGGGAAAAGACAAAGATGTTTTTTAAATTGCTGAATATTGTGGGGTAGGTGAAACCCTAATGTAATTGAATCTGAGCCACTCATTGTGATTCAATCCTAGCCATTCATTTGGGCTTTGGAAAACTATAAATAGGGGTTTGCCTCTCATTTGTAAGGGTTGGAGAGCTGTTGTAAAAAGCATTTGCAGCAATAGAAGACAGCATTGCATGATTTTATGGATGTTCTCTTTGATTTTGCTCATCTTGCATGCATGGTTCAACTTCTCTATTAGTTTTAGTGTTAGTTTCGTGAATGGGAGTGGTGATGGTGTTTGTTGTTTCAGTATTTGATGGATTTTCAGCTCATGCTTTTTGTGGTTCATTGATGATGAGTCACTTTGCAAAGCTAGTCTGAGCTCATTACTTCATTGCTGCAACTTAGTTTAATTACATGTGCATGATATGTGTGTGTAATCTGAAAATCTGCAGTCCTTAGAAGATTGCACTAGTTTTGTGCAACTGTAGGTTTCTCTTGTCCAAGCAAAACCCAGTTTAGGAAGCCTGTCTACTTTAGTAACCACCATTGTTACTGTTCATTTGTAGCTTAGGATTAGAATAGCTTTCTTAACCCTTCTCCTTTTGCTATTTTTTTTAATCCTTGGTTAGAGTAGGACCCAAAGCATCACGATGAAGCTAAATCAGATGAACTTGAAGAGTTTCAACTTGCTGTTTTGAGTGGACAGCCACTGTTCATTCACTTTCAACATTTTGAAACTGCATTTGCAAACCCAACTTCCATGCTTTGTAAGTCATTTGTAAGACCGCCTTGTGATTCTAGCAAATCACATAAAACAACTGAGATATTCCAAGCACTGTCAAGACCTGACATTAGAGACCTTGGGATAGTGTTCTGCAATCTGATTGTGGAAGATTGTCTTTCAAGAGAGGTAGTGCACCTATGCACTTCCTGTGTTGAAAAGTGCATAAAAAACACATCAGCAGAACTGGTGCTAGAAGGAGGGCTGGCACGTTGGGAATAAAAAGCTGAAGGTTGGAAGTGATTCATTTTATGCCTTCCTCCTCTTAACACCATCAACAAAACTAGCGCTAGAAGGAGGGCATGACATGTTGAGGCTACAAAGCTAAAATTTGGAAATCAAAAAGAGCACTTTCAAGGAAGAAATCTGAGATAGGGAGATCTCTTTCAATGCTAAAAATAAAAAAAATTGAAGGCAAAAGAAGCTGAGTCAAAATGGAGCAGCATGCACAAATTGACATCACTCAGCAGCATGCAAATTTGAACAAGAGACTGAAGAAGTCATTGCAGCAATTTGCATTAGCGGATAGATGTCAGATCCATTACACTCACAGGCACAAAAAGCTGGGATGTCTCACATTCTTGAGTAGAATCAAAAGGGTCTTGCAAGGAGAAATTCCCTTTTGGGAAATATACCAGCCCTTGGCCCCCACAGACCTAGAGAAAGAATTGACAACCATGGCAGCCAAGGCATTCAAGGAGCTGATCCAGGAAAATTTTAGCAGCAAGAATGTACCAAGATTAGAGGAAATATTAATGTCTTGTTGGTGCAGATTTCACAATGCACCCCACTCTGAATTCCCTTGCTTGCCATGCATAAAAATCATTGCTCAAGCTAGGGGTTGTTCGAACAAGTTGGAGCAGCCAACTCTCAATGAGGAGAAGTTATCCAATGAGGCAGAAGAGTTGTCAACATCTGGAGGACAGCAAAATAAAGATGAACCAAGAAATTTGACACAAGTTGGTGTTGGGACAGCAGACATAGAAAATGAAAACCAAGAGGGAAGAGTTGAAAGTCTTGGGACAACAACGTGCATTGATGAAAATATGATTATAACCAGTTTAGTAGACTTTCCCTCCATTGAAGAAGAGCAGTCCTCCACTCAAGAAGAGGAATGAATGATAATTGAAGATGAATTAACAGAATTTGCAGCAGCATATGCTAGGACAGCCAACATAGATGCTGAAAATCAAGAAGAGGAGGCTAAAAGCCTTGGGGCAGCAGAAGGAGATGGTAAAAGCATAAGAAAAATTAGATTGGAAGACCTCTCCATCTACAATGACAGTGATCAAGAATCTAAAAATGCAGATTTGGAGGAGGGGGAGCAACCACTCACTACAGCTGTCTACCATCATGCTTCTTTTTCAAGTGATGAGGAGGACCTGATCATGGATAGATATGACTAGCTCATCTCCAGGTTGGTAAAGGATTGGTCAGAGCTGAAATACCAAGTCGATTTGGAGGTGCTACTATTGCCAAATTGGTGCAAACTTCATGATTCATCACACTCGAAGCTCACATGTGAATTGTGCCAAGAACTCATCAAGCAAGTCAAAGGACAAGTAAGGCAGCCAAGTACTCGACCTCCTCTACTTGCTGCCCATATCAAAAAAGAAGACCAAAAGTCTGAATCAAGTGATTGCTCAATTGAAGGTGGACCTCAAGAGGATGTTGGAGCATCAATAGAAGGACAACAATATAGTCTCGGACTTCCAAGCGATGAAGTAGATCAAGCGGGAATGATGTCCTCCAGTCATCAAGAAGTTCTTCCTCTTGAAGAGCATTTACACACCATGAACGATAGGCTTTATGCCGAACCCTTGGAGGGAAATTGTGAAATAGACTTTGGTCCCCTTGACGAGGTGCCATCAATTGATGACTTCTTTCCATTGGGAGCTGCACTATGGAGGTATGCTCATGCTAAGGAAGAGCACATTCCAGAAGACAGTAGCGATGAATACATGCTCTTTGAGCCCCCAAATAGTGATGCACTAGGGTTTCCAGATTGGGAGAGGAGCTCCTTCTCCATTTATAGCGATAGTGAGCAAGAGGAAATGAGTGAACGTCATGATAAGACACATGAACAACAAAAAGAAGAAGACAAAGGTGGAGGTGCTAAGATAGCTGCTAACAGAGATGAAGCACCTGACCAACTACGAAATGCAACTTGGATCCCTTCTACCATGATCATTGTTGATCCTCCCTCATATTCAGATGGCTGCAATAGGATAGATTCACTTATGTCATCATCCCATGACACTGAACATCACGAAAATAAGGCTGATACCTGGGAAAGGAGATGGGACAGCATGCTACCCCTTGAAGACATCAATCAAGAAGAGGTTTTGGCAATGAAAACTCAGGCAGATGAGGTGTACTTCCTTGAGGAATAACCAGTGGAGGTTGTGGATCCCATTAGTGGATTGGAAGAGTTGTTTGCTGCCCCGTCCTCCCAGCCTTATGCTAGCTTAATGTCTAAAGTGCTGCACCCTCCACCGTGCCCGCCCAAGGATGCCAATGCAATGGCCAAGGATGTTGTGTTTGCTCTCGACTGTCCAACGCTTCCACCTTCGTGTGACGACATCCAGGTTTTATCCTTCCTTGCTCCAGTTAATTTTCATAGCTGCACTTATTATTTTGATTATAGGAATGAGGGAAAACGAACATGTTTATGGATTAATCATGGGTTCAACGAGCCTCCTTAATTGCTAATTTTTCATGATGACATGATTGAACTTGAGTGTTGCAACATTGAATTTCTTTTTTTAGAATATAAAGATAAATTTGCATGGTTAAGAACGATAACGATTACCCGTTTGCTTATGCATACATTGCAAAATCTAATCAGTGTTAATGTCAACTCGCCTTGCCTGAACATAGTGCTTTGTAAATATCTTTGTACATAGCCCGTTTTGAGTAGTATAGGTTTCCTGTAAATACTCTGCTTTCCTGCTTTCCTTAGGTTAGTTGGTGTGTGTAGGTTGCTCACTTTGTAGGTTGTTTGCTTTCACTTTGTTGTTGCTTTGCTTGGGGTCCCTCTGCTTTTAGTTGGGCACATCTGTGCGCACAACAACTATACTTATCGCCTGGGGTTGTTCTATGTATTTCTTTGTCAAACTCTAATCAAGTCTTTAGAGTGGATAGTGAAGGTTTTCTGTTAGTGTCAAGTGATTTGGGTGTTTGATTCAAAGAGGATAAGTTGTTGGTTTAGTCCGACTCTGACATATTCTGAAATCTTACAGCTCTTACACATCTTAAGAATTCGATGGTCACTATAGGGCCTTTGTGAAGTCTAGTTAAGTGAAAAAAATAAAATTCTGCTCCAGCACCACTGTGATTCTCAGCCTTGAGCGTGAGCTTCAATGCTTGTGGGTTGAAATAAAAGAGTTGAAAAGAGAAAAGAAAGAAAGAAATAAAACACTAAAAATTAAAAGAAAGGAAAATTCAACTTTTCAGGGGTATCCGAGCAACTCTACCGGGGCTATGGACGCCCGACCGGCAGTAAAGCAATGTTCAGGAGAATCATAGTGATAACCTCATCGAGGATATGGACACCTGACTGGTAGCAACGCAATGTCACAGATGCTTTTGGAGTTAGAATAAACTACGTAGCTTAATTTGACAGAGCTTGGGTTCCTGTAGCAACTGAAGGATGGGAATTAATGCAACTGCACACACTTTGATTTTTAGCATATTGAAGGTTGGGTTGGCTAGTGGTTTTGATCCTTTGGATTGAGCGTCTGGTTTGTTTTCCCTAGCAAGAAGGTCAGAACCAGAGATTCTGGGTTCGTGATTCTAGTTTGTCATCAAAATGCTCTGGAGCATTTCCCCAGCGAGTCACCATTTGTTGTGCATATTTTGCACACATGCCCCGCCGTAGGTAGGGACCCCCCTTTTTTCGCTCCCGACAAGATGCTTTGCTCTTGTCTTGTTTTGCGTGCCCCATTTTCTAAGCCCAAATTGGTCATGTGCCTTCAAATGATAAAATTCCATTGACTAGATTCACCTACCTGATTTTCACTAAGTCGTTCGCCTTTACGGAGATCCCTTTGTGGTTTGCTCCTTCTGGCGTCCTTCCGGCCTTCTAGGTCCGGCCCTCCGGAATGCGATCCGCTGTTAGCCCTCGGCCTTCCACCTTCTTTTCACCGTCCTTTCGGCGCTCCGAAATGTCATCCGCCATTGTCCGTTGGCCTTCTACCTTCTTTCTGCCATCCTTCTGGCCTTCCGGGTCTGGCCTCCCGGAATGCTATCCGCTATTGGCCGTTAGCCTTTTGTCATCTTTTTGCCATCCTTCCGGCCTTCCAGGTCCAGCCTCCCGGAATGTCGTCTGTCATTGGCCGTTGGCCTTCCACCTTCTTTTTGCCATCCTTCCGGCCTTCCGGGTCTAGCCCTTCGGATTGTCATCTGTCGTTGGCCATTGGCCTTTCACCGTCTTTTCGCCGTCCTTCCGGCCTTCTAGGTCCGGCACTCCTGAATGCTGTCCACTGTTGGCCATTAGCATTTTGCCATCTTTCCGCTGTCCTTCTGGCCTTTCAAGTCTGGCCCTCCGGAATGCTATCCGTCGTTGGCCATCGGCCTTCCACCATCTTTTTGCCGTCCTTCCAGGTCCGGCCTCTCGGAATGTCGTCCACCATTGGTCATTGGCCTTTCGCTGTCTTTTTTCCATCCTTCCAGCCTTCTGGGTCTGGCCCTCCGGATTGCTATTCGTCGTTGGCCATTGGCCTTCCACCATAGGGGAAGCCAGTACCCTCGGACCCGCATTTATGTTCATGGCCAAAATGAGCTCCAAATATGAATATCAAGATATTTTGATGATGCATGGATAGATCTAGTAGGGAATTTGTAGGTTTGACTGAAATTTTCCTTAACTCATGTATAAATGCACTTACGACACTTCGTGTTTGCAGGAGTCAAGAAGTCTTCCATAGGTCTATCAGAGAGGCCCATTTAGGGAGTTTTCCTACCTTTTTCCAGATGATGATGATTTCTAAGGAGCTTTCTACTTGAATCAGGGGCCACCAATCCATTGATGCCAATTGTCGACGGGCTTGTTTGATCAAAGGAAGAACACTGCAAGCACATCAAGCAAAAGATAATTTTCAGGCAATTTCAGCTACAGTGAAAAGGGAAATCAGGTAAATGACAAAATTGCTACAGTGACTGGCAATAGATGACAAAATAGGGAAAAGACAAAGATGTTTTTTAAATTGCTGAATATTGTGGGGTAGGTGAAACCCTAATGTAATTGAATCTGAGCCACTCATTGTGATTCAATCCTAGCCATTCATTTGAGTTTTGAAAAACTATAAATAGGGGTTTGCCCCTCATTTGTAAGGGTTGGAGAGCTATTGTAAAAAGCATTTGCAGCAATAGAAGACAACATTGCATGATTTTATGGATGTTCTCTTTGATTTTTCTCATCTTGCATGCATGGTTCAACTTCCCTATTAGTTTTAGTGTTAGTTTCGTGAATGGGAGTGGTGATGGTGTTTGTTGTTTCAGTATTTGATGGATTTCCAGCTCATGCTTTTTGTGGTTCATTGATGATGAGTCACTTTGCAAAGCTAGTCTGAACTCATTACTTCATTGCTGCAACTAGTTTAATTACATGTGCATGATATGTGTGTGTAATCTAAAAATCTATAGTCCTTAGAAGATTGCACTGGTTTTGTGTAACTGTAGGTTTCTCTTGTCCAAGCAAAACCTAGTTTAATAAGCCTATCCACTTTAGTATCCACCATTGTTATTGTTCATTCGTAGCTTAGGATTAGAATAGCTTTCTTAACCCTTCTTCTTTTGCTATTTTTTTAATCCTTGGTTAGAGTAGGACCCAAAGCATCACCATGAAGATAAATCAGATGAACTTGAAGAGTTTCAACTTACTGTTTTGAGTGGACAGCCACTGTTCATTCACTTTCAGCATTTTGAAACTGCATTTGCAAACCCAACTTCCATGCTTTGTAACTCATCTGTAAGACCACCTTGTGATTCCAGCAAATCACATAAAACAACTGAGATATTCCAAGCACTGTCAAGACCTAACATTAGAGACCTTGGGATAGTGTTCTGCAATCTGATTGTGGAAGATTGTCTTTCAAGAGAGGTAGTGCACCTACGCACTTCCTGTGTTGAAAAGTGCATAAAAAACACATCAACAGGTATGTGCAGGATTATCATGGAAAAAACAGGCCCTTAAGTGGCAAAAAATTCAGAAAAATCAGTGTTAGGAAACTTGACATAAAAATTTGAATAAGTTATCTATATTATTTCAAAAATATGTAAGAATAGAATCTATAGAAAAATGAAATTAGTTTCTAAACTATTAGGTTTATTTAAAAATAAATAAAATCTATTTGGTGGAAATTTGAAATTTCAATGGAGTAGTACTTAAATTTTAGGGAAAAAATAAGTAGATGTCTATCTAACCACCCTAACCATAATAAAATGATAATACTTTTTTATAAGATTTTATATATAAGTAGAGGACTCATGTCCCGATGTGATGCATATTTTTTTGTAATTTTTTTTCAAGTAAATAATTAATTATGACTTTTTTATTACAAATTTTTAAAAATATAAAAACTTGTATGTCTGAGCACCTTAACTTGGTCAAAACTTCATGAAATTTATTTTTTTTGTTTTTAATCCTATAGTATGTGAAGCATGTTTTGGATTCAAAAAATATTATACCATTTAAAAGTTATAGATGTTTTTCAATCAACTTATCGATCAGACTTTTGTCGTAATTCTAATAGAAAATAAATAATAATTATTTATTAAATTCAAATTAAAGGATAATTTATATTGGTGGAAAGCTGAGAATCTCCTCTAAAAACACTTTTTTGTTTCATCAATTTTGGATTAAAAAAAAAAATTCAGCCGGGTATACATGTAGGATCATCATGGAAAAAATAGGCCCTTAAGTGGCAAAAAATTCAAAAAAAATTAGTGTTAGGAAACTTGACGTAAAAATTTGAATAAGTTATCTATAATAATTCAAAAATATGTAAGAATAGAATCTGTAGAAAATTGAATGTAGTTTCTAAACTACTAGGTTTATTTAAAATAAATAAAATCTATTTGGTGAAAATTTTAAATTTCAATGGAGTAGTACTTAAATTTCAGGGAAAAAATAAGAAGTAGGTGTCTGTCTGACCACCCTAACAATAATAAAATGATAATAATTAATTTTTTATAAGATTTTATATATAAGTAGAGGACTCATGTCGGATGTGATGCATATTTTTTGTAATTTTTTCCAAGTAAATAATTAATTATGAATTTTTATTACAACTTTTAAAAATATAAAAACTCATATGTCGACCACCTTAACTTGGTCAAAACTTCATGAAATTTAATTTTTCCTTTTTAATCCTATAGTATGTGAAGCATAGAATGTGACACATGTTTCGATTCAAAAAATGTGATACTATTTGAAAGTTATAGATGTTTTTAATCAGCCTCTCGATAAGGACTTTAGTCATAATTCTAATAGAAAATGAATAATAATTATTTATTAAATTCAAATTAAAGAATAATTTATATTGGTGGAAAGCTGAGAATCTCCTCTAAAAACCCTTTTTGTTTCATCAATTTTGGGTTAAAAAAAATTCGTCAACCACATACCCTACAAATACCCATAATATTGCTAGTTTTTGGCCTATCATGATCCTACACATACCCTGTAATAAACTAGATGTGCTTTTCCATGATCGTCTTGTTCGGCCAACAATGCTGCAAGAGCATGGGTTGATGCAGCTATATAAAGGACAAATAGTTTGTTTGGATAGCGGGTTGTAGAACGGGTGGAGTTGAAAGGTATTCTTTTAAACACTCAAAAGCATGTTTACAATCCTCGTTCCAATCAAAAGGCACATCCTTTTTGAGAAGATGTGTGAAGGGTAATGTGCAGTTAGCTAAAGATGCAATGAAATAGCTGATAGCTTGAATTAAGCATTGTAATGTGTGCAATTGAGAAATGTTATTAGGAGGTAGCATGTTAATAATGGCATCAATTTTCTTTGTATCCACCTCAATGCCTCTACATGAGATATGAAAAACCCCAAAATTTTCTCACTATCTATGCCAAAGACACTTTTTTGGATTTCATCGCATGTTATATTTACTTATTGGTTAAAATATTTTTCAAAGAACATTTACATTGTCTTATCATGTTAGGGATTTAGCAAGGATGTCATCAACATAATCTTCCAAGATTTTATGCATGTAATCATGAAATATCAATGTCATTGCTCGTTGATAAGTTGTGTCGGTATTCTTTAATCTGAAAGGCATCACAACCCAACAAAACGTTCCCCAAATGGTTGTAAATGCAGTTTTGTATTGATCGTGTACATTGATAAAGATTTGATTATAACCAAAAAATACATCCATGAATGACAACAAAGCATGTCTAACAGTTGAATCTAGGATCATGTCAATATTAGGAAGCAAAAAATCATCTTTTAGAGAGGCTTTATTCAGGTCACGAAAATCTGTACATATCCTAATACAATTATCAAGTTTAGCAACAATGACAATATTTGAGATCCAAGGAGAATAATCAATAGGTCGAATGAAACCTACGTCAAGGATTTTTTCAAGCTCTACTTTAACATGTGCAAGGCTATGTTAGGATGCATTTTTTTGTACCTTTTGGCGAAAGGGTTTAGCATTTTCAGCAAGAACAATGTTGTGTGTTATAATTTTGGGGTCAATTCCTGGCATATCAGAATATTTCCAAGCAAAAAATTCAAGAAAATCATGAAGTAAAGTTGTAGTGTCCTCTTGTTCTTCATCATCAAGGCAGTTCCCAATCTTAATAATTTTTTTGTTATCACCGATGTCCATTGGTACATCAATTGTATCTCCTAAGGGGAGTGCATTAGACTTAGGAACTTCACGATCATATGGTTTTTCAGTGATATCACTATATTTTTGCTTGGTAATTATCACAACACAAGTAACCCATTTCATGAGAGTAGTGGAGGATGTGTTATCATAGACTCCTAACATTTGTTTTAAAGCTTCATCATTTTCAACATACTTCCATGATCGTGATAAGTTCATATCAATAAATTTAGGATATTTGATTATGAGATTGTTTTTTGGTTGACATCTAATAGTGTTGATATTCAAAGATGGTCGTTGAGTCACTTTTGTTGTCTTAGAAAAAGAATATCCCAACTCATTTTTTGTCTCTTTTGTATTAGGTTCTATAGGGGTCCGCAAATACCTTGTTCATACTTTCCACACCCTTTTCCAGTATATCCTAATTTTTTCACAAGTTCATAGCCTTTCCCATAAATTCTTTCCATTTCCTTCAGATTAAGCAGGTGTTGATAATCTATCTCGTCAAAAAAATTATGTACATTGTAGGTTCTTCCAAAGTAGGGGAGATATATGATTGAGAAGATTTCTCTAAATTCTAATTTGACATAACGGTTGGTTGTTCTTCTTTTCCAATTATTTTTCATGTGATTATATATTCTCCCATAAAGGAAGGTGTGAATTCCAAGGATCCCCAATCATCACCAAATACTTTAAACACCAATGCCTCATCTTGTTGTTCTATTCAAGAGGTTTTATATTAGATGTTGGAATTCAAAGAACTTGTAGTTCCTTTTTCAAGGTGTAAGCAACTTCCAAGATCAGGGTCTATATCAGCTTCATAAATGTTGTTTTTATAGACATATTTCATTATACAATTAAGGGTCAAAGGAATGACATTCATCTCATGAAACCATGGTCCACATAAAAGAAGATTATATGAGAGATCATAGGGCACAACATGGATAGGAGTTTGCATAGTAGCCACACCAACAGTAATAGGTAAAGTGATTACACCAAGTGGTTTCTTTGTTGTATTGTAAAATCCTCAAATGGATAAGGAATCAGATGGGTAAAAGCATAAACTTGTGTCCCACTTTATAAAGGAATCAACCAACAACAAAAATAATTATGAACTTTGACCACATAAAAGTGGTCTTTATGCTTTGAATTTCAAAATAGTGTAAACTAATGAAACGTAGAACTTTTGATGAAGTTTATTCTTGTAATTTTTTTAATTTTTTAAAAATTTATTTTCATTATGTTTTTGTAGACATGTCAAATTGACATTATGCATCACATTCATTCATCAATTAAATAAATCAGGTTTATTTAATCAATCTCCTAAAGGTTATTGAATAAATCAATTAATCTTCTAAAGATATCCATTTAAATAAATAGATCAATGATATTTAATTAAATTTCTAATAATCAATTTCTTCTCATTTAATTTAAACAAACCCAAAAGTCTAAGTTGAATGTCACAATCATCTAATATTAGCTTAATTAATCTAATCCTTGATTAAATGCTAATCACCCATCAAATCCTCTAGATATCTCCACTTGCACAAATAAATCAATTTATTGATTTATTAAATCCAACATTTTCCATCAACATGGCATTTATGGGGAATATTCCCTCAAGTTTGAAAAATATGACAAGTTGATTTGTCCCTCCAACATTGCATTTATTTATTATTTCCTTGTCCTCCACTCATCTTGCCTCTCAAATTCAAATTTGAAACTCCCTCTCTTGGGCACATTTCCCAAATCTTGCACATGCATCAACCACTCACATGATGACAAGTGGCCTCTTTTCATTGGCCTATTTTTAGTCCCACATTGGTCCATTTTCAACACTCTTAGCATTTGAAAATCTTTAAATAGAGGCATCATTCTTTAGCAAATCCTCCACAATCAGCTACATCTCTTGCAAGGTCACTCTCTTGAGAAATGATCTTGTCCATCATTATCATTGGCTTATCTAAAGGGGTTGGGAAATGGCTATTTTTCATATCAAAATAGCACCAATCCCCCCATAAGATCAAGTGTTTGCTTTGTTTAAGAATGAGGAATAGTTAGTTTTGGTTGTATTTGCTCAAGTATTTCATCTTTTTCCTTATTTTCTAACAATGCGGATGGATTTTATGGGAAACTCTTGTTTTAATCTTGCATTTCGATCTATTAGTGTGATTGTTTGTTTCTTCCATGCAAGTTTGAAATAGGGTTCACATTTTGGCGCCCACCGTGTTTTGTTGTATTTTTCTTTGTTTTTAAAAAAAACAATGCTAATGTTTTCTTGCAGGCTTATGGATATATCATTTGCTTGTGCTTGCTTTGTAAATGGACGGCATTGATTCTCAATCTGCATGATTATCTATCCATCATCTAGTTCATTCACCCATTTATGGGCTTTCTTTGTCTTATGAGAAGAAACATTGTGCAAATTCTTCAAGTCTATGGAACATTTCACGAACCTGAAAATCTTTTTGGAATATAGTTGTTTGGCGCAGAGCATGGATCCCTTAACAGTTATTACAATTGCATTTTTTAGCTTTTCCTTTTCCTGTAGGACTATACATCTTAATTTGTTCATATGAGTGGAAAGGTCAACCATATATTGTAAGAAATGCAAACATTCATCCCTCTTGTCTAACATTTGGCCCATTTCTGTGAGCAAATACCCAATCAAGATTCGGATTTACATGGGCTTTTAAAAGCTTTTGAAAGTAACTTTCAGATGCATATTTTACTTGCTTTTATTCCTCCAACCGTTTGTTTTTTAGGAATATATATGTCTGTCTCTGAAGAAAAGAATCCTTACTGATAAGTAGTTAATGCATTTGGTAGGCGTAGGGAGTTGTCTCTCTCTTCATTGCCTTGATTAACAGGCAGTTAATATGTTAGGTACAGACGTATGGAGTTTTCTTTCTGTTCATCACCCCTAATTAAACCTCAAAAGACACCTATGTCATGTTTGGCCAAGCTGTAGATATCGGTCGACCCAATAAGCAAGAAAATATCAGTTGTTAATGCGTTTGGTAGGCGTATGGGTTTTTCTCTATGTTCATCACCTTGCTGACAAGCAATTAATTCGTTGAAATTTGTGGCTTCGAGGGGATGAATTTATTTTGAGGCACTCTATTAAACAAGAAAATACAGTCAACACTTCCAGGTCATAAGTCATTTGAGTAGTGTGCAGTGCATAAGTATCTTTGAATCGAGTATTGTTTTATTTCCTGTTCCGCCCATGTTCAAATTATATTTGCCAATCTCCATTATAAATGAGCAGTATGAAACCACCTTCAAACTGTGGGTCCACTGAAGAAAATGGTCTTAGTCAAAACAGTTCGAGCACCTTGTCTGTGCCTCCACATGAGGCAATCTGTTAAAATAGTTTGCATGCCTTTTCTACACTTTTCATTTCTTCTAGGGATTCTGTCAAATAATTTGAATTAAAGTACTCTTCCCATCACTTACTCATTTTGGATTGCTTTAGTTGCTACTGATGTTGTTGCTGCTTTTGCTACTAATGTCACTATTGCTTCTGTTGTGTTGCTTAAGTATCTTCCCAAATTCATAGACTATTATAAACATATATATGGTTGTAAAGTGTTGTAATCTGCACACTAAACTGCCACAATTTTATCCAGATGTTTGTCCATTTGTAGGTACATACACGCACTACCATTTTCTGAGAAGGCGTGATTTTTAGAGGCATGAACCATTGGATGGTGTCCAGGTCTGACACACACTAATGTTCATGTAGCCCAACAAAGCCTAGCGGGCATGGTCTTAGATAGGACAGCAAACTTATAAGGTTATTTTCATAATGAACACTTCTTGGGAAGTGAACTTTATTAATTTTTTTTTAGTCTACCAGCTAAATTCATTTTCCCATGTAAAGTCATTACAGGCTCCCATTTCAAATCTTATTTAATGATCTATAGTATCAAACCATGTCTTGTCACTGACACAAAATGTTTTCTCATGTCGTATCACTAGCTGGAGAATCCAATCGACCTGACATTAAATATGTGGGGATCTTTTACATCAATGGTAAAAATCACAATAGTCTCTGACAATGGCGCTTATGATAGAGAGGAGTAAGTAAACACCAGAAGGGTGAAGTGGCATTCGGTTATTTCCCCTAACCAAGAAGGGCCAAACCCTCAACCAATTAGTTCTACTAGTTCAAGCTTGGGTGCGATTCACTTGACAGTTGCATTTGCTTGAATGTTTCTAAAGCCTTTATTTAAAACCATTTTGTGCATAACCTACAACCATTTGAAAATAAAACGCATTTATATTCTGCTCAACAATTTTCTCTTTGTTTTCTTGTGATGGAATACTCTATTCGCACCATTTGAAGATATATTGAAATTGTCGTATTTGAAGAATGAGTTGTTAATAAGTAGAATCGTGAGAGAAATTGCAGTCTTTGTAAAACACGTCCCACGAGTACGACATTAAATAAGTATGACCCATCCCTTTATGCACATTATTTAGAAAAATCCCTGCACTCACACATGCAAGCTAATTACTTCCTCACAGATTGTGATTTTGGATGATCTCTATCAATGGTTGCAACCTTGGGTATGTGGTATGTATTATTCACAATCTAGTGCCTCTAACATGTTTATTCTCTTGCAAGTGAATCACAAACCCATGATATTGAATGATGAAGCTTCATTAAAGTTTTTTTTTTTTTTAGAGTTATGCACATTTTTCTTGTAGATTTATTTTGCATTTGTCTAATTAGAGTTGCACACATTATTGCTTTGGTCTGATGATTAAAGCTTCTTAAAGTTGTTGATATTAAAACAGTTTGTTTGTTGCATAATATCAACAGTCCAAGTGATGGAGAAACCTAAGGATGTAAATGTAGAGGCATTTGTATGGATCCAATTTGAATTATAGGAACAATGACTGGCAGAATTGAAGTCCCAAGAAATAATCCAAATTGAAATTTGAAGGGAAACTTTGTCTGACTGAAGAGGGTAGAAATTGGCATCAATATTGATGAACTTGAAGTAGTAGTTGATGATATGTTTAAGTGGGCTAAGGACAAATGAGTTGATGAAAAAGAATGTTGGGGGAGTATCTGACTGTACTTTTGTAGAAGCTAACCTAGATGTTGCTTCCATTATAACTTGCTGGACACTAGGTTGTTGCACCATTGGTGGATGCACGTTGTCAAAGCCCTCTTTGTTGTCTGCAGGGAATTATGACTTGCTTTGCTACAAGAGGACTTGGACTCTGTGAATCACCTCTTGAGGCAGGGACAAGAGAAATTTTTTTTTATGAAAAATTATGATTACTAATGTCATTGATTTTGTAGGTCAAAGTGGATGGTTAGGCTGATTGACTTCTATAAATTCAAAAGATTCCAGTATATGATATAGATGTATAATATATTTTACCATATGGAGAACTACGCGCTACTTGTCTAAACAGTAAAGATGCTGGTCAAAGATCAATATTTATGACATTCTAACTAACTACAGAATTCATCCTTACACTTAACAAATGCATTTAGTTTCATATGTATTCTGAAAAGAAATCTGCTTTACGCTAACATTGCAATCAATGCATTCCATGAAACAATTTTTTTTTGGGGAATTTTGTCAGACAGTCTAAATGCATTGTCTTCAAGTGATTTGATATGCTTATAGGGACAATACATATGTTCAAGCCATGGAGGCCTTCCTCATGTGTCTCATATCAAAATCCTCAGAGTGTGAACTGAAGCACCTACAAATCTGCACATGAAACTATATTAAAAATTCATTAGAAGGGTTAGTTTAAACATGCAAATCTCTAAATGCCTCCATGAAATAACAATGCAATGCTTCAAAGATGTAAACTAGGAAGATTAAATGGACCTATCGAAGCAAAAAAAAAATTACCTATTCCATGTTGGCTTGGTGCTATTGTAGCAAACAGCCCTTTCCCAATCCTGATTTAAGCTCTAATTCATGAAATGCCAAAGGTGAAGAGCAAGATTATTTCTCAAACCAAGAGAGTAACCTTGCATTCAAGTTGTAGATGAAATTATGGAGGATTAAGATTCCATTTATAGATTTTCTTGATGAGAGATTGGCCAATGAAATGAGGCCACTTGTCAACTTTTCATTGGTTGAGGAGTGAGCACATTTTGGTCAATGTGCCAAGAATTTAAAATTGTTGAGTGGGGGGACATGTAAGACTTTCAGAATTTTAAATTCTGAGTGGGGAACATGTCAGAATTTAAAATTCTAAAAATGCACCGGTGCAGGATATGTCAGAATTTTAAATTCTGAATGGGTAACATGTCAGAATTTAAAATTCAAAAAATGCATGGGTGGAGGATATTCTTCCAAGATGCCATGTTGAAAGAAAATAGGGATTTTAATAAATCAATAAATTGATTTATTTGTGCAAGTGGATGATTAGGTTAATTTAATCAAGATTAGATTAGCCTAATGATGATTAGGATGTTTTGACTTATTTGATTTAAATACTTGATTTATTTAAATCAGAAAAGGATGGAAAATGCATTTGGATTTTATTAAATGGATGTTTGATTTATTTGATTAAAAGGTTGATGATAATGTTTATTTAATATTGAATGAATGACCTTAGGAGATGATATTACCTGATGAATGGATGAAGGCGAACCTGATTAATTGGTGAATGGACCTAATGTGAAACCTAGTTTAGTTGATGAATTAACCTGATCAAATGCAAAATGTTAATTTTGCATGTCTACATTTTGCCCCTCTTTGAAGCAATGTACTTGTTGCATTGGTTCAAAGAATAAACTTGCCGCGAACAAAATTGAAATTTTTTTTAATTTTTCGGATGCCCCAGTGGAAAGAAGTACACTGGTACATTGCCCCCTCGAGAGATCGAGCGAAAATATTTGATTTGAGGGTCGATCTCGCAATAAACATATTCAAAATGGATGGTTATGGATGATGATGCAAATGAGATGATTTTAAGGTGCTTAAAATAACAGATCTATATTATCTGAAACAACTTAAATGATGAGATGATGTAATGATGGATGAGATGGATGATGTGATATGCGATGATTATGCAATGTGATGCTTAGATTAATAGATCTATATCATGATGGTGATATGATGTGATTATGCAAATGTATGATTTATGCAACTATGATGATTTAAGAGATGCTTAGACTAACAAATCTATATTAATGATGATGATATGAATGCATGATGGATGCATGATGGATGTATCGGTGATGATGATTGACTATTCATGTTGTGATGTTAGTGCAAAAAATGAAGAAATTAGATGATGACAAGAGGATTCAACAAACCAACATTATGAGAGATGATGATGAGAAATGATGATAATAAATGATGATGATATAGAGATGATGAGAAGTGGATGATTTGCTTATCAAGGATTTGGATTTTAAAAGGGTAACTTACTTTATGTTTGATAACACACCTAAGCATGATGCATCAAGGTATAAAGGACCATGATGGCGTTGTGCTTAGTGTGATGGACTTTGACTCAACAAATAGATAGGAGTATTCTTGTTCACACCTGACATACGAAAACCTTGCTAGGATGCACTTTAGAAGTTTTAAACATCTCGGACCAAAACATGGAAAGGTATAACCAATCAATCCAATAGTCAACAAGCTGTCCAAAGCATCCTCTATACATATCTAACAAAGTAAGTATTCTCCAAGTTATTTTATAAGAATGTCCAACAAGCATAGCAAACAAAAAGATAATGATCATTGCCCATTTCCTATCTCTCTAAATCCTTTATTCGGATATAATCAAGAGGTCCTTAGACTGAGCGCAATGAGATTAGTCAAAAGACAAAGATAAAGCACACAAACAAGCTGATGTTCTTCAATATCGCTAACCATAAGGAAATGTGTTTTTAAGGATAAGGACCAAAACTATTGCCAAAAGGTAATGCCCTTTGTAGGAAGGATGCATCCTAGGACATGTTAGTGGATGGAGGCGTGTCATTTAATTTATAAGGGATGATTGATATGGGACCATTTCAGATGATATGTTATCAGTACGAAGAGATGACCAACTTGCTTATGCACTTGACTTAGACTTGAGGCTTAACGCTTTTGAGTTTTCATTTTTAACCTGCTAGACTTGTTTCTGATTGTTTTACCAAAGGCTAAGGATGACGATCAGTTTATTATGAGTGGTGCTTATCGCGGGTGCAAGCAAGATGAGGCGGATGGATTTTTCAAATATTGGGCTGTTTTTTATGTTTTTTGAAATGTTTTGAGGCTGTTTTGGGTATTTTTTGATGTTTTCAAATGTTTTTTATTTTCAATGTTCTAATGTTTTTGGTGTTTTATGAGATTTTGACCAAGAGATTAACCTAAAGACCTATCCTAGGGGCCTCAGGGGCTGATCGACAGATTAGCCTTTCCTACGTTATACACATAGAGACCACGTAGTTCGACTGACGAGTTGACCGATTTATAGATGATGATATACATGATGAGATGTCAGCTTATTATGACGGACTCCTATAGGACTGACCTAGATGTCTCGGGGGACGATCAAAGATCAGCCTTGCCTATGTTCAAGCTCAGAGACGACATAGTTTTACCAGACGAATCTGTTTTTGATCTTTTGATTGACATTTTGACCTGTTTTTGGATTTTGACATGTTTTGAATGTTTTTGGATTTTCTGATGTTTTGATGTTTTTGGATTTTTTGATTTTTAGATATTTTTGGATTTTCTGATGTTTTGAGGACTTTTAAGAATATACACGAATCCGATCCGATGAGAACATGCCCCCAGCGTGATGCAATAGACTACTCTGATAAAGGCAGGACAAACTGACCTTGAGGATGGGCTGAATAGTACTAGGAGAGATCATGATACAAACACAGGACCAAGCTATGGTGTGGATGCAAGTGGATGAGTGATGGATGGAGACCTAAATGTGATGGATGATAGAATTGAAATGGAGGGATGATGTCAAACAAGCCACAAATATCCTGATGGATGGAAGGTTCTTATTTACACAAGGTGCTTGTTTGCGAGGTTTTCACCGATGTACTTGCCCAAAGTGCCACCAAAGTGGTTTTCACTAAAGGACGATTTTTTTTCTTTACTATTTCTAATTTTTTTGGATTTTTGGCCTTTTTGATTTTTTTGTTGTCACCAAGATGCCTGTTTGCCAGGTTTTCACCAAGTAACCATTTTTTCAGGAATTTTTCTGATTTTTTGGATTTTTTGGTTCTATACCTTGAAAAGATTTAGGCATAAAATTTTTTGAGATGGGAGCTATTCATGGGTTCCTGCAAAGGTTCCCCTTCAGGTGTTGATAATTGATATGCCCTTGATTTATAACTTGTTGTGATGACAAAAGGTTGTAACCAATTAGGTTCAAACTTGCCTTTGCTACTTGGGTAAAACTTGGGACTTCTTTTGATTTTCTTTTAAGACCAGTTCTCCGACCTGGAAAGTCCTACTTATTTTCTTGTTGTAGCTCCATTTGAGCTTATTCTGATAGACTTACAAATGATTTAAAGAATCTATTCATCTCTCGTCCAGTAGCTCCAACTCGTTTAGTCTTGATACCCGATACTCTTTGTCTGTGATGAGGTTTTGTAGTGATATCCTGAGGGATGGGAGCTCGATCTCGATAGGGAGTACCGCTTCTGATCCGTAGACTAGGGAGAATGGGGTGGCATCGGTGGGTGTGCAGATGCTAGTTTGATAGGCCCAGATTGCAGGATTAAGCTGTAGATGCCAGTCACGACTTGCATCATTAACTATTTTCTTGAGGATTTTGAGGATAGTTTTGTTTGTAGCTTCTGCTTGGACATTGCCTTGGGGATAGTATGGGGTGGAAAAGCGATGTTGGATTTTGAATTTTTCGCATAAGTCATAGACATCCTGAATTTTTGAATAGTGTCCCATTATCTGAGATAATGGCTTGTGGAACACCATAGCAGCATATGAGATTATTCATAATGAACTTTGAAATCTGCTTTCCGATGATATATGTCATGGGTATGGCTTCCACCCACTTTTTGAAGTACTTAGTTGCAATTATGATAAATTTGTAGCCATTGGATGAGGTGGGTGTGATTTTCCCAATGAGATCGAGTCCCCACTGCAAGAAGGGCCATGGTGTGACGATCGGATGAAGTTCTTGAGCTGGAGCATGGATGAGGTCCCCATGTTGTTGGAATTGTAGACACTTTCTGGCATGATCATGTGCTAATCTTTCCATTGTGGGCCAATAATACCCCATCCTCAGCAGTTTCTTGGCGATGATCATTCCACTTGAGTGTGAACCACAAATACCATTATGAACTTCGGTTAGAGCGGTTAATGCCACATCAACATTTAAGCAGCGCAGTAAGGTACCTTCTATGCTTCTACGGTACAAGGTATCACCTAGGATGACAAATCTAGATACCTTTTTAACGAAGGTTCATTTTAGGTTCGATGGCAGGTCAGCGGGTATAACTCTTATTCGAAGATAAGTGTAGATATCATGATACCAAGGATTGCCAGGACCAATGATTTCGCACACAAATTCTAATTCTGGTACCTCGAATGTGGGCACGAGAAGCTACTCTATTAAGAATTCATATTTTGGAACATTGTTAGGGATGTCTAGTAGGGACCCAATTGTTGCCATGGTGTTTGCTACTGAGTTGTTAGCTCTAGGAATTTGTTCAAATGTTATTTCAATGGAGGATTCTTTAAGGGTCTCCACCAATTTCTTGTATGGAGTGATTTTATCATCCTTAGTTTGATATGCATTATTGACTTGATTTATGATTAATTGGGAGTCTCCATATACTTTAGAGCCTTGATGTTCCATTGCACTGCTATCCTGAGACCTATAGTCAAAGCCTCATATTATGCGATGTTGTTGGTGCAAGGAAATGTTAGTTTGTATGACCTTGGTATGCAATCCCCTTGTGGGGTGATGAAGACACCTGCTCCTGATCCGTGCTGTGTATGAACTGTCAAAGTATAGTTTCCAGTGATCAGCCACATTAAGGTTAAAGATGGATTCATCTGGAAACTCTGAGACAAGAGGATTCTCAGAATAAATAGGTGCTTCTGCTAGTTGATCTGCGATGACTTGACCCTTGATTACTTTTCTCTCCACATACTCAATATCATATTCTGATAATATCATTACCTATTTTGCCATTCTGCCTGTGAGCATTGCCTTTGATAGTAGATACTTGAGGGGATCAATTTTGGCAAAAAGATTTATCTTGTGTGCCAACATGTAATGTCTGAATTTTTGAGAGGCAAACACTACTGCGAGACATGCTTTCTTGATAAATGAATAGTTTAGCTCATGTCCAACCATTGTCCTGCTAATATAGTAGATAGCCCTCTCAGTTCCATTTTCATCATCTTGGGCTAAGAGAGCTCCAAGGGCTGCCACTGTTGCTGACACATATAAAATCAATGGTTTCTTTGGGATACGTGGCATTAAGACAAGCGGTATTAGTAGATATTCCTTGATTTTGTTGAATGCTTGTTCACATTTATCATCCCATTTGTACGCTACTCCCTTGTGTAGTAGGTGAGAATATGGATTTTTTTTGTCTGCTAACTGTGTTATGAACCTTCGAATGGATTGGAGTCTGCCTTGGAGGCCTCTCAATTGTTTTAGTGTCTTTGGTGCTTCCATTTCGAGGATTTCTTTCACTTTTGTTGGATCCACTTCAATACCCCTCATTGATACTATATGTCCTAGTAGTTTACCTGATTGTACGCCGAAGATGCACTTCTTTGGGTTTAGTCTTACTTTGTATTCCTCTAATCTGTCAAAGATAGAACTTAGGGTTGCTATATGATCTTTTCTCTTTCTTGACTTAGCTAGGATGTCGTCAACATAGTCTTCGACTATTTTGAGAATCATGTCATGGAAGATAAATGTCATGGCCCCTTGATATGTTGCTCCCATGTTCTTTAGGCCGAATTACATGATGTTCTAGCAGTAGGTCCCCCACGGACAAGTAAAAGTTATCTTATGTTGGTTTTCTTTTGCTATCATAGTCTGGTTGTATCCTGAAAATCTATCCATTAGTGATAGCATCTCATTCCCTACTGTCATGTCCACTATCATATCAATATTGGGAAGTGGAAAGTCATCCTTGGGACATGCTTTGGTCAAATCTATGAAATCCGTATAGATTCTAATGGCTCCGTCAGGTTTTGAAATAGGTACCAAATTGGACACCCATTCTGAGTAATCAATTGGTCGGATAAATCCTGCATCTAGCAACTTTTTGAACTCCATTTTGACCAACAAGGCAATTTGAGGATACATTTTTAAGAGTTTTTGTCTAACAGGTTTTGCATCTGGATACACCACTAAGTGATGGAGCACAGTCTTGGGATCAAGCCTTGGCATGTTAGTATAACTCCATGCAAAGTTTATTTGAGTCTCCCTTAGGAATGCTGCTAGGAGTTCTTGCTCTTTTGACAATAGTGATTCCATGTAAAATGTGATATGCGGAGTCTCTTCTATTCCTAGGTTGATAGGATTGCATTTTTTGGCCAAAACTGCTGACTTTTCCTGATGAATAGCTCTTAAAGGAAGATTGAATCCTTCATCCTCGAGCGCCTCAAAGAGGTTTTCACCGTTAGATGCATCCTTATTTTTACTATTTTCTTGTTAGAGAGTGCCACAGTGTGGTTTTAACTCAAGGACTTGAATATGATTCCTAGTTTCTCACTTTTGTGATTGAAGGATTCAATCGTTTCCCTATAATAAGCCGTAGTGTCTAATTCCATTATAAACCCTGCCTTATGATCCCCATCCAAAATTTTATCCCTCAATCCAATGAATTCTGAGAGGGTCTCATCATTTTTGAATGTATCGAGAATTGGTGGTCCTTGTTATTCATAGTTGATCAGTTGAGGGTACACTAAACGGATCTCGTGGTTTTGATGATTTTATTCGAAGGAGAGGGTAGTAATCATACACAGAGTGGATATGATCTCTTCGTCATCGCTACTAATATAGGGCTCAGTTATGAAGTTATGTGTGTTACTACATGTGCCTATTGGTGAGTGTCCGTGTACTAGCACTGGCTGAGGAGAGGCATTGGTAGCTCTAACAGGAGGACTTCGGCCACGTATGGTTATGCTCGAAGGGGTACATCCTAGGCCAAGATTTGTTATTGGTCGCGTCTCTGGCATGATAGGTATTGTAAGGCCATTGTCATTTTGTCCCAATCATTGATTTCTATTGTAACCCATTGCAAGCATCATTTGGAAACCTTTGCTTCTTTCATCCATTGGTAAATTAACTGTTGGTCTCTCATCTTGGTATAGCATATGTGATTGATCTGTCTCCATGTCATCTTGGCTAAGATCTCTAAAACTTGTGAATTCAGGATAATCTTTAGGAGAGACTCGTGATGTGGAAGCTTGATTTTGTGGTGGGCGTCCTCATGACCCAAGAGATTGTGGTAACTCTCCTATCACAAAAGCGTTGTTAGGGAGCCTATAGCTTCCACAACCATCCTCATGTATAATGAGCTTGATGTCAGAGATGGTAGGAAAGGCGAGTGTCTCTATCGCAGAGGTGGATGTGAGGGTGGCAGGGTTGATGTATGATTTAGATGGGCCCTCATCATTCTTTGGCACTTGGGGGATTTTGTAGTACTTGGCCTCAAGATTTTTGCAATATGAAAATGGCTCGGGATCCCCGTGAATGGTAACCTCTTGTCCATTATGTGTAAATTTCACACATTAGTGGAAGGTTGATGCTACAGCTCTCATCGCATGGATCCATGGGCATCCCAAGAGGATGTTATATGGCAAGTCGAGATCCAAGACCTAAGAGGTGGTTTCCATGATAGTAGGCCCTACTTGAATGGGGAGTTTAATCGTGCCCCGAGATAATCTTTCTTGGTCATCATATGCTCTTATCGTGATGCCTTTACCTTTGTCAATGGAATCCTCTGCTATCTTCAACTGCTTCATGAGGCTAAGAGAATAGATGTTCAAACCTGCACCTCCATCCACCAAGACCCTTTTGATTTTGCTCTTATTCACAGTGGCTTCCAAGTGAAGTGCATGGTTGTGAGATGGTTGGGCGGGGAAATCCTAGTCAGAGAACGTAAGAAGATTAGGCGCAATGATATTTTTGACCATAGCTTGGAATTGTTTTGTATCAAGATCTGCAGGGATGGTGAATGAGGCTAATGCTTGCTCAAGGATCTTCTTATGTACTGATGAAATTTTTAACAACTACATAATGGAGATGTTTGTTGATGTTCGCTTGAGTTGATCTACTACATTGTAACCATTAGGAGCAGATCTAGATGAAGGGGCTTTGTTTGGTTGGGATGATCCTATAATGGTGACTTTGCCGCCTCTTATGGTGACTCCACAATTTTTGGCATGGGCACCCTTGATGGTGATGACCATGCAATCTTCATTTAGGGATGCGACAACTGTTTCGTATACATGATTTACACTTCCTTTTCCTTTATCTTTGTTGCCATGATTCAGCATTGGATTCGTGTAGATTTTAAGGTCCTGGTTGCCTGTAGGTTGTTCCACATTTATGATTTTTTTGTCAATGAGATCTTGGATGATATTTTTAAGTCTCATACAATTGTTTGTGGTGTGACCCTTTATTTTGTGAAATTCACATAGTTGATTTTTGTTATACCAAGGAGGTTTGACATCGGATTCTTGGTAATTCTCAAATGTAGGTGCTTTGATGAGTTTTTCATCGATGAGCTTTTTCATGACGTCTTCAAGTGGTTCCCCCAAAGTAGTGTATTTTTTTTTGGGATAATTTTTCTGTTGGGGTGGTCCTCTTTGATCATTGAGGTTATTGATAGTAGGATTGTTATTGGGTTGATATGTTGTGTGATGAGTGTTTTGGCATTTATTTTTGATTTGCAGTGTGGGTGTGTTTTGGCATTGACCACTAATGACCACCTTGGCATCTACGACACCATCATTAGTAATGTTCTTGTTCCTTCCCCATGTGCAAGGTTTATCATTGTAATTGGATGATGGGTGGTTGTTTTGTTGTTCATGATATGATGTTGGTTCCACAGGTTGAGTCACAAGGGCTCTTTCAATGCTAAGCACCTTGGAAATCAGTTGATCGTATGTGGTGATTCCCTGAACCTTGAGATGAAATGATAAGTGGCTTTCAAGGTTGCCTATGATGGTGCAGACTTGTTGTTCTTCTAGCATGGTCTACTTGCTCTAATTGGCCTTGGATCGCCATCGTTGAAGGAATGAGGCAAAAGATTCATTCTTTCCTTGTTTTAGAGCGTATAGTTCTTTAAGACTGACATCCATTGCAATGTTACATGCATAATTTTTAATGAATGCATCCCTGATTTCTTGAAATGTTCTAATGCCTAAAGGTAAGCGAGAGAACCATTCTATAGCAGTACCTGCCAAGCTCCTAGGCAATAGCTGAATCAAATAAGTATCATCATATACGACCTCCATGCAATGAACTTGGAATTCCCTAATGTGATCTTCAGGGTTTCCCATCCCTCGATATATGTCAAATTTGGGGATTTTGAATCCCTTGGCGAATGGTTTCATTTCTAAGCTCCTATCAAATGGATAGGGAGACAAGTTGCTTAGTGTTTTGTTTCTTTACCTGGATTGCATATAGAGTACTTGTTGCGAAAGCAACCTGATTTGTGCTGTCACATCATTTTGCGGATTAGGGGGTGGGATGAAAGTGTTTTGGGATGTTTGAATCGTGGGTTGGATGGGTGGGTTGGTCAGTGTGTTGTTTCATGGTATTTGTATGTTGTGCCAAGCGAGATTGGCTTCCACCTGCTTTTGTATAAATAACACTTGTTCTTGATCTTGTTGTTGTTGCGCTAAGATTTTTTATTGTTGTTGCGCTTGTTGTTGTGCTTGTTGTTGTTCCAACAATGTTTGTTGTTGGATTGCCAATTGTGCTGCTTCTTGTTGTTCTTGATATTGCTTTAATGCTTGTTGATATGCTTGCAATTGCGCTACTTATCTTTGTGTACAAATTTGTGCTTGATATTGAGCTTGTTGTGCTTGATATTGAGCTTGCGCTTGTGCGGCTTGTTGTTGTAGTAAGGTTTGCGTAGTCTTTTGTGCTTGCAATGTTTGAGCGGCTTGAGCGGCTTTTTGTTGTTGTTGTAATAACACTTGGGCTTGTTGTACTTGTAATGTGGCTTGTACGATTTGGGCAGCTTGAGCAGCTTGCTGAGCAACTAGTCATTCGACTTTTTGTTTCTGAACTTGTTGGTATCCTCTTTGAAAAACAGCTTGCAATGCTGCATCCTGTTGGTTTGATGTTGTGGAAGCTGGTGGTAGTAGGGGTGGAGGTGGATTTGGAATGGTTTCCGTGAGTGTGGTATTGGTGTTTTGCGTGATGGATGGTGTTGTTGATGTGGTTGGTCCTTGGGAGATCATGTTTTGTGATGTTAAGGGAATGTTTGATGATGTTGCATTTGTTTGTGTGTTTGTCATTTGCGATATCAATCACAAATTTTGAGTGTTTGGTACGATGCTTTGATTGATAATTGGGATAGTGATTTGATTGATATTTGATAGAGGGGGAAGCCCTAAACCAAGGAGTGATGTGGATTATGTTAGTAATGGTGGAAGAGGTGGAAATGTGAGGGGTGTAAGTTCTTGTGAAAATGTCGTGGTGTCAAAGATGCCCCCTGATATAAACATGTCGCCTTCCTCTTGTGAATTTGTGAGTAGGGTAATTTGAGGCGTTGCACTGAAAAATGTTGATGATGGATCACGACGGAAAGTGAGAGGAACATTTTTCTGTGATGGGTTTTCAAGTATGTTTTGTTCCATGGTGGCATTTGCATCCAAATTTTGATTGTTAACAAGGGGGTGTGCTTGAAGAGCTTGGAGGACTGTATTTCCCTTATTAACATTGGATTGGGTTGGAGCTATAGATGTTGTGATTTGCAGAACATTTTGTGTGATGCTTTGGGATGGGGGTGTAGATGAGATGGGAATGGTTGATGAGATTGGAGGAAAAGATGTCTCCACTATGGTGCTCATGTCAAAATCTGATGGAAATTTGGCCTCTTGTTTTGCTAGTTCAAGCATGTATAATGAAGGGTTAAGCTTCATCATGATATTGATGATCTTATGGTTTTTGGGATTTTGTAGTATTTCAATCATGAGTCATGAGTCATTCCAAAGTTAAGATCTTCTCCTTGCTTTTCCTCTTGTGGATTTTGCGATGATGTTGGAAGGTCAACTATGAAGTTTCTATACCCGATGGGATTCATTTCAGGTGTGTTTTGGCTTAAATCACTTGAAGCAGGTGTTTCTTTGTTGGTTTCCATGCTCTTCTTGTATTGAGATCTAGTTTGAACCATAAAAGAAAGAACAATTTTCAAAAATAGGAGATGAATCTCTTGACTTCTTCGGATTGATATTTATTTTATGCACCAAAGTAGAAAGTTTCTAGGATGCTTTGAGGATCAAAGGTGATGATATGATGATGATGTTAGGGATGGATGATACAAAAGTTTTTGGCTTTTGATAAAATCTTGAATGAGACACTAGGCTTTTAGGACTTGGAAATTTTGATTTTGATTTGTTTTTGGATTTGGGATTTTTTCCTTGAGTTTGATTTGGATTTTGGATTTTGAGAAAATAGATCCTAAGATGTTTGGATGATTACCTAAGGATGAATTTACTCAAATGATGATAATTTGAATATGTGCGAGGAGAAGGATGCATCTACCCACACCTATCGAAACAGGATGATAGTTTCACTAAGCATATGACGAAGGATTCATCTTCATATACTAAGCTAAATAAGATGGTTTTGGTAACTCTTGTCTAGAATATGCAAAAGGATTCATCTACACATACCTAGCCAAATGTTTTCAAGGATTTAGTCTCAAATATTTTGATGATTTTGATGTTGCCAAAAAGCCTAGTATTAGGGATGATTTCAAGATTTTCCAAAAGGTGATGATGAGATGGTGTTTGTTTTGATGTTTTGTAGGATGGATGAAAAGGATTTTGATTTGATTTGATCCTAAGATGAACCTAAAAAGACACCTTGTTTTCCTAGACCTAGGTATTGAAGAACAAGCTTTTCTCTAAACAAGATGTTCAAACTCTCTAAAAAGGTTTGGGTTTTCGCAGTAATAGAATGAATACAAACTAGGATTGTTTCTTGAAGCCTTTATGTAAAAGTCAAAAAGCAGTCTTTGTCTGACTTCGTATAACATAGAGAGACGTTCTTGACGGGCTATTAGACTAAGGGCTTTCACCTTTGGTTTCTTGATCTTGATTTTTTGCAAAATCATTGGTGACAAATGTGTGGGGTCCAATTGTTATTAATCTTTGCTTAAAGGATTCTTTTTACCAAAAACACACTCTTGATTAGTTTTCAAACTAAATGTCCAATGTCACAACTTCTTTTCGTCCCACAAAGTGCTATGTGGAAGTTCCAACAAATCAGGACAAGGGTTGCCTAATGTTGACCTTTGTAAGAGCAATTTAAGATGCAAACCCAATTACATAGAAACCTCTAAGGACATAATCCCTAGGGTAAGCAATAGTTCTTGAGTTTTGTCAAAGGTATTTTCTCTAACTAAGGAGTTTGAAATTTTGATGATCATGTTGAATGTTGGTTTGCAAATGTTGTCGAATAACGCACTATGTTTTTAAACAATGTAACACCCTAGTTCAATTGGTACGTTTTTCTTAGTGGGCTTGCCTCATGCCCTTCATAGTAGAAGAGATGACTTTATATGCAACCAAGGATAAAATATAAAGGTATGTTAAGAATGAAGTCTTAACCTCTATATTTCAACCAAGATTAGACATGGCAAGTAACTTCTTGGAATCCAAGTTCTAATGCACCACTTTGATAAACTCGTTGGATGGACTAGTTGGCAACTACAAACAAGGTTCTTAATGACACAACATCGGGGACATGGCACCTTGCGAGCATCCAACAAACCACTAAAGGCTTTGATCAATCCTACTAGGGGCTCTTATATGTTTTACGGTAGTACCCCGTTCTAAAAGACACTGTACGGCTAAGGCCTACATACCATGAGGACTTGATAGTTTAGTCTTATCCATTTATATACCGGCCCGAATGTAAAACTAGTTGGAGTCGCCTTCGAGTTCTCCTTTATATACCGGCCCCTCTAAAGGTAAACAATAGCGAGCAAGCACATTTGTAAATCGATTGACCTTCATTTAGAAACAAAGGGAGAACACACGCGATATACCTAACTCACACTCGCAAAGTGTTTTGTTCAATTTTTAAATCCAAATTGAAGTGTGGAGGCAATCTTTTATGCAACTTAATGTCATCAAAAAGAATTTTAGTTCTCAAGATCGCCGTGAAGCGCAAGAGAAGTGCATAGGCCTTTTTAGATGAGATTACTTTGAATAAGAGATTACAAAACACGAAAAACACATGTTCATTTTAGCCTCAAAGCAATAATGAGTTCATTTTAAGCACCAAAAATCAAATGAGAAGTTTGCTTGTTCAATTTGTTTATCCTTAAACAAAATCTAGTGGATTTTTTCTAAGATTCATTTTAAGCCCCTTTGTCACAAAAATTGAAATGTTCCTTTCAAGAGCCCAAAATGAGGTGTAAGTTGATTTAAAACAAAAAATTTAAGCGCAAAACCGACTCCTTAAGCATTTAAAAATGCTTTGTTGGTTTCAAGTTTTAAGGTTTCAATCCTCTTTGCCTCCAAGATTTGTTCAAGGTCACTTCTTATCCTCCAGTATTGCTAGTCCTTTGAATAAAAATTCTTCCTCCTTCGTTTTCCTATTCCACAAAAAGGAAAGCATGTGAGGATCAAACTATAAAATTAAGTTTATTTTAATCATTTATTTCAAATGAAATAATGAAATAAAGACTCAATTTCTTAGACTAATAAATGACAAAGATCAATGCAATCCAATATTAGACTTAATCATTGATAAAAAAAGGAATTACTTTCAAATGATAAAGACTCAATGATTTTAGACTAACAAAAGAATCATTAATAGTAATCTTGCTTTCCACAATTCTTAAGGCCTTTAGTTGACATACTTAGTTATATGACAAAGATCCATGTAACCCAAAATAAGACAATGTATGCATTAAATATTGTAGACAAGTAAAGATTTGCAGCATTTTAATGCAGATGAATAAGATTTGATTTAAATGCAGTGAGCATCGGTTTGATGCAGGGAGTTCATTTGTCATGATAGCATCTTGATTCCTTTAACCAAATTTAAAATGATAGCTGCCATCAAATCAACCAACTCCAAGATCATATTTAATATCAAGAGTTATGATCCCTGCAAAAAGGCTAGGTTAGAGTCAGAAACAAACTAAATGCTCTTCACATAATTATGCTCATAAAGATGGATAGAATTAGAAATTAATAGAGACCAAATCCACCCCAAATCTTTTGAACTGACTTAAATACACATAAACGCCCTTAGAAGCAACAATCTAAAGGAGCAAACAGTCTGCCAGCTTTCGTCTGGAGGTGATATTTGGCATATCGAAGAGTTTTGAGCAAAGCGAATGTTTTGGATGAAGCAAGAGTAGTAATTCCTTTCTCATGAAAATTCCTTTTGTATGAAGAATTATTAATCCTTGCGTGGGTTGGACGGCCAGAAATCTGCAAATGCTAGGGGCATGCTAGAAATCTTACTTAGTACTACCTTCAAAATTCACCAGGCTAGAGTATTTTCTCTCAATAAAATCTGTCTTCTCGAAATCTTGCAGAGTAATAATACATCAAGATACTATCTTAGAGGAAGTCACTTAAAGTGGATGTCAGCATCTTGAGTACGTGATCTTAATACTTCCTTGTGTAACTATTTGTCTCTAGTCATCATTAGCTACAATGCGGATGCTTTCAGATTGCCAAACTTTATACCCCATTAACGTGAAACATGCGTCGACGTTCTTTGCAGTCTACATATTTGTACCTCAGGCCTCTCGGGAATGGGAACTTCGCACTCTGTTGGAGCATCGAATCTCACGAATAAAGATGCAAATTATGGATTTGAGAACTACAGGCTGTTGGATGTCACTACTTGGAGAATCAAAGATAAGGAATGTGAAGTCTCTGACAAAATCTGGAAGCATAGACAAGGCGTGCGAACTATTGTCTGGAGAAATGTGGAATCATAGACAAGGTGCATGAACTGTTGGACAGAAATGAATAAGCATAGGCACTACGTGTGAACTTCAACTGATGTTTCCTTTCTCTCCTCCTATCATAACCGCCATTTCCATTTCATTCAAAATGCATGAACAAGCAATGGAAATAAGCCAATAGGGAATACACACAGACATAAGCTACTACAACTCACACGCAAAACCCCGAATAAATGAAATTAGTCTGCGCGCCTAGAAATGTGGTCCAAAAATACACAAATTAAACGTGAGACTTCAATGTTTGAACGAAAAATATCAAAGTTACGCAGCTTTTATAGCTTCCAGACATCCCCTGATTCACCAGGAAGGTCTCAGCCAGCACCAAAGGACACGGCAGCTGCAAAGGCTGCAGCTTTAGCAGCTACACGAGATCTTGAGCGTAATGGAAAAATAGACTCTGGCAGAGGCTTTAGTGCTATAGCGATGGCAACAGCAGCACAGAGAAGTATTAGTGACTGAGAAAGAGTAAGGAGATGGAATATTTATGAAGCAATGTCAAATGCATGGTTGGAATGCTTTCAATCTGGTGGTGCTTGCAATGTACTCAGATATTTTGACCTCTCTCACACGCAGTAAGTAGAAACGAGTTATGCAGCCAAAATGCAATACACAGACTATGTAATCCCCCTAGCGAGTATGAAAAAAGATAGATTGGAACGATTATTTGGATGTTTGGTATTGTACAGCCCAGAATGTGCTAAATGGCGACATTTCAGTTCTGATAGGCATTTACTCCAGACGACTCAGATATCAACAGATTTCTATTGTCGGGATTGAAGCACAGAAGAAGATTGCATTGAGCTATTTTATTGACAGTAGCAGGAAATATCCTAGTGGCTTAAGCAGTGTGAAATTATTTTCGAGTATCATGTACGGCTTCAATGGAGATACACTGTCTCACTCAGGCTATCTTGCAGAGCCTTTATCATTAACATGTTCAGACACTCCTATATATCTTTCTGTCTTTCAATATTCAGATTTGTAGACACATAGTGTTGTTCTACTAGATAGGAAGGATAGGGCTCGAGGCAACAACTTTAAACATCATTTCCTCCCCTTGATTCGACGAAATCATGCTGGCTTCAGAAGTTCATTTTGACGAGCTATTCCTCTCCTTGAGTAACAAGCGGTTTATTTTATCCATATTTCATTCAACAGGAGAACTAACTGCAGGTACGCCTGGAACTTCTTTTGGGCTTAATGCCAAGGGGATTCTAGTTGATGGTCTATGGGAAATGTTGCAATAATGGAGAAGATCGAAAGTTTGCTAAAGAGGATATTTCGTAGTGCGATGATGGATGTGCTGCAAATGACAAATGCCTAATTTGACATATTACAAAGAGGATATTCCACTGACCATCTCTACACACCAACTATAAAAATTGGGCATACCAATCGACCCCAGACTAGTGGTAAGGGAGAAAGCACGTAAAATTAAAAGAAATATCAACGAAAGCTACTCCATTAGATAAAGTGTGCATTCAACAATCACATCAGATAAAAGCTTAATGCTAACATGCCTTTTCAAATCTTTGTCAACAAATCTAAGTACGACAGAGTATTTTCGTGTAGCATTCAAATGTTAAGCCTGGACTCCTCTAAAGCTTTCAAGCACATTGAATGGTTAAAAGAAATAGAACATATGTGGTGTATTTGAGTGTAACCAAACTTTAGGCCTCTTCATTTAGACATGAAAAGCAACAAAATGAAGGTACATGTGAGAGATAAACACACAGATCAAGTAAATGCACATTTTACTTCCTTTTAGACTGACCCCAAGTAAATTACAGCAAATAGTAATAATTTTGATATAAACAATAGATAGTAACAAAATTGACATATGCCTATGATCAGCAATTAAATTATAATCAACCCACAAATTATCATTTTTTCTTTTCTTTCCTAATCCACCCTCCTTCTAGCACCAGAATGAAGCACCTGCAAATCTGCACAAGAAACTATCTTAAACATTCATTAGAAGGGTTAGTTTAAACATGAAAATCTCTAAATGCCTCCATGAAATAACAATGCAATGCTTCAAAGATGTAAACTAGGAAGATTAAATGGACCTATAGAAGCAAAACAAATTTACCTATTCCATGTTGGATTGGTGCTATTGTAGCAAATAGCCCTTTCCCAATCCTGATTTAAGCTCTAATTGATGAAATGCCAAAGGTGAAGAGAAAGATTATTTCTCAAACCAAGAGAGTAACCTTGCATTCGAGTTGTAGATGAAATTATGGAGGATTAAGATTCCATTTATAGATTTTCTTGATGAGAGATTGGCCAATGAAATGAGGCCATTTGTCAACTTCTAATTGGTTGAGGAGTGAGCACATTTTGGTCAATGTACCAAGAATTTAAAATTGTTGAGTGGGGGGACATGTAAGACTTTTAGAATTTTAAATTCTGAGTGGGGAACATGTCAGAATTTAAAATTCTAAAAATGCACCGGTGCAGGATATGTCAGAATTTTAAATTATGAATGGGGAACATGTCAGAATTTAAAATTCGGAAAATGCATGGGTGGAGGATATTCTTCCAAGATGCCATGTTGAAAGAAAATAGGGATTTTAATAAATCAATAAATTGATTTATTTGTGCAAGTGGATGATTAGGTTAATTTAATCAAGATTAGATTAGCCTAATGATGATTAGGATGTTTTGACTTATTTGATTTAAATACTTGATTTATTTAAATCAGAAAAGGATGGAAAATGCATTTGGATTTAATTAAATGGATGTTTGATTTATTTGATTAAAAGGTTGATGATAATGTTTATTTAATTTTGAATGAATGACCTTAGGAGATGATATTACCTGATGAATGGATGAAGGTGAACCTGATTAATTGGTGAATGGACCTAATGTGAAACCTAGTTTAGTTGATGAATTAACCTGATCGAATACAAAATGTTAATTTTGCATGTCTACATTTTGCCCCTCTTTGAAGCAATGTACTTGTTGCGTTGGTTCAAAGAATAAACTTTCCGTGAACAAAATTGAATTTTTTTTTATTTTTTTGGATGCCCCAGCGGAAAGAAGTGCACTGGTACATTGCCCCCTTGAGAGATCGAGTGAAAATATTAGATTTGAGGGTCGATATCACAATAAACAGATTCAAAATGGATAGTTATGGATGATGATGCAAATGAGATGATTTTAAGATGCTTAGAATAACAAATTTATACTATCTGAAACAACTTAAATGATGAGATGATGTAATGATGGATGAGATGGATGATGTGATATGCGATGATTATGCAATGTGATGCTTAGATTAATAGATCTATATCATGATGGTGATACGATGTGATTATGCAAATGTATGATTTATGCAACTATGATGATTTAAGAGATCCTTAGACTAACAGATCTATATTAATGATGATGATATGAATGCATGATGTATGCATGATGGCATGATGGATGTATTAGTGATGATGATTGACTATTCATGTTGTGATATTAGTGCGGAAAATGAAGAAATTAGATGATGACAAGAGGATTCAACAAACCAACATTGTGAGAGATGATGATGAGAAATGATGATAATAAATGATGATAAAATATAGAGATGATGAGCAATGGATGATTTGCTTATCAAGGATTGGAATTTTAAAAGGGTCACTTACTTTATGTTTGATAGCATGCCTAAGCACGATGCATCAAGGTATAAAGGACCATGATGGCATTGTGCTTAGTGTGATGGACTTTGACTCAACAAATAGATAGGAGTATTCTTGTTCACACCTGACATATGAAAACCTTGCTAGGATGCACTTTAGAAGTTTTAAACATCTCAGACCAAAACATGGAAAGGTATAACCAATCAATCCAATAGTCAACAAGCTGTCCAAAGCATCTTCTATACATATTTAACAAAGCAAGTATTCGCCAAGTTATTTTATAAGAATGTCCAACAAGCATAGCAGACAAAAAGATAATGATCATTGCCCCATTCCCATCTCTCTAAATCCTTCATTCGGAAATCATCAAGAGGTCCTTGGACTGAGCACAATGAGATTAGTCAAAAGACAAAGATAAAGCACACAAACAAGCTGATGTTCTTCAATATCACTAACCATAAGGAAATGTGTTTTTAAGGATAAGGACCAAAACTATTGCCAAAAGGTAATGCCCTTTGTAGGAAGGATGCATCCTAGGACATGTTAGTGGATGGCGGCATGTCATTTCATTTATAAGGGATGATTGATATGGGACCATTTTAGATGATATGTTATCAGTACGAAGAGATGACCAGCTTGCTTATGCACTTGACTTAGACTTGAGGCTTAACGCTTTTGAGTTTTCACTTTTAACCTACTAGACTTGTTTCTGATTGTTTTACCAAAGGTTAAGGATGACGATCAGTTTATTATGAGTGGTGCTTATCGCGAGTGCAAGCAAGATGAGGCGGATGGATTTTTCAAATATTGGGCTATTTTTGATGTTTTTTGAAATGTTTTGAGGTTGTTTTGGGTATTTTTTGATGTTTTCAAATGTTTTTGATTTTCAATGTTCCAATGTTTTTGGTGTTTTTATGAGATTTTGAGCAAGAGATTAACCTAAAGACCTATCCTAGGGGCCTCGGGGGCTGATCGACAGATTAGCCTTGCCTACATTATACACACAGAGACCACGTAGTTCAACTAACGAGTTGACCGATTTACAGATGATGATATACATGATGAGATGTCAGCTTATTATGATGAACTCCTATAGGACTGACCTAGATGTCTCGGGGGACAATCAAAGATCAGCCTTGCCTATGTTCAAGCTTAGAGACAACGTAGTTCTACCAGATGACTCTGTTTTTGATCTTTTGACTGACATTTTGACCTGTTTCTGGATTTTGACATGTTTTGAATGTTTTTGGATTTTCTGATGTTTTTGGATTTTCTAATGTTTTGAGGACTTTTAAGAATATACACGAATCTGATATGATGAGAACATGCCCCCAGCATGATGCAATAGACTACTCCGATAAAGGCAGGACAAACTGACCTTGAGGATGGGCTGAGTAGTACTAGGAGGGATCATGATACGAACAAAGGACCAAGCTATGGTGTGGATGCAAGTGGATGAGTGATGGATGGAGACCTAAATGCGATGGATGATAGAAGTGAAATGGAGGGATGATGTTGAACAAGCCGCAATGATCCTGATGGATGGAAGGTGCTTATTTACGCAAGGTTCCTGTTTGTTAGGTTTTCACCGAGGTACTTGCCCAAAGTGCCACCAAAGTGGTTTTCACTAAAGGATGATTTTTTTTCTTTACTATTTCTAATTTTTTTGGATTTTCGGCCTTTTTGATTTTTTTGTTGTCACCAAGATGCCTCTTTGCCAGGTTTTCGCCAAGTAACCATTTTTTAGGACTTTTTCTGATTTTTTGCATTTTTTGGTTCTATACCTTGAAAAGATTTAGGCATAAATTTTTTTCAGAAGGGAGCTATTCATGGGTTCCTGCAGAGGTTCCCCTTCGGGTATTGATAACTGATATGCCCCTGATTTATAACTTGTTGTGATGACAAAAGATTCTAACCAATTAGGTTCGAACTTGCCTTTGCTACTTGGGTTTGGGACATTCTTTTGATTTTCTTTTAAGACCAATTCTCTGACTTGTAAAGTCCTACTTCTGATTTTCTTGTTGTAGCTCTGTTTGAGTCAATTCTGATAGACTTACAAATGATTTAAAGAATCTATTCATCTCTCGTCCAGTAGCTCCAACTCGTTTAGTCTTGATACCTGATACTCTTCGTCTGTGATGAGGTTTTGCAGTGATATCCTAAGGGATGGGAGCTCGATCTTGATAGGGAGTACCACTTCTGATCCGTAGACCAAGGAGAATGGGATGGGGCTGGTGGGTGTGCGAATGCTGGTTTGTAGGCCCAGATTGTAGGATTAAGTTGTAGATGCCAATCATGACCTGCATCATTAACTATTTTCTTGAGGATTTTGAGGATAGTTTTGTTTGTAGCTCCTGCTTAGCCATTGCCTTGGGGATAGTATGGGGTGGAAAAGTGATGTTGGATTTTGAATTTTTTGCATAAGTCATAGACATCTTGAATTTTTGAATGGTGTCCCATTATCTGAGATAATGGCTTGTGGAACACCATAGCAGCATATGAGATAGTTCAGAATGAACTTTGAAATCTGCTTTCTAATGATATATGTCATGGGTATGGCTTCCACCCACTTTTTGAAGTACTTAGTTGCAATTATGATAAATTTGTGGCCGTTGGATGAGGTGGGTGTGATTTTCCCAATGAGATCGAGTCTCCACTGCAAGAAGGGCCATGGTGTGATGATCGGATGAAGTTCTTGAGCTGGAGCATGGATGTTGTCCTTGTGCTACTGGCATTGTAGACACTTTCTGGCATGATCATGTGCTTCTCTTTCCATTGTGGGCCAATAATACCCCATCCTCTGCAGTTTTTGGTGATAGTCCTTCCACTTGAGTGTGAACAACAAATACCGTTATGAACTTCGATTAGAGTGGTTAATGCCTCATTAGCATTTAAGCAGCGTAGTAAGTTACCTTCTATGCTTCTACAGTACAAGGTATCACCTAGGATGACAAATCTAGATGCCTTTCTAACAAAGGTTCATTTTAGGTTCAATGGCAGGTCAGTGGGTATAACTCCTATGCAAAGATAAGTGTAGATATCATGATACCAAGGATTGCCAAGACCAATGATTTCACACACAAATTCTGATTCTGGTACCTCGAATGTGGGCACGAGAAGCTACTCTATCAAGAATTCATATTTTCAAACGTTGTTAGGGATGTCCAGTAGGAACCCAATTGTTGCCATGGTGTTTGTTGCTGAGTTGTTAGCTCTAGGAATTTGTTCAAATGTTATTTCAATGGAGGATTCTTTAAGGGTCTCCACCAATTTCTTGTATGGAGTGAGTTTGTCATCCTTAGTCTGATATGCATTATTGACTTGATTTATGATTAATTGGAAGTCTCCATATACTTTTAGAGCCATGATGTTCTATTGCACTGCTATCCTAAGACCTATAGTCAAAGCCTCATATTCTGCGATGTTGTTGGTGCAAGGAAATGTTAGTTTGTATGACCTTGGTATGCAATCCCCTTGTGGGGTGATGAAGAAGACACCTGCTCCTAATTCGTGCTGTGTGTATGAACTGTCAAAGTATAGTTTCCAGTGATCAACCACATTAAGGTTAAAGATGGATTCATCTGGAAACTCTGAGACAGGAGGATTCTCAGAATAAATAGGTGCTTCTGCTAGTTGATCTGCGATTACTTGACCCTTGATTGCTTTTCTCTCCACATACTCAATATCATATTCTAATAATATCATTACCCATTTTTCCATTCTGCCTGTGAGCATTACGTTTGATAGTAGATACTTGAGGGGATCAATTTTGGCAATAAGATTTATCTTGTGTGCCAACATGTAATGTTTGAATTTTTGAGAGGCAAACACTACTGTGAGACATGCTTTCTCGATAAATGAATAGTTTATCTCATGTCCAACCATTGTCCTGCTAATATAGTAGATAGCCCTCTCAGTTCCATTTTCATCATCCTGGGCTAAGAGAGCTCCAAGGGCTGCCGTTGTTGCTGACACATATAAAATCAATGGTTTCTTTGGGATACGTGGCATTAAGACAAGCGGTGTTAGTAGATATTCCTTGATTTTGTTGAATGCTTGTTCACATTTATCATCCCATTTGTACGCTACTCCCTTGTGGAGTAGGTGAGAATATGGATTTTTTTTGTTTGCTAACTGTGCTATCAACCTTCGAATAGACTGGAGTCTGCCTTAGAGGCCTCTCAATTGTTTTAGTGTCTTTGGTGCTTCCATTTCGAGGATTTCTTTCACTTTTGTTGGATCCACTTCAATACCCCTCATCGATAATATATATCCTAGTAGTTTACATGATTGTACGCTGAGGACGCACTTCTTTGGTTTTAGTCTGACTTTGTATTCCTCTAATCTGTCAAAGATAGAACTTAGGGTTGCTATATGATCTTTTCTCTTTCTTGACTTAGCTAGGATGTCATCAACATAGTCTTCGACTATTTTGAGAGTCATGTCATGGAAGATCAATGTCATGGCCCTTTGATATGTTGCTCCCACGTTCTTTAGGCCGAATGACATCATGTTCTAGCAGTAGGTCCCCCACGAACAAGTAAAAGTTATCTTATGTTGGTCTTATTTTGCTATCATAGTCTGGTTGTATCTTAAAAATCTGTCCATTAGTGATAGCATCTCATTCCCTACTGTCATGTCCACTATCATATCGATATTGGGAAGTGGAAAGTCATCCTTGGGACATGCTTTGTTCAAATCTATGAAATCTGTATAGATTCTGATGGCTCCGTCAGGTTTTGAAACAGGTACTAAATTGGACACCCATTCTGGGTAATCAATTGGTCAGATAGATCCTACATCTAGCAACTTTTTGAGCTCCATTTTGACCAACAAGGCAATTTGAGGATGCATTTTTCAGAGTTTTTGTCTAATAGGTTTTGCATCTGGATACTCCACTAAGTGATGGACCACAATCTCAGGATCAAGCCCTGGCATGTCAACATAACTCCATGCAAAGTTTATTTGCCTCTCCCTTAGGAATGCTGCTAGGATTTCTTGCTCTTCTGACAATAGTGATTTTGCGTAAAATGTGATATGTGGAGTCTCTTCTATTCCTAGGTTGACGGGATTGCATTTTTCGGCCAAAACTGCTAACTTTTCCTGATGAATAGCTCCTAAAGGAAGATTGAATCCTTCATCCTCGAGCGCCTCAAAGAGGTTTTCACCATTAGATGCGTCCTTTCTTTTTCCTATTTTCTTGTCAGAGAGTGCCACAGTGTGGTTTTAACTCAAGGACTTGGATATGATTCTTAGTTTCTCACTTTTCTGAATGAAGGATTCAATCGTTTCCCCATAATAAGCCTATGTGTCTAATTCCATTATAAACCCTACCCTATGATCCCCATCCAAAATGTTATCCCTCAATCCCATGAATTCTGAGAGGGTCTCATTGTTTTTTAATGTATCGAGAACTGGTGGTCCTTGTTGGTCATAGTCGATCAGTTGAGGGTACACTAAATGGATCTCGTGGTTTTGATGATTGGATTCGAAGGAGAGGGTACTAATCATACACAGAGTGGTATCTTTGAATAACCTATGGAGAGTGGATATGATATCTTCATCATCGCTACTAATATAGGGCTTAGTTATGAAGTTATGTGTGTTACTACATGTGCCTATTGGTGAGTGTCCTTATACTAGCATTGGCTGAGGAGACGCATTGGCAGCTCTAACTGGAGGACTTTGGCCACGTATGGTTATGCTCAAAGGGGTAAATCCTAGGCCAAGATTTGTTATTGGTCGCATCTCTGGCATGATAGGTATTGTAAGGCCATTGTCATTTTGTCCCAATCGTTGATTTCTATTGTAACCCATTGCAAGCATCATTTGGAAACCTTTGCTTCTTTCATCCATTGGTAAATTAACTGTTGGTCTCTCATCTTGGTATAGCATATGCGATGGATCTATCTCCATGTCCTCTTGGCCAAGATCTCCCCAACTTGTGAATTTAGGATAATCTTTAGGAGAGACTCGGGATGTGGAAGCTTGATTTTGTCGTGGGCATCCTCGTGAGTGAGGAGATTGTGGTAACTCTCCTATCACAAAAGCGTTGTTAGGGAGCCTTTAGCTTCCACAACAGTCCTCATGTATAATGAGCTTGATGTCAGAGATGGTAGGAATGGTGGGTGTCTCTATCGCAGAGGTGGATGCGAGGGTGGGAGGGTCGATGTATGATTTAGATGGGCCCTCATCATTCTTTGGCACTTGGGGGATTTTGTAGTACTTGGCCTCAAGACTTTTGCAATATCAAAATAGCTCGGGATCCCCATGAATGGTAACCTACTATCCATTATGTGTAAATTTCACACATTGGTGGAAGGTTGATGCTACAGCTTTCATCACATGGATCCATGGGCGTCCCAAGAGGATGTTATATGGCAAGTTGAGATCCAAGACCTAGGAGGTGGTTTCCATGATAGTAGGCCCTACTTGAATGGGGAGTTTAATCATGCCCTGAGACAATCTTTCTTGGTCATCATATGCTCTTATCGTGATGCCTGTACCTTTGTCAATGGAATCCTCTACTATCTTGAACTGCTTCATGAGGCTAAGAGAATAGATGTTCAAACCTGCACCTCCATCCACCAAGACCCTTTTGATTTTGCTCTTGTTCACAATGGCTTCCAATTGAAGTGCACGGTTGTGAGATGGTTGGGTGGGGAAATCCTGGTCGCAGAATGTAAGAAGATTAGGCGCAATGATATTTCCAACCATAGCTTGGAATTGTTCTGTATCAAGATCTGCGGGGAGAGTGGATGAGGCTAATGCTTGCTCAAGGATATTCTTATGTATTGATGGAATTTTTAACAACTCCATAATGGAGATGTCTGTCGATGTTCGCTTGAGTTGATCTACTACATTGTAACCATTAGGAGCAGATCTAGATGAAGGGGCTTTGTTTGGTTGGGTTGATCCTATAATGGTGACTTTTCTGCCTCTTGTGGTGACTCCACAATCTTTGGCATGGGAACCCTTGATGGCGATGACCATGTAGTCTTCATTTAGTGATGTGACAAATGTTTCGTATACATGATTTACACTTCCTTTTCCTTTATCTTTGTTGCCATGATTCAGCATTGGATTCAGGTAGATTTTAAGGTCCTGGTTGCCTCTAGGTTGTTCCACATTTATGATTCTTTTGTCAATGAGATCTTGGATGATATTTTTAAGTCTCATACAATTGTTTGTGGTGTGACCTTTTATTTTGTGAAATTCACATAGTTGATTTTCATTATACCAATGAGGTTTGACATCGGGTTCTTGGTAATTCTCAAATGTAGGTGCTTTGATGAGTTTTTCATCGATGAGCTTTTTCATTATGTCTTCAAGTGGTTCCCCCAAAGTAGTTTATTTTTGTTTGCGATAAGTTTTGTGTTGGGGTGGTCCTCTTTGATCATTGAGGTTATTCATAGTAGGATTGTTATTGGGTTGATAAGTTGTGTGATGAGTGTTTTGGCATTGATTTTGGATTTGCAGTGTGGGTTTGTTTTGGTGTGGACCACTAATGACCACCTTGGCATCTACGACACCATCATTAGTAATGTTCTTGTTCCTTGCCCATGTGCGAGGTTTATCATTGTAATTGGATGATGGGTGGTTGTTTTGTTGTTCGTGATATGATGTTGGTTCCACAAGTTGAGTCACAAGGGCTCTTTCGATGCTAAGCACCTTGGAAATTAGTTGATCGTATGTGGTGATTCCCTGAACCTTGAGATGAAATGATAAGCGGCTTTCAAGGTTGCTTATGATGGTGCAGACTTATTGTTCTTCTAGCATGGTCCACTTGCTCTAATTGGCCTTGGATCACCATTGTTGAAGGAATGAGGCAAAAGATTCATTCTTTCCTTGTTTTAGAGCATATAGTTCTTCAAGACTGACATCCATTGCAATGTTACATGCATAATTTTTAATGAATGCATCCCTGATTTCTTGAAATGTTCTAATGCCTGAAGGTAAGTGAGAGAACCATTCTATAGCGGTACTTGCCAAGCTCCTAGGGAATAGCTGAATCAAATAAGTATCGTCATAGACAACCTCCATGCAATGAACCTGGAATTCCCTGATGTGATCTTCAGGGTTTCCCATCCCTCAATATATGTCAAATTTGGGGATTTCAAATCCCTTGGGGAATGGTTTCATTTCTAAGCTCCTATCAAATGGATAGGGAGACAAGTTGCTTAGTGTTTTGGTTGTTCGCCCGGATTGCATATCGAGTACTTGTTGCGAAAGTAACCTGATTTGTGTTGTCACATCATTTTTTGGATCAGGGGGTGGGATGAAAGTGTTTTGGGATGTTTGAATCATGGGTTGGATGGGTGGGTTGGTCGATGTGTTGCTTCATGGTATTTGTATGTTGTGTCGAGCGAGATAGGCTTCCACCTGCTTTTGTATGAACAACACTTGTTGTTGATCTTGTTGTTGTTGCACTAAGATTTTTGCTTGTTTTTGCGCTTGTTGTTGTTCCAACAATGCTTGTTGTTGTGCTTGTTGTTGTTCCAACAATGTTTGTTGTTGGGGTGCCAATTGTGTTACTTCTTGTTGTTCCTGATATTGCTTTAATGCTTGTTGATATGCTTGCAATTGCGCTGATTGTCTTTTTGTACGAATTTGTGCTTGATATTGAGCTTGTTGTGCTTGATATTGAGCTTGCGCTTGTGCGGCTTGTGCTTGTGCGGCTTGCTGTAGTAAGGTTTGTGCAGTCTTTTGTGCTTGCAATGCTTGCAATGTTTGAGCGGCTTCAGCAGCTTTTTGTTGTTGTTGTAATAATGCTTGGGCTTGTTGTACTTGTAATGTGGCTTGTGTGATTTGGGCGGCTTGTACAACTTGAGCAGCTTGCTGAGCAACTAGTCATTTGGCTTTTTGTTTCTGAACTTGTTGGTATCCTCTTTGAAAAGCAGCTTGCACTGCTGCGTCCTGTTGGTTTGATGTTGTTGAAGTTGGTGGTAGTAGGGGTGGAGGTGGATTTGGAATGGTGTTCGTGAGTGTGGTATTGGTGTTTTGCATGATGGATGGTGTTGTTGATGTGGTTGGTCCTTGGGAGATCATGTTTTGTGATGTTAAGGGGATATTTGATGATGTTGCATTTGTTTGTGTGTTTTTCATTTGTGATATCAACGAAAAATTTTGATTGTTTGGTACGATGCTTTGATTGATATTTGGGATAGTGATTTGATTGATATTTGATAGAGGGGGAAGCCCTAAACCAAGGAGTGATGTGGATTATGTTAGTAATGGTGGAAGAGGTGCAAATGTGAGGGGTGTAAGTTCTTGTGAAAATGTCGTGGTGTCAAAGATGTCCCCTGATACAAACATGTCTCCTTCCTCTTGTGAATTTGTGAGTAGGGGAATTTGAGGCATTGCACTGAAAAATGTTGATGATGGATCACGACGGAAAGTGAGAGGAACATTTTTCTATGATGGGTTTTCAAGTATTTTTTGTTCCATGCTGGCATTTGCATCCAAATTTTGATTGTTAGGAAAGGGGGTGTGCTTGAAGAGCTTGGAGGACTGTATTTCCCTTATTAACGTTGGGTTGGGTTGGAGCAATAGATGTCATGATTTGTGGAACATTTTGCATGATGCTTTGGGATGGGGGTGTAGATGAGATGGGAATGGTGGATGAGATTGGAGGAAAAGATGTCTCCACTATGGTGCTCATGTCAAAATCTGATGGAAATTTGGCCCCTTGTTTTGCTAGTTTGAGCATGTATAACGAAGGGTTAAGCTTCATCATGATATTGATGATCTTATGGTTTTCGGGATTTTGTAGTATTTCAGCCATTTCGTCATGAGTCATTCCAAAGTTAAGATCTTCTCCTTGGTTTTCCTCTTGTGGATTTTACAATGATGTTGGAAGGTCAACTGTGAGGTTTCTAGACCCGATGGGATTCATTTCAGGTGTTTTTTGGCCTAAATCACTTGAAGTGGGTGTTTCTTTGTTGGTTTACATGCTCTTCTTGTATTGAGATCTAGTTTGAACCATAAAACAAAGATCAATTTTCAAACATAGGAGATGAATCTCTTGACTTCTTCGGATTGATATTTATTTTATGCACCAAAGTAGAAAGTTTCTAGGATGCTTTGAGGATCAAAGTTGATGATATGATGATGATGATGTTAGGGATGGATGATACAAAAGTTTTTGGCTTTTGATAAAATCTTGAATGAGACACTAGGCTTTTAGGACTTGCAGATTTTGATTTTGATTTGTTTTTGGATTTGGGATTTTGTCCTTGAGTTTGATTTGGATTTTGGATTTTGAGAAAATAGATCCTAAGAAGTTTGGATGATTACCTAAGGATGAATTTACTCAAATGATGATAATTTGCAAGGAGAAGGATGCATCTACCCACACCTATCGAAACAGGATGATAGTTTCACTAAGCATATGACGAAGGATTCATCTTCATATACTAAGCTAAATAAGATGGTTTTGATAACTCTTGTCTAAGCATATGCAAAAGGATTCATCTACACATAGCTAGCCAAATGTTTTCAAGGATTTAGTCTCAAATATTTTCATGATTTTGATTTTACCAAAAAGCCTAGTATTAGGGATGATTTAAAGATTTTCCAAAAGGTGATTATGAGATGGTGTTTGTTTTGATGTTTTGTAGGATGAATGAAAAGGATTTTGATTTCATTTGATCCTAAAACACACTCTTGATTAGTTTTCAATCTGAATGTCCAATGTCACAACTTCTTTTCGTCCCACAAAGTGCTATGTGGAAGTTCCAACAAATCAGGAAAAGGGTTGCCTAATGTTGACCTTTGTAAGAGCAATTTAAGATGCAAACCCAATTACTTAGAAACCTCTAAGGACATAATCCCTGGGGTAAGCAATAGTTCTAACTAAGGGGTTTCAAATTTTGATGATCATGTTGAATGTTGGTTTGCAAATGTTGTCGAATAACGCATTGTGTTTTCAAACAATGTAACACCCTAGCTCAATTGCTACATTTTTCTTAGTGGGCTTGCCTCATGCCCTTCATAGTAGAAGAGATGACTTTACATGCAACCAAGGATAAAATATAAAGGTATGTTAAGAATGAAGTCTTAACCTCTATATTTCAACCAAGATTAGACATGGCAAGTAACTTCTTGGAATCTAAGTTCCAATGCACCACTTTGATAAACTTGTTGGATGGACTGGTTGGCAACTACAAACAAGTTTCTTAATGACACATCAAGGACATGGCACCTTGCGAGCATCCAACAAACCACTAAAGGCTTTGATCAATCCTACTAGGGGCTCTTATACGTTTTACGGTAGTACCCCATTCTAAAAGACACTGTACGGCTAGGGCCTACATACCATGACGACTTGACAGTTTAGTCTTATCCATTTATATACCGGCCTGAATGAAAAACTAGTTGGAGTCGCCTTCGAGTTCTCCTTTATATACCGGCCCCTCTAAAGGTAAACAATAGCAAGCAAGCACATCTGTAAATCGACTGACCTTCATTTAGAAACAAAGGGAGAACACACGCGATATACCTAACTCACACTCACAAAGTGTTTTGTTCAATTTTTAAATCCAAATCGAAGTGTGGAGGCAATCTTTTATGCAACTTAATGTCATCAAAAAGACTTTGGGGTTCTCAAGATCCCCGTGAAGAGCGAGAGAAGTGCATAGGCCTTTTTAGATGAGATTACTTTGAATAAGAGATTACAAAACATGAAAAAAACATGTTCATTTTAGCCTCAAAGCAATAATCAGGTCGTTTTAAGCACCAAAAATCAAATGTGAAGTTTGCTTGTTCAATTTGTTTATCCTTAAACAAAATCTAGTGGATTTGTTCTAAGATTCATTTTAAGCCCCTTTGTCACAAAAATTGAAATGTTCCTTTCAAGAGCCCAAAAAGAGGTGTAAGTTGATTTAAAACAAAAAACTTAAGCGCAAAACCGACTCCTTAAGCATTTAAAAATGCTTTGTTGGTTTCAAGTTTTAAGGTTTCAATCCTCTTTTCCTCCAAGATTTGTTCAAGATCACTTCTTATCCTCCAGTATTGCTAGTCCTTCGAATAAAAATCCTTCCTCCTTCGTTTTCCTATTCCACAAAAAGGAAAGCATGTGAGGATCAAAATATTAAATTAATTTTATTTTAATCATTTATTTCAAATGAAATAATGAAATAAAGACTCAATTTCTTAGACTAATAAATGACAAAGATTAATGCAATCCAATATTAGACTTAATCATCGATAAAAAAAAGGAATTACTTTCAAATGATAAAGACTCGATGATTTTAGACTAACAAAAGAATCATTAATAGTAATCTTGCTTTCCACAATTCTTAAGGCCTTTAGTTGACATACTTAGTTATATGACAAAGATCCATGTAACCCAAAATAAGACAATGTATGCATTAAATATTGTAGACAAGTAAAGATTTGGAGCATTTTAATGCAGATGAATAAGATTTGATTTAAATGGAGTGAGCATCGGTTTGATGCAGGGAGTTCGTTTGTCATGATAGCATCTTGATTCCTTTAACCAAATTTAAAATGATATCTGCCATCAAATCAACCAACTCCAAGATCATATTTAATATCAAGAGTTATGATCCCTGCAAAAAGGCTAGGTTAGAGTCAGAAACAAACTAAATGCTCTTCACATAGTTATGCTCACAAAGATGGATAGAATTGGAAATTAATAGAGACCAAATCCACCCCAAATCTTTTGAACTGACTTAAATACACATAAATGCCCTTAGAAGCAACAATATAAAGGACCAAACAGTCTGCCAGCTTTCGTCTGGAGGTGAGATTTGGCATATCGAAGAGTTTTGAGCAAAGCGAATGTTTTGGATGAAGCAAGAGTAGTAATTCCTTTCTCATGGAAATTCCTTTCGTATGAAGAATAATTAATCCTTGCATGGGTTGGACAGCCAGAAATCTGCAAATGCTAGGGGCATGCTAGAAATCTTACTTAGTACTACCTTCAGAATTCACCAGGCTAGAGTATTTTCTCTCAATAAAATCTGTCTTCTTAAAATCTTGCAGAGTAATAATACATCAGGATACTATCTTAGAGGAACTCACTTGAAGTGGAAGTCAGCATCTTGAGTACGTGATCTTAATACTTCCTTGTGTAACTATTTGTCTCTAGTCATCATTAGCTACAATGCGGATGCTTTCAGATTGCCAAACTCAATACCCCATTAACCTGAAACATGCGTCGATGTTCTTTACAGTTTACATATTTGTACCTCAGGCCTCTCACGAATGGGAACTTAGCACTCTGTTAGAGCATCGAATCTCATGAATAAAGATGCAAATTATGGATTTGAGAACTACAGGCTGTTGGATGTCGCTACTTGGAGAATCAAAGATAAGGCATGTGAAGTCTCTGACAAAATCTAGAAGCATAGACAAGGCGTGTGAACTATTGTCTTGAGAAATGTGGAATCATTGACAAGGCGTATGAACTGTTGGATAGAAATGAGTAAGCATAGGCACTACATGTGAACTTCAACTGATGTTTCCTTGCTCTCCTCCTATCATAACCGCCATTGCCATTTCATTCAAAATGCTTGAACAAGCAATGGAAATAAGCCAATAGGGAATACACACAGACATAAGCTACTACAACTCACACGCAAAACCCTGAATAAATGAAATTAGTCTGCGCGCCTAGAAATGTGGTCCAAAAATACACAAATTAAACATGAGACTTCAATGTTTGACCAAAAAATATCAAAGTTACACAGCTTTTATAGCTTCCAGATAGCCCCTGATTCACCAGGAAGGTCTTAGCCAACACCAAAGGACATGGCAGCTGCAAAGGCTGTAGCTTTAGCAACTACATGAGATCTTGAGCATAATGGAAAAATAGACTCTAGCAGAGGCTTTAGTGCTATAGCGATGGCAACAGCAGCACAAAGGAGTATTAGTGACCAAGAAAGAGTAAGGAGAGGGAATATTTATGAAGCAATGTCAAATGCATGGTTGGAATGCTTTCAATCTGGTGGTGCTTGCAATGTACTTAGATATTTCAACCTCTCTCACACGCAGTAAGTAGAAACGAGTTATGCAGCCAAAATGCAATACACAGACTATGTAATCCCCCTAGCGAGTATGAAAAAAGATAGATTGGAACGATTATTTGGATGTTTCGTATTGTACAGCCTAGAATGTGCTAAATGGTGGCATTTCAGTTCTGATAGGCATTTACTCTAGATGACTCAGATATCAACAGATTTCTATTGTCAAGATTGAAGCACAGAAGAATATTGCATTGAGCTATTTTATTGAGAGTAGCAGGAAATATACTAATGGCTTAAGCAGTGTGAAATTATTTCCGAGTATCATGTACGGCTTCAATGGAGATACACTATCTCACTCAGGGTATCTTGCAGAGCCTTTATCATTAACATGTTCAGACACTCCTAGATATATCTTTTCTGTCTTTCAATATTCAAATTTGCAGACACATAGTGTTGTTCTACTAGATAGGAAGGATAGGGCTCGAGGCAACAACTTTAAACATCATTTCCTCCCCTTGATTCGACAAAATCATGCTGGCTTCAGAAGTTCATTTTGATGAGCTATTCCTCTCCTTGAGTAACAAGCGGTTTATTTTATCCATATTTCATTCAATAGAACTTACTGCAGGTACACCCAGAACTTCTTTTGGGCTTAATGCCAGGGGGATTCTAGTTGATGGTCTATGGGAAATGTTGCAATAATGGAGAAGATCGAGAGTTTTCAAAAGAGGATATTTCATAGTGTGATGATGGATGTGCTGCAAATGACAAATGCCTAATTTGATATATTACAAAGAGGATATTCCACTAACCATCTCTACACACCAACTGTAAAAATTGGGCATACCAATCGACCCCAGACTAGTGGTAAGGGAGAAAGCACCTAAAATTAAAAGAAATATCAACGAAAGCTACTCCATTAGATAAAGTGTGCATTCAACAATCACATCAGATAAAAGCTTAATGCTAACATGCCTTTTCAAATCTTTGTCAACAAATCTAAGTACGATAGAGTATTTTCGTGTAGCATTCAAATGTTAAGCCTGGACTCCTCTAAAGCTTTCAAGCACATTGAATGTTTAAAAGAAATAGAACATACGTGGTGTATTTGAGTGTAACCAAACTTTAGGGCTCTTCATTTAGACATGAAAAGCAACAAAATGAAGGTACATGTGAGAGATAAACACACAGATCAAGTAAATGCACATTTTACTTCCTTTTAGACTGACCCCAAGTAAATTACAGAAAATAGTAATAATTTTGATATAAACAATAGATAGTAATAAACTTGACATATGCCTATGATCAGCAATTAAATTATAATCAACCCACAAATTATCATTTTTTCTTTTCTTTTCTAATCCGCCCTCCTTCTAGCACCAGAATGAAGCACCTACAAATCTGCACAAGAAACTATCTTAAACATTCATTAGAAGAGTTAGTTTAAACATGAAAATCTCTAAATGCCTCCATGAAATAACAATGCAATGCTTCAAAGATGTAAACTAGGAAGATTAAATGGACCTATAGAAGCAAAACAAATTTACCTATTCCATGTTGGATTGGTGTTATTATAGCAAATAGCCCTTTCCCAATCCTGATTTAAGCTCTAATTGATGAAATATCAAAGGTGAAGAGCAAGATTATTTCTCAAACCAAGAGAGTAACCTTGCATTCAAGTTGTAGATGAAATTATGGAGGATTAAGCTTCCATTTGTAGATTTTCTTGATGAGAGTTTGGCCAATGAGATGAGGCCACTTGTCAACTTCTAATTGGTTGAGGAGTGAGCACATTTTGGTCAATGTGCCAAGAATTTAAAATTGTTGAGTAGGGGAAAATGTAAGACTTTTAGAATTTTAAATTCTGAGTGGGGAACATGTCAGAATTTAAAATTCTGAAAATGCATGGGTGCAGGATATGTCAGAATTTTAAATTCTGAGTGGGGAACATGTCAAAATTTAAAATTCTAAAAATGCATGGGTGTCGGATATTCTTCCAAGATGCCATGTTGAAAGAAAATAGGGATTTTAATAAATAAATAAATTTATTTATTTGTGCAAGTGGATGATTAGGTTAATTTAATCAAGATTAGATTAGCCGAATGATGATTAGGATGTTTTGACTTATTTGATTTAAATACTTGATTTATTTAAATTAGAAAAGGATGGAAAATGCATTTGGATTTAATTAAATGGATGTTTGATTTATTTGATTAAAAGGTTGATGATAATGTTTATTTAATTTTGAATAAATGAGCTTAGGAGATGATATTACCTGATGAATGGATGAAGGCGAACCTGATTAATTGGTGAATGGACCTAATGTGAAACCTAGTTTAGTTGATGAATTAACCTGATCGAATAGAAAATGTTAAGTTTGCCTATCTACATGAACCAATGAGGAAGCGAATTTTTTACAATCAACATCAACCACCATGCCAGTGTGATGAATGAAAATAGATCTTTATGGTTGTTTTATGTTTGCAGCCAAAATCCTAAAGATGACAAATGAACCATCTTCTTTCTATCGATGATCATAGCATTCAATCTTCACATATCTACATTATTTAATGTATACATTTCCTTATTTTGGGTTACATGGATCTTTGTCATATGACTAAGTATGTCAACTAAAGGCTTTAAGAATTGTGGAAAGCAAGATTACTATTAATGATTCATTTATTAGTGAAAAATTCATTGAGTCTTTATTATTTGAAATTGTTCTTTTGTTTGAAATCAATGATTAAAACTAATATAATCATCCTCACATGATTATCTTTTTGTTTGAATAGGTCAAGAGAAAAATGAAGGAAAAGCAAGGGGAGGGATTTCGTTTGCACAAAGAACTTGTGAAATTTAAGCCTAGGAAACAATTTTTAGAAAACTCTTGAGTGGAAAGTGGGCCTTAATTTGGAACTTGAACAGAGCATTTTTCAATGCTTATTGAAATAGCTTGAGGCTTCCATCCTATGCTTTAATTTTCTATTTTAGACCAACTAAATCATTGATTTTCTCTTTTCAAAGTTGGATTAAAACTCAATCTAGAAATTGACTAAACTCTAATTTTGGGCTAAAATTGAACAAGCAATCTTCACACTCAAGTTTGGTGCTTTAAAATGAACTCATCATTGCTTTGAGGCTAAAAACAACAAGTGCTTGAATTGTGTGATTTTTTCTTTGGTGCATTTTGAGTGCCTATCCTCTCCTCTTGTGCTTCGTGCGATCTAGGGTGCAAGAGAAACACTCAAAATGTATTTTTATTACTTTGAGTCACCTTTAGAAGGGCCTGCCTAAGAGACACATCTGAAAGGAGAACTCGAAGGTGACTCCAAATTGTTTTTCATTCAGGCCGGTATACAAATGGATAAGACTAAACTGTCAAGTCCTCATGGTATGTAGGCCTTAGCCGTATAGTGTCTTTCAAAATGGGGTACTACCGTAAAACATATAAGAGCCCCTAGTAGGATTGATCAAAGCCTTTAGTGGCTTGTTGGATGCTTGCAAGATGCCATGTCCCCGATGTTGTGTCATTAAGAACCTTGTTTGTAGTTGCCAACTAGTCCATCCAATGAGTTTATCAAAGTGGTGCATTGGAACTTAGATTCCAAGAAGTTACTTGCCATGTCTGATCTTGGTTGAAATATAGAGGTTAAGACTTCATTCTTAACATACCTTTATATTTTATCCTTGGTTGCATGTAAAGTCATCTCTTCTACAATGAAGGGCATGAGGCAAGCCCACTAAGAAAAACGTACCAATTGAGCTAGGATGTTACATTGTTTGAAAACACAGTATGTTATTTGAAAACATTGCAAACCAACATTCAACATCATCATCAAAATTTCAAACCCCTTAGTTAGAGAAAATACCTTTGAAAAAACCCAAAAACTATTGCTTACCCTAGGGATTATTTCCTTTGAGGTTTCTAAGTAATTGGGTTTATATCTTAATTAGCTCTTACAAAGGTCAACATTAGGAAACCTTTGCCTTGATTTCATCGATTTCTGCATAATGCATTTTGTGGGATGAAAGAGAATAAGGACATTGGACATTCAATTTGAAAACTAAGCAAGAAGTATGTTTGTGGTAAAAGCAAGTCATTAACCAAGATTAACTCAAATTGAACCCCACACATATGCTTGTTTATCTTTTTATCGTCTTTCGAGCAAACATTGGTCTTTTCATTTGAATTACTCTTAGAGAAAGGCATGTTCTTTACAATCTTGGTCTTGTAAACAAGTCCTTCCTAGGTTCATTTAGGATCAAATCAAACACTTAATCCACCCCAAACATTTATCATCTCCATCCCACAAACAACTTTAGAGCTTTGGAAACATCATTCTAGACTTGGGTAGATCATCAAAATCAAAACCAACTTGTTTAGTTAGGAGTATGAGAATGCATCCTTTCTCATACCTCTAGTTAAATTAGCACCCTTTTGAACAAATTCATCCTCAGATCACATTCAACATCTTAGGGTTTACAAGTTCATTATCCAAATCAAACCAATCAAAATCAAACCCAGTCTAGCATTGATTGAAAGTCCCAAAACATTCAACACTCATCATTTATGCCTTTCATCCTTCATCTCGTCATTAGTCCTAAGAACCTTAGAAGTCACCTTTGCAACAAGGTCAAAACATAAGAGGAACATGGAATATAAACTTGATCCGTACATTATGAGTAATCCAAGTCAAACAAACTTTCAAAGCCTTATAATGCCGATTGATTATCAACACTCACATTTATACAATCCGTACATGGGATCATTGTCTCCTACAAACATCAATGGTACAACAAATGTGAGTATGCCTAGTCAAAATTTTGGAACACTTTTCTTGATGGTAGCCTTAAATCCAAGGCCAAAGCTACAAGTCTATCAGCCAAACAATCAATCCATGAGCCTTCAAATAAACAACGCCATTCCACCAAATCCCTACATGCCAAAGGAGTATGAACCAAGTACAAGTTTTCGAAGCATGAATTTGGAAAACTTTGGGATGGATACATTTACAAATCATACAAATATTCCAAACATGAACAATTATCAAATTCAACCTATCATGCCAAATCTGAGTGTCATCCCAAATCAAAACATTGTCCAAAATCAAACACAAGGGCACCTTCCAAATCTGCTTCAACAAAAGCCAAATCAAAGGAATCAAATTCAAAATCAAGATCAAATTTTACTAGAGCAACTTGCTTCACATGCCAAACTAATTGAATTATTGACCCAAAAGATATCTCCACTCCAAAGTCAATACACTCTTCCATTGGTTGAACCATGTCATCAAAGCATTGAGTTGTGTCCACAACCACAATGTAATATCTCCAAGGTCAATAAGTTAGATATCAAGGTCAACCACATCAACAAATCCAACCCCCACATGTCGAAGATTAATCACCATGTCTCCAAAACCAATCACCACATCTCGAAGACCAATCACATCTCCAAAATCAATCACCACAAGGTCAAGTGCAGATCTCACAAGGGAACAAACAAAAATACACACCATTAGGGAGACCAATCGAATTAGTCCTACAACAATTGGTACAAGAAAATATCATCAAGATCCCCATCTATGGGAACTATCAAGAACCCCTAGTTAAACCACCAGGGTATAATGAGGAGCACCATTGTGATTTTCACAAAACAAAGGGACACGCAACATCAGATTGTATTCGACTCAAAAATCTCATCCAAGACCTTATTGATCAAAAGATAATCGCTATTGGGGAGAATGATGAACATTCAACCACTGGTGATAGCATTGACAACCTCCCCACCACAATTGTTGAAAGAAATGATCAAGATCTATCCATCAAAGAGCACATTGAAGATGTTTCTATCTCATCCGATGATCAACTCACTATACATCAATATCCACTTTTTAGTGATTTATTTCAAGGATTGTTATGATTAATTGATCCTATTGACATAATGCACGATCCAATGACCTATGATCATGTTGAAAATGTCTCTATATCACCTTATGAGTTAGAAGACATATCTCAAGAATTCATTCCAAAACAAGACCAAAATCTTCCACTAAGGTCTAGCAATGGTCCTTTCCAAGACATGTTGACCCCCTTCGACCTCATGGTTATAGATATTGTAGGAACCTTAAACTGGAAACTTGAGGATATGGAACCACTTATCATATCTAATGATGACATCCAAGAACCCCTTATAAACAATCCATCCTTTGAAATTAACCCATGTCAAGAACTTGATCCAAAGCATGTCAAAGGTGAGTCCAAAATTAATCAAGATCGAGAATTTGTATCCTCGAGCTACTATAATGATCTAAGGGACACTCTCCTATCTATGGAAGATGATCATATCCATATAGCGCATACTCCTCCATCTACCTATGAGGTGCTTTCTATGGATGGACACATAGATGATCTTCAACTAGAACAAGATTCTATTACACAAAAAGAGCAGATTATTAATTCCTCTAGTCAAACAGAGTTGTCAACAATAGTATCAGATATATCACAAATGCAGACTAAGGACATCATGAATAAGGATATCAAACATTATCCACTTAAGGAAGCAAATCAAACAAAACAGTATATTCCAGAGTTAGTAGAGCGGCAAATTGAAAAAATGTCATCTACAGTGGTCATTTATCAGAGCATGCTTACTGAACAAGACATCTCAAAACATGAAGAATCAAAGCAGGAAGGTACCACTAGCACTATATTGGGGGCAAATTTGTCCCAAGCAAACATCAACATAGGGAGCACAAAGAGTCCTTATGATGAAACTAGTGTCAATACTACAACCAGCCATGTCATGAATCTTCATCCACCCATCACCCCATCCACAAATTAGGACCAATGTCAAAATAAAGAATTCAATCGAAGTACAAAGAACGTTATCAAAGAAAAAGAATCAGAAAAGCATAACGGGCAAATCATATACACATGGATACCAAAGAGCAGAACAAAAGATTATCCCTACCAAACTCCATCAATCAAAGAAACTATGGGGAAAAATAAAAAAGGGAAAAGTATCCATCAGAGATGTCCACAAAAGAAAAAGCAATCTTTTCAAGTGACGTACAAAGTATATCAAGCAGTTGGTCCTAATTCTACACACACTTCCGTATCCACTCATCATTGCTCATCTTCCCAAGTTTGGAGAGTCAAAGATTCCAAGCTGTCAACCAATCCATCTCTTATCCCTCCATCCATGCCTCCACGTATGATATCTAGTTCTTACATTGACCATGTATTGGAAATGACCCTTCATCATAAGAACTCAAAAGGCACTCTATCGCGATGTGCGCACCAAGACAAAGTCGACTCTGGTATCGATAAATCAGATCAAGAATCCCAAAAGTTGCATTCAAGTGCACATATCTTAGCAAAGAAAATTCTTTAGGTAGGATACCGATGGCACATTATGACAGGGGCATCTACATCAACAAGACCTTGTGATTCAGCATGAGCTTAAAATCTTCCAGAAAAATCAAAAAAATCAAAAAATATGAAAATCTAAAAAAATCAAAAGAAGGATTGAAAACAGTAAAGAGAAAAAAATCATCCTCTAGTGAAAATTGCATGGGCAGTGCTTTGGGCAAGACCATGATGAAAACCTAGAAAACAGGCATCATGTGTGGAATCGAGCATCTACATGCGCCAGCTCAGATGAAAGCATCCCATCCCATCCATAATAAATCCATGCATCCATGAACCATTTATCATCCATCTACATCCATCATCCAAGTTATCTTGATCTTCATGAAACTTTGGTGCACACTTTACACTTGTGTATGGTAAATATCTTAACGTGGGTCATTTTCATCAATCCTATCCTACTCAGTGTTATCTGAGCCATGAAACATTATCCAATGAGCATTCTTTATCTGAACACCTTATCTTATCACAAGATAATCCTTGGCATCCTTTGTGTGCTTTCCATATCCATCCATCCATACACCTATCTGAGCATCCACACATAACATTCCCTACATTGCTAGACATTGGGGGTAGATATGTACATCTTGCTTCAAGAATAAATCTTGGTCTATGTCCTCTAAATTATGTGGTGATCCAAACATTGGAAAATGTGAAATCAAATTGGTCAAACCACCTGTGAGGAAAATTCCAAATCACTAACCCATGGCATATTTTGACGAGAAGACATTCCTCATCATTCTTCATCTTTCGTCGAACATCAATCCAAACAATCACTATTAGTTGCATCTAAGTTACACGTCAAATGTCACGTGAAATCATTCAAACAAATTTTGTTTCAAATTAAGGTTCAACAATCTTGATCGATCAAATCCAATGAAAAAAAACATCACCTCAGGATATCATTGTGTTTCTTAACACTATCCTTGCATTGTTATGCATCCTTAACAAAGTTATCGTCATCAATCCTGATCAACCTAATCCTTGCATTGTTGTGTATCCTCGACAATGTTATCACCATCATCAATCCATCAATCTGATCAATCAAACTTAGCTTGGTTTTTAGCAAAATCCCAAAATAGAGCACTGATATCATCACACATCCTTATCCAAATCGTCAAAATCATGCGAAAATCGAAAAACACTCATAAAATGAAAAACATCAAAAACATGACATCCAAACTATGTCGTCTCTGAGCTTAAACATAGGCAAGGATAATCTTTGATCAACCCCCAAACACAAAAATACAAAAACATTCAAAAAACATCAAAATCCAAAAACATTTATAAAATCATAAAATCCAAAAACATTCAAAAAATCAAAAATCAAATCATTTGTAAAATCTCAAAAAACATCAAAAACAGCCTCAAAACACTTCAAAACTTCAAAAACATCCAAATATTTGAAAAAAATCAATCCATCTCATTTCGCTTTCACTCAAAATAATCAATCATCCATAATAAACAGATCGTCACCTTCATCCTTTGGCAACATAAATAGAAACAATCACAACAACCAACAAAAGCAAGCTTCAGTCGTAAAATCAAAAGCAAACAACAAACAATTAAAAAAAAATCAAACTCTTGAACATTTTCAAACATGTCAGTCCACTTCATATCAATAGCCTGTCAATCAACTTATCAACCCATCATCATCCTATACAATGCATGTCCTAGGATATATCGTTCCGACAATGGGCATCATTTTGGATATCACTTTGGATTCTTATCCTATCAAAACAAATCCCTTTGGCTAGAGATATGAAGAACATTGACTTGATTGCGTATTTGATCTTCTCTTTTGATTTATCTTATTGCGCTCATTCCAAGGACCTCTCGATGATATCCAAATGAAGGACTTAGAGAGATAGGAATGGGGCAACGATCATTATCTTTTGTCTGCTATGCTTGTTGGATGTTCTTGTAAAATAACTTGGTGAATACTTGCTTTGTTAGGTATGTCCTAGCAAGATTTCTATATGTCAAGTGTGAAGAAGAATACTCCTATCTGCTTGTCAAGTCAAAGTCCATCACACTGGGTACAACGCCATCTTGGTTCTTTATACCTTGATGCATCGTATCTACATGTGTAATCAAACATAACATAAGTAGCCCTTTTAAAGTCCCAATCCTTGATAAGCGAATCATCATCATCATCATCATCTCTAATAAAGTCTCGTCAGATCATGGAATTGTTGGATACTCTTGTCATCACCAATACATCCATCATGCATCCATCCTGCATCCACAAGTTGTCAGCATGCCACATATCATTCATATCATACATAATAGGAAACATCGATCATTTCACATACATTGCATTTGCATCATCATCATAATATAGATCTGTTAGTCTAAGCATCTCATAAATCATCCATTGCATAATCATAGCATATCACATCATCAATCTCATCCATCTCATTTGCATCATCATCCATGACCATCCATTTTGAACCTCTTTATCGCGAGATCAACCCTCAAATTGAATATTTTTGCTCGATCTCTCGAGGGGGCAATGTACCAGTGTACTTTCCGCTGGGGCATTTGAAAAATCAAATATTCTTTGAATTTTGATTGCAGCAAGTTTATTCTTTGAACCAACGCAACAAGTACATTGCTTCAAAGAGGGGAAAAATGTAGACATGTCAAATTGACATTATGCATCACATTCATTCATCAATTAAATAAATCAGGTTTATTTAATCAATCTCCTAAATGTTATTGAATAAATCAATTAATCTTCTAAAGATATCCATTTAAATAAATAGATCAATGATATTTAATTAAATTTCTAATGATCAATTTCTTCTCATTTAATTTAGTTTTAGTTGTATTTTCTCAAGTATTTCATCTTTTTCCTTATTTTCTAACAATGTAGATGGATTTTATGGGGAACTCTTATTTTAATCTTGCATTTCGATCTATTAGTGTGATTGTTTGTTTCTTCCATGCAAGTTTGAAATAGGGTTCACAGTTTTTATCAATTTAAGGACAAATTTTGGAATCCTAAAAAAATTTAGAAAAGAGTGACTTCACAGACCGTCAAGAAACAAATTGAAAAAAAATCATTTCTTCCTCTTTTTCTTCTCTCGAAATAGGTAACTTCAATATCTTGTGCATGGAAAAAAAAAAATCAAATTTTGATGTATATTTTTCTCATAATAATGTTTTAAAGTCAAACATGTCATAATTTCATAGTTGTCATGGGTCGTCAACTGTTTTCAATTTTTTCAATCATTTTCAAAAAAAAAATATACCCTTTTGAAGAAGACTCTCTCCTCTTGTGCCCCATATAATATTTTAAAAAAATTAATAAGTTTTACTATCTTTTTTTTAATTTCTACTCAACCTCTTTTTTTATTTTTAAAACCTACTTGCATTATTTTAAAAATAAAATATATTAAAACTAATCAAAGTATTAAAAAAATTATATATTTGCATTCTCCACTTTGAGCTCTACAAAAGGGTATTTTTAGTTTTTGCAGAAAAATCATTCTAACTAGAGAAATACTCTACCAAAGTTGAATGTTTCAAAAAATTCTAAAAAACGATAATTTGGCAGCCATGTAGAATGCCAAATAGACATGCTTGGCTGAGTATGTTTTGGTTGAGACTGTTTTGGCCAAACATACTATACCAAAAATTTCTTAATATTTCCAAGCCATAAATACCAGATACACTCACTTTTTCCATGTTTTTGGTCAGTCATATTCAGCTGAGTACCTTTTGGTCGAAACCTCATTGACCAAAAACGTACATGCCATGTTGGAAACGCATGGTTTTAGCTGAAAGTCACTCGATCGAATCCTATCCGGCTGGAAATTGTTCACTCAGAACCATTTATTTGGCTGAAAGTGTGACATAGGTTTGTGCTTTTACCTAGGTTTTGTTTGTGAAATGTCAAAACATAATCAATTGAGGAGATTCACACTACACACATTAAGGGTAGAACCATTATCAATGAGGGTCCTTTTGATACTTATTTGATTGAATTGAGTAATTATCATAAAGGCTTCATTTTGTTTTTGCAACTCTAAAGGATGGAGCTCATATTGATGGAAACTAATGTCTAGATTAACTCTATTCATTCCATGTATTAAAGCTGCCATATCATTTGGAGTTGTACTAGGAGGAACTGCTATATGTTGTAATGCCCTTTGAAGGATAGTGTGATAATTTGGTGAATTTTGAAGTAAATCCCAAAGGAAAATCTTTACAGCAGTATTCTTGAGATGTTCAACAAGATCGTACTCCTTTGTGTGTGAACAAAAATGAGGATCACTAGGCAAGTTAGGTAAATGTAATGAGGGTGGGGCTGGTTGCAGTGGTTGTAGATTGTTTCAGGTATTATATGTATGAGAAATAGTAATATTACTAGATTTCTACAACACATTAGTTTTAGATGGGTAAGGAAAAAACTCTGGTCTATTAGAAGGATGAAGTTTATGCAAGGGTGGGTAAAGGATGAGTTAAGGTTGACTCACATTAACATCCTTTGTGTTCATTTTTGCACAACAAACCTTAGTGGATAACTTAAGGCTTCATCTAACATATCAAATTCATCACGACTAAAAGGTTTGAGGGGTAAGTTATTGTCAATTGGCTTAGGCTTCTCATGGTAGACTTTAGAGACATTATCATTCTTTGTTGTAGGTTGTTCACAACAAACCTTAGTGGATGAAATAGGCAAGATGAAGTCCTGAAGGGATTCATCTAACATATCAAAGTCATCTTGACAAAATGGTTTGGGAGTTAAGTTATCATTAATTGGTTTAGACTTCTCATGGCAAGCTTTAGAGGATGACGTGAGTGAGACAAAGTCTTGAAGGGCTTCATCTAGCTTGTCTACATCATCACTACTAAGAGGCTTGGATGAGAAGGTGTTTCTAAATTAAGTCATTTGTTTGAAGGGTTGGTTTGATGTTTGTGGTTTTCTATTTTTATTTACTAATGAATCTGATCTAAAAGAACTAGGCACGAATGTTTAAAATGAAACTTGCAAAAATCTAATGTTATTTATAAATGCCATGAAAGGAAATAAAGCTTATGCAAATAAACTAAATATAAAAAAAAATGAACTAAAATAGAAAAGGAAAAATGGCAAATAGAAAAGTGTAAAACAAGAAACTGAATTCTGAAAACAATGATGCAAAAAGTGCACTGGGACTAATTCGCCCATGGTGGTGAATGAGTCGGGCAAGAGAGGTGTTTTTAAGTTTTTTCTAATTTTTTTAGATTTTTTCAATGTGTTCAAGTTTATACAATGTAGAGAAGTACTGGAAATACAAAATTTTGTAATGATGTGATAAAATGAAATGCAATAATGACCTCTAAATGATGGTTTCACTATTGCAACTTTGGTAAGCCCTAGGATGCAAAAGTAATGCAATAGCCAATACAATTGAGTCCTAGGATGCAAATGCAAATGAAAATCATAGTAAAAAAGATATAATGTTCAATATGTAGCTTCACCAAAATGAACCAAGAATTTTTGAGGTGACTATGTACTTATCTTGCACTCTTAGGGTTTTTCACCTAAAAGGAGAGAGATAGACCCAAAAACTATGGTGGTTCACTCAAACTAATGTATGCAAGATGAAATAAGCCTAAATTTAATGATCTAGATGCAGCAAAATGATAAAATTGATTGATTATTTATGCCAAACCTAAGAAATATGAAGTGTTTGAAAACATAGTGACATTTGTAAAAGACTTAAAAGTATGAAAAAAATTGCGAATAGAACCAAACAGAAAGTTGTAACTCAGAATTTGGGCACCTGTAAGCCTGATGAAGACTAGAAACAACCATGAAATCTATAAATATTAACTTTTTGACTGATTGGGACTCATTCACCACCTTTGGTGAATCAATCCCAAGTCAAGGATTTTTTCCCAAAAACTGGTTTCTAGCAAATAGGTACCGGAATCTACATTCAGCTCTGACAGGCACCTCTAGTGGGACTCATTCACCATCCATGGTGAATCAGTCCTTTTTCATTTTTCTACAAATTCAAATCTTAGAACTATACCTTGTCACCTGCACAACACTTCTTGATGGAAACCCAGATTTGAATCTCAAAAAAACCTACAAAACAACTTAAAATTTGTTGTCTAATGGGGGGTTTCCCTTTGTCAAACCCCTAATTTGGTAATTAAAACATGAATGGATAAAAATCTACATTAAACCCTAGCCTTAAGTGTGTCTAAGACTAGCAAAATCTGAAGTAAGAAAAAACCTTAATCTAATGTGCTAGAATAAGATGAACAAATGTGATTTGAATGATATAATACTTCAATCCTAGAAACCCTACAACATCTCAAATGTAATGCAAACCTTAAATCTAAAGATAGAGAGAAAATGGAAGATGGAATCACTTTGAAAATAGGTCTTTAGGTGTGATTTGATGGCTAGTTGTATCTCTTCAACCAAGATTTCTCCATGACTCTCCATAGAAATCCATCATCAACTCTTTGCAATGTTGGATCTTGAATGAGAAGTGAACTTGAAGACCTACAAGAACCCTAGTTTGCTACCCTAAAGCTTCAATTTTGTTGTAGAAATGCTAATGAAACTTCTTGTGGGAGACTCTTGATAATTGAATTTTGAATTTGCTTTGTAAAAATGACTAGGAGATGTGAAAAAAGACCTAAAATGTGTATTTATAAGCATCAATACCTAATTTTCCCATTATTTAGACCTAAGAGGCCGACATCCATTGAAAAATTAAATTGAATTGGTGAAATTCCCGCTCAAATTTGAAAATTTCCCCAAAAGGGACTCATTTGCCACCCTTGGTGAATGGGTCCCACCAGAGGGGACTCATTCATCCAAGGTGGCGAATTGGTCTCACAAGTGGTTTTTGGAGGTGGGTTTTTGGGATATGAATGAATTAAGTGTTGTTTGTTGGAATTTAATGATTTTTAAGTGAAATGGGCCTCTAGATCAAAATAATGGGTCCTAGGGACCTATAAATGTTATTTTGAAGAATGAATAATGCAAGGGTACTCAAAAGTAGGTCCAAATTAAGTGTGAAGTTGTCTCTTTTCTCAAGAGTGTCTAATTTTCTACGCCAAACATTGTAAAAAAATTATGTTCATTTGGTAGTTTAAATTTTTTTTTTTTCTCTTTTCCTTATTTTTAATGTTATTTTTGTTATAGTTTTCTGACAATATTATTTACTATTTAATGTATAGCAGTTGTAGCTGAATTTGTAAATGCAATGGTTACTAAAGCTATTTTTAGAGTGAATAGTAGAGATCTGAACATCTTCATGTGTTAAACCTAATACATTCTTAGTTTTTTGCCAATATACTGGTGCTTGTACTTTTAAGACCAACTATCCAAATTCAAGGGATTGGTGTGACACAAACCATATATTATTTATTATTTAATGTATAGCAGCTATAGGTGAAGTTGTAAATGCAATGGTTGTTAGAGCTATTTTCACATATTGAACTATTCTTAAGGCTAAATTTGTGATAGTTTTCTGACAATATTTTTGACTATTTAATGTATAGCAGTTGCAACTTCGGTTGTAAATGCAATGGTTGCCAATCTACTAGTGCTTGTACTTTTAAGACCAACTATCAAAATTCAAGGGATCATCTTTATATGTTAGTACATTCTTCTTTACAAAACTTATTGAATTCTACACTAAATATTTCCTCACAATTTTCCGCAATTATACTTGTTCTTTTACTTTCCAAAATTACACTATGCTAAATTTATTAACTAACTTGTAATTCCATATAATATTTTGTTAATAATATTTAAATTACAATAAAACATACATGCATAACTTCACTTATTTAAATAAAAGGAGACTTCACATTTCACAATTTCTATCTTTTAAATAGAGTACCAAAAATTAAAATATTTATCTCCATCTAATTACATATTAATAAGTGGGTTTAAGATTTACTTGCTGTTTTCAATTGAGAGGACTTCAACCTTACGGTTGTAAATGAGTTTTCTCACTTTCTAATTATCAAAATTAACACAAAGTTCACTATATTATCATCAACATACCCATTGCACCCCAAAGGTGGGATTTATAGTTTATAGTAAATAATATGTTTTAAAAGAGATAACTATGGTGTGGAGTGTACGATTGATTACGTGAGAAGATTGAAACTCAAACATGTTAAATACATGCGTATACGCCTGTTTCAACAATCAATTTGTCTCAACACGTCACCACTATTCTTTTACTTTTTTAATCCATTCATAATTTTTTTAATTAAAACGTAGTTCGTACACGGATTCCAAGTTTGGTGAAACTCTGATAGGCCTATTTTAAAATTGGTTTTCAAAAAATCTTTGGGAGCAGTTTGTTTTTCTTCACTGTCGTGAAGGGGAGTTGTGTCAAACTAGATAATTGAACTCGATACGGAATTAACGTAATCGCTCTTAATTACCATTACTAAGTTTTCTGTTCAAAACCTACTCATATATATCTGCAATATGTTTTATAATTAATTATTGATGAGACACTCCGAAGAATTCCAAACATTCATTCTAAGTTTTTAAAACGTTATATAAAAATTATGTGGAAAGAAATAGCTCCACTAGATGGTTTTATTTATTGGAATAAGATCATATGTACCGATAAATATATATTAAAATGAAGTATTGATGTGTAATGCTTTGACAAAGCTGTAAGTTTAGTCAACTTGTTCATTACTGGTTTGCCAGCACATTAACACCAACGTACGCGTGGTCTCACAAAATCTGTGGGCTATACTTGGTCTGGGCCTCTATTTTATTATACAGAATCGACCAAGTTTGCACTGGTTCATACTCACTGAAAGGATATGCCAGCTTGTTTGAGTCATGTACAAGGAAAGTTTGAACTAAGATATCATACGGAATTTTAAAAGCATTATACTGAATTATATTGACAAGATTTTCAATACGCATTTAATTGCACCCGAAAGATCAACAACTCTTTCATTATTTTACCCTGTCATTATTGTTAGTAGTTAGCAAATCTCATTCCATTATTGAGAAGAAATATGGGTGATCTGAGTCGGAAAGAGCTAATATAGTGTGTGTTTTTATCTATAAATAAGTTGCCGTTTCTGTATTTTACTCAAGAAGAAAAGTTTGGAGTTTGAAAACAAAAACAATAAACCATGGCGGATTTCTCGTCAGTGCTGAAACTAGTGTCTTTTATTTGTTTAGTTTTTGTTGCACCGTGGACAGCTTCTGCAGCTCTTGTCCAACAGAAGTTCATTGTAAGCATTTTTCTAGAATTGTTTAGAATATATGCATTATATTAAGCTTGATGTAATGATTGTTATGGTTTGAGATGACTATTAACTAAGCTATGTTGTTAAAACTTTAGATATTTGCGAGTAAACATGATATCATGTGAAGTCTTTGAATTTGGAAGTTTGGAGTTTCCTTGAGATCCCTCTTCAGGGAAATTAAAAGATCAATAATGTTGTTATGTTGTTTGAACTTGAGACAGATTGGAACACAGAACGTAACTAGAGTGTGTAACACCCACACGATTGTAACAGTCAATGGACAGTACCCTGGACCGACCATAACCGTTCATGAAGGCGATAATCTTATCATCGAAGTGGATAACAACTGCCCATATAATATTACATTGCATTGGTAACAAACTATCTCCAAATGATATCGATTTATACGTTAATAATAAAGTCATAGAAAATTTATTGTTTTACGATTTTGCAGGCATGGGGTCAAGCAATTCAAATCTGGGTGGGCAGATGGACCGGCCTACATAACGCAATGTCCCATTACTCCTGGGAATAAATATACCTACAATTTTACAATCACAGGACAGGAAGGAACGCTGTGGTGGCATGCACATAATTCATATCTGAGAGCTACTGTGCATGGGGCTTTAGTTGTTTTGCCCCGAATTGGAAAGGACTATCCCTTTCCCAAACCAGAAGCTGAGTTTCCTATTATTATTGGTATGTAATGAGCTCACTTGGATCTTGATCTACCCTTATTCATTCAACTCTTTTTAATAATTCAAAAGTAACAGTTGGATTGGTCCATGCAAATTCATATATCACACAGTTGACAAAAAAATATCTTTTGAAATCTTCGATTTTAGTTTGCTATTAGACTTGTTAATTTGATTGGAACTGCTTATATCGATGGTTGATCTGTTTTTATTTTTATGTTTTATGTTTCCATCACTTTTAATTATTATTATTATTTTTTCTCTCGGCTTTAATCATATTCATTATAGAGACATTTTGAATTCACGTCACATATCACAATCTATACTGTTTTGTGAATTGATGGGCGTTCACATAGTTTATTCAGCCAAATCTTTCGGAATAGCCATCCCACAAAATGCATTTCCCCTCTGATAACCCTTTATCATCGTGTCTTAATAATATTATTTACTCAATAGCAGTCAATCTGAATTTTGATTATCGGCTTTATACTGGCCATACTCGTTAAGCTGTTTTACGCATCTAATTGACTGCGCACGGGTGGAAGTTTCTTATTGATGCTTAAAATAACGTAGTATGTCCAAAAATCCCAAAACACGGATTCGCAATTATGAATTTCAAATCAATTGTTTTTTTGTGTTGTGTCTAGGCGAATGGTGGAATGCGAATGTGGAAGACGTGTTAGCTGATGCTGTTCAAAGAGGAGCTGTGCCAAATGATTCTGATGCATACACCATCAACAGCCAGCCAGGAAACTTCTTTCCATGTTCTGCAAATGGTTTGTGCATCAATGAAGAATTGCTTCTAAAGAAAATATAGGAAACTAATAATAGATTTGATGAGATCACTAACTAATTAATTAACGAATTGCTGATGCAGACACTAGTAAGATTTTGGTTGAGGCGGGAAAAAGCTACCTTCTGAGGCTCATAAACTGTGCCATGGTTATTTCATATTCTTCAAAATTGCGCAGCACACTATGACGGTTGTGGCTATCGATTCCGTTTATACCAAACCATATACAACGGATGTGATAGTCATATATCCAGGCAACACCATCGATGTTCTCATAACAGCTGGCCAAAAGTCAGGGCTCTACTACATTGCCATCCGTGCATACAGCAGCGAACCATCAGGTACTGGATTCTTAAATACCACCACAACTGCAATATTACAATACACAGACAGCAGCAATTCGTTAGTCCCCGTGCTCCCCAGTCTTCCTGCATCTAATGATACAGCACTACCATTCAATTTCAAGACAAGCCTGAGAACCCTGAATCCTTCGGTGCCACAGACTGTTAACGAGGAAATGTTTATAACAGAAGGCGTCGGAGTCGTAAGTTGTCCCAACAATTCATGCGCTGGTTTCAACGGCGGAAGAGTAGTTGGAAGCTTTAATAACATTTCATTTGTAAGTCCAGATATCGCTCTTTTGCAGGCTTATTTCTATGGTATTGAAGGAGTCTTTACAAGAGACTTCCCTAATAATCCTCCACTGGCATTTGATTATACTGGCAATGTGTCATCGAGTCTTTGGCAACCCGAGTTGGCGACCAAGGTAAAAGTTCTGAAATTCAATAGTAATGTGTAAATAGTGTTTCAGAATACTGCAATTGTTAACATAGAGGAGCATCCTATACACTTTCACGGCCATAATTTTTATCTTGTGGGACAAGGCTCGGGTAACTACAATCCCCAAACAGATCCTGCCAAATTTAATTTGGTGGATCCTGTCATGTTAAATACATTGGGAGTTCCTACTGGCGGGTGGGCGGCAATTAGATTTACAGCCGATAACCCAGGTAAGCTAGCATATCCTCTCTTGCAAGTAGAAGTTTTTAAGTTAAATAACTAATGTGATATGGGTTATAAGAATTTGGCATATATGTTATTTTGTTTAAACTTTTTTGTATTTCTCCGGAACTAATTTAGGGATTGTTTGAATATGTTGTTATGTAACAGGAGTTTGGCTGATGCATTGCCATTTTGAATCACATTCAGCTTTTGGATTTGATATGGTATTTCTTACCCAGGACGGGCCAGGATCTTCAGACAAAGTGCCGCCTCCTCCGCCTGATCTACCCAAATGCTAGATGGTTCTGTTTCGCAGTTGATCCTGCAAAAAATATGAAGATAAGTGATGCTGCGAAGATCCTGTTTTTTCCAACATGGCAAAGACATCCGCTATTTTTAGCCAGCATTTTGTTTTTAAAGTAGTTTCTCTTTAAAGCTTTGTTTTGCTTTGCTTTCATCGAATAAAGCATGCCTATTGACATGCATTGGTTGAAGTTTGTTTTTTCCAAAATCTGTTGCTTCCGTTGCAAGGCTGTTAAGTCTTTATTCCCTACGTCTTTGTAATTTGGATATTAGGCTGCAATATGAAAAAAACTCTGTTTTGAAAACAGAGAAGATTTTTTCTGGATCTGAGTATCATTGAATAACTTTGGATCATAATTCTTTATGAGGTTTTGAGTAGCGTAGTATATGAACTATTTTTTATAACTGTTTTTTTCCTTCTTTCTGTTGTTCAACTCATTTGTATCAGCTGGTTTTAGAGGAGAGGCATTTTGTTTTCAAATCTACATTTGGTATCAGACCAGGTATTTTGTTTTGGGTTTAAGATCTAGTTGTTTCTTATTTCGCCAAAGATTATCATGTCGAATTCTAACAGCTTGCCCATTCTAGAATTTGAAGGAAATGAGTATGATTATTGGTGTATAAAAATAATGACATTTTTAATAGGAAAAAATATGTGGGAGATTGTTAAATCAGGTTACCAGGAGCCAGCTGATTGGAATGCCCTCCCAGTCAATGAAAGAACAGCAAGGAAGGAAGCTAAGAAGAAGAATTTTCAAGCATTGTTTCATATTCAAATAGCTCTAGACAAGAGTTTATTTCCAAGAATTGCAGGTGCAAAGACAGCTGAGGATGCCTGGAAGACTCTAAAAGAAGCTTACCAAGGTAGTGATCAAGTCCAAGTTGTTAAGTTACAGACAATGAAGAGAGAATTTGAGAATTTAAAGATGCAAAAAGCAGAAAGTGTGAGTGAGTATTGTGTCAGAGTAAAAGATGTGGTCAATAAGATGGCTACACTTGGAGAAACTGTGAACACAAAGGTTCTGATAAAAAAGATGTTGAGATCTCTCACACCAAGATGGAATCACGTTGCCATAATAATGGAAGAAAGTAAGGATTTGACAACTCTTCAATTCGATCACCTCGTTGGATCTTTGATCTCACATGAAGAAAGATTAAAAGATTATTTTGGAGAAAGTGTTGAGAAAGCCTTTTCCTCCAAAGTACAAATCACAAAGAATGATGATGGTAGCAGTAGTAGCAAAAGCAATCAAAGCCAAGGTAAAGGTCAAAATTAGAATAATTCAAGAGGTAGAGGCAGAGGTTTTTCAAGAGGAAGAGGCGGTTCAAGAGGAAGAGGTAGAGGAAGATTTGATAAAAGGAATGTTCAATGTTACCATTGTAATAGGTATGGACATTTTGAAAGAGAATGTAGATTAAAAGAAGGTAAAAATGTTAATTATGGTCAAGAAAGTTATGAAAATCCTCCAAATAATTTATTCTTATCTTATTCTAAAAGTGAAAATACTAGTAAAGATGTTTGGTACCTAGATTCTGGATGCTCTAACCATATGTTAGGAAATGGGAAGTTGTTTTCAACAAAGGATGAAAGTTTCAAGTCAAAGATTCAGCTCGGTGATGATAAATCATTGGTGGTTGCTGCAAAAGGTGCTATGGAGGTCCACACAAAAGAAGGTATGAAGAGTGTTAAAGATATTTATTACACTCCTGAGTTAAAACATAATTTGTTAAGTGTTGGACAATTATGTGAGAAGAACTATAGAGTTGTTTTTGAAAATAAGAAATGTACAATTTTTGATAAGAGTCAGGGAAACAGAGTAGTCACAGTTGTTCCTATGATGAAAAATAGGATATTCCTATTGAGATTTGGTGAACATAACAACAGCCTTGCCAATACGGCATTTGAGGATACAAGTTGGCTATGGCATCTAAGGTATGGCCATTTAAAATTTCACAGTTTGAAGCTTTTGACCTCACAAGCGTTAGTTTCTGGTTTTCCCAAGGTTGAAGAGCACAAGGAGGTTTGTGAAGGATGTGCTAAAGGAAAGCATGCAAGGGAAAATTTTCCAAAAGGAACTGCATGGAGGGCCCATTACCCCCTTCAACTTGTTCATTCAGATATCTATGGTCCTATGCAAACAAAAAGTTTGGGTAAGTCATCATATTTTATCACTTTTTTTATGATTACTCACGAAAATGTTGGGTGTAATTTTTGAAGGCTAAGGATGAAGCCTTTGATACATTCAAGAGGTTTAAAGCACTTGTGGAAAATGAGAAAGGGTGCAAAATCAAATGTTTAAGGACTGATCGTGGTGGAGAATTTTGTTCAAGAGCCTTTCAAGATTATTGTGATATGAATGGCATTAGGAGGCAACTCACCACTCCATACACACCTCAACAGAATGGGGTAGCTGAAAGGAAAAATCACACTGTGGTAGAAATGGCAAGGATCATGTTACAAACCAAGGGATTGAGTAACTCTTATTGGGGAGATGCAGTTGCTACAACAGTATACATTCTCAATCAAAGTCCCACCAGTGCACTTGAGAAGATAACTCCTTATGAAGCATGGTATGAGAAAAGGCCTAATGTTAATCATTTCAGAGTTTTTGGTTGTTTAGCTTATGGTCATGTTCCTGATCAGAATAGACAAAAGTTTGATACAAAAAGTGAGTCATGTATTTTTGTTGGGTATAGTGAGGAAAGCAAAGCTTACATGTTATATAATCCTCTCACTAATAAGCTTATTGTTTCAAGAGATGTGATTTTTGATGAAGGGGGAGTTTATGGTCATCAAAAAGGCCAAATGGAGAAGTCAAAATCTATTTTGAATGATGATATTAATCATGAGTAGCCCACTAAAGTTGTTGTTCCAAGTGCTATAAATCCACCAAGCAGCCCCTCATCTAATTCTTCAAGTCCAACTTCAACTCCAAGTTCTAGAAGGAAGGTAAAAAGTTTGAGTGATATTTATCAAAGGAGTGCCAATCAAGCACATGAAGAAAATCCAATATGTGAGACAATTAATTTTGCTTTATTTACCAAGGCTAATTTTGAACCATCATGTTTTGAAGAAGCATATACTAATGAGGTTTGGATGCAAGCAATGCAAGAAGAGATGGATTACATTCATAGGAATGATACTTGGGAGCTTACAGAGCTTCCACATGACAAGAAGAAGATTGGCACCAAATGGATCTACAAGACTAAGCATAATAGTGATGGAAGTGTTGAAAGGCATAAGGCAAGATTAGTTGCTAAAGGCTTCACACAAAAGTATGGGATTGATTATGAAGAGACTTTTGCACCAATTGCAAGACAAGAGACCATTAGAATGTTGATTTCATTAGCAGCTCAAAAGAATTGGAGCATACATCATATGGATGTGAAGAGTGCCTTCTTGAATGGGTACTTAGAAGAGGAAGTATATGTGGAACAGCCACAAGGTTTTCAAGTGGAAGGAAAAGAGAATAATGTCTACAAATTGAAGAAGGCTTTGTATGGCCTCAAGCAAGCACCAAGGGCATGGTATGCAAGAATTGATGGATACTTTCAAGAGAATGGCTTCAAGAGAAGTAAGAGTGAACCTACCCTTTACTACAAACAAGAAGGTAATGATATTCTTATTATAAGTTTGTATGTTGATGATTTGTTGTATATGGGTAGCAGTTCTAAAATGAAAGATGAGTTTAAAATTGCTATAATGAAAGAATTTGAAATGAAAGATCTTGGTCTCATGAAATATTTTTTAGAAATGGAGGTTTATCAATGTAAAAATGAAATTTTCATTTGCCAAACCAAATATGCAAAAGATATGTTGAAGAAGTTTGACATGGTTGATTGTAAACCATACTCCACTCCAAGTGCTCATGGAGTTGTGTTGAGTAGGAATGATGGTGATGAATTAGTTGATGAGACAGCATACAAAAGTATTATTGGGAGTTTGATTTTTTTAACCCACACAAGGCCTAATATTGCATATTCAGTTTCACTTGTTTCAAGGTATATGACAAATCAGTCAGAAATACATATGAAGGCAGCTAAAAGAATTTTGAGGTATGTGAAAGGCACTCTAAATTTTGGTATTCATTACTACTCTTCTACAAGGTTCAATCTTGTTGGCTTTAGTGATTCGGATTGGGGAGGTAGTATGGATGATCGTAAGTCTACATCTGGAAATTATTTCTCCTTTGGTACTGGTTTGATTACTTGGAGTTCCACAAAACAAAGCATGGTTGCTTTCTCATCCACAGAAGCAGAGTATGTTGTAGTTACTTCGGCAGGTACACAAGCACTTTGGCTTAGAAATTTTTTAGAAGAAATTGGTGAGAAACAGATTCAGCCTATAGTGATTTATTGTGACAATGTAAGTGCCATCAAGTTAGCAAAAAATCTGGTTCATCACAGTAGAACAAAGCATTTTGATTTGAAGTATCACTTCATCCGTGATTTAGTACAGAAGAAGGAAGTTGAATTGAAACACATCAGCACTCATGATCAGTTAGTAGACATCTTCACCAAAGCAGTTGCAAGAGATCAGTTTATGAAACTTCGAGATCAGATTGTGAGCCCTCTTAGCATCAAGGGGGAGTATGAAGATAAGTGATGCTGCGAAGATCCTGTTTTTTCCAACATGGAAAAGACATCCACTATTTTTAGCCAGCATTTTGTTTTTAAAGTAGTTTCTCTTTAAAGCTTTGTTTTGCTTTGCTTTCATCGAATAAATCATGCCTATTGACATGCATTTGTTGGAGTTTGTTTTTTCCAAAATCTGTTGCTTTCGTTGCCAGGCTGTTAAGTCTTTTTATTCCCTACATCTTTGTAATTTGGATGTTAGGCTGCAATATGAACAAAACTCTATTTTGAAAACATAGCAAATTTTTTCTAGATCTGAATATCATTGAATATCTTTGGATCATAATTCTTTATGAGGTTTTGAGTAGCGTAGTATATGAACTATTTTTTATAACTATTTTTTTTCTTCTTTCTGCTATTCAACTCATTTGTATTGAAGCTGGTTTTAGAGGAGAGCATTTTGTTTTCAAATCTACAAAAGAGATCTAATTTGTTTCATGGATGAATATGTTTAATGTCTGGGATAGGCATATATTCGTTTAGTTGGGAATAAGTTGTATGGCTAGGGCCGAGCCCTGTATCCATATTCATTTAGTTGATTAGTTAGTGAGTTAGCGGAGCCCGCCCTTATTATTATATTTATTGTTTATATTGATTTAGTTTAGAATAAGCAAGTTGCATGGTGATTTTATAAAAACATATAAATGAAGCTCATGCAATTTCAAACAAGATTGAGAAAAAGTTGGCCCCTATGGAGGTGCACCCATATGATAAATCTTCTAATAAATTCCTTGAATTTTGCCTGTTTAAATCCTCGGGCAGAAAATAGCACCTTGTAACAGTTGCAAACGCACATGATATTTACTAGCAATCATACCTTCATGTGTAATGGGTATGCTAAAGATATGTGGAAGGCAGAAGAGTGATAAATGTGGTATAATAGTGAGAATTGTAAAAGATACACAATATGTTGACCATGGGCAGCTTGCGAATTATTAATGTCAAAAGCATGATAAACATCATTTTTAGTTGAGAAAACTAACAAGACAAAATTGCATGTGATCCTTAAGAGATTAAATTGTTCTTCTGCTACAAAATGAAATGATGGGATTGGAAATACAACCCTTATTTATGGTATAGTTGAAACCATGTGAAACAAATGACATTCATAGTGCTAATAAAAGTGAGTTTTAAGTAGTTACACCATGAAAATTTCTAACATTTTCAGCTACAACCTGTTATATAACCAGAATCACATGTAAATGGATTTCTTCATCTTATTCCTTAGCACTATTTGGGCACTGTAGAAATGCCATTATGTTTTTAAGAATCAAGTAGTTACAAGGATCTTCTTGATATCTTTCTACAAACATAAAACAAAAATATTAATACTGTCCAGCTAAATATAAAAAATATGACAGTTTGAGACACTAACTTTAAATGATAAAAATTTGCACAGCAAGCACAACCTACAAACTGTTGAATGAAAAATATGGCAGTTTGAGGTGGCTATGTTGGTTTGTATAAAAAGGGAAGTACCACATTTAGAGATGAGACCTGATGAGATTCAATCCCTAATGTAAGCTAATAATGTATTTTAAGAAATCAATTCACCTCTTCCAAAATGAATACACAAATTATAAGTTCTATATGCTCAAACCAACTATAAAAGTAATCTATCTTCATGAAAAAATGCAAACTATGCACATTCATTAGTTGAAACAAATAGCATTTGCAAAACCAGCCACAAATGAAACTTTATGACCTATGCAACCCAAAAAATATTTGTACATAGATCTATTAGCTAATGATGCAACCATAGAGAAGCATTTCCTCAACCCTAAAAGAAATGAAAAAATTGAAGTTATAAGTTGGGTGAAACACTATGGTTAATTATGCTTGATTGAGCCAAAATAGTACTGAGATGGATGATATCCCAAATAGTTCTAGTTGTGTGAGCATTACATAAATACAACTAGTTTTAAGTGGACTATTTATTGTCAACAAGCGATGGGTTCTTGTGAACCACTAGTCATAAAAGATGGTGATGATGGTTGGCTTTAATGATGCAGTTGAATCACAATAAATCATAAGTTCCATATGCTCAACCATCTTGCATGAGCAATCCATCTTAGAAACATAGCAAAAGATATACTCACTATCTAGCCAAAATTTAAAAGTTAACAGAATTAATCACCAATTTACCTCATTGGTCATGTGGATGTGTGACCTAATAAGAATTGGTCCCTGATAAGTCAATTAATAATACCTTTTGAAATAATCAATTCATCTTCTCACACAAAAAAAAATATAAATATTCAACCCTACTATACAATGAATTCAAGTCTCGAACAAAACCCAAATCAAGCCCATCTGTTCTGCTAGAATGAACATCATTTATAAAATTGACCAAAAAAATCCATCTTATTTGTCATGTGGGTGGGTATGCTTGATAAGATTTAGGCCTACTCTGACAAACATAGAGAAACAATTCAAAAAAATAAAAAATAAAAAAACTCCCAGCTTTTAGAGACCCAATCTTACTTCTTACAAATAAAACTTAAATAAATCCTATCATTTAGATACTAGGCCAATGAAATGATTTTTTTTAAAATAGGTGATTTTAAAAGAGCAACATACCTACAGGTAAGTAGGAATTGCACATCTAGTAATATAGATAAAAGCACTAGAGTCCTCCACTTACGAAATAAACAATAACCCCAACAATGTAATTCTGCAATCATGTTTGCAAAAATTTAGGCAATGGCAACCAAATGTGCCTTGGTACAAGTGGGCCCTGCACTAGGCTATTATACCAATATGTATATTCCAAAAACATCTACAAGTATTCAAAGCTCTGCTTTCCATTTACGATCCAAAACTTTGTGTCAGATGAAGAAGCATTTACACTTATAGACTAAGGTGCATCCAAAAAAACAAAAAAAATATATAAGATGAGCACTACAAAACCAATGACACCCAACTGAAATATTTGAAATCTCATCATGATTATCAATTTGCATATATCCAAAAAAAATCAAATCTGGAGAAAGTACAAGGTGAATTTAATTATACTAGCTTTAACAAGGATAGCATGAGGATGTGGTTTCTAGTCATATAGAGTAGTAACCATTGTATCTATTTATACAAGATGAACTAGCCATAGGATATGTCTAGACTAGGAGGTTTTAAATTCAAAACAACATCCTACCACACTATAAAAAAAATATAACTATAAACTAAATAGTTATTTTTAGTATTGTCCATGATAGCAACAAAGATAAAAAATGGTTGGATTGTGCATATTTTTTTGTTTAAATTTAGTGATATGTTTTGGTCCATTTTATTAGATTTCACAAAAACGTGTGAAAAATGAGAAAATTGGTGAGAAAGATTACATGCAATGCATCCTTATAGCATCACATGCTCTCCATCTAGAAACCTCCTACATCACATAGATAACAACAAAATTATTTTCTAATAGCGACTATGTTGATGAACCTGGAGTAGGTCCCAAAAACTCTACGTTTAAATATAGTTTCCTAAACACTTTCTTTTAAATTTGCAAACCCTAGATTTATATAGTATTGTGCGCCATCTACATAAAAACAACAGTGATCATTTGAAGTGGAAAAAAAAAATGCATGCAAATATATGAATACAAAATGGAGAAAGAGTTGTTGGGTCTTTGGGGATATAGTTATAAAAACACTGATATGAACCCTAGGATTTAAGTAGGCATCTACCCAAAAGAAGTTTGGGGTTAACAAATCAGCTGGATCCTCTATAAACTTGAAGAAAATCACTAGTTCTACAATCAAACAACCATAAGGGATAAAAACAAGAATAAAAGAAAACCTAGAGGGATTTAAAGAGATTCTCTAAGGTTGAAAAGACAAAGCAATGAAAAGGCAAAAAAAACATACAGTTTTTTCATCAATGGTGTGCTTGCCCTGGAGAACCCTTTCAAGAATAGAGGGGTTGTGGAACAAATAACTTTTGCTCAAGTCCAAAATCCTCACCAAGAAACTGTGGCCCAATGCAAGGAATGCAATAGGAAAATTGATACCATGTAATAGAGGAAAGAAGACAAGGCTCGTGGCCTACAAGTATTGAGTCGAGGACTCAAACAAATTAAACAACTTGTAGTTAAGTCTCCCCGTTCCCTCTCACCAGTAGGTATTCCATGAACTCCACAGGAAGATCACCTCAAATAAACAATTCAATGCCCCTCCAAACATCGATTCATAGGAAAATCACCACCTCCAATTAAGCTTCCAATCTAGCACGAGCAAAGGAGAAAATTGGAAAAGGAATGGAGAAATTCACAACCACAAAAAATGCCTCTCCAAAAGAAATATGGCCTTCAATAGACAATCATGCCTCTAATCTCCAAATGGGCTTCTGAAAAAATGCCTCAACACTCAGCCTAGCTAAGAAAAATCGCGCCTCTAAATAGGTTGAATTGGCCCACCACCTTTCTCATGCAGTAGAAAAATAAAAAATTGTTGCCTTCAGATAGCAACCTTCAAAAGGTAATTCAGGCCTTCAAAAATTAACTAGTCAAGCCTCTATGAAAAAGAAATCAAGCCTCTTCAAAGAAATTGGGGCCTCTAAACAGCAAATCAAGCCCAAGAAACTCCAAGAAGGAGACGAAAAGGAGATTTATACCCTCCAAATAGCAATAAGAAAAACACCCACTAAAATTTGTAGCCACTAATCTCAAAATGATGCCCTATGATCAACAAATTTAATATGGTCTCATTTTAAAATGAAAATTGTAGCTAACTAAAAATAAAACTCCTAGCAATGAAAAAGGCTCCACAAACAGAATGAATTGATTTCAAATTTCAACAGCAATAGGAAAAATTGGGAAATCGGAAATGAGGTAATTTTAAAATTTAAAAGATTTCAAATGCCAAATGATCTCAAAACAAGGAGTGTAGAATGGGTGGCTCTAATACCATGTTAGAGAAAATAACCTAGGAAAATCATCTATAAATAAACCTCCAAGAATACGAGAGAAGAAAACCAGGCTATTTCACAAGAGAAAATACATTGAGATGAGATATATTACACAATGTACAAAGTTCCTTATAAAGGTGTGAAAATATGTGGTGGTGTAAAACTACCTGAAATGGGAAAAACCCACCCAAGTAAATAAATGAAAAACTAATGCCTAAGTAAACTTAAGCATAAATGCAATTTACTCTAACAGAAGGATTTGGGTGTAGCAAAACAAATCCTTGGTATGAGGATCACATGGGATAGGACAAACACAAAATTATTTGTCTCAAAGTGAGTATGTAGAGAAGGTGTTGAAAAGGTTAACATGTAAAATGAAAAAGTAGTTACACATTTTCCTAGTCATTTTAAATTGACTAAGGCGATGCGTCAAAAGAAACAAGAGGAGGAAGACAAAATGTCTAAAATACAATGCATCAGTAGTTGGTAGCTTGATGTATGCAATGGTATGCACAAGGCTAGATATTGCACATGCAGTGGGGGTCGTGAGCAAGTATATGAGCAATTTGAGAACGGAACATTGGAATGTCATAAAATGGATTCTCTGATATTTAAATGGTACTACTTCAAAGAAACTATGTTTTAGAGGAACAAATTCTACTCTAAAAGGATATGTGGACTCTGATCTGGTGGGTCATATTGATAGTAGGAGTACTACATGGTATTTTTTTACTATAGAAGGTACTGTAGTCAGTTGAATTTCTAGGCTACAAAAGGTTGTTGTGCTTTCAACCACAAAAGTTGAGTATGTTGTTGCTATGGAAGCTAGCAAGGAGGTAATTTGGTTACAAAATTTTTGGGAGGAAATTGGGATAATGACAAGAAGATATCCTTTGTACACTGATAGCCAGATTGCCATTCATCTTAATAAGAACTCAGCTCTGCATTCAAAAACTAAGCACATATAGCTTAGATACGACTTCATCTAGTCAATTTTGGAGAATGGATAGTTGAAGTAGGAGAAAATTCACACAAGTGAGAATCCTACAGATATATTCACAAAGGTTTCTACACAAGAGAAATAGGTTTCCCCATCAATTTTTGTTGCCCTTCATGACTAATAATGGTGGACATAAGAAACCAGCTAGACCTATAATCTAGTGGGAGTTGCAAGTGTAGCATTGTCATCCAGGATCAATATCCAAGTGGGAGATTGTTTGGTGTGGAGCCTAATCATTCTCCAAGTGGGAGATTATTGATATGTGGTGACTGATCATGCAAATACTATACACCTATAACATATCCTCACTGAGGTTTTTCTACTAACACATCAAGTGGAAATACCACTTTGTAAAACCCTAATTCCATAAGCTTCTAAAAAGCTTGTTATAAGTGGCTAGGATGTATGTTGTGGTCTGGAATTCATGAGATTGTAATCTATTTTGCACTAGATGATAAAATCATTGGGTGGTTGAGTTTATATGGATGTAGTGGGCCATATTGGGTGAACTGCGTTAAATTTCTATGTTGATCTCTGTTTTGTTATTCTTCATTGTTATTTTTGGGTTATTTAATCTACATATAATTGTTAATGTTTATTGCTCCAATATGCCTGAATCCTAACACCACACCCCCTTATTTTTCTTTGTTTCAAAAGAACATTAAAGTACCACAATATAGTATATGGGTTATAACCCTCTATTGATGTTTTTCTAACAACTAGACTTATCAACATCTTTCATACTTCTCCAAAGAAGTCCATAACCAATTCATGATAGAATAACTAACTTACTTTTCATACGAGACAAAAAATTCATACAATCTTTACAAAATCCTAAAATGTAGAAAAAGAGTAGAATTCAACATACCTATTTGTGCAAAGCTCCAATCAACCGTATTGGATTCCTAGCTCAATTTTCTTCTAAAATCAGCTTGCAACTTAGTAACTATCACTTCTTCCCTCCAAAATTTCCTTCACTAATCTCTCACAAAACCTCTCACAAAGCTTCGCATAAACTCAAAATAAACAAACAGCTCATAAATAAGTAACAGATATGCAAGTACATACCCAAATGATGTAGATAGCTCCTCTATTTATACACAAAAATGAATAACTAAAGACTAGAAATAGGGTATCAAAAATTATACCTCTCAACTCAAATGGTTTGACTCAGCAAGGTTAAGAAAAGGTTGCAGCTATAAACTTTGCATAATGAACACATACATATCCATGGTGAATGAGTCACACTTCTCAAATGAACAAGTGAGATAATCATAAATGCAAGGTATTTTCCTCCTACAAGTCAACTTACATAGAAAGATGCACTCTTGACCATTTCCACATATTTCAAATACTTCACATTCTGGAACTTCATATTGAGAAATAGACTTCTAATTGATTCATCTCATTCTCAATTGGCGCCACATTATGCCATTCACGCCATTTATCATGGGTCGATGTTTGTTGTTTGACATGGTTGACTTACTTCATGTACATGAGCATTTACTATGGTTTTTCTTTTGAAAAATTCTTGGTAGCTTGACATACACATTGGTTGGAAAATGACACTGTGCACTAGCTATTTGCTTGGTTTTTCTCTGTTTAGAATTGTTATCACTTGAATGTGCACCCTTCTTTTGAACCAGGTTCAATCACTCAGTGAAACATTAGAAGATCTCAAAAAGTGTGGGCTTTGAAAAATAGAGATCAACCTCTGGAAAAGGCCCGATTCCTTTAGGTACTCACTTAAAACTAATCTACTAAACTTGCGAAGGAAAAGAGGAGGATATAACATAAACTAAAAACTACTCCTATGGTGATGCACCTAAACATTAACATAGGGCCTATAAATAGCTCTCATACACAATCCAATCAAATGAAAAATCTCAGCTCACACAAATCAATTTCATATGCTTATTGCATAAGTGTTTCGTAAGAAGACTTTTGATGCCGAAAGATAATTTTCACAACTATAAGCATTTGCATTTTTAATACAACTTATGACCTGCAACATACATATCTTTCTGCAAAAGGTGCTAACATTGAGACAGAAGCTACAAGGAATTAGAAAAACTTCACAAGTAATCTCATCAATCAAATACTTGCACAGAGTAGAATAGAAAAACTAAGAAGGAAAAATACTTTACTTCATCTATTTTCAAGGCATCCGTTGGCATACATGTCAAAAAGAGTTACAAAACATTGTATTTTCTCCAAAGGACTCACAAAATTTGTAAAGAAAAAAATAACAAGTAAGAACTGACTACAAATGAGTCACACAAGTGACTATATCCTTCAAACAAGTAGTTGCACCAAAGAAGGAACTAGAAGCTTCCTTGGGTCGAATACCTCCAAAAATCCCAAAAAATAGCAACAAATACCCCACCAAAAGAGCTCTAAAATGTTGAAAAGGTCAACTTTGACCACAACCAACAATAAAAAAACCCCAAAAATGCTCCAAGTTGCTCCAAAACACTTCTAAATGATCAAAACAATCTCTTATATTCTCTCCCAATTTTTTTGCAACTCCCCTATAACTTTGGCACTCCTCATAACTTTTAGTCTTACACCCCTTTTGACTCATTCATGAAAACTAACACCTCCATTTTGCATTGATCATTACATTTTTGCATAAAGATAATATTATCTAAGTGATTTATAAATACATCACTTAAATAAATCGTTTGCATTTAACTTCGGTAGGAAAATACAAACACTTGGGTTGACCATGCTTTGTATTTTACTGGTCATAGCCATGTACTTATGTAGAAGACCATGAAGAAATTGAGAGCTTTGTTCATGCTTTTCTGTTGATTTTTATGAAATTAAAACACATGGGTATCTCTTTTTTCTTTTCAATTGATAGATCTAGCAAGAATATAATATGAATGAGACTTCATGGGAGAGTAGACAGTCGAAGCAAGAAACACCTTAGTCAACCATGTTCCTTAATTGTAACAAAAGACAATGAATATTACTATCTTTTGTGGGATTTCATGAATGTACCCCCTCTACTGTGTTATTCATGAGATGCCTATCATTTTATGACTATCATACCTTTTATGCTTGTTAAGACCCTCCATTAACATGATTGCAGGATCCATAATAGGTATTTTAAAATCTTCACTTTATTACTCTTATTGTCCATTAAAACTCACCTGTCCTTTGGCTATGTCACTGTCATTATCCTTCAAACTTCCCTTTAGAAGAATAGAAATTGTTGCTTTATTTTAGGAACTATAATCATCCCCTACCAAACTAATGGTAAAATAGATGTACATAGACCTTCTTTCTCTTCAATCGCTGCTTTAACAAAGCTCCCTAATATCTTTCATGTCATCATAAGACTTTGCAACATTTCTACTCTTTGACTACCTTGAAGATTATCACAGCTCTGTCAATGTACTAATAACCTAATTCTCTGTCAATGTGCTTCAAAAGGCATGAACCAGTCCTTGAATAAAGAATAATAGGGAAAACACAAAACTCACTTGAAATTTTTTTACATTTAAATATTCTACTTGGTGATTGGGATATGTAGTTCCCTCTATCATGCGACAAATGTGACCATGTAATAAAAGTGAGGTAGAAGTAAGGTAATCCCTATGAAAGCTTCTGAGTCCATGATAAACATCTATTTCTTCCCATACCTTCATACAATGAGATTTATTTTCAATGTGCTACCATTGCATTGTCCTTGTGTTTTTATAGTCATAAAGGACTGTCACCTGTGCTTGCAATCCTTCAAGTTCAATGTCATATGCATGATAGGCCTTGGCCTTTCATGGAATCTGGGTCATTTTGAGAACTGTCTTTGACATTATTATTTAGATGGAATGTCTTCTTGACAATTTTGATTGCCATTCTCCCCTTCCCATACAAAGACTATATGTGGTGTTGCTCTTGATCTTAAAAACAAAGGTGTCTGTCTTTCTTAAATTTATGAAAAGCATTCATCATAGTTATCATCTTCATGATGGAATCCATCAAGAAGCACCTACTACCTTGGATGGATTGTCCTATACTTTATCACCTTGAACAAGTATCTTGTGATAGGATTTCTACCATTTTTCAACATCTTTAACAAGTTCCTTTTCTCCTATTCTTGGCACTATTAATCTTAACTTGATGTGAATGGTTCATCCCTTGCTTTTCTTCATGTCCCATATCTTTGCGATGTTGTACCCTTTGGGTGGATTATACTTTTCTCATTGACCTTAGGTCTTTGTTTGCTTGGGACAATGGTCTACTGAGTGTGCAAAGGAATCACTATGGACTATGACTATAATAAAAGCTTGTAACAGCTCATTATGTTTATATGACTACTAGAAATTTATGTCTTTGATCTTTTCATTCATTTTTTTGACCTCAGATCTTCCATTGGTCCATGATCACTATTTTTTTACTCACTGTAGTTGTATTGAATAAATATTGATTGTTTGTAACAGTGAATTCATCAATTCACTATTATGAATGATAAGTATCTGATAGTGGAAACTATAGTGATGCTAGGCTCAACCCTTGTGGGAGCCCATTTTACCCCACATGTTGTAGCTAGATAAAGAAAAATAGCAACAAATATTCCTCTATTCCTGCACAAGAAGCAAACATGTCAGATTAAAACAATGAAACTCAACATATATGATGTTTTATGATTTGACGATACCCCTCTAGTTATTTTGATATTTGAGATGTTGCAATATTGCTTCAATGTCATATGATAGTACACTATATTTTGTTGAAATTGAATAGCTTATCATGAGAAAAGTATCCAGATCTCTAACACCAACTTTCCTCAACTCATGTAGGCATTTAGGAGAAATGGCATAACCTTCTTGAGGACTCAAGAGTTGTTTGAAGATACAACAGATCAACATCCATCCTCACCACCCAAGCAATGATGGATGCTTTTTCTTTTTATATGCTCTTCTTTCCATCAAATGCATAGTCTACCTTTTGCATTACACTGGAGTTAATCCCATGACTTGTGTGGGATATTATATACTTGAAATTATCAATAAAATATAGTTTTTATGCTAACACTTTTTCCTCTCTATTGTATGCATATGTATAATGGAATGTAATGTTTTGATAATTCTTTTGCATATGAATATGACATTGTAGGGAATGGATGTACCTTTTGTTTTCACTTTGTAAAAACATAATTAGCTCTTCTATTTAAGCTAGGAGTAAAAATAGGTAACATCTTTTGTCGACATCTGCTATATGTTTCCCTAATAAACATCATGACCAATTTCCTAGGCTTATCCATTGGGCACTACTTCACCTAAAAATTGATACAACTTGAAAATAGTCTTGTACATTACTGTAACTCACTAGATCAATGCAAAACACCTTGCAATTTATTCCAACTACCAAAAACTAAGATTAAACCTACTTAACTGTGCAGAACATCACTTAGGGAATTGAAAACTTGCATCTAGAAACCTACCCTACACTAACAGCAAGACAAAACCATTTACAGGATGATTGAATTAGTTTCCCTTTCTTCTCAATATGCAATGACTTTCTTGCTTGAGGATAGCTAAGAAAAAATGAGACAAAAAAATGTTCTACAAGATGAAGTACTACCTCTTGAAAGAGGTAAACAAGTCCACTTACCTCATCAAAAAAATCATATGTGTTGTTATTCAAAAGAGGATAAGTGAGTTGAAAATACTCTTGTCCAGTTGCAAATTCATCATCGATGCCATCTTTAGCTAAAGCTTCATGTGTGGGTGCTAGCAAGATAGGAATATTCCTATTGGCCTCCATGCTAGCTAGATGCCTAATTAGGAATCCTCTAGAAAGAGTGAATTCAGAACTCTCCATGATGGTTTCTTTTTGTTGCAAATCATGTTGTTTTTTATCTTCTACCTCAATGAATGTTGGTTCAATATCCAAAGTTGGGAAAAAAGAGGCTACTTCATGAGTCAAAATAGACTTTAGATCATCCCAAAATGAGACTACTTCATGAGCCAAAGCTTCAGTCTCAAATTGATTTTCATGAACCAACAACTGATCACACTGCTAAGCATCTTGTAGTTGTCTCCAATCTTGTGTTATCAAAGACATATCTTCTTCACTTTTTTCAACAAACAAAGGTATCCCATCATACCAAAACATATCAACCTCTTTTCCACTAGGTTCCTCATGTTCATTTATCTCCACATACTAGTTGGGACAACACGGTTCATACTTATGAGCTATCTCTTTGATCTCATCTTGTTGATTGGAATCATCTAATTCTTAAGATGAAAGATAAAAAATGGTTGTTTCTCCCACAAAACCAGGAAGCTCATCAAGTAAATTAGTAAGGGTTTTAGGTTCAGGCTCTATTTCACTTGATGTACTGATATTTTCTTGATGCTCTTCACTAGAAGATTGTTTAATATCCAAGCTTGAAATGAAAGCCTCCAAGTGATCCTAGAACAAGTCCTCATCATTTTACTCAGTACTTTTAATGATAAGAAGATTATTATTTTTCTTAGGATAACACTCTTGAGGGAAGAAAATATCTTATTCTTTTACATCTATATGTTGTTTTGCACTTACAAGTTTTGTAATCAAAATCTAACCTTCCTAACTATCCACCTTTGTACATGAAAACTCATTAGTTGTATAAGCAATGACTCGGGGATCCTCATATTTCTTAGGTTTTGAAATTTTCTGTCCTAAATGACTAGGCTCCTTAGCATCATTTATTGATTCTTTCTTTTCAATTTGAAGGTCTAGAATTTTCTAAAGTTTAACATCATATATAGGTGCATCCTGAATAGAGGCCTTTTGTTCTACATCTAGAGATTTCACTAAAGACTATTCGTGAGCAACAATAGATTCATCGGACATACATGTTATATCTTCCTTAGGATGAAAAATTTTGAAGCTTGGAATTTCAATTCTTGGATACTCATTTGGAATGTGAAAAAGTTCAGTAGGCTTGCAACTTGAAATTTTTTACTCAGAACTTTCCTTTATAGGTAGATCCATCAAGGTATGAGCTTGTTTGAAACTAGGAATGAAAAGAGACATTGCTTGAGCTTCTAAGCTCTAGGTTGGAGCAAGCAAAATCCTGGATTGCTCCTCAGCTTGGTCTAAGCTATCATTCTTAGAAAGAAGATTAACATGATTAACTTTCTCTTCATAAAAAAAATTTCAAAGGTGATGCGTTGGTGTTTCTCCACCTTCTGAACCTAGGCAAGCATTATCTTCATCCTTTCTTCCCTTGCAGCAGTCTCTCTTGCAGGGTGTTCTTCATGTCGTGTTCTTTGAACGTCCATCTCCTACTCTTGAATGTATGCCTGGTAGGCCAACTCCTCATGATACATGCCAACCTCTTGTTGATTCATTTGATACTCTTGTTCTCTATTGATTACATCCAACTTCCTATGGAAATATAGCAATATACTTTCAATATTACTAGTCCCCATATCATCAAATTTTTGGGGCTGAAAATGAGGACAAGACTATTGTTTTGGAACAAAATAGACTTCTTGAGATTCATTCTAGGGATATATCAGCTGCCATGATACTTGAGTAGGGGAGGGTGGGTGGTAAGCATGTTGAACATGTTGATTATCTATTATTGGTAAGTTTCTTGGACTAAAGTCAGCATTGAAATTGTTTGGATATGACTGATAAGAGGGAACATATGCAAGATTCTCATAGAATGGAGGGTTATAAAATATGTATCCATGGAAGGAAGACATTATGCAACATTGAAATGGCTAAAAAGTGAGAAAAACTTGAACTACTGAAACTAGTAGATATCCTTCCAAAGTCACTAGGTGTGATGAAAAATTTCCTCCAAAGGTAGAAACTATTGTTGTATACACCAAACAACAACAATGTTTAGTACAAAAGAGACTAAAAATCAGCTCTAGGTCCCTGAGCATGCCAAAACTGTTATCACCTGAATGTGCACCCTTTTGTTGAACCATGTTCAAACACTCAGTGAAAAAATGGAAGATCTATCAAAGTGTGGGCTTTGAAAAGTAGAGATCAACCTTCAGAGAAGGGTGACTTCCTTTTGGTACTCACTTAAAACTAATCTACTAAACTTGTAGAGGAAAAGCAGAGAAGGAGATAACATAAACTGAAATCTACTCCTATAGTGATGCACCTAAACATTAACTTGACCTATAATCATCTTACATACACAATCCAATCAATTGACAAAGATCAGTTCACACAACTCAATTTCATATGCTTCTTGCATAAGTGTTTCATAAGAAAACTTTTGATGCCAAACTCTTAGAGGGAAAGATAATTTTCACAACTAGAAGCATTTTCATTTTTAATACAACTTATGACCTACAACATACATATCTTTCTGCAAAAGGTGCTAAAATTGAGACAAAAACTACAAGGAATTACAAAAAATTCACGAGTAATCTCATCTATCAAATACTTGCACACAGTAGAATGGAAAAACTGAGAAGGAAAATTACTTTACTTCATTGATTTTCAAGGAATCCACTGTCATACATGTCAAAAAGAGTTACAAAACACTATATTTTCTCCAAAGGACTCACAAAAGTCACAAAGTAGAAAATAACAAGTAAGAACTGACTACAAATGAGTCACACAAGTTACTATATCCATCAATCAAGCAGTTGGACCAAAGAAGGAGTGTATGTATAGGATCATGATGGGCCAAAAAGTCGCAATATGATGGGTATGTGGCTGATGACTATTTTTAACCCAAAATTGATGACACAAAAAGGGGTTTTAAAGGAGATTATTAGCTTTCCACTGATATAAATTATTATTTACTTTGAATTTAATAAGTAATTATTACTCATTTTCTATTCAAATTATGACAAAAGTCCTGATTGATAGGCTGATTGAAAAACATCTATAGCTTTCAAACAGTATCACATTTTTTGAATCCAAAACATGTGTCACATTCTATGCTTCGTATAATATAGGATTAAAAAAAGAAAAAATGAATTTCATGAAGTTTTTACCAAGTTAAGGTGGTTAGACATATGAGTTTTAATATTTTTAAAAAATTTGTAATAAAAAATACATAATTAATTATTCACTTGGAAAAAAATTACAAAAAAATAAACATCACATTGGGTCATGAGTTCTCTACTTATAGCTAAAATCTTATAAAAAAATTTATCATTTTATTGTGGTTAGGGTGGTCAGACAGACACCTACTTCTTATTTTTCCCCTGAAATTTAAGTACCATTGCATTGAACTTTCAAATTTTCACCAAATAGATTTTTTTTTTTTAACAAACCTAGTAGTTTAGAAACTACATTCAATTTTCTACATATTCTATTAATACATATTTTTGAAATAATATATATAACTTATTCAAATTTTTACGTCAAGTTTCCTAACTCTAATTTTTCTGAATTTTTTGCCACTTAAAGGCCTATTTTTTCCATGATGATCCTGCACATACCCAAGAACTAGAAGCTTCCTTGGGTCAGATGCCTCCAAAAATCCCAAAAAATAGCAACAAATACCCCACCAAAAGAGCTCCAAAACATTGAAAAGGTCAAATTTGACCATAACCAACAATAAAAACACCCTAAAAATGCTCCAAGTTTCTCTAAAAGGATTCTAAATGATCAAAACAATCTCCTATATTCTCTCCCAATGTTTTTACAACTCTCCTATATCTTTGGCACTCCTCATAACTTTTAGTCTTACCCCCCTTTTGAATCATTCATGAAAACTAACGCCTTCATTTTGCATTGATCATTACATTTCTACATAAAGATAACATTATCTAAGTGATTTATAAATACATCACTTAAATAAATGTTTTACATTTAACTTCGATACAAAAATACAAACACTTAGGTCGACCATGCTTTGAGAAATAATGTAAAAGGACCTTTTGGTTTTGACTTTTGCAAAAATATAGAAAAGATGCAAGGCATAATACCTAATATGAGGGGTATTAGTTCAATACATAAAATGTTAAAATAAAAGAAAAAAATTCTTTGGGCTTTAATCAGCCAAAATTAAGGTAAAAAACCCTAACACCCAAAACCATGACCAAAACTCATTCACATTTCATTTTTCTTTCCTTCTTTAAGGGTGCTGCCATGAGTAACCCTAACTAGGGTTTGGAGATCTAGAGTTTTTGGAGACTTATTTTGAAACTTGGAACTCTGTGCTTTGATGGTAAGATTTTATTGTGCTTGAAAATGCAGTGATTTTTTTGTGCATTTCATACATTTCTAGCATTTCTATATTTTAATGGCCATAGCCATGTACTTCTATAGAAGACCATAAAGAAATGGAGGGCATTATTCATGCTTTTCTATTGATTTTTATGAAATTAAAATGCATGGGTATCTCTTTTTTCTTTTCAACTGATAGATCTAGTAAGAATAATATATGAATGAGACTTCATGGGAGAGTGGACAGTCGACCAAGTTCCTTAATTGTTGTGTCATAGAAAAATGGACCATTTGCTTGACATGGGATTAATTCATGATAAAATTAAACTAATGAGGTCTTAATATAGTGTTGTGAGGCATTTTATGTGTCAACACTAGGTCTTAGACCCTTGCAAATCAAATAACATGTGTTTATTGACGTCCTATAAAGGTGTTTCAAAGTCTTGTAAGATGATTTCACGCTTTTCTAGACTTAATAAACCTGCTTCCCCCTAATTCAACATTATAAAATGTATTTAATAACATTATCACATCAATTTAGAAGGCTTTTAAGATAAATTTAATGTTAAACTAGTATTGTAATGTGTCTTGCACATTCACATTGGTTCTTGTGCCTTCCTAGGCTATTTGGAACTCATTTTAATGACATAAAGTGTATTTAATCACACTTTCACATTGATTTATGTGTCCCAAGCCCTATTTTACATTTACATCATCATCAATAGGCCACTATTAATGCATATTATGCATCCCGAGGTTCAAATTGATCAAATACACAAAAAAGTTGCAATTTAAACCTTATTTCCTTATCTCCTAGCTTCTTAGCTGTCAGAATGGCCCCTATGGGACCAATTCGCCATGCATGGAAAAACAGTCCCATCCAAGTGGGACCCACTCACCATGTATGGTGAATGAGTCCTATCTAGGCTCATTTTGACCTTTGAGCAGGAAAAACTAAAATTTAAAGTTTATTTTCACTACATGTCTACCTTTGATGAGGTATTATTGGATAATAAGGCACAATTGTCTATAAATAAGTTTTATATCCTCATTTTAGATAAAGAAAAACCCATTTTTACATCTCTCATCATTAATTCATCATCTATCTTCTCATTCAAGTCAAGCAAACTAGGGTTTCTTCTTTAGAAGTCATCAAGTTAGCTTTCTAAAGCATTCAAGGGAAGATTCTACATGTTATGTTGCAGAATCTCAAGATCGATCATCATGGAAAGGTAACCTACTCCATTGTTGCATGTCTTATTCATTTATTTCATCATTTTGGTTTAATTACCTAAACGGGGTTTGATCAAGGAAAACCCCCATGCCTTAACAATCAACATTTATTTTTCTCCTCTTGTGTGTTTGCAGATTTAGGTCTCTTGGAAGCTTGGAAATAATTGAAGATCAAGTTGAAAATTCATTCAAGCCATCTCTTCATTATTCAAGTCAAAACATCAACAAAATGTCACATTCATACTCGAATATGACGATTTCAAAAGTGGACACATGCAAGGCATCAAAGTGTAGATCAGAAGCTCTAGAATCTACTCTTGAATATTTAGAAATTCAAAAGTGGACTCATTCACCATGGGTGGAAAATTATTTCCATTTATAGGTCAATTTTGGGTTCTTCTCATTTCTAAGTACCCTTTTGTTAGAAATAGGTTCTGGCACAGTTTACTAGAACTCAGACTAATTCACCCAGAATGGAAAATGAGTCCCTCTAGGCCTGAAAAATAGCATAATCAACATTATAGCATCAATTTCCAATCCTCATCAAACTTCTAGGTGCACACTTTCAATCTAATTCACTTATGTTGCATTTTCCTATTCATTTGTAGGTGATTTTGTAATACATTATGTGTTTTCAAACAATTCATTTTTCTTTAGTTTATATTCATTAGTCAATCAATCTCATTCATTTATTGAATTCAAGAATTATATCTAGGCATATTTCATCCTTATTCTATCCATATTTCATTAACTTCAAATGTAACATAAGCATCTTTGGCCCATCTTTCTCCTTCTAGGTGAAAAACCCTAGGAAAGCTAGAAAGCAAGTAGAAGCCAAAAATCTATGTTACATTTTGATGAACCTTCTTTTCAAATACTTCTCTTTTCTTATTTGGAGTCCTTCATCATCATATATCTAGCTTGGATTAAGGTTTGCATGATTCATTTGCATGCTAGGTGTAAAATTTTGCATTCATAAAAAGTGCATTTAGGTTGCATTTTTGGCATCTAAATTCATTTAAATTTTTTAAAACTCTACATTTTTCATTTAGGTCTGCATCATAGAACTCAGAACACATCAAAATCAGTCAAAAAATTCTAAAAATTCTAAAAATAGTCCATACTAGGACTCATTCGCCACCCTGGGCGAATCAGTCCCTTCTGACCCCTAAAAAAACCCTTTACAGAACTGAAAAATATTGTTTTTAGGCTTCTATTTTCTACCATTTCATACCTATATCAGTCAGTTTCATTTTTTTAGCATGCATTTCACTAGTTCTCACTTAAAATATCTTATTTCATGCATAGTTTCATTTCACATTTACATCTCCACTATTTCATTTTTCAAATTATTGCATATTGTAATCAGTAACTTACTTTTTTTTGCATTTGAAAATTGCATGGCAATTTATTTACTTCTGCATAACATGTTCTTTAAATGTGCCTTTGATTTTGATTAAACATGGATTTTATAAGCATAACACCCCCTCTTATAAGTTTGATTTTGATTACAACTATGAGGAGCATAGCATAGACCACAACATTACATTACCCATGGTGCGAATGGAGGTGTAGACAATCATAAGACACATACTTGTTCTCCCAATACCTCTCCTATTAGTGACGAAGGTATCTTGGTGAAAGAAGTTACAAGTCTTGCGGGTCTTGACTATCCCTATCCTTATTCCCCTTTGGATGATGTTAGCAAACAAGAACATTAGATCATAGACACCACTTTGCTTATCCCACATCCATCTCTCAATACCTTTCCTAATTGTACAATGGCTTTAGTGCAAGAGGATACAATCCTAAAAGATCATATCAATCACATTTATCAAGAGGACATATGGATTGAAAGTAATAACCTTCTCTCTCTCCTTCCTAATGTACCTAACATTTGGAAAGGCCTCTTTGACCAAAAGAATTTAGCCATTCATGAGAATCATAATTGTCCTTCTCCTGATGCCTCCACTTGTGATGAAGCTGCTTTAAAAACCTCAAACTGGATGAATATGTTACAATCTCTCCTTGTAGGGTAGATAATATGGAACACGAGAATGCAGCATTACAAACACCGAATGATTGCATAAAGTCTTCCTCTAATCAAACACATTCAACCATTAATAATTCCCTTGGTTGTGATGAAGTTATTTTGGATGAACCAAACCCTAATTGTCATGAGCATGTGGTTTGTTGTTCTCCTAAGGACTCTCCTTCTAGGGATTATTTTATGATCCAAGACAAAGATAATATCCCCTTCAAAGACAATGAAAAATCTCACTTGTTACATGTGGTCGCACCCACAAAAGGATATGAAAATCACGGCAAAGCCTATCCTGGGAATTGGACATTCTAGCAGGCGACTAATATCTCTTCATGGTCGTTCATTTACTTGTCAAACTAGGGAACACATACTTTAAATGGAGTAGCACTATATGTGCACCAAGAACCAGTTTCAGTCACAACCTATGGAAAATAAATACTTGGAAAGAGATTCTACCTATGCTACAGGAAGGTAATGCAAAGTTCTCTTAACTCATCCATAATTTAACCAAAGCAGAAATCATAACAGCTACGACTGAGAAACAAACTATGAATTGGCCTTATACTGCAGGAACAGACACAGGGATGGATTCTCGATGTTGTAGGAATAATATAAGACTGGGTTTGCATAGAAACTTCAAAAATGGAATCTAACTTATGATCAACAGAAAAGGAACAGCTAACTAACTAACTATAGATACTTACTAAGTGGCCCCCCTTAGCAAGCATCAACTAATTGCGCAAGTACTGAACTCAGAACTTCATCAAACTTTATTCATAAACTCAGAATGGTGTACATTGTTCAGTTCATATGAGAACTAACAACAAACTCTGTCTCTTGTCATACAGACTCTACTTTTATTATCATACTAACTCTTACATGATGTCCTTTCTATCTCACTATGCTTGCTCACTCGCGTAGGAGGAACACCTATTTAAATTAGGAAAACAACTAACTAACTAACCCTAACAGAGAAAGACGTGGATGTGAAATGTATCCTGAAATTGAGGAACAAACTTTATAAATGAGTTTATCCATTCAACCCGATCCAGAGAGAATCTAGCACTCCACTCTTTCTAGATTGACTGACATTTAAAATCCTTCCCAATAGTTTCAGTCAAAGAGTCTTCACCAGAGCTTCCTCAAAGTCATGCAGGAAATGGACTTTACTACAAGGCTAAGATCGGCTGCGCTTGACTTGATCATACTTTATTCAACAATCTGCGAAACACAAGGTAATAGATGCGAAAGAATAGGTGCATGGCACACACAATATCCATTCATTAATCACATATTTAAATCTATTTCATCATTCAAAAACTACATGCGTTATACCAGTCATTAAGGGAGTCAAATGGGGTAATAAATATAGACATATCAACATGATAGGCTGCAGGAACATGAAAGTGTATTGCTACAGGATATCCCTTAATAAAAGGTTTCTTAAAGATTTAAACAACCATGAACAACAAAAATGAGGGTAGTAAAAGTACACCATGATATCTAAATTATGAGCATATTTTGGGCTCATCATTTTCCCCCTACTTAACCCAATGCTGGTCCTCCAGCATTAAACTTTCTGGTGGTCTCTCTGAAATCAGTGGTTGTGGCATGACTCTAAAATGGAGTTCCAAATTTGTAATAAAAACCTCTGAAACTCTACCACCTTTCATACCTACGAGCTTCTGTATCTTCATTAATATTTGTAGCTTGGTAAGGATAAAGGGGCCACATTAGCACAGGAGGTCTAAATGTCAATGGCAACCACAATTCAAACCTCTTTTGAAGGCCTAATTGTATGTATCTGCTTGATCATTTGAGAGCTATCGTAAAATTCAGGGACTATGAGGCTCAGACCTTCTTAACCCAACAGTTAATCTCTCCCACCTCTTCTCAATTCTGGAGTATGACAGCTTCCTAAACGAATATGTTTGTTCCTAAAACTCATCATATACCTATTTTCTGAGATCAAATATTTTCATTCTGGTTGTATCATTATTAAAGCCATATGCCACAGTAAGCTAGGTTTTCAACATTGTATGGGGGTCTGAACTCTCAGGGTGCAATGGAACAGGCTCATTCCTTTTGGCTTCTTCATATGCTTCCCATTGCCTACCATAATTTGCTTCGTTTTCCGCCCAAGACATAAGTGATCTCAAATGGATGTCGCCAATGTACAAAGGGGGATTCCACTCTGTTTCAAATGGAATTATAAAGCCATGTAAATAAAATTCATAGAAAGAATTCCTTAGCCAATTAGGAGCTTCCTAGTATGCATCGTATAATTCTTTAGCAGTGTGAATAATAGGATCTAGATTTCTAGAAATTCTCATTAGCTAGAACCACAAGAATTGTTCCTTGAGGCACAGAGCATAAACTCTGGGTGGTGGTCTGCATTCCATAATCTGACCAGTTACCTTCAGCATTTCATCCATTTTCTCCTTTAACTCCTAAATTTCCTATTTCTGCCTTTCAATTTCCTTTCTCAGTTTCTTCTTTTCTTCCTCCCAAAGACTTTGTTGCATTTCAGTCTTGGCTAGGTGGTGGAAACTTAGGGTTTGCAATGTAACCGATCTCCATGTAGCTTTGAAATATTCCAAAAACTCAATCAAAAATGTCTTTTTGTAGACAACAATGGCTTGACAAGTTGCAGAGGGAAATGAAGCTTCATTTCCCACTTCCAATTGTTCAGTTTGTGCCTCCTCTTGCTGCAGGATGAATTCCTGTTGATGTAGTGGAGAAGACTGTGCTTCCTCTGAAATCTGCATAGCCGCAGCAGCCAAGTCATCGAGACTTGGTACCCCCCTTTCATTATGATCAACTTCCCTTGTCTCAATTTGTTCTTCTTCAGGAATAACAAATGAACTCTGTGCAACACTCTCAGACACATTCTGAGAAACATCATATTCAGACTACAGATTCTTCTGAAATTATAATAACCTCAGGTTGAGGTGAAGCAGGGGAGGCTTTACATTATTTCCTTGTGGAAACTCTTCTTGGAAATGTTGCGGCTGCTAGAGGTGCTCTTGTAGCCTCCCTCTCTTTGAACTTCCTAGAGGGTTCTACCTTATCAGAGGATGATGGTGAACTGGTGATAGCAACAGGTGTTGTTGTAGGAGAAATTGTTGCAGGGGAAGATGCTGCAGGAGAAGAGCGTTGCCTTTTCTGAGAATGAGGGTCAAATTTTGGGGTTTGTTCCACCCTAGATGACTCTCCTGCCTTTGTTTTTCCTTTTTCTCTCCTACTGGCAGACCTAGTTTGCACCCGGGCAGAGGACTCTGGTGTGTGAGCTGTAGGACCAAGTGCTACAGGAGCAGATGACCCTTGCCTTGTTCTTCTACTGGTAGACGCTATTTCCTCTTTCTTATTTCTGAGGTCATGGGGTGAGTGCCCTAGGGGGTTTTGGAAGTTGTAGGCTCTTTTGGGCAACAAATTATTGCTAGGAAAGAGGTGATACATCTCTCAAAGAGCTTGCAATCAACAGTTTTATAAGGCCATGGTGGGCAATAGAGTTATCTTTCCCCTGTTGGGTTTCGTGGGCACATTGTTCCAGAAATTTCAACAAAATGTTTGGAACATTAATAGCTAACCCATGCCTCATATGACTCAGCAATTTGAAATGGTAAGAATTTTCCAGCATAAATATACATTTAAAATTAACTAAAGAAAGAGTTTCTTAAACCATACCAAGTCATGTTGAAGAACCTTGAAAACGTGATGGTTGCAGCTCATTTTTGAACAAGTTGATAGATGAAACTGCACGGTTAATTGCTACGAAACGGTAATTAAGAAAAAGGTCAGGTTAAGAAGATTGGTTCAGTGGGTCCCATCTGACGCAGCACCAAAAGAGTCAACCCTTAGAGTGTGTTGGTTAAGCCAGCCCTGCATGGAGCACTCATGATAACTACCTATATGATAAGAATAACAAATAACAATAAAGTAAAATCTATAAATGCTTAAATTTATTAAACTTTACGCATAGTCTGTCGTCCATGCAATTATGTACAGAAACGGTAAAAGGTCAACTACAATAAATGCTACGACATTTTCTGGTCGTATTTTTTTCTCAAGCTTCAAGTTATCAAGCTTACATTTCAAGGGCAACTTCTCTCATTCTAGATGCTCTTTTATTAATAATTAATACTCAATGATATTTAGGTAGTATATGCAGACAAGACTATTTATTAGAACTCCTAAACTAGCTGTTTTCTAAACTGTTGACGATATTGTTTATTTTTATTATACTATTTTATTCAATTATTTGAAAGAAATTAAATTATTTTTTATTAAATCAAACATCTTAATCATGTATTAATTATATTATTATATCTATGTCATTATAAAATTTATAGAGGACAAAAGTCATTAGTCAAAATTATTTATATCTTATATTATGTAGAGTCAACATTAATAAAAATAATAATAATAATTTTAAATAAATGAAGATAGATAATTATTTAATTTTATAACAAAGTGTGGACTCTTTGAGACAATTTAAAACTTAAAATTAGCTCCAAATGTTGCTACTAAAAACTACACCTTAAATTTAATAAAATTAAGAACATATATATATATATATATATATATATATATATATATATATATATTTCAAAGTAAAAAAATCTCATTTTATGGAAGTTATTTTTCTTTTTTTTACTGCAACATTAGTTTAGAAGAGTTTATTCAGTTACTTAAATTACTTTTTTTTTAAATCAAATGCTTAATAATTATTTTATTATATTTATTTGATATTGTAAAATTTATAGAAGGTATTGTCAAAAATTGTTGGTCAAAATTATTTAAATTACTTTGTCAATCTTTGGCTCTTAGTTCAAGAGGTTCAACCCAAGAAGGCTATCCAATAGTAACAAATAATTTGCGGATGACCTTTATAAAAAAATAAAATTATTTAAATCTGTAGAACCAATATTAATAAAAAAATATGTTAATATTTTCTAAAAATTATTACTTTATATAATTTAAAATAAATAATTAATTTTATGAAAAGATAGGACTGTGTCACAATTTAAAACTTAAAATTATATTCAAATGCTGTTAGTAGAAATTATACCTTAGTTTTAATTATATATATATGAGTATAAGTCATGACTTTGTCAAAGTTATTAATCTGTCCAAAGTCTGATTACGAGACTCTTAAGGCTACTAGAAAGAGCCCCTATCTTGAGTGATACTTCCCCTCTCTTCTGGAGGCTCAACCTATTCCTGTATTTAGCTTAGTGCAACACCAAGGTAGTTAGATGTTCACAATACAATCATTTGCATCATCAAAACATTATTGTATTCACATGACAATTCATATATATCCTTTCATCGCATTTCATCAATATAAACATAATCATTCATTTAAAAGCAATAATCATCTCAATGCATATTTCAGTATTTTATTCTACTAAACACATTAAAGTCATAATTTGCATTAATCTACACTTTCACTCATGAGATTAAAAATAACTTAGTAACTACGTAATGGGGTGTAACAAATTTATGTAGGGTACAAAATGTGTCATTATAGTATGCTTTATGTTTGCGCCATGTATGCTTCATTTTTTATCAATGTTTTCTCTACATTTATTTCATTTTTTCTTCATGTTTTCTTTGTGCTTGTCCCATGCATGATTTTCTACATCATGTCTTACATGTGTGTGTGTTCCTCTTATCTTAACATTTTTTTTCAATAGGATCCTAATCTTGGGTGCTATTACATATCCCAACTTAGTGTTATCTTACACCCTCAGTGTTTTGACATAAGAAATCTTTGGATTTTCCATACTTTAGTGTGAGTATGAGCATAAGTTCATACCCTCACTAAAGTGGTAGCTAAATATTGTATTATAAATTATCACTCTTGAAAATTTTATGCTATGTTTGGAAGCCTCTTTGTTGCAAGGTGTGACCCTTGGTCTTTCTTGTAGCACTAGCGCTTGGGTTTGTGACATGGTCTAACTGCCTCCTGTGATTCTTAACCGAAGCTTGTATCGGGCATTTATAGTTCGATCTTTTGTGCAATGGCAAGTCCAACAATTGGTATCAGATTTGGTCATAGCTTCAAACCCCTCGCTTGTGCTAGGGGGATTGTTGCAAGGTGTGACCCTTGGTCTTCCTTGCAGTACTAGCGCTTGGGTTTGTGACATGGTATAACCAAATCCTGTGGTTCTTAACTGAAGCTTGTAGCGGGCATTGATAGGTGATCTTTTGGTGCAACGACAAGTCCAACACTCTTAAGTGCATATTTTAATTATATTTATTATTTACCTATTTAATTTTTTTTTCAAGAAATTGAGTTAAATTTGAGAAATTGAATTAAATATTTATTTAATAGAACTTTAAGAGATAAAAAGGGGTTAAAATAGGGCACCCAGTGCCCCTATCCCACCTAATTGGGCCCTAAATATCAAATATTATTGTTATCCTTAATATGTTTAACAATCCAAATTCAATTATCTACTTGTCTTAATGGTTAATGCAAAATATGTTGAAACTCATATGAATATAAGTCTTTCGCTCCATTTGAACATCTGAGAAATTTGAATATCTTTGGAGAATCCTAAAGGAAATTAATAAAATATTCAAGAGTAAAATAAGAAGAATATATACAAAACTATTACAATAAATTACAAGTCTACAACAGATCAAAAAATTCACTTTTATTCATTGTAAGATGTTTCATGTTTTATGTTTATCATTATTTTGAGCACTAACACTTGTAGGATCTCCAAGCATCCTCTAGATTATTCTTGTATTCCAACAAGAAATGTAGATCTAAATTGTAAGTTATAGATATGTTATTTATCATTTGTTTATATTTTTTTGTCTCTACCACACCAAGAGTACGTTATTTATATTAATAATCATAATAGCTATTTGTGGAGGTGGAAAAACCAAAACGAGGTTTGACCAAGGAAAACCCCTATACGACACAACCTTTCTCCCCTTGTCCTTCTTGTAGGTTACAAGTTTGAAGTTGAATAAACTAGATTTGAGATATCAAGGCTCCAAAACCCTAATTCAAGAATTTATGTACCTTTCATAATCAAATCAGGGCAAGCAAATTATTCACAAACTATTGGACTTCGAATTTAGGTTTTCATAGTCTCAAACCTATAGACACTGTTGTAGCTATACTAGCTTCCATATCCTAAAATTTAGCACTTTCAAACTAAAGCTCCCAATGCCCCAATCCTACCATATCAACCTAAATAAATATTTTTGGCTCCTCTTTATCTACCCTTTCTAGTTCTATTTCTTATTTCTGACTTTTTTAAAAAATATAAAATTTTGTCACTTTACTGTTAGTTCATCTAGTTGGCTTCATCTTTCAATCAATCATTACATCTCATCAACCACAAATAAAAAGGGACCAAACTATGACCAATTGTTTAGTTCTCCCTTGAGGAAAACAACCAAATACTTCATTCAAACATAAACATTGAGAGACACAAAATTAACCAATATTGGTTTCTTTTGTGTCTCTCAATGTTTATGTTTGAATGAGTGATTTAGGTTAAAATTAACTTTGATCCTATTTGACCATTCACACTTGTTAATATAGGTTTTTAATCAAACATCAAGGTCTTTGTTTCACTCAAAAAAAGGAAAATAGAGAAAAAAAATATTTATGCCCTAGGTATTGATGTCCTTATTTCAACAAAAATTTAGAAGTTAATTCATATGTATACAAAACAAATTGTGTTATCAAAGTAACCTATGTCTGAATTATAGTTAATCTCACTTTAAAAAGTTATTAAAAAATTACGCAATTTTTTTAATGAAAAAATATATGTGCCCTAAATATTGGTGTTAAAAATCTACATCTAAAAATTTATAATTTTTTCCTTGCTACAAATAAATTTATGCTTTACTAGAGTAATGTCACTTTTTAAAAATACTATTAACTATACAAAATAAGTTATTAAATGTTACATAAATAAAGAAAACAATATCTCTTAAATTTTGAAAAAATATATACTTATAATCTACATAAAAAATAAAAAAATAAAAACTCAAAAATATCTAGTTCACACCATCTTCAAAATTCTTAATGTTTTAGTTTCTATAGGTGTCAAAAAGTGAAAATTTGGTGAAAAATATCGATTTCAATGTCCTACTTTGTCCAAAAAGTAGGACACAATATTGTGGAATGAACCCTAAACATGGAGACACTGAATGAAGGCTTATTTTACCATTAATAATTTGATCTACAAATGTTACAAATGGAAGTCAAAGGAGATCTAACTATCAATTGTGTGTTCATAACCTCAATTGAGTTAACTACTCGATGATCTTCTATCGATTGGGGATCTAATGTTAATTTAGGTTTATTTTAGCATTAATCATTTGATCTACAAATGTTACAAATGGAAGTTAGAGGAGATCCAACTGCCAATCGTGTGTCCATAACCTCAATTGAGTTAACTACTTGTTGATGATCTTCTATCGATTTGGGATCTAAAGTTAATTTAGCATCTTCATCTATCATCCATCTTACTTTCCTTTGAAAGAAATGTATCAATGATTACATCCTCTTGTGCCACAATATCTTCCCAAGTAAGAAAAGTAGTTTTTGGCTAGTTGATAGATGAGCTGACATGATATAGTGTTTAAGAGATACATTAGATATCAGTTTGAGATCAATAAATGTATGCAAGTTGAATGTATCCCAATGTTATTAGGTTAATGAAGATTCTATTTGTTAGGGATGACCTTGATCCAAAGTTTGGTCAATACTAGGCACAAATATTATTAGCATCTAGTTGAATTTGACTTTATTCCTTAGAATAAATAATTGATTAATTAGTTGATTTTAACTTTGATAGTGAGAACCTAGAAGCATAGTTTTGTTACTACGATAATTTTAACTATTTTATTGATTAGTTGACTTTAACTTTTATTGGTAGATTCCTTGTTGATAATTTCTATTTTTATTAATTTTTTAATGTATTATATCAATTTAATATATTAATTAAATTATGCATATATTGAGTATAATATAATATAATATAAATATGATATTAGGAATCAATAGAACTAATAAAGTAGATTATATTAAAATAATAATAGTATATGGGAAAGATGTGTGTCACCTCAATTATGATGATAGAACAGGGTAAGTACATCACTATCATTAGATTGCATGGGGCTGAGCTAATTAGCTCGTCTTGTAAGTTTGCTCGGCATGCTTTGTGGGTTAACAGGCTTGGTGGGACCATTTTGCACCAAGATTTTGTCTCTGTCTACATTATTGTGCTTGACAAAATGGGAGGATAAAGAAAAAGAGTTGAGCCAAAAAGCTTTGAGATGCACACAAGAAACACTAAAGCATGGAACAAAATTAAAAGTGGGGGTTTACTGCCTTTTCTGGAGAAACTCCACAGCTCTAATAAGAAGCTACAAAACTTTTTGAGAAGAATTGGAACAATGGTGAAATAACCCTTTTTGGCAGGAAAGTTAAGCTTGATGAAAAACTCATCGTTGAAGTGACTGGTATGTCCACTGAAGGACATAAATTTTTTCAGGACAAGAATTTCTCTAATGAAGCAGTGGTTAGTTTTCTAAACAAAGACAAGGAAAAATTGAAAATTGTGAAAGTTTCCAATAGCTACTTCGAGGCCGACACCATTAAAGCTCTCTGGAGAAAAGTTCTTTGCATCAAAGTCATTAGATTTCCACAATCCATAAGAGTATGAATAGTTATTTCTGGATTCGATTGTGTAAGCTTTTTTGAATCAATGTTTCGAATCACACTCCATGATCCATCATCGGGATAGAGAGCTCAAGGATATGATGGACGGTTCACTAAGGTCTAAAGTTATCATTTTTCCTTGCTCAATCCATTTTGCTATAAGGTCAGGGTTTCTCTCCCCTACTACTTACTCTCTTCCTTAAGAAAGAGTCTAGAAGAAAAACCCTAAAAGATATCCTATGTTACATACTGGTCTAATAAGATTAATTTTGGAACATCTCCAAAAATTGTTGGCCCTTGCTAACCTAGATGCCTCTTCGGCTTCTGAGGATGATGAAACTGAACCTAGTTGTTTGGGGAATAAACCTAATTTGAGTCTGGTAAGGATGGTCCTGGACCCTCCCATTGTCCAAACTAGCAAGAAAATCCAAGTCTGTAATCCCCAACCTGTTAAGGCCTACCCTACTTTTAAGCTTAGAAGTTCTACCCCCAAAACCAAAGACGCTGGAAAGAATTTCCTTGTTAAAAACCTTGTCTCGTACTCTAAAGATTCTCCTAATTTTGAGGAACCCGATGCAAATAACAATTCTTCCTCTTTTGTCTTATTGATAGACAGAGATGATAGAACTAGGTCCCCTGGAGCCTCTGACCCTGCTAAAAATTGCCTCAATCATGATAGGGAACCTACTGCTGATTTTTTGGGCATAGCTAGGAATAATGTCGTGGACCACTTCAGAATGTCAGAATGGGTTTTTCATGAAATTAATGACCTAAAAATAAAAAACTGGGCCCTCCAGTGTAAACTGGAAAAAGTGGGAGCTAAGGTTTATGCGTTATGCAAGAAGGATGAAGAGCGTAATGAGAACACAGCTAGTAAGGAGGTCCAAGACAATGTGGGTAAGCACATAAGGATAGAAATTGACTTTGAAAAAAATAAAAATTTTGTAAGGATAATCACTAAACAAAATAATAGAATAGCAAGACATAATTCTATCATCATCAACACTATGACTAAAAAACTAGATAAAGCTCAACAGGGGTCCTTGGTTGTTGATTTGGAAGAGCTTAAAGATAAAAACTAGGAAGAGGAAATAGGTATTTCAAAGAGAAATAGGGCTAATCTGAAAAGGAAGGCACCCCCCATGCCATAGATGATTTAAACTTTCAAGAAGGGAGTCCAGGCTATACAGGATTTGGAGGCCAAGACTAAGAAAGTTTTGAAGACTCTGGATTAGTTGTTGCTGGATTTTTGGTCCGCACCTCAGCTAGCTCTTTGGTGGTCCTTTCTGGCATTTTTTGGCTGGCTACTATTTTTTTAGGGTTTTTCCTTTTTTCCAGTCAGTTTAATTCATTGGACTTTTTTCTCATTTCCTATTTTTGTTGTAAACTTTGTGGTTTCAGGCCCCTGTAAAACCCATTTTTTCCTTCATAAAAATAATAATAGTATATTGATATAATTAATAGAATAATCACTAGACCTAAAAAAAAAACCAATGCTTAGATGACAAATTAATATAAATGATAAGATTAAGTATTTTTAATTTACTTATGAGTTATTCTATTTTATTTTACAATTATTTAACAATTATTTTAATTACTTATATTGTTTAGAGTTACATTATTATTTATTTGCTAAGGAAATGATTAACAAAACACATAAAATACTAGTTGAAATTGATGTTTCAAAAGGATTGCCTGCTGAGGTTTTACTTAAATCTTCTAAGGGTTCGTGGATCCAGTGTTTGGATTATCAAAGGATTCCCTTCTAGTGTAGAAGGTGTTTTAAAATAGGACATGTTGCGGCACGATGCGGATTTGAGAAAAAATCTAAGAAGGCTACTTGGTGGATGGTGCTTCACAAAAGCATTATACGGTTGACAAGAAATCTTATCAACATAGGAGTTTTTCTAAGGTGGTTGCTTCTAAATCACAGGGTCTTGGGGCATCCCCTCTGGATGTCTCAATTGGCAGGGATGCTATGGCTCACTCTATTGAGCAAATGACTAGATCTCAGGGGGCCACTCATGGTGATAGCGCTACGACTTCCATGTTTGGCAGCTCTTCAGATAAGTCTTTGCCTACACAGAGGAATAACTTTGAAATCTCTAAGACTATGGCAGCAAGCATTCAACTTCAGAATAATATAGAGTTGACTTGGCTTGATAAGGCAACGCAAGTGGAAGAAGGTTGGATTACTGTAAAGGGAAAGAAAGCAAAAATCTCTAGGCCTTCTTTTGACATGACTCTCCGCTCCCACAAGAATAGTGCTAAATGTGAATCTTGAAGGGTCTTGTTTGCGAGCTAGTTTTTAGTTGGCTGCACGCTACAACCTTGTTCTTGTTTGTAAAGGGTTCCAGGTCCCTTCAAAACCTGTTTTCACCTATATCAAAAATAAAACACATAAACTACTATAATATTTTTTTATAAAATAACTCTTAAATAAATAAAACTAAATAACTTTTAAGTAATTTTTAAAAATGTATAATAATTTTAAAGTAAAATAAATAAATTTTAAGTTAAAGTAAAATAATTATTAAATTTTTTCTTCTCATATTTTGGTTCTAGCTAGTTCTTTATTAGAATATTTTATAATTATTTATTTTTTATTTAAATGTAAATTTTACCTAAAACTCTATGCATGGATATTAAAAATCCTACAAATATGTTATTTTATTTACTAAAAATAGATGCATTTTATTTTCATTTAAAACTATTTAAGAAATATTTAATTTTTTATTTTCTTAAAAGATATTTTATTTTATTTTACAAGTATTAATAAATTATTTTAGTTTATTTACATTATTTAATAAAAAATCACTTAAAATAATTCTTAATAAAATGAAAATAGTTCTTTAGATTGTTTCTTTACCTCTTATGGGAACCCCAAGGTGGCCTTTTGGTGGAGCCTCTAGCTAGAATGGCTCCAACAAGTTTTCACAATTGGCTCTACTATTTTTCCAACTAGTGATGATCAAGATAAGATAAAGAGGGTTGGGACCCTCCCATAGACACTTCTAATTTGTGATGATGGAGATAAAGATAAAGAAGGTAGGGACCCTCCCATAGACACTTTTGACCCTTTTGATGTATGGAGAACGAAAAGAGACTCCCATTATTCACGATGATCAAGATAAACATACAGAGGTTTTGGACTCTCTCTATTTTCTCGTTTGAACTATTGGAATTTGATTTCATATATACCCACCCCATTTTTGCCAATATCTATAATTTATTTATTATAAATGACAAAGCAAACATCTATTCATAAAAATAAAAAAATCAAATCAAATCAAATCAAATCAAATAAATAAAAATAAATATTCACATAATGTAAATTGAAACAATTTATATTACTATAAAATATATTTAATATATTTATAAATATTTATTTTGTTTTATTTGAAAAATATTTTAAAGTTATTTTAAATATTTTAATAATTTTATTTATTTTTAAAAATATATTTTTTGTTTTTTAAGTTTTTTATTTATTTATTTATATTGTCACCACATAATGTTTGATTTTTCGTTAGTGTAAAATATTTTTTCACTTAATTATATTTTTATGTTATTATTATACTACTTATAGGAGTATATAAATACAATATAATTATTTTAATTACATTATAAACATTTATTACAATAATTATTAATACAATATAGATAATATTTAATAATATATTATTAAAATATATAAAATAATGTGAACTTTAAATTAAATCTAACAAAGTGTCAAAAAATAACTCCTTAAGGAAATTTTGATATCTTTAGATGACAATATAACACTAGATATATATTTTTATTTTATTTTTAAATTGAGAAAATGTAATTACAAATAATAGTGTAGTTATAAAACTGCAAGAGAAAGAGTGTAGATATAATAATCTAGTTATAAAACTTCTAGTTATAACATTAGGGGAGAGGACCCCATAGTGGAGCAGGGTTCAATAGTGGCCCTAAAACTGAGATCACGATCTGCATTTTACACCTAGGACTCATATGCCACCTTGGGCATATAAGTCCCACCTAGGGTTTTGGATCACGATCTGCATTTTACACCTTTCTAGGCATTTTTGAAAATATGTCCCATAATTATGCCTAATGGGACTCATATGCCACCTTTGGTGTATGAGTCTTGTGTGACCCAAAATTAAATTTAATTCAAACTCTTGGTTGGATTTTATCCTTCTAGATATAATGTTAGCCGTAGTGTTGTAATTTCAAGAAATTAAGCATAAACAAGTATAAATACAAGGTTATTTCACTCATTTTCACCTAAGCATTCAAGAGATCATCCTAAGCCTTCATGTATTCATGCATTATAGAAAATTGAAGTTCAAAAGAGCATTCAAGAGTCTTCAAGAGCTGTTTATCAAGTGTTTTAGAGCATTATTCAGGCATCAAGCATCATGTCAAAGTCTTCATGCATCATGTTTGTTTTTGAGCTAACAATTATGATGTAGGGTTTTATGATTCAAGCTAGCATTCAACTCAATATTTATCACATTCAAGCAAGATTCAATATATACATCAATTGGAGCTATTTCATACATGTTTACAAAACTTTATTGCTAGGGTTTGGTCAGTTGCAACATTACATTTTGTTCATTCATCATTCTCTTTTCCTATTTCATTTCATTTCAAGGTTTGATTACCAAAACGGGGTATGACCAAGGAAAATCCCTTTCTACTAACAAAACAACATTTTCCCCTCTCTTTAGTTGTCAAAGTTGTCAACTTGCATTAGATATCATTAGAGAACATCTATAGGTTGCAAATTGAAGATTCATATATGAAAAAAAGGTGGAAAGGTCATAGCAGACCTTGAAGAGTAGAATCAAACTTTGAAATTTCAAAAAATCCTAACTGGACTCATATGCCACTTCTAGCATATGAGTCCCAAACTGGCCAAATTTGTAAATTTTGGAAGTTTTAGACACCTCTTTGCCAGATTTTAGTTTCTACCCAAAAACCCTAATCTAGGACTAAATCACCCAAACTAGTGTATGAGTCCCAAAATACTTTAAAATCAATGTTTTCATCATTTTAGGCCTTCATCTAGTCTCCTTCAAGTTTCCAAGTGCTTTCCTTTCATCTCCCAGCTTTCTATTTTTATTTACATGCATTTTTTTATCATTTATTGAAGTCTTTCATCATATTAGGGTGAAGCATTAGATCTTGCATTTAAAAATTTTCTTTCCAAGCCCTAGCTATGTGGTGAACCTCTCCTTAGTTTATAAAAATCAAACCCTGGGAAATCACTATTGCAAGATCTCTTTATCCTTTATATATCATAGATTGAGATCTCTAAGGTTTTCCTTGAATGAGAGAGTGTGAAGATTGTTATTCTATCTCCCAAGTATATAGAAGGAACAAATTCAATCTTTCAACTTCATTGATTTATATTAATCAATTTCTATCAATTGATTCTCATTATAATAATTGGTTCATAATATAAAATGACATATATAATATGATATATTTGTATATTATATATATAATTCCTCAAATGTATATATATATATATATGCAATATTATATTCATAAGTCATTCAAATATATATATTTAATTTATAGTAACATAATTATATACATGCCTCTTCAAGATTCCTGCAAAATTTGTAGATTCAATTGAAAAAATTCAAAAAAGATTTCTATGGTCGGGTGTTGAAGAAAAGAAAAGACTACCTTTAATTGGATGGGATCTAGTTTGTAGACCAAAAAAAGTTGCAGGATTAGGTCTTAGAAGAATCAGAACGGTTAACAAAATCCTTCTAGCAAAACAAATATGGAGAATTTTTTCATCTTCAGGAGAATGGACAGAAATCCTAGCTAGCAAATATTTAGAAAACAATTGCTCTTTCATTATTCTGAAGGATTCCCATCTTCTTCCTAGAGGCTCTAATTGCTGGAATAATTTTCTTAATGGAAAAAATATAGTGGACTCTGGAACTGGTTGGCAAGTTAGAAGCAGAAACCAAACTAAATTCTGGGAGGGTAGATGGCTCTTCAAGGAGCCCCTTATAAAAATTAATTCCTTCAGTGGATGGGCTGAGGCTTGCAAGGCCCGTTTTGTCTCTTTTGTGAAAGACTGCAGAGTGAATGGTAAATGGGTGGATCTGTGTGGCATTAGTCAAGATCTTGCTCCTATTCAGTCTTCTTTGTTGGCAGTTAGACTAAGGTTTGGTCAGTTGAAAGATCATCTTGTCTGGATTGATGATCCTTCGGGAAACTATTATGTATCATCATCCTTTTCCAAAATTACCTCCTCCCAGAACTCGCCTCCCTTCTGGTCGAAGGCCTGGTTCAAACATCTGGTCCCTAAAATCAACATTTTCTTTTCGATCCTTCTTCAAAATAAGGTGCTCACGATTGACAACCTTTGTAAACACGGCTTTCAAATACCTAACAGATGCTTTCTTTGTAAGATGGAGGTTGAGTCTATGTGTCATTTGTTCCTTCATTGCTCTTTTGTTGCCTCTATCTGGGAAAAAATTATTAGTTTTTGGAATCTTTCGTGGGTTTTTACCTCTTCTATAGAAGAATTTTTCCTTCAATGGAAATCCCCACTTCACAAATCTATTCTTAGGATTTTATTGGATTTTTCTCTCCCTCATGTTGCTTGGGGTTTCTAGAAAGAATGCAACAATAGAATTTATAGAGATAAAGAAGCTCCAGTGGATATTGTTTTTGATAAAATCCTTAGATTCCTGAAAGAAAATGTCAACATTGTTTCCCAGAAGGTTGCCATTTCTAAGAAAGCAGATCACTCGTCCTATGACCTTATAGTTGCTAAGGAATGGAATATTAGCCTTGACTTGCCTTGCACCCCTAAGAAATCTAAGAAGGATAGAGAGGGTGTTCGCTAGTCTTTTCCGCCTAATGGCTGGGTCAAAGCTAACTTTGATGGTGTAGCTAAAGGTAATCCGGGGGTGGTGGGTTGTGGCGGAGTCTTAAGGGATTCATTTGGTAATTTCCTTGGTGCCTTGGCCACTCCTCCTGGTTCTCAATCCAATCATTTGGCTGAGGCTGCTAGAGCTTTTCACATAATAAAGTTATCCTATAGTATTAACTTTAAAAATCTTTGGCTAGAAGGTGACTCCAAAAATATTATCGACTGCCTCCGTGGCAAGGATCCCCCCTCGTGGATAATAAAATCATGGATTGAAGACGCCATTTCAATTCTTGCTAAGTTTGAAAAAAAAAAATATCACATGCTTATAGAGAAGCCAATGCTGTTGCAGTTTTTTTGCTAATGAAGGGGTTAGAGGTAATGATTTCAGCACCTGGCTAAATATTAGTGATCTAAGTGTTAATCTTAGTGCTTTATTGAATTATGATAAATCACATGGATAAGAGGCGGGTTACCATTTTAATGAGGACAAGTTGGAGTTATTCTATCACAATCATTAGATTGTATGGGACCGAGCTGAGTAGCTTAGTCTGCAAGGAATCTTTGCATGCTTTGTGGGTTCTTAGATTTGATGGGACCAGTTTTAGTAAAGATTTTGTCTTGGCCTGCCCCACTATGTTTGGCAAGTTAGGTGGTCACAGGAAAAGAGTTGAGCCAGAAAGCTATGAGATGCACACAAAAAATGTTAAGGCTTGGAATAAAGTTAAAAGTGGTGGGTTACTTCCTTTACTAGAGATGCACCCAATTTTTTGGGGAATAAACCTAATTTGAGTCTGGTAAGGACGGTCCTGGACCCTCCCACTGTCCAAACTAGAAAGAAAATCCAAGTCTGTAATCCCCAACCTATTAAGGCCTACCCTACTTCTAAGCTTGGAAGTTCTACCCCCAAAACCAAAGACGCTGGAAAGAATTTCCTTGTTAAAAACCTTGTCTCGTACTCTAAAGATTCTCCTGATTTTGAGGAACCTAGTGCAAATAACAATTCTTCCTATTTTTTCTTATTGATAGACAGAGATGATAGAACTAGGTCACCTAGAGCCTCTGACCCTGCTAAAAATTGCCTCAATCTTGATAGGGAACCTACTGCTGATTTTTTGGGCATAGCTAGGAATAATGTCGTGGACCACTTCAGAATGTTAGAATGGGTTTTTCATGAAATTAATGACCTAAAAATAAAAAACTGGGCCCTCCAGTGTAAACTGAAAAAAGTGGGAGCTAAGGTTTATGTGTTATGCAAGAAGGATGAAGAGCGTAATGAGAACACAGCTAGTACGGAGGTCCAAGACAATGCGAGTAAGGACATAAGGGTAGAAATTGACTTTGAAAAAAATAAAAATTTTGTAAGGATAATCACTAAACAAAATAATAGAATAGCAAGACATAATTCTATCATCATCAACACTATGACTAAAAAACTAGATAAAGCTCAACAGGGGTCCTTGGTTGTTGATTTGGAAGAGCTTAAAGATAAAAACTAGGAAGAGGAAACAGGGATTTCAAAGAGAAATAGGGCTAATCTGAAAAGGAAGGCACCCCCCATGCCATAGATGATTCAAACTTTCAAGAAGGGAGTCCAGGATATACAGGATTTGGAGGCCAAGACTGAGAAAGTTCTGAAGACTCTGGATTAGTTGTTGCTGGATTTTTGGTCCGCGCCTCAGCTAGCTCTTTGGTGGTCCTTTCTGGCATTTTTTGGTTGGCTACTATTTTTTTAGGGTTTTTCCTTCTTTCCAGTCAATTTAATTCATTGGACTTTTTTTGTCATTTCCTATTTTTGTTGTAAACTTTGTGGTTTCAGGCCCCTGTAAAACCCATTTTTTCCTTCATAAAAATAATAATAGTATATTGATATAATTAATAGAATAATCACTAGAACTAAAAAAAAAAACCAATGCTTAGATGACAAATTAATATAGATGATAAGATTAAGTATTTTTAATTTACTTATGATTTATTCTATTTTATTTTACTGATATTGTTTAGAGTTACATTATTATTTATTTGCTAAAGAAATGATTAACAAAACACATAAAATACTAGTTGAAATTGATGTTTCAAAAGGATTGCCTGCTGAGGTTTTACTTAAATCTTCTAAGGGTTCGTGGATCTAGTGTTTGGATTATCAAGGGATTCCCTTCTAGTGTAGAAGGTGTTTTAAAATAGGACATGTTGCGGCACAATGCGGATTTGAGAAAAAAGCTAAGAAAGCTACTTGGTGGATGGTGCTTCACAAAAGCACTATACGGTTGAGAAGAAATCTTATCAACATAGGAGTTTTTCTAAGGTGGTTGCTTCTAAATCACAGGGTCTTGGGGCATCCCCTCTGGATGTCTCAATTGGCAGGGATGCTATGTCTACCTCTATTGAGCAAATGACTAGATCTCAGGCGGCCACTCATGGTGATAGCGCTGTGACTTCCATGTTTGGCAGCTCTTCAGATAAGTCTTTTCCTACACAGAGGAATAACTTTGAAATCTCTAAGTCTATGAAAGCAGGCATTCAACTTCAGAATAATATAGAGTTGACTTGGCTTGATAAGGCAATGCAAGTGGAAGAAGGTTGGATTACTGTAAAGGGAAAGAAAGCAAAAATCTCTAGGCCTTCTTTTGACATGACTCTCCGCTCCCACAAGAATAGTGCTAAATGTGAATCTTGAAGGGTCTTTTTTGCGAGCTAGTTTTTAGTTGGCTGCACGCTACAACCTTGTTCTTGTTTGTAAAGGGTTCCAGGTCCCTTCAAAACCTGTTTTCACCTATATCAAAAATAAAACACATAAACTACTATAATATTTTTTTATAAAATAACTCTTAAATAAATAAAACTAAATAACTTTTAAGTAATTTTTAAAAATGTATAATAATTTTAAAGTAAAATAAATAAATTTTATGTTAAAGTAAAATAATTATTAAATTTTTTCTTCTCATATTTTGGTTCTAGCTAGTTCTTTATTAGAATATTTTATAATTATTTATTTTTTATTTAAATGTAAATTTTACCTAAAACTCTATGCATGGATATTAAAAATCCTACAAATATGTTATTTTATTTACTAAAAATAGATGCATTTTATTTTCATTTAAAACTATTTAAGAAATATTTAATTTTTTATTTTCTTAAAAGATATTTTATTTTATTTTACAAGTATTAATAAATTATTTTAGTTTATTTACATTATTTAATAAAAAATCACTTAAAATAATTCTTAATAAAATGAAAATAGTTCTTTAGATTGTTTCTTTACCTCTTATGGGAACCCCAGGGTGGCCTTTTGGTGGAGCCTCTAGCTAGAATGGCTCCAACAAGTTTTCACAATTGGCTCTACTATTTTTCCAACTAGTGATGATCAAGATAAGATAAAGAGGGTTGGGACCCTCCCATAGACACTTCTAATTTGTGATGATGGAGATAAAGATAAAGAAGGTAGGGACCCTCCCATAGACACTTTTGACCCTTTTGATGTATGGAGAACCGAAAGAGACTCCCATTATTCATGATGATCAAGATAAACATACAGAGGTTTTGGACTCTCTCTATTTTCTCGTTTGAACTATTGGAATTTGATTTCATATATACCCACCCCATTTTTGCCAATATGTATAATTTATTTATTATAAATGACAAAGCAAACATCTATTCATAAAAATAAAAAAATCAAATCAAATCAAATCAAATAAATAAAAATAAATATTCACATAATGTAAATTGAAACAATTTATATTACTATAAAATATATTTAATATATTTATAAATATTTATTTTGTTTTATTTGAAAAATATTTTAAAGTTATTTTAAATATTTTAATAATTTTATTTATTTTTAAAAATATATTTTTTGTTTTTTAAGTTTTTTATTTATTTATTTATATTGTCACCACATAATGTTTGATTTTTCGTTAGTGTAAAATATTTTTTCACTTAATTATATTTTTATGTTATTATTATACTACTTATAGGAGTATATAAATACAATATAATTATTTTAATTACATTATAAACATTTATTACAATAATTATTAATACAATATAGATAATATTTAATAATATATTATTAAAATATATAAAATAATGTGAAGTTTCAATTAAATCTAACAAAGTGTCAAAAAATAACTCCTTAAGGAAATTTTGATATCTTTAGATGACAATATAACACTAGATATATATTTTTATTTTATTTTTAAATTGAGAAAATGTAATTACAAATAATAGCGCAGTTATAAAACTGCAAGAGAAAGAGTGTAGATATAATAATCCAGTTATAAAACTTCTAGTTATAACATTAGGGGAGAGGACTCCATAGTGGAGCAGGGTTCAATAGTGGAGATAGAAGTAGTCCTTAGTGGGCCCCATAGTGGAGCACCTTAATATCCAATTGCAAAATACTTTTTATCCATAAAGTACATAAATTGACAAATCATGTGATGCCACACCAACGCACCAATAAAACATGACTTAGTGCACCACTATCAGTCTCACTCTTTTTTAGGGCCTTTTTGGATACCTCAACAAAAAGCATGTTGATGTGGCATCATATTTTATGATGTGGCCCTAAAACGAAATATTTTGACAACTTACAAAATTGAGAGTGATTTGAAATTTCCACATAGAATTTTGATAAACCTGAAATTAGAGTGCTCCACTATAAACCCCTCTTCCCTAACATTGAAGTGAAAAAATAGAAGGTTTCTATGAAATGTAAACATGGAAGATTTCTTTGTTAAATCACCGTGACACTCATCTCAGACAAGTTCAATCTCTTTTACCAACTCGCGGGACGCGTAAGTTACCAAGTCATAACTACCTATATGATAAGAATAACAAAGAACATTAAAGTCAAATTTATAAATGTTTAAATTTATTCAACTTTACGCATATACTGACGTCGATGCATTTACGCACACAAAAGGCAAAGGGTCAACTACAATAAATGCTACGATGTTTTCTGGTCGTAAATTTTTCTTAAGCTTCAAGTTATCAAGCTTGCATTTCAAGGGCAACTTCTCTCATTCATTCTAGATGCTCTTTTATTATTATTAATTAATACTTAACATTATTTATGTAGGACAAGACTATTCATTAAAACTCGTAAACTAGCTGTTTAATAAATTGTTGCCTATATTGCTTATCTATTGTTTTTTATTGTAATATTTTATGCAGTTATTTCAAAGAAATTAAATTATTTTTTATTAAATTAAATATTTTAAATGTGTATTAATTTAATTATTATATTTATGTTATTATAAAATTTATAGAGGATATATCACTTTGTCAAAAGTCATTAGTCAAAATTATTTATATCTTATATTAAGTAGAGTTAACATTAATAAAAAATAAAAAATAATAATAATTCTCACTTTTTGAAAGTTTTTTCTTTTTAGTATAACATTAACTTAAAAGAATTTATTCAGTTACTTAAAATAAAATAAATTATTTTTTTATTAAATCAAATATTTTTAAACTTTTATTAATTATATTATTATATTTAGTGATATTATAAAATTTATAGAAGACAACTACTTTGTCAAAATTCATTGATCAAAATTATTTAGATCTATAGAACCAATACTAATAAAAATATGCTAATATTTTTTAAAATTATTATTTTATATAATTCAAAATAAATAATTAATTTTATAGAAAATTGCGAACTGTATCACACAATTTAAAACTTAAAATTAAGTTCAAATACTATTAATAGAAACTATACCTTAATTATATATATATATTTCAAAGCAGAACTTTGTCAAAGTTATTAATCTGTCCAAAGTCCGATTACGAGACTCTTAACTCGGTCTTTGCGCTCAGTGTTTACTAATCGTTACGTGTTAACGGTTCATTTGACTTTAGAAATGTTCTATCGTGTTCTTCTTATCCCTCTACCATTTCAGACGCGCCATTTCTGGTGTATAAATAAGATACCTTCCCTCCAAATGCTTCATAGCTTCCGAAGATTAATTAATTCGCTTGCTAACAAGAAAAATATCAATCATGGGAGGGTTGTCAAGTGTGCTGAAATTAGCGTTGCACCGCAAATTCACTGTAAGCTTTTTAACTAGAATTCTATAAATTTTATGAATTGGTCGTAATCTAAGTTACGTTATTTAATCTTTTACAGATTCGAACTCGGAACGTGACCCGGGTGTGCAACACACAGACGATTGTAACAGTCAATGGACGGTATCCTGGCCCAACTCTCCGCGTTCATGAAGGCGATAATCTTGTTATAGACGTGAAGAACAAGGGGCCGTATAATGTTACCCTACACTGGTAAGAAAAAATATGCTCAAAATGATGTGAAGCTCTTCATCAATGTTAAAATTCGATAGTTTTAATTGTTTTATGATTTTGCAGGCATGGAGTAAGGCAGTTGAGATCCGGGTGGGCAGATGGACCGGGGTACATAACGCAGTGTCCCATTAGTCCTGGGAGTAAGTATACCTACAATTTTACAATCACAGAACAGGAAGGGACGCTGTGGTGGCACGCACATATCTCATATCTGAGAGCAACTGTGCATGGAGCTTTGGTCATTTTACCTCGTCGTGGAAATACGTATCCATTTCCCAAACCAGCTGCTGAGTTTCCTATTATTTTGGGTAGGTAGCTATGAAATCACACTCTATAATTCATATTATATTTCATTGAAAATAGCATCCGTTTATATCATTCATGAAGCGCCCATTGTTCTAAACAATTTAAACAGCTGTTTCAAAAGCTTTTATTCCTCTTTGTTTCTTAATTCTAAAATCTTTAAATCTTTGTTTCTTAATTCTAAAATCTTTAAATCTTTGTGTTTACAAAGTTATGGTCTCGTCGTTAGCTGCCTACAACTTTTAATTTCAATTTTCTGCTGACGAATTGAAGACGTAACAATCTAGTTTTTAAATACATTCAAAAGTCCACGGAGCTTTTGACATTGATTCTCTATTATTAGATAAATGATGCCTTTTATGATCTTACGACATTTTAAGAATTTATTTTTTTATTCCGATTAATATATATTTAAATTACAAGATTCAATCGTCTACATCTAAGTAGTTGTTGAGAAAGATATTTAGCAAAATGCTAAGCCACGCATTAAGTCTTGATTAGAAATCAATTGTAATATTGTTGACGGTATTATATTTTTAGTGTTGATTTCACATTATAAGCGAACAAGTTATTCAGCAGAAAAGTATTGCTATATTAGAAGAAACTGTGTCCCATTACAATAAATTATAGCAATATTTGGAACGAAATATAATTTTATGTTAGCACTAGAAGTCTTTAATTTGGTAGCCAGTCCATGTTTTTTTCTCTTGGCCTTTTTAATTGCAAACTGTTGGAAAAGATATATTTCTGAATCGAAATTGGAATTAATTTATTTATATTTTTATGGTGTGCAGGCGAATGGTGGAATGCGAATGTAGAAGATGTAATAGCAGAAGCTATTCGGACAGGGGGTGTACCAAATGATTCAGATGCATACACCATCAACAGCCAACCAGGAGACTTTTTCCCTTGCTCTGCAAATGGTTTGTGACTTTTTTGCATACATGAATTGTAAGAAAAACAATTTTGAAGAGACCGCTAATTTAGTGAATGAATTATGGATTACAGATACTGCTCGATTTTTGGTTGAGAAAGGAAAAACATATCTGCTGAGGATTGTAAATGCTGCGATGATTCATGCGTCCTTCTTCAAAATTGCACATCACAAAATGACTGTTGTGGCAGTGGATGCCGTGTATACCAAACCATATGAGACTGATGTGCTAGTGATACAACCAGGGAACACCATGGATGTGCTCATAACAGCTGGGCAGGAGTTGGGGCGCTACTACATTGGCACCCGTGTATACAACAGCCAGCCCCTGGGGACTGGCTACTTGAATACTAGTTCTACTGCAATACTGGAATACAAAGGCAACCGCAATACATCTACTCCTGTGTTGCCAAATTTTCCTGCATTTAACGATACGCCAACCGCATCGCATTCAAATTCAGTGCAGACCTGAGAAGCCTGAATGTCTCCGTTCCGGTCCCACAAACTATTGATGAGGAAATGTTTATAACAGAGGGATTGCAACTCGCTAGCTGTCCAAACAATTCCTGCGCAGGGATCAATGGAAGTAGAGGTGTTGGAAGTTTTAATAACATTTCATTCGTCTTGCCACAAATATCTATTTTGCAGGCTTACTATTATGGTATAGATGGAGTGTATACCACAGATTTCCCAACTAATCCTCCAGTGGTGTTCAATTACACTGGAGATGAGCCACGGAATCTTTGGCAGCCCGAGTTCGGGACGAAAGTAAAAGTTTTGAAATTCAATAGAAGTGTGCAAATAATATTACAGAATACCAGGATTGTTACTATACAGAACCATCCTATACATCTTCATGGCCATAATTTCTATGTTGTGGGGCAAGGCTTTGGAAACTATAATTCCCAAACAAATCCTGCAAACTTCAATCTGGTAGATCCTCAGATGGTGAATACAATCGGAGTTCCTACTGGTGGGTGGGTGGTCATCAGATTTATAGCCAACAATCCAGGTAAGCTAGTTCATACTGTAAGTACATATTTTAATGCTCGCTCTTTTATTTATATATACTCAAGTTCTGGAATCTAAATTTGTTTATTATGTTGTTACATAACAGGAGTTTGGTTGATGCATTGCCATTTTGAGTCTCACTCCGAACTAGGTTTTGATACTGTATTCATTACGAAGGACGGGCCTCGAAATTCGGACACATTGCTTCCTCCTCCAAGGGATCTACCCATATGTTAGATGGATTTCTTCATCCATCCCACTGCACTAGTAAAAGAGACCCCATTTCAGTCAATTTGTGTTCTTTTAATTGAGAAAATAAAAGTTTGTATCAATGCAAACATATAAAAGTAAGCAACCATAGGGTAAATGTGGTTCGCCATGTAACAGCCTACGTTGATTATTTTAAATATGTACATATAACATTGTAAATATTAATTTTTCCAATATATGCGATAATAAATTGTTTTCAATAAAATTTTGTATATTGTTTTAAGTAATTTTTTAAATATTTAGGTTTTAGAATTTTTTCAATGGTGTAATGAATATGTTATTTTTCATTTAGTATTGTGTTTATTTTAAGAGAAGAATTTTAATATATAAATAATCATCTATTTTATTACACATCATTCTACATGCCCACATCGTATCCCTTTTCCTAGGTTCACACACTCTTATACATTCATCCTATCTAATCATTTAATTCTCTTTTATTTGTACTAATTTCCATGCACACACTATCTAAAGTGATTTCACCCTTTTTTTGTCTACAAACTAGTTCATGATCAAAATGTCATCCTCACTATCATGGACTCATCCCACCTTTACTCACTTTTTCAAATTCAAATTTCTCCAACTTTGTACATTTGGCATTCCCTCATAGACCAACTAAATAGTTAAGCATTAACCAATTGGCATGTTGTAAAACTAACCAATAGTTGAGTTAAAATTAATTCATGGTCAAAATCTTATATGCATATGTATGTTAGATCAATTTTTCAAGTTAATAAGCTATACCAATGACACCATGGGGTTTAATCTCATATCTAAAATTTTAACAATTGGCATGACAACATGTTAACTACCTACTAAACACATGATTGTGCAATATGTTGATATGTCCTTGTATTTAAATGAATTTAATGCTCTCATTCTAATAATCCCTCTGACTTAGTAATTCAATCATTCAATCATTCTAGAGAGAAAATAATAATGATTTTTTTTTATTTGGTGCTATAAAAATGTACAAAATCTATATCTTAGGATCCAGGTATGTGCGAGGATGTGAGGCCAAAAAGTGACAATATTATGGGTATTTGTAGGGTATGTGGCTAGCAATTTTTTACCCAAAATTGATGAAGCTTGAAAAGGGTTTTAGAGGAGATTCTGGAAACTTTCCATGACCACAAATTATTCTTTAATTTGAATTTAATCAATAATTATTATTTATTTTCTATTGGAATTCTGACTAAGGAGAGTCATGATAAATGGTATTCAAAAACATCTATAACTTTCAAATGGTATCACATTTTTTAAAATCCAAAACATGCTTCACATACTATAGGATTAAAAAATAAAATTAAATTTCATGAAGTTTTGATGAAGTTAAGGTGGGTGAGGACATACAAGTTTTTATATTTTTTTTAAAAGTTTTAATAAAATTCATAATTAATTATTTACTTGGAAAAATTACAAAGATATGCATCACATCCTGGACATGAGTCCTCTACTTATATATAAAATCTTATAAAAAAATATTATCATTTTATTATGGTTAGGGTGGTTAGACAGACACCTACTTATTTTTTTCCTGAAATTTAAGTACTACTGCATTGAAATTTTAAATTTTCACCAAATAGATTTTATTTATTTTTAAATAAACCTAGTAGTTTAGAAACTAAATTTAAGTTTCTAAAGATTCTATTCTTACATATTTTTGAAATAATATAGATAACTTATTCAATTTTTTACGTCAAGTTGCCTAACACTGATTTTTCTGAATTTTTTGCCACTTAAGGGCCTATTTTTTTCATGATGATCCTGCACATACCCATCCTGCATACTATTTTTAATAGTCTTAATTCAAGAGGTTGATCAAGGTGCAATTCTCTTGTAGCCTAATCAAACAACAATAACCCTAGAATATGCACTCGATACCCAAGCTTGAGAAAGCATGTTAACCTACATTTAATGAAATAAGATTGATGATTAGATTATGGTAGCTAAAATCTTAATTGTTAGGAATGGGTTTCTCTTCTTCATGTAAGGTTGTGTATGACCTAGGAGTGTGATAGAAGGAATCTAAACAGGATAATTCAAGAGAAATATTAAACATAATTAGGTTTCTTATAAACCATATCCTGTGTATACTAATGTAGACATGAAAAATGTCCTGATCAACTAACTTCGATTCTTCTTTAAATCACCCCTTTATTAACTACTTAATTAATCCATCTTAATTCCTCTATTAATCAAATCAATCAAATTTACTTAATTAAATCATAAATCAATCCTAAGGTCCCTCTTTAATTAAATAAACCAATCTTATTTAATTAACTTTTGAAGTTCTTCATTTAATTAAATAAATCAAACTTATTTAATTAAACCACTAACATCATTCCCTTTAGCTAAATAAATCAAAACATTTATTTAACTAAGTCTAAATCACTTTTCATCTCCTTTTGATTTATTTTAATCCATAAATCTAAGTCAAAAAGTCAAATTGCCTAATCCTCACTTACGTTAATCAAATCATAATTAAGGTTAAATCTAATGCAAGTCTCAACCTCTAGCTTTTCCCACTTGCACAAATAAATCAATTAATTCATTTATTAAATCTTCATTTTCTCTCAACGAGGCATAAAAATTGAATATTCCTCCATTTCAAATCTCCCTCCAAGTGGCATGAGTCCTTCCAACAAGGCATTTATTTCATCTTACAAGTCCTTTTGAATTGAGCCAAGTGGCCATTACTCCATTTGACTCTCCCTCCACCTTGTCATTTCAACATTTTCAAATTTCAAATATATGCATTTATGGGCACATTCATCAAAACTTGCACATCCTTGGCCTATTCACATGGTGACAAGTGGCCCATTCTTATTGGTTGGGTTTTTATCCCACATTCATCCCATTTGCTTCTTCTCTCATCAAACTCTTCTATAAATGGAGAGGCTATACTTCATCTTATCATCCACAATTCATGCAAAGTTACTCTCTTCACATTGAGAGATAATTTTGTCCATTATCATTGCATTTTCATCATTGGCTTGTCAAGGATTGGGAAAGGGTCAATTTTCACAACAAAGTGACACCAATCCACCATGGAATAGATGTGCATTGTGCTTCTCTAAGCTTTTCTAGTTTATGTTATTATTTCATTTTTCTCATGAAGTATGTTGCATTATTCCATAGTAGTATCTGTAGGTTTGCATTTGCATGAACTAACCCATTGATAATGAGTATGGAAGTTTAGCCATTTGCAGATTTAGGGGTGCTCACATATGGTGCTAGAAGGAGGGCCTATGATTCATAGAGGAAAGCACAATTAATTTTGAGCACTATTTAAGGATTTTTTTATTTTTTATTTTTTTGAAATGCTTAGCAACTTATGATACATCTTTTCTTTCCACATGATCGCAGTGTAACAATGCACACTATCTTTGAGGTACTAGATTATAAAAAAAAAAAAAACACACTTTCGGTGGGTTTTGGCTTGTTCAGGTAGAACAGTCTATAACTTATTTTAGAATACTTGAGAAAGGTTATTATAAGATCTTGATTTATGAAATATGATAGAGTATATTAAATGACCCTAAATCTGACTATGGTATTTGCCTAGTAGTTTATACTTACCTTGAACTTTCAAAATGAGTTAATTGATATTCTTTTAGATTAGATTAGGTAATGGATGTTTTCTAAAACCCTTCATATTTGATTAATAGATTTATAGGATACTTTGGGCAAAGAAGAAAGCATAAATCTTAGGCAGGTGTACTCTGATTCATCTTAAAAAGATCAAGTTAGAAAACTAGCGTGCAAGTGGACAATCATTACTTTGTTGTATGGAGCAGTAGTAAATAGTCGTTAGTTCAAACAAGTTACATTTTGGAAAGAGGAAATAGCTGAAGAGAATTCAAGATTCCACAAATCTATATTAACTATTAGGATAATTTTCTGAGAAATTTTTTAAATGCATATTAACCAATGGGAGGGCTTCCAAAACAGTGTTTATCTCTTAATTGCATGGACATTTCCAAATAATTCCACATTGCTTTTTAAAGTTTTCTTCTAATTTTCAATTCAAAAAAACACCAAAAGAAACTCCTAACGCATGAATTTGGAGGGGCATATATGCATTCAATAACTTCTCCTCTATTTCCCATATGTGTATATATATAGTCATAGGTATGCATTGTTTGTACCTTTTTCTAGTTGAAGAAAGAAACCCCATTTAGGGGTTGTGGTTAAGCTTGGCTACACTTGTGGGAAATTTGGGGAAGATACTTTTTCTTTTTTATTTTTAATGGAAAGCATGAGGAGTGCATGAAGTAGTAGCCATGCCTAGAAGAATAAAATCTATTGAAAATGGAGGACCCCCCTATGTAGGGGATTGACTGAAACAAGAAAAAAAACAAAAATATGTTACACAAGTTGTGAAGGCAGCAATGGCCCTCACAAACCATGCCCCCCAAATCTCAAACACAAAATCATTATCCAGGTGCATTGTAAGATTTCTATGTAGCAGATACCAAATCCTCCACAAGTTTCTTCACTGGGTTGCATTGCCTAAATCCCAGTGAGGTCACCAGCACGCACTTTACCAGGTCGGTTCTGAACAACCCAACAAATACAAGCAATCGGTTTGGCGTTTGTGTGGCATTTACAACTATAGAGGCGTTACTGGGTATCAACATCCTGGGAATAACAATTTCTCATGTAGATGTGGTAGTGGGTGGACTGGTGCCTCCCTATCCACATGTAAGATGTGATGAAATTACTTAGGTTTTTGTATGTACTTTTCCCCTCCTGTCCTGAAGAAGGTATGCCTGCTAATATTATTTGCTTGGATGTCTTTACTGCGCATTTCCTACAATCACTGCACTCTATTAGAAAACAATAGAAATCACCTTTACACCCGCCAATTGCATCAATTTAAAGGTTCTTTTTAAGTGATTGGGCACAAATTTGGAGCAGCTAATTGCATAGGTTTGAAGGCTTCCTTTCTGTGTCATAAATGCATTAACTTGAAAGCCTCTTCTTTAACATTTATGGTTTTTGGCCTTACACCTGCCATTTGTAGTTACTTTAAAAACTCTCCAACTATCATTATTGCGCGGCTTTGTGCCTACTAATAGCCTTTGGCTGAAAGTTTCTCATGCCTTTTTTTTTAATAAATCCCTTGAGGTGGTCAACACATTCCATAAGATGGCATTTCTTTTAGGGATCTTGTCAAACGGTGAAGGAGGTAGTCGTCACACCCCAAATTAAATTAAGCTGGCAAAGGTATTGAATACCAACCTATGCCAACACTTCTGATGCTAAGTTATACGACAACACAATATAGATGGATAAAATCTACATCATTGCTATGGGTAATAATTGTACATTTACCCATACGTAATGCTCCCAAGATTTCAAGTCTGACATAATAATATCTAATTCTTAGCGTGAGGTAGAGGTAGTGGAAAAAGGTTTACACTTTAGTTTTATTAAAGCTAATGTTATTATACCTTATCTTGACTCCTAATTGTGTTTGGTGAGATTAATTCATTTGGAAAGAAAGACTTTCAAATTTTAGTTTGGTAAGAATGAATTATTGCAAAATTGTTTAGTTTTGACTCACATTTGCTTTAAAATATTTGTAAATCAATATCCTTATTAATGTTTCATCTATTAACTCAAAATCTCTAGTCTTTAAATTTGAAATCATTTAAGTTAATACTTAAAAAACTAATAACTTGGTCTTCACATGATTTGTATTTTTTATCTTATAGGGATTTTGTTCACGCAAAAGACTTGCAACATTGGAGCATTGGAAACAATCTTGGATGAATCTTAGAGTTAAAGAGGATTGAAGCATTAAATTTGAACTTGAAAAAAGCATTTTTTAATGCTTATTGTGATAATCTAGAGCTTTCATTTTATGCTTTAATTTGTTGTCCCTCAGTGTTGTTTGGCATTAATGTCAATACACTAAGGTTGATGATACAGGTTGTGCACATGGTGGTGTTTTTCCTCAGTTGTGCATGTGTTTATATATCTATGTTGATCATCATCCTGCATTTGATTTTGTAATGTTCAGTTGCACATCTATTGGCATCTTTACTGAAGTGCAATGATGCAGGTCTTATTCATAAATGGGACATTGCTACATTTATCATAAAGAAATATGGTTCTCAAAATATTATTCTAGAATGGGGCATATTGACATTTTTTTCAAGGCATCATTATTCATCTAAAAAGTCACAAATGATAAAAGGAAGAAATGATAATGTTTTTTTACAAGTCAAAACCTAAAAGAATCATTTTCATTCTTGGTGGTAATTATTTTGTGGGATTTATTCCCATCATATTACTCGAACATGAAATATCATTATGTTGTGTTTGAAAGCTTTGATGAGGCTTTGAGAAACTTGATGGTTGATTCATTTGTCAGTGAGGTTTTGTTACCCTCATCATGGTGATGGCAAAAAGAGAAGGTTGTTGCCTGCTTGGAATATTATGGATTAAGTATGTGTTCTTGACACCGTTTAGTTGTGATTGGGGTTTGTTGTATTTACTTGAGCTTTTGTAAACTGGAAATGATTGGTTGTTAAAAGGGTTGAATGTTTGTTTTGGAAAATCAAAATCTCTATGTCATGTTTAAATTGGTAATGTTTCTTTTAAGTCCATAATGGGTCCCCTACCAATGTTTTTAGTAGTTGTGTTTACTTGTTTAGTGTTTACCCTCTATTGTAGATACTTGTGTTTCATTGTAAATAAACCCTTTCTAGGCCTACTATTGATGTTTGTGGGTTTATTCAAATGTAACATGGGTTATTGTGTGTTTATGGTTATTCATCTATGATTAATGATGTTGGTTTTGTTGTAAGATATGTGACAATTATCTATTGTTTATCTTCAATGTTTTCTTAGCAAGAAACCTTTTGTTTTGAGCCGATGGGTTATGATTCAGTTTTGTGTAAGAAGATATATGTTTACAGTTAAAAAAAATAGTTATATGCAATTCTTTCATAAGCTATTTTCTGGACAAGTTTATAACTGGCAAGGGCAGTTCGATTTATGTGGAAGTCATTCATACTATTTTCAAATAGATTTTGTTTTCAAAATAGAGAACTTATATATATTAGTAGTGTCGTCCAAGATCAGTCTCCAAGTGGGAGATTGTGGTGGTGTTTTGAATTCCTCATTCAATATAAAAAAAAAGGAGAGGTTTTGAAAGGCACAGATTATATCTTTTTGAAAGGCAATATATTGTTTTTAAAGCTTGGAATTTTGTAACTCTGATTTTGAGGTCATTGCAGAACAGAGTGTATAATTAATGAAACAAATATCAACTCTATAATTATACTACTTTGATATATGTACATTTCAAAAGACTATCAGTGAGATAGCACCATTGTTAGTGAGACAAATCTTCCAATAAGGCTTTGTACAAAGAATATTTTTTAGATAAGGCTAGTGAGGCCACATTTGAGTGATTTTATATTTTTCAGATAAGGCTAGTGAGCTCACTCCATACAAGAAATTGGTGGAGACTCTCAAGGAATCCTTTATAGAAATAACATTTGAGAAAATTCCTAGAGCCAATAACAGAGCAGCAGATGCCATGGCAACAATTGGGTACCTACTAGATATCCCCAACAATGTTCCAAAATACGAATTCTTGATCGAGCAGCTTCTCGTGCCCACATTCGAGGTACCAAAATTATAATTTTTGTGCAAAATCGTCAGTCCTAATGATCCTTGGTACCATGACATTTACACGTATCTACGTCTAGGATTCATACCCGCTGACCTACCTTCAAACCTAAAATGAACCTTTGTAAAAAAGGCATCCAGATTTGTCATCCTAGGTGATACCCTATACCGTAGAAGCATAGAAGGTACCTTACTACGTTGTTTAAATGCTGAGGAGGCATTAACTACTCTAACTGAAGTTCATAATGGTATTTGTGGTTCACACTCAAGTGGAATGACCATCACCAAGAAACTGCTGAGGATGGGGTATTATTGGCCCACAATGGAAAGGGAAGCACATGAGTATGCCAGAAAATGTCTACAATGCCAGCAACATGGGGACCTCATCCATGCTCCAGCTCAAGAGCTCCATCCTATCGTCACACCATGGCCTTTTTCGCAGTGGGGACTCGATCTCATTGGGAAAATCATACCCACCTCATCCAACGGCCACAAATTTATCATAACTATAACTGAGTACTTCACAAAGTGGGTGGAAGCCATACCCATGACATATATCACTGGAAAGCAGATTTCAAAGTTCATTCTAAACTATCTCATATATCGCTATGGTGTTCCACAAGCCATTATCTCATATAATGGGACACCATTCAAAAATTAGGATGTCCACGACTTATGTGAAAAATTCAAAATCCAACATCGATTTTCCACCCCATACTATCCCCAAGGCAATGGCCAAGCATAAGCTACAAACAAAACCATTTTGAAAATCCTCAAGAAAACAGTCAATGATGCAAGTCATGATTGGCATATGCAGCTTAATCTCGCCCTTTGGGCCTATCGAACCAGCATTCGTACACCCACCGACGCCACCCCATTCTCCCTGGTCTACGGATTAGAAGCGGTACTCCCCATCAAGATCGAGCTCCCATCCCTCAGGATATCACTGCATAACCTCATCACAAATGAAGAATATCGAGCATCAAGACTAAACGAGTTGGAGCTACTGGATGAGAGACAAATAGATGCTTTAAATCATTTGCAAGTCTATCAGAATAGACTCAAACGGAGCTACAACAAGAAAATTAGAAGCAGGACTTTCCAAGTCAAAGAACTGGTCATAAAAGAAAATCAAAAGAATGTCCCAAACCCAAGCAGCAAAGGCAAGTTCGAACCTAATTGGTTAGGACCTTTCATCATCACAGCAAGTTATAAATCAAGGTCATATCAGTTATCAACACCCGAAGGGGAACCTCTGCAGGAACCCATGAATAGTTCCCATCTCAAAAAGTGTTATACCTAAATCTTTCAAGGTATAGAACCAAAAAATTCAAAAAACCAGAAAAAGCCCTGAACAAATGGTTACTTCGGTGAAAACCTGGCAAATAGGCATCTTGGTAACAACAAAAAAAATCCAAAAATTAAAAAAAAAAGATCAAAAATAGTAAAGAGAAAAATCGTCCTCTAGTGTAAACCACTTTGGTGGCACTTTGGGCAAGTACCTCGGTCAAAACCTGGGAAACAAGCACCTTGTGTAAATAAGCACTTTCCATTGACCAGGATCTTTGCGGCTTGTTCAGCATCATCCATCCATTTCACTTCCATCATTCATCGCATTCAGGTCTCCATCCATCACTCATCCACTCGCATCCGCTCCATAGCTTGGTCCTTTTTCGTATCATGATCCCTCCTAGTACTACTCGACCCATCCTTAAGGTCAGTCTGTCCTGCCTTTATTGGAGTAGTCTATCACATCACGCTGGGGGCACGCTCTCATCGGATCGGATTCGTGTATGATCTTAAAGTCCTAAAATCAGAAAATCCAAAAACATCAAAAATCAAAAATCAAAAAAACATCAAAACATTAGAAAATCCAAAAACATCGAAAATCAAAACCCAAAACATCAAAACATCGAAAATCCAAAAAACATCAGAAAATCAAAACCAAAAACATCAAAACATTAGAAAATCCAAAAATATCGAATCTAAAACCCAAAATAGCAAAACATATCAAAATCCAAAAAAGGTCAAAAAGTCATTCAAAAAGTCAAAAACAGAGTCATCTTGTCGAACTATGTCGTCTCTGAGTTTGAACATAGGCAAGGTTGATCTTCGATCATCCCCCGAGACATTTAGGTTAGTCCTTTAGGAGTCTGTCATAATAAGCTAACATTTCATGATGTATATCATCATTTGTAAATCGGTCAAGTTGTCAGTTCGAACTACGTGGTCTCTGCATGTATAACGTAAGCAAGGCTAATATGTTGATCAACCCCCGAGGCCCCTAGGATAGGTCTTTAGGTTAGTCTCTTGGTCAAAATCTCAGAAAATCCCAAAAACATTTGAAAAATTGAAAATCAAAACATTTGAAAATCTCAAAAAATACCAAAAAACAGCCTCAAAACATTTTAAAACTCCAAAAACATCCAAATATTTGAAAAAATCCATCCACCTCATCTCGCTTGCACCCACAATAACACCATCCATAATAAACTGGTCATCATCCTCAACCTTTGGTGAAATAGTTAGAAACAAGTCTAGCAGATTAAATGTGAAAACCCAAAAGCGTCAAGTCTCAAGTCTAAGTCAGTACGTAAGCAAGTTGGTCAACTCTTGGTGTCGATAGTCCATCATCCAATTGGTCCCATATCAATCATCTGATAACATCATGTCAGAGGATGAATCCTTCCTACAAGGGGCATTATTTATCAGAAAGAACACTTTGCATAAACGAAATGACATGCCCCCATCCACTAACATGTCCTAGGATGCATCATTCCTACAATGGGCATTACCTTTTGGCAATAGTTTTAGTCACTATCTTTAAAAACACATTTCCTTATGGTTAGCAATATTGAAGAACATCAGCTTGTTTGTGTGCTTTATCTTTGTCTTTTGACTAATCTCATTGTGCTTAGTCCAAGGACCTCTTGATGATATCCGAACGAAGGATTTAGAGAGATAGGAATGGGGCAACGATCATTATCTTTTTGTCTGCTATACTTGTTGGACGTTCTTGTAAAATAACTTGGTGAATACTTGCTTTGTTAGATATGTATAGAGGATGCTTTGGACAGCTTGTTCACTATTGCATTGATTGGTTATACCTTTCCGTGTTTTGGTCCGAGATGTTTAAAACTTCTAAAGTGCATCCTAGCAAGGTTTCTGTATGTCAGGTGTGAACAAAAATACTCCTATCTATTTGTTGATTCAAAGTCCATCACACTAAGCACAACGACATCCTGGTCCTTTATACCTTGATGCATCGTGCTTAGGCGTGTTATCAAACATAAAGTAAGTGACCCTTTTAAATCCCAATCCTTGATAAGAAAATCATTCATTTCCCATCATCTCTATATCATCATTATTTATCATCATCATTTCTCATCATCATCTCTCATGTTGATGTTGAATCCTCTTGTCATCATCTAATTTCTTCATTTTCCGCACTAACATCACAACATGAATAGTTAATCATCATCACCAATACATCCATCATGCATCCATCATGCATCCATCTCATCATCATAATATAGATATGTTAGTCTAAGCATCACATTGCATAATCATCGCATATCACATCATCTATCTCATCCATCATCACATCATCTCATCATTTAAGTTGTTTCAAATAATATAGATTTGTTATTCTAAGCATCTTAAAATCATCTCGTTTGCATCATCAACCATAACCATCCATTTTGAACCTCTTTATCGCGAGATCGACCCTCAAATCGAATCTTTTCGCTTGATCTCTCGAGGGGGCAATGTACCAGTGTACTTTCCGCTGGGGCATCCGAAAAATCAGAAAAATTTTCAATTTTCATCACGGCAAGTTTATTCTTTGAACCAACACAGCAAGTACATTGCTTCAAAGAGGGGAAAAATGTAGACATGAAAAATTGACATTTTGCATTCGATCAGGTTAATTCATCAACTAAACTAGGTTTCACATTAGGTCAATTCACCAAATAGTCAGGTTCACCTTCATCCATTAATCAGGTAATATCATCTCCTAAGGTCATTCATTCAAAATTAAATAAACATTATCATCAACCTTTTAATCAAATAAATCAAACATCCATTTAATTAAATCCAAATGCATTTTCCATCCTTTTCTAATTTAAATAAATCAAGTATTTAAATCAAATAAGTCAAATCATCATTAGCCTAATCTAATCTTCATTAAATTAACCTAATCATCCACTTGCACAAATAAATTAATTTATTGATTTATTAAAATCCCTATTTTCTTTCAACATGGCATCTTGGAAGAATATTCCTTACCCATGCATTTTCAGAATATTAAATTCTAACATGTTCCCCACTCAGAATTTAAAATTCTGACTTATCCTCCACCCATGCATTTTTAGAATATTAAATTCTGACATGTTCCCCACTTATAATTTAAAATTCTGACATATCCTCCACCCATGCATTCTCAGAATATTAAATTCTCACATGTTCCCGACTCAGAATTTAAAATTCTAACTTATCCTCCACCCATGCATTTTTAGAATATTAAATTCTGACATGTTCCCCACTCAGAATTTAAAATTCTGACTTATCCTCAACCCATGCATTTTCAGAATATTAAATTCCGACATGTTGCCCACTCAGAATTTAAAATTCATACTTATCCTGCACCCATGCATTTTCAGAATTTTAAATTCTGACATGTTCCCATCTCAGAATTTAAAATTCAGAAAGCCTTACATGTCCCCCCAGTTAACAATTTTAAATTCTTGGCACATGGACCAAAATGTGCTCACTCCTCCACCAATCAGAGGTTGAAAAGTGGCCTCATCTCATTGGCCAATCTCTCATCAAGAAAATCTATAAATTGAAGCTTAATCCTCCATAATTGGAGCTACAACTTTAAGGCAAGGTTACTCTCTTCATTTGAGAAATAATCTTGCACCTCTTCATCCTATTTGCATTTGCATCATCTTGGCTTCTTAGCAAGGATTGGAAAAGGGTCACTACCGCATGTGACACCAATCCACTATGGAATATTTAATTATAGTTGTTTTCATAATGTTTTTGGTCTTCTCTTGTCATGTATTGCATTTGGAAGCATCTACAAGGTATTTCATAGGAGTTATTTTGATAGATTTGTAAAATACTAACCCATGTTTGAGATGTTAGTATTTGCAGATTTAAAAAGATGCTCACACTTTGAACCAACGCAACAAGTACATTGCTTCAAAGAGGGGAAAAATGTAGACACACAAAATTAACATTATGCATTTGATCAAATTAACACTCATCCATTCATCAGGTTAAATAAATTTCAATCTCCTAAGGTCATTCACTTAAATTGAATAAATTAACTTTATTTAATTTAAGCCTATCATTCCCTCTTTGATTGAATAAACCAACCATTTATTTAATTAAATCTAAAATCATCATTCATCTCCCTTTGATTTGATTTAAATCCCTAAATCAAGTCAAATTGGTCAAATCATCCTAATCATCATTAAACTAATCTAACCATGATTAAATGCTAATCCTAACCACTTGCATAAATAAATCAATTTATTGATTTATTAAATCAAAATTTTCACTCAACATGGCATCTTCCCTCAAATTTGAATTCAAAAACAAGTGGACATGTACACCCAACAAAGCATTTATGAGGCCTTACATGTCTCTTACATGTCCCTTGCACAAGTCAAACTCAACATTTACGCACAATTTCAAATTTGAAATTTCCCCCTCTTGGGCACATTTCCCAAATCTTGCACATCCTCAAGCCTATCACAACTTGACAAGTGTCCTCTTCTCATTGGCCTATTTTTAGTCCCATGTTGCTCCCTCTTGAGCACTCTTAGCATTTGAGAATCTACAAATAGAGACCATCTCCATTGATCAAATCCTACACAACTCCACAATCTCTTGCAAGGTCATTCTCTTAAACTGAGAACTAATTTTGTCCATTCATCATCTTGATCATCAACATATCATTTTCATATCATGGAGCTTAATCAAGGATTGGGAAAGGGCTTCTTTCCATAGAAGCACCAATCCACTATAAGATGCTAGTTCGATTATTAGAATGATGTTTTCTATGTTTTTCTTGCTTCTTTTGCATTATTCTTGTGATTAGATGAATCTTATAGGGAATCTTTGTTTGCTTTTGTTTGCTAACAATGCCAAGGGCTTTGTTTTTTAGCCAATGCAGATTTAAGTTTCTATAGTTATTTCATGAATGTACCCCCCTCTACTATGCTATTCATGATATGCCTATCATTTTATGACTGCCATACCTTTACACTTGTTAAGACCCTCCATTATCATGATTGCAAGATCCATAACAGGTATTTTAAAATCTTCACTTTGTTACCCCTATTTTCCATTAAAACTCACCTATCCTAAGTTGGATATGTCACTTTCATTATCATTCAAACTATCCTTTACAACAATAGCAATTTCTGCTTTATTTTAGGGACTCTAATCATCCCCTGCTAATCTAATGGTTCAATAGTTGTACATAGACCTTTTTTCTCTTAAATCACTACATTAACAAAGCTCCATAATATCCTTCATGTCATCATAGGAATTTTCAAAATTTCTACTCTTTGATGACCTTGAAGATTATCATAGCTATTTCAATGTACTAATAACCTAATTCTCTCTCAATGTGCTTCAAAATGCATGAACCAATCCTTGAATAAAGAATAATAGGGACAACACAAAACTTAGTTGAAATACTTTTATATTTCAAGATTATGCTTGGGTATTGGGCATATGTAGTTCCCTCTATCATGCTACAAATGTGACCATGTAATTGTGTCATAGATAAAAGTACCCTTCACTTGAGATGGGATTAATTCATGATAAAATGAACTTAATGAGGTCTTAATTTAGTGTTTTGAGGAATTTTATGCATCCACCCTAGGTCTTTGACCCTTGCAAATTGAATAAAATCCTCTTAAAAAAGTCTTGTAATGGACTTTCATGCTTTTCTAAACTTAATGAACCTATTTAGATCCCTATCTCAACATTATAAAATGTGTTTAATAACATTATTAAATCAATATAGAAGGTTTTTTAAATAAACTTAATGATAAACTAGTGTTGTAATGTGGCTTGCACATTCATAGTGGTTCTTGTCCCTTTGTAGGCTATGTGGACCTCATTTTAGTGTTGTAAAGTGTATTTAATCACACTTTCGCATTGATTTATGTGTCCCAAGCCCTATTTGACAAATACATCATCACTAATAGGCTCCTATTAACCCATATTGTGCATCCCAAGGAAAAAATTGATCAAATAACCAACATAGTCATCATATAAACCTAATTTTCTTACTTCTTACCATTCTAGCTAGTAAAAATGACCCCTTGTAGGACTCATTCACCATTATTGGAAAATTAGTCCCATCTAGGTGGGATCCATTCAAAATTAGTGGCAAATGAATCCCATTTGATCCATTTTCAGGGTATGAGTAAGAAAAATTAAGGTTTTTATTCAATTTTTCTTCATGTTGTCCTTAGGGGTCCAATTTACAAGAAAATATGGTGAATTTCCTATAAATACAACCTTTTAAACCATAATTAATCATAACTTAACTTCATTCATCATTTTTCTTCCATCTCAAGTCAAGTAAGCTAGGGTTTTGTCATTCTAAGTCACCAAGGTAGCACTTTTCAAACATTCAAGGGAAAAATTTTCATGTTTTGCTGTAGAAATTCAAGTTCAATCATCATTTCAAGGTAACAACTCCATTGTTTCATTCTTCATTACATTATTTCATCATTTTGGTTTAATTACCTAAACGGGGTTTGACCAAGGCAAACCCCCATGCCCTAACATTCAAAAATTATTCTTCTCTTCTTGTGTGTTTACAGATTTAGATCTCTTGGAAGCTTTGAAATCATCGAAGATCAAGTTTCAAGTTTCTTCAAGTCTTCTCTTCATTCAACAAGTCAAAATATCAACAAAAAGTGACTTTCAAATCTGAATCTGACAATTTTAGAAGTGGACACTTGTAGGAAGCCGAAGTGCAAATTGGAAGCTCTGAAATCCACTCTTGAATATTCAAAAATTCCAAAGTGGACTCATTTTCCATGGGTGGTGAATAAGTCCTACTCCAGAGTCAATTTTGTGTTTTATACATTTTCTAACACCCTTTTGACAGAAACAAGTTTTGACTCAATTTACCAAAACTGGGACTGATTCACCTAGAATGGTGAATGAGTCCCTCTAGTCTTGAGAAACAACATCAGAAACATTTGAAAAATAATTTCAAGTCTCCTTCAAGACTTTATATTCACACTTTAAGTTTCACTCATTTATGTTTAGCTTTGCATTTGTTTCTAGTTCATTGTTGCATTACATAATGTGTTTACACACATCACTTTTTTCTTAGGTTTTACATTCATTTTTTATTAGTTTTATAACTTAGTTGCACTTAGATCATTCCATTTAGCTCATAAAACATCATACATAGCATAATTTGAATGAACCCTTAGCATTTTTGGGCCCTATCTCTCTCCTTTTAGGTGAAAAACCCTAGAAGAGCAGAAGTCGATAGGAACAAAAAATATATGATTTAGTAATGAAAGTGAGGTAGAAGTAAGTTATTTCATATTCAAGCTTCTGATTTCATGATAAACATGTATTTCTTCCCATACCTTCATACTATGATATTGTTTTCGGTGTGTTGTCATTGCACTATTCTTGTATTTTTTATAGTCATAAAGGACTACATCATGTGTGCTCACAAACCTTCAAGTTCAATTTCCTATGCATGATAAGCCTTGGCCTTTCATGGAGTCTAGGTAATCTTGAAAAATATCTTTGACATTATTGTTTAGATGTAATGTCTTCTTGACAGTTTTGACTGCCATTCTCCCATTCCCATACAAAGACTATATTCGGTATTGCTCTTGATCTTGAAAACAAAGGTGATTGTCTTTCTTAACTTTATGAAAATCATTCATCATGGCTATAATCTTCATGATGGAATCCATCAAGAAGCACCTACTACCCTAGCTAGACTTTCGTATACTTTATCACCTTGAACAAGGATCTTGTGATAGGCTTTCTACCATTTCTCAACTTCTCTACCAAGTGCCTTTTCTCCTATTCTTGGCTTTGTTAATATTAACTTGATGTGAATGGTTCATCCCTTTCTTGTCTTCATGTCCCATATTTCTGCGACATTGTAACCTTCAGGTGGAATAGACTTTTCTCATTGACCCTAGGTCTTTATTTGCTTTGGATAGTAGTATATTAAGTGTGCAAAGGAATCACTATGAACTATGACTATAATAAAAGATTTTAATAGCTCATTATGTTTATATAACTCCTAGAACTTTATGTCTTTGATCTTTTCATTCATTTTTTTGACCTTAGATCTTCCATTGGTCCATGATCATTATTTTTTTACTCACTGTAGTTATATTGAATAGATATTTATTGTTTGTAATAGTGAATTCATAAATTTACTATTATGAATGATAAGTATCTAATCAAGGAAAATACAATCATGTTGGGCTCAACCCTTGTGGGATCCCATTTTACCCCACATGTTGTAACTAAATAAAACAAAACAACAATAAAGATTCCTCTATTCCTACACAAGAAGCAAACATGTTAAATTAAAACAGTGAAACTCAACATATATGATGTTTTAGGATTTGACGATACCCATCCGGTTCTTTAGATAATTGAGATGCTGAAATATTGCTTCAATGTCATATGATAGTACATTATGTTTTTGTTGAAATTGAATAGCTTATGATGAGAAAAGTATCTAGATCTCTAACGCCAACTTTCCTCAACTCGTGCAGGAAATCAAGAGATGTCTGAAGTTGCAACAGATCAACATCCATCCTCACCACCTAGGCAATGGTGGATGCTTTTTCTTTTTATATGCTCTTTTTTCCATGAAATGTATAGTCTAATTTTTGTATTGCATTGGAGTTAATCCCATGACTTGTGTGGGATATTATATACTTGAAATTATCAATAAAATACAGTTTTTATGCAAAAACTCTTTCCTCTCTATTGTATGCATATGTATAATGGAATGTAATGTTTTGATAATTCTTTTGCATATGAATATGACATACAAGGGAATGGATGTACCTTTTGTTTTCACTTTGTAGAAAAATAATCAGCTCTACCTATTTGACCTAGGAGCAACAATAGGTAACAAGAATGGAATAGCTAACACTTCATCAACATGCTTTATATTCTAAATGAAATAAAAATTATTCCTTAAACTATGCACACCCCAAACTCGATACAATACATTTGGTCAAAGACAAAGTATGCTAACTTTACATGTGGGTTTCCAAACTCTCCCAAATGTTGCACCAAGATTATCTTATGTACCCTTATTTACTCCCAACATATTTCATATTTCAAGTAGAATTTATTGCCACCATGTGGCTCACCCAAATTGGCCTTTCAAACATACTACAATAATTGATATAACTTTTGTAGTGTCAAAAAATGTCATCAGTGACATTTTCACACTCGTTTGGGCCCTCCTTATAGAATTGAGCTTAATGATACCTTGACTTAGTGTTGTAATGTGTTTAACACACTCACATTATGTCTTGGGCCCTTGTTAACTAAATGAGCTTATTGTTGCCTTACTTCGAGTGTTGTAAAGTGTTGTAAAACACTCTCACACTTTTCTATGGTTTTATTAAATAATTGAACTTCTTTATGCTTTAATTGGCCTTATTTTGCATCCACAAGCCTTAATTAATTCCTTTTCAAGGATAATTGTAGCATAAATCAACATCCAATCATAATTCAAGTGTTTTTAGGTTGTGTGGCCCAGATTTAATAGTGATCTAGGACTCATATGCCACCTTGGGCATATAAGTCCCACCTAGGGTTTTGGATCACGATCTGCATTTTACACCTTTCTAGGCATTTTTGAAAATATGTCCCATAATTATGCCTAATGGGACTCATATTCCACCTTTGGTGTATGAGTCTTATGTGACCCAAAATTAAATTTAATTCAAACTCTTGGTCGGATTTTATCCTTCTAGATATAATGTTAGCCGTAGTGTTGTAATTTCAAGAAATTAGGCATAAACAAGTATAAATACAAGGTTATTTCACTCATTTTCACCTAAGCATTCAAGAGATCATCCTAAGCCTTCATGTATTCATGCATTATAGAAAATTGGAGTTCAAAAGAGCATTCAAGAGTCTTCAAGAGCTGTTTATCAAGTGTTTTAGAGCATTATTCAAGCATCAAGCATCATGTCAAAGTCTTCATCCATTATGTTTTTTTTTTAGCTAACAATTATGATGTAGGGTTTTATGATTCAAGCTAGCATTCAAATCAATATTTATCACATTCAAGCAAGATTCAATATCTACATCAATTGGAGCTATTTCATACATGTTTACAAAACTTTATTGCTAGGGTTTGGTCAGTTGCAACATTACATTTTGTTCATTCATCATTCTCTTTTCCTATTTCATTTCATTTCAAGGTTTGATTACCAAAACGGGGTACGACCAAGGAAAACCCCTTTCTACTAACAAAACAACATTTTCCCCTCTCTTTTGTGTGTAATTTGTAGATTTAGGTTGAATACATATTGACGAGTAAGTTTAGATAGAGTTTTGAAGTGTTTAAAGTTGTCAAAGTTGTCAACTTGCATTAGATATCATTAGAGCACATCTATAGGTTGCAAATTGAATATTCATATATGAAAAAAAGGTGGAAAGGTCATAGCAGACCTTGAAGAGTAGAATCAAACTTTGAAATTTCAAAAAATCCTAACTGGACTCATATGCCACTTCTAGCATATGAGTCCCAAACTGGCCAAATTTGTAAATTTTGGAAGTTTTAGACACCTCTTTGCCAGATTTTAGTTTCTACCCAAAAACCCTAATCTAGGACTAAATCACCCAAACTAGTGTATGAGTCCCAAAATACTTTAAAATCAATGTTTTCATCATTTTAGGCCTTCATCTAGTCTCCTTCAAGTTTCCAAGTGCTTTCCTTTCATCTCCCAGCTTTCTATTTTTATTTACATGCATTTTTTTATCATTTATTGAAGTCTTTCATCATATTAGGGTGAAGCATTAGATCTTGCATTTAAAAATTTTCTTTCCAAGCCCTAGCTATGTGGTGAACCTCTCCTTAGTTTATAAAAATCAAACCCTGGGAAATCACTATTGCAAGATCTCTTTATCCTTTATATATCATAGATTGAGATCTCTAAGGTTTTCCTTGAATGAGAGAGTGTGAAGATTGTTATTCTATCTCCCAAGTATATAGAAGGAACAAATTCAATCTTTCAACTTCATTGATTTATATTAATCAATTTCTATCAATTGATTCTCATTATAATAATTGGTTCATAATATAAAATGACATATATAATATGATATATTTGTATATTATATATATAATTCCTCAAATGTATATATATATATATATGCAATATTATATTCATAAGTCATTCAAATATATATATTTAATTTATAGTAACATAATTATATACATGCCTCTTCAAGATTCCTGCAAAATTTGTAGATTCAATTGAAAAAATTCAAAAAAGATTTCTATGGTCGGGTGTTGAAGAAAAGAAAAGACTACCTTTAATTGGATGGGATCTAGTTTGTAGACCAAAAAAAGTTGCAGGATTAGGTCTTAGAAGAATCAGAACGGTTAACAAAATCCTTCTAGCAAAACAAATATGGAGAATTTTTTCATCTTCAGGAGAATGGACAGAAATCCTAGCTAGCAAATATTTAGAAAACAATTGCTCTTTCATTATTCTGAAGGATTCCCATCTTCTTCCTAGAGGCTCTAATTGCTGGAATAATTTTCTTAATGGAAAAAATATAGTGGACTCTGGAACTGGTTGGCAAGTTAGAAGCAGAAACCAAACTAAATTCTGGGAGGGTAGATGGCTCTTCAAGGAGCCCCTTATAAAAATTAATTCCTTCAGTGGATGGGCTGAGGCTTGCAAGGCCCGTTTTGTCTCTTTTGTGAAAGACTGCAGAGTGAATGGTAAATGGGTGGATCTGTGTGGCATTAGTCAAGATCTTGCTCCTATTCAGTCTTCTTTGTTGGCAGTTAGACTAAGGTTTGGTCAGTTGAAAGATCATCTTGTCTGGATTGATGATCCTTCGGGAAACTATTATGTATCATCATCCTTTTCCAAAATTACCTCCTCCCAGAACTCGCCTCCCTTCTGGTCGAAGGCCTGGTTCAAACATCTGGTCCCTAAAATCAACATTTTCTTTTCGATCCTTCTTCAAAATAAGGTGCTCACGATTGACAACCTTTGTAAACACGGCTTTCAAATACCTAACAGATGCTTTCTTTGTAAGATGGAGGTTGAGTCTATGTGTCATTTGTTCCTTCATTGCTCTTTTGTTGCCTCTATCTGGGAAAAAATTATTAGTTTTTGGAATCTTTCGTGGGTTTTTACCTCTTCTATAGAAGAATTTTTCCTTCAATGGAAATCCCCACTTCACAAATCTATTCTTAGGATTTTATTGGATTTTTCTCTCCCTCATGTTGCTTGGGGTTTCTAGAAAGAATGCAACAATAGAATTTATAGAGATAAAGAAGCTCCAGTGGATATTGTTTTTGATAAAATCCTTAGATTCCTGAAAGAAAATGTCAACATTGTTTCCCAGAAGGTTGCCATTTCTAAGAAAGCAGATCACTCGTCCTATGACCTTATAGTTGCTAAGGAATGGAATATTAGCCTTGACTTGCCTTGCACCCCTAAGAAATCTAAGAAGGATAGAGAGGGTGTTCGCTAGTCTTTTCCGCCTAATGGCTGGGTCAAAGCTAACTTTGATGGTGTAGCTAAAGGTAATCCGGGGGTGGTGGGTTGTGGCGGAGTCTTAAGGGATTCATTTGGTAATTTCCTTGGTGCCTTGGCCACTCCTCCTGGTTCTCAATCCAATCATTTGGCTGAGGCTGCTAGAGCTTTTCACATAATAAAGTTATCCTATAGTATTAACTTTAAAAATCTTTGGCTAGAAGGTGACTCCAAAAATATTATCGACTGCCTCCGTGGCAAGGATCCCCCCTCGTGGATAATAAAATCATGGATTGAAGACGCCATTTCAATTCTTGCTAAGTTTGAAAAAAAAAAATATCACATGCTTATAATGATTTGAACACCTGGCTAAATATTAGTGATCTAAGTGTTAATGCCAATGCTTTATTGAATTATGATAAATCACATGGACAAGAGGCAGGTTACCCTTTTAATGAGGACAGGTTGGAGTTATTATATCACAATCGTTAGATTGTATGGGACCGAGCTCAATAGCTTAGTTTGCAAGGAAGCTTTGCACGCTTTGTTGATTCTTAGATTTGACAGAACCAGTTTTAGTAAATATTTTGTCTTGGCCTGCCCCACTGTGTTTTCCAAGATGGGTGGTGATAGGAAAAGAGTTGAGCCAGGCAACTATGAGATGCACAAAAAAAAAATTAAGGCTTGTAATAAAGTTAAAAGTGGTGGGTTACTTCCTTTATTGTAGAAGCTCCATGGCTCCAATCAGGAGGTGATAGATCTTTTTGAGAAAAATTTGAATAATGGGGATCTTACCCTATTTAGTAGGAAAGTTGAGCTCAATGAAAATCTCATAACTAAGGTGATGGATTTGGTGATTGATGGTAAGAATTTTTTTAGGGACAGGGTCTTCTCTGACGATGTTGTTATCAAATTCCCAAAAAAGGAAAAAGAAAGACAAAATTTGGTGAAACTGGAAAATAGCTACTTTGAAGCCGACTCCATAAAAGCCCTCTAGAGAAAGGTCCTTCATGTGATTATAGAGTACATAACTGTGGATGGTCACTTCACCAGGGTTTATGTTTATCATTTTTCCCTACTCAACCACTTCTGCTACAAGGTTAAGGTTTCTTTCCCCTACTATCTTTTATGTTCTCTGAGAAAGAGTTAAGATGATCATAAGAAAAACCCTAGAAGATTCCCCATTTTGCATACTGGACTTATCAGATTAATTGTTTAGCATTACCAAAACTTGCCTATCCCTGCTAACCTAGATGCCCCCACTGATTCTAAGGATGAGGACACTGAACCTAGTTGTTCAAAGTTTTTTCCCAATGTTAGTCTGGCTAAAACTGTCCTTAGCCTACCTACTGTCCTTTCTGGCAAGAAAAACCCTAACCCTTTCTCTACCAAAGCTCGTTCTGTGTTTGAGCCAGGTAGCCCATCCCTTAAGACTAGTCTTGGTGATAAGAATCCCCAGGTCAAAAACCTCATTTCCTACTCTAAAGATTCCCCTGATTCTGAGGCATCTAGTGCCAACATTTTCATGCCTAGTGTTGACCCGTCGTTGGATAGAACTGCTAGAACTAGCTCCCCTGTTACTCTAGACCCTAATAACACTTTTCTCAAAACTGGTAGGGACCCCTCCAAGGACGTGTTGATTTTAGCCAGAAATAACGCTGATACCCATTTCAAACTTTTGAAATGGACTTTTAATGAAATCAATGAGCTAAAGATTAAGAATTGGGCCCTTCAAAGTAAACTGGAGGAGTTGGGAGCCAAGGTTGCGGTAGTGGAAAGGAATGAGATGGAACAAAAAGATTACAGGCTCGACAAAGATAGTCTGTACCACGCTGAAAAGAAGAGAAATGCCGATATAGAGATTGAGAAAATTAAAAACACTATCAAAATTATTGTAGAGAAAAAAAGTAGAATTACCAAACATAATGCCATTATAATTAATGCTATGATTGAGAAGTTAGACAAAACCCAATAGGGGTCACTGGTGGTCGACTTGGAGGAAACCAATGATAAAATCTAGGAGGTGGATGCTGGAATTTCTAAGAGAACTAGGGCCAACCTAAAGTGGAAGGCTCCCCCTACTTTGAACATGATTCAAACTCTTAAGAAGGGGGTTGGGGACATGCAGAACTTGGAGGTGGAGATGAAGTCTATCCTTAAGACTTAGGGGTAGTCATGGCTAGTTCTTTGGTGTCTGCTCTGCTTGTTTCTTTTGCTTGACCTTAATGGTCTGCTGTGGTTAGTTGCTGCTGGTTCTTTTCTTTACCTTTGGTGCAGTTGGTTTTTTTAGTTGGACTTTTATTTCCTATATTTTTTGTTGTTAACTTTGTGGTTTTGGGTCCCTATAAAACCCGTTTTACCCTTTATCAAAAACATTGAAATTCCCTAGCAGTATTTATGTTAAGGAAATTTCTTTTAGATGCAAGGATTCGAAGCACATCAGCCATGTGGTACAAATGATTAAATCTCAGAGATGATCTGTAGCAATGAAAGAGTCTAAAAAGGTAGGGAGAGCTACATTGGTGACTTAGGAGAAACTTCAGCTTTCAAAAACAAAGCCAATTAGGGTGGAAAATGTGTGGATCAGGCCAACATTTGGTGGAAGAGGATGAAAAATGATTGTAACTCTAGAGGCCCACCATAAAGGATTTTGGTATTCAACCATGAAAGCATAAGAGAGAGCTGATATCATGTATCAAAACATTAAGCATGCATTCTTCCAACCAGTAGAGAAGGAGATGATTACTTTGCTTTATTTTCATTTGAATAACCATATCATGGTGTTGAAACCAAGAAGACCAAGGATGTCCGGTTTTATGTGGAGGTAATGGATGTGGTCCAAAATTTAGGAAGGGAGATCTTGATGTCTTCAAAGAGGCATAAAGTTAGATGAATTAAAATTTAAGTTCACCTAAATGTTTTCCAAAGTTTACTTCCAATTTTTATGACTATTTTTCTTGACTGCCAAAGTTTACTTACAAATTTTAAATTTCTTTTTGGTCATTTTGATGAGGATATATTCAGACAATGTGTAAGAACCTTTTGTTTGTATCACAACCATAGTAATGAGACTTAGACTCACCTCAAAATTGGCTAGGGTGACTTGATTTGGGAACTCGAGGACTTGGCACCCCGACTCAACATAGACTTAGCAAAATTGCCAATACTTAGTATGCTCTAAATTGCCAATACTAGTGAATTTAGATCCATAGTTAGTAATGTCCAAACAAATTTTTTTCTAGAAACCATATGGAAATAGGAAAATTTAATGGGTGAAATCGATGGGGGAAGGCTTAGGTAATCAACCGATAGTATGACAACCTCATGTGTAGCCCATTGATTATTACCCATTAACTTTTCCCATTTCCCTATGGCTGTTGGGACAAGTTTTTGTTGGACATTACTAACTATGGATCTGGATTCACTAAGTATTGGAAATTTAGAGCATACTACTTCCAACAAGTTCCTTTCCATTTTGACAGACTATTAATGTGATAGAGACAATTTATAGATACAAATATTAAACAATGTTGCAGCCTGCAATAAGCCAATAACACATAAAAAAATTAACATTCAAAGTTTAAAATTTATAATTAAATTATTAAACTAAAAAATTGGGTTAGCTTTTAGTTAGATTTCTTGGATAGGTCTATTGGTGTTGAGGAGATTCCATTTATCTTTTGAATGTTAAGAAGTCAAAGCTTCAAGGATTTGTCAAGTGAGTAAGAGAGCTATAGGGGCAACCTCATCTAAAAGATTTTGAACTAGAGTTTGATATACTATTTAGAGAGCTTGGTCTTCATGGATATAAAGTATTATGAAAGCATAATGAACTTGAACTGGTGGCCAATTTTGAAGAGTATTACTGATGATCCAGATAAATTTATTGAAGATGGTGATTGGGAATTTTTGAATATAGAAGCTAGTTATTTTGATTATGATAATTCAAAAGAGTCAGATCAAGGATACAAACCCTTTGATGTAGAAGAGGAATCAAAATCAAATGAGTAAGGTTCAAAAGATGAATCTCTTGTGAAGTTAGAGGAGGGTGAAGAAGAAGAAGAATATTCTAAAGAGGAGGAAGGTAAAACATGGGATGAATTAGAAGCTGAAGCTAGAAATGAAATCATTTACTTTTAAACTAATTAATATGCAATCATTTACTTTTTCTAAGGAAATAAAAATAAATCATTTAACATATTAAATATACTTACAAATTATTGAAGGAATATTTTTCAAAACTATATAAGAATTAGCTCTTTTTGTTGGCGCTGGATGTATGTTCGACATTAAATGAAGTTTGTCAGCATTTTTCTATGTAATGAAGTTTTTTCTTACATTTCTTTCGATGCTTCTTGGTTTGCAGGATTAAGGAGAGTGTTAGGATATCAATGTGAAGTAGTCTTGTGGCTAACATACCAAAGAAAAAATGAAGGCCAACTTAACTCTAAAAGTGAGGAGGAAATTGGATCCTTTTGATGGAAAAGTGACGATGAAGAGACTGCGTGACTTGTTCCTATACAAGGATGTGAAGGTGGCGTAATTTGTGCAAATAATTATGGGTAATGGCTTCAAAAATTTGAAGAACAAATATTGGACTAATATGGATATACAATCTTTGATCGTGGCATGTGGATTGGACTTAGGAGAGTCAGTGGAGGTTGTAACAAAAGTGATGAAAGTATTAGTGCATAGGTATTTCTTAGTGAACATGGAGAGTATCTTGGAAAGGGTTGTACCAAGAAAAGGATTTGTGAGAAAGGCATGAAAAGTGTGGACCTGGAAGTAGCAGAGATAAATTTCCCTTTCATTAGGTGGCTAGAAGGAAGAACCAAAGTCGTGTGGAGAGAGGGTGCAAAATGGGGGTGACAAGATTTGAAACTATGCATCAAATTAATGGAGATTGAGAAGATAATAGCGGGACTCAAAGCCCTCAGCAAAGAGGAGCTTTGTGAGAAGAAGGGTTTGTGTCTGAGAAAGAAGGTGAAGCCGCTCCCAAAAATGTGCCCATTGCGTCTAGGAAACACATCTGGAACCTCCTCGTAAACTTGTTTACTTTTTTTAAGCTAGATGTTGATGTATAAACTTAAGGGGTCAAGCCCTATTTTTGGGATTGATACTGTAAATAGTTGGTTTTTGGATAGAAGTTAGTTGGATAGTTTTTAGGTGGTTGTGGTAGGGATTTTTGATTTGCAGGTTTTTATTTTGTTTTAATAGACATGATGTGATGGTCCTGGAAGAAATTTTTATTTGGAGCTTTGTATATTTTGATTTATATCAAATAAAATGAAAATATTATCACCAATCAAAGAAAAAAACAATTTAAATATCATTTAATAAATTTGATATAATCTTATGAACAAATTCAAGTACCTACGTACTCTCCTCATTGGAATTCCTTCGTGCATCCTGGCTTCATGATCTCTTTAGTTGTTGGTAGCACCCTGCTCTATTCCTTCACATGGAATTTTTTGCTTTTATGTCATCTGATTTCTTCCTTCGCATGACATTTTTCCCTTTTTTGCCCTTTTTTGTCGTATGATTTCTTCCTTAATGCCAGCTTGAGTGCCAACTTTTGGCCATTAATGTAATCAGTTTGGGGTGCCTAAGGAAGACCCAAGTGTGCCTAATTGAGCAGCTATCATTGTACATTTTATCAGGGTCCTGCAAGTCTTGTACCATTGGCGTGTGATAGTACGATGACCACTACCATCCCACGACTCCTTCATCAGCTTGATGCGGTAGAGTGCTTTTTACCATGGTCTTGTTAGTCGCTTCTCCCTTCTCAACAATAGTGTGGTGAAAGCTTATGTGGTAGCATTCTTATTCACAAAGGAGGCCATGGAGAGAAGACATGGATGGTGTAAAAATACTAAATTGGTGAGAGGAAAGTGGGTGGAAATAGATAAGACAACATTGATTAAGCACTGAATTTTTTTTTATTTTTTTTTGTGAACCACGATAAATAATGGTGTCACATCTTTATTGTTTTTCTTATCTATTTTATACTCTATTTTCTACACTTCTATTTGGCTCTTCTTTTATTTACAATTTTTAGGATAAATTTAAATTCTTCCCATGTGAAAAATGTCATCTATAGGAATCTTTAAAAAGGCTGAAGATCACTTTAAAAAATAATAATTTAACACTCTAACAATTCAAATTGTAATTAGAGTTTATCCTAAAATTATAATTAAATAAATACGGCTGCAATAATGAGAATATTGGATAGAATGACATTCAAACTTACACCCTACTTATGATTGTTAAGGTATTGCAACACTTAGTAACTTACCCCTTTCATGATAGAAACTAAAATTTTACCAAGAAGTGTATTTCTATTCAAACACTTCTTTCCAATGTGCATTCATGCTAGGATCATGGATAATACCATATTCAAAATTTTAGATGAGAAAGATTTTAGCTCTAATAGATTAAATTAAAGATTTAGTTCTAATAATTTAATTTTCTGTGATGATGCATGGATGATAAGATCTAAAATATCAATAGACTCCACTCAAACTAGAAAGTTGCATTAAAAAATAGAATTTGAAAAGATTTAAAATACTACATTTTTTATAATAATTATATATACAATAATTTTATTCACTTTAAAAAAAATGTATATACGTGAATACAAGATATATCCTATACAAACATATTTCTAAACCTCAATTCTAAAAAATTCAACTCCTATCCCCACCTCTTCCCTATATACTTTTATCTTTGTAACTATCATGGACTGTGAAAATCAAATGTTATTAATTTTCATAAATGTGTTTAATTTTTCCATGAATCTCAAATTCCTAAAATTTGAAACGCTTCAATGAAATTATGTTGTACTTGGACAATTGAAAACCTATTTTATTCTCCTAGAAAGCTTTATTATTTTCCATTATAATTCTAAACCAAACAACATTTGCAAGGATGGCCTTCTACATCAATCTTAATTTGTATTAAGTTCACGAACTTTTTGTCAAGCAATAAATTGATTTCATAGATAGGAAATGTAAAGGCTTAATTTAAGAAAAGATAAGTAGTCTCTTTTTGAGGGTAGTCCACATGCAAAAATTAAAAAGCACATAAAAAAAAATTATAGTAAGAAATCAGATTGAATTAGTTTCTGATAAAAAAAAAAGGTTTTGAAGGGGCCCCAAAACCCTTTACAATGATGCCAAGCTACAAGAGAAATTAAACCACTAAGCTCAACATCCCACAAAACAAAAAATCTGACATAAGATGGAACATTAGCAACCTGTCAACAAAGCCAAAAGAAAAAAACATCAACAAACCTATTGAACCAAAAGAGGAAGCACCAGCTACAAAAAAATGTTTGAAACATTGGTCGAGGATGTGTTCTCCTTGATGACCTCCTTATGGATACTAATAACATCCTTCAGCTCCTCAACATTAACAACAACCCTCTTTTTCATCTTGCTCTTCATCCTAAGGCACATACCCTCCTACATGTCCTTCTCTAGCATAGGAGTAGAAGCTTTCATTTTCTCCACCAGGTAAGAGCCACTAATATCTTCAATCCTTTCCTCCATATTACCCAAGTCAAGTGGTTTTCTAGTCCAATTCAACACTTTCTCATTTAGAACAAAAAGACCCATAACAATGGTCGTCAAAGAGTTATTGCTGATATTGACCACCATTTTCAAGTCCTCTAACATCTTTCCCATTTTATCCTCTAGACTTACAACTCTATCCTATAACATTTTATTAACAATAACTTCCAAAGAGTAAATTTTTTCCTCATGAGAAACCCCCAAATTATCAACATCAACTAGTATCTTATCAAGCATACTATGCATTGATTTCACTTTGCCTTTTATTTCCCACTCCTTTTGGTTACCTCTTAGCATAACAACACAAACATCTTTCCAATTTTTCATTTGAAGATTGAGCTCCTTAATCTCAAAAAATAACCACTTAACCAGGGAAAGCAAGTTTCTTTTCATATCTTTAGCTATTCTACAAAACATATTCATGTCAATTTCATCCTAGTTAACTGGAGGTTGTCCCTTCTACTCCAAGTCAATAGGGGCATCAGAAGATTGAAAACAATCCCTATTATGTTCATCCTCTTCTTCAACTAGGGAATGCTTGACATCCACCTTTATCCTCTCCTTATCTAGCAGATTCTCCAAATCAACTAACACCTCCAGACATTCCTTCTTCACTTCCTTCTCTACATTAGAAAAAACTTGAGAACAATTAACCATATTAGGGTATGTGTGTGGATCATGATGGGCCAAAAGTGGCAATATGATGGGTATTTGTAGGGTATGTGGTTGACTCACTTTTCTTTTACCCAAAAATTGATGAAATGAAAAAGGGTTTTCAAAGGATATTCTCAGTTTCCACCAATATAAATTATGCTTACTTTGAATTTAACAAATAATTATTATTCATTTTCTATTTGAATTACAACTAAAGTCCTGATTGATAGGTCGATTGAAAAAACATCTATAGCTTTCAAATGGTATCACATTTTTGGAATCCAAAAACATGCATCACATTCTATTCTTCACATACTATAGGATTAAAAAAAGAAAAAATGAATTTCATGAAGTTTTCACCAAGTTCAGTGGTCGTATTACGAAGTTTTATATTTTTTAAAATTTGTAATAAAAAAAATAATTTAATTTTATTTACATGGAAAAATTATAAAAAATATGCATCACATCCAAACATGAGTCCTCTACTTTATGTCTAAAATCTTATAAAAAAATATTATCATTTTATTGTGGTTAGGGTGGTCGACAGAAACCTACTTCTTTATTTTTTCCCGAATTTAAGTACTACTACATTGAAATTAAAAATTTTCACCAAATAGATTTTTCTTTTTTAAAATAAACCTAGTAGTCTAGAAAATACATTCAATTTTCTATAGATTCTATTGTTATATATTTTTAAATAATATAGATAACTTATTGAATTTTTTACGCCAAGTTTCCTAACTCTGATTTTTCTTAATTTTTGCCACTTAAGGGCCTTGTTTTTTCCATGATGATCCCGTGATATAGCCATTAATCCCCCTGATATCCATAGGGCCAGTCTCATGAGGCTTCACCTCCATCTTAATGTTTCCTATATTAGCAAGGCCACTCAACTGAACACCCAAATTAATCAACACCTTAAGCTCTTGCACTAGGGAGCTCTCTAGTAGACCATCCTTACTAGGAACAGGGTTCCCCAATGAAGCATTCTGAACACAATCAAAATTTGAATAATCCACATCACCCATAGGATGACAACCCTTCAAACCCTCTTTTCCAAAAGACAACATAGGATTCACTTTCAAACCAAGGGAAACCACCTCTATTTTTCTTTTGGCGAAAGCTTTAACTTTCTTCATGCCTTTGGTTTTCCCCTTTGAAGATTTTTTAATAGAATTAGCCATAGTCTCCCACAACTCCACATTAGTCTCATAGACCTTACCCCATTCTTCTGATTCCTCATCCCTTTCCTCAAAGGCTCCTTCATCAACAAACATATCCTCATATTCTAACTCTTCCTCCTTTGAACTACATACCCATTCACCAGCAGAGTCCCCTATTTCATACCCATCATTTTTAACTTCCTTCTTACCAGGAGTTATAGGGGAGACCGAGATCAAATTTAGCTTGATATGAGCAATAATCAAACACATAAGCCCTTGATGAAGAATTACCTTCTTAGGGTTCTTTTTGTGGTCTTCACTACTCTTCTCCATATAATGTAATAGGTAAAAAGGAAACAGGATTGAAACATTAGGCATAAGATGATTTAAGAACGTAAAATGGTGACTATAAACCACAAAGAATCTACCTTCAAGGGTGAAGTAGTGCATAATGGCCAACACGAGGTCCCTCCAAAGTGGCTTCAGGGACTTCCTAGCCTAACCTCCACTTCCAATTTCCTTAACCTTCCTCTCGTCATGTTTAAATAATTTCACAAAATCCTTCTTAGCCACTCCCCTATCTCTAAAAAACTTTCTCCTAGCAATTGAAAGACTAGTTACCTCCACAATAAAATCCTCTTCAATTCAAAACTAAACTCCTTGGTAACATAAAGACCTCCCATTCCATCCTTTCACAAAGAAATCTGTTACATCAGGGTCAAGGCCTTGAATTCTCTACATAAATTGAGTAACCCCATCCCAATTCCAAGTGCTCCCACATAGTAGCATTTTTGTTAAACTCTTCACACGAACTCGACTCAATTCTGCAATGGTCACCACCCATAGTGATAGGAAACAAATGAAAACCCAAGAACACTTGGAATAAATGAAAAAGTAAAATGAACTAGGTGCTACTCAAAATAATACAACAAACACCCAAAATATGTGTGGGCTTATCATTCTAAGTAACCCTATCAAAACTGCTAGTCTATCCTTCTATAGAAACCAAGGAAAGAATAATGAAACTGAAAGAGAAAAGGGTCAACATGCAAAACCCAACTTAAAAATTTAAAACCATAATGAAACCTTTCCTTGAGAACATCTCACCTAGAAACAAGTCAACTGGTCATCATTAGAAATGCACTTCAATTAAGACGTAGTGATTTAAAAGAATCCTACTCAGATCTCCTCAAAAGAGTTAATAATAGATATCGAGTAATTAATAAAATTGGCAATTGACCATGAAGGAGGAAATTTCATCACAAGATAATTAATCACATTAAGAGAGTCCCCCTCTAGCTATAGTTTAGAAATGCCTTGTTTCAGGAGAGTCCCCCTCTAGCCATAGTTTAGAAATACCTTGTTTCTTAGCCAAAACTAATCCATGATAAACTGTTTTAGCCTTCACATAAAAAAACAATTGGTACAATAGAAAATTAGATTCAATCAGTTATGTATTATTTCACTTGCACACTTACCTAAAAGACATAGGGTATTCACTGTACATTTCCCTTGACAAAGCAAACATGTTCTTTCATTTATTTTTACTATATATCTTAGAAGTGAAATTGTTGTTACATAATGATGCACTGAGAATATAATATATACAAAAAAATGCAAAGAAAATGTTTGAAATTTTACATGCAACCTACTGTGTTGTGGTGAAAGGAATCAAGATTAACTAGGACAAGAAATAAAAATAAAATTTTGATGATTGTACTTAAAAGTGAATAGGATATGAAAAGTGTGGACAATGATGGTGTTGAAATTGAAAACCCTGATTCTGATGACATTACTGTTTTATGTCATTAGAGATAAAGAGCACATACAATTTTATATACATAGAAAATGAATACTTGAAACTAGTAAACTAAAAATGTAAACACTGTAAGATTTTTCCTTAAACAATAATTCAAATACTCACTTACAAAAAAGGGTGAAGCATTTTTTATTCAAACTATGTTTTATTTAATAGACATAATAGTAAAAGAATATTTACAAGTACAAGAATATATACACTGTTTCATAGAAAATAAGTAATGTTTCATAGAATATATCTTTAGAATGTAGGAGCTTCCTCTGTTAGATATTTTGAAATTCCTACACACAAGTTCTGCTTCAGAGTGAAAACACCTGGAAGTGTTTCACATTGGCTCAAGGTACAATCATAAATTAATGCATGTTGATTATTTTAGATGGAGATTGGAGAAAATGCAAAGCCTAAGTGTTCAACTAGCAAAAGAAGATATGTACGTGGACGTGGCCCTAAAACTATTAAACAAACAATTCAAATAAGCAATTGTACAAAAAAAAGTAGATTTATGATTTTATCTTAGAATGTACAAACTTTCTCTATCGGATATTAAAGATCTCAAGTTGGATAAAAATTTTGATAAGCAGATTTATGATTTTATCTTTAGAATGTAGGAACTTCGTCTATTGGATATTTGTAAATTCCTATACTCAGGTTCTACTCTTGAGCAAAAACACCCGCAAGTGTTTTAGACCAGCTCAAGGTACAATCCAACTTGGTTATGACACCGATAGCAATCCAATTTTTCCTGAACCATCCATATCCAAACTTTGCATCAAAATCTATTCTTCCTACACATAAAATGCCACATATTAACCCCTTCTAAATAAAACTCAAAATACCATGAAACAATGAGTCCCCTATACTAGTATGTAAGTAGGTAGTCTATAGGGCATAGTTTGATTTTATACAAGGATGCTCATGAAAGGAATATTCAAGTGATAGTGAGTGAGTTGTTTGAGATTGCAGCTGATGGTGCACTATCTAGTCCTTAAGACAATTAGCAAAGCAATAAATGTGCAATAAAATTATATTGTACACAAAAAACAATTCACAATGTTATCTTGAATAATGCCTTTAGTTTAAAGACAAAAAGCTCATTGTATCTTGATGAAAGTAGTGACCTTAATGGTCAATCACTGACAACCATGATTTTAAAACATGTTATTGTGCTTATGGAGGCAACATTTTAAGGAAGGTGGTGAGTGGTGGTTTGGAAAAATGGGAGGTATGAAGGAGTTGCTTTATATGCATACTATGCAGTCTAGCTTAAGACAAAATTCTTAGAAGAGATTGAAAGTGGATTATAGAAGTCAAGGATTACCATGATAAAGATTAAAGCAATGACTAAGATCTATTTAAAAGTCACTATCATGAAGATATTAAAGATGTTAAATCCAAAACCCTAGCAGCTGGAGTAATGAACACAGTACGAAAGATGATAGTGTACTAGGGAAGATTTAGGAGATCTCCACATTTTCTAAACATAGGAAAATACATCATTTATTTATTTTTTTAAATTAAAAGAAATTATTCTAAACCCTATATAGGACACATTGATACTTTAAAAGCATCTAATTTTTTTTCTTAAATTAAAAGAAGTCATCCTAAACCCTATATAAGATACATTGATATTTTAAAAGCATCTAAAGGAATTTAAGATTATGCACACATATGTCAATTAAATACTTGGATTACAAACAATATCATGAACATTGTAACCCTTGTTGATCAAATTAGGAATGAGATAAACAACAATGAATCATATGCCTCATATCATGCACATCTCCTTACCATTCTTTGTCATTCTTTACTGGAATGTTTCTCCATTTTGGTGAGCTACGCCTGATAATAAGGTTTCAACAAAGGTTTTATTGTATGTTTATTAAAATAAAAACTCCATTTTGGCAAGCTATGCCTAAAAATAATTTTTTTATGAAATGTTTAGAGTATGTTTATTAGAGTTTAAGAGTATTTTGGTAGGCTATATTCAAATGATTTATTCAAATGGCTTGTTACTAATGTGATTTTTTGCATTTAGTGCTATAAATTGTAATGATGCCATGATTACCATACTACTACTGTCTCTTATTATACCCACTATTGTATGGTGGTGTTCTGCACTTCCCTTTTGTTGTTTACCGCACTACCACCTTGCTCAAGGCTTCCTGCTATGGGGTTGCGGTGTATACCACTCTACCCATATAGTGCTCACCTTCTCAGTAGTATACCAGTGTATGCTTTTGATCATTACTTGAAGAGTGTCAATGAGACAATCTTATTTGTCTTACTGATATCTCAACGTCTCATCAAAATTCTAGATCTTATGTTCCTTTGATATTGGTTTCTAGTGTCGATGAGACAAGTTAATACCTCTTGCTGATATGCCAGTGTCTCATCGATATTTTTGTTCAGTGATATTTCTTTATATATCAGTGTAACTCTACCATGTCGGTGAGACTCATGATTATCACTGTAGTATGGTAGTGTTTGTGCCTTCCCTTCTATTGTTTACCGAACTACCACCTTTCTCAAGGCTTCTTACTGCAAGGTTGTGGTGTATACCACTCTATTGCATATGTTGCTCACCTTCCCTATGGTATAGTGGTGTATGCTTTTGATCATTACTTGGGGAGTGTCAATGAGACAATCTTATTTGTCTTACCAATATCTCAATGTCTCATCAACATTACTTCATTATATCCAAGAGTTGTGTTTTGTCAAGCACTTATAGATATACCTTGTTGATGTGACATAAGTTATTCTCTCCTCAATATAGGGGTTTCTATATTGTTGCTAAACTTGAAGCTAAACTCGAAGCTAAAATCAGAGCTCAAAGTGGTGCTAAAATTGAAGCTAAACTTGAAGCGAAATGCGGTACTAATTATGGCATCACACTTGGAACCAATAACAACACCAAGGATGGTGCTAATGTCGGTGAAAAGTAGTGCCAACTTGTCCTAGTCAATGCAAAATAAACACCAAAGATAGCGCCATCCTGATAAATAGCACTGATGTTTTCAAAAAATTGTCAAAAAATACATTAAAACAATGGGTGGAAGCAAAAAATGGAGCAAATGACCAAGGTTTGTTGTAGCGTAAAAAATCTTCCTAAAGCTTATATAGTCAAATTTTTTCTATTGACAAAGCTCGAGATTTAAGTAAACATGCTAGAGATTAGTTATGTGGTGCTTTATCTACTTTGAAATGAGAGATTTGGTCCAACTAATGCAAAAGTTGAGACTAAATTTAATGTTAGTAATTAGAGAAGGCTAAGGAATCTAATTAGGAGGATCTTGATGATGTAGAAGAAAACTTTGTGAGAAGAATGAAAAAGGCTCCTGGAAAGTACAGAGGTAAGTTACCTTTCAAATTTTTTATTTTGGGAAAGATAGGTCATTATACTTCAAGATGTCGAAACAATTCTTTGAATGAAAAAAATGAGAGTAAAGGTAAAGAAATTAACAAAAGCTATTATGTTAGAGAAGATTCTAGTATATATTATGATGAATCTAACTATGTGGATGGTAAGGATAGTGAATGCTTGTTCATGGATATAAATGTTGAATCTAAGTTTGATGACTCTAAAATTTGTATGGAGGAAAATGCTCTGATAGCAAGGAATAATGTTGAAGGAACTATGGTGACTAATTTTTTATGCCATAAAGGAGAATACTAGATTATACATAGTGGATACTCAAATCATATGACTAGTGACAAAAATAAGTTTGTTAAAATTGAGAAGTATGAAGGAGGTCTTAAGTTGGTGATGATACATCTACTAAGATATGTGGAAAAGGTTCAATTAGTTCTGGTGGAAAGCATAATACAAATGATGTCCTTTATGTTAAGGGTTTAAGACATAACCTCTCGAGTGTGAGAAAAATGTATAGTGAAGGATATAATCTTATGTTTTGGGATAATAGATGTGATATCAGAAAAGGCTATAGAATTGTGGTTGTTGTTGTAAGAAGGATAGATGGAAATGTGTATTAGCTTAAGGGTGATGATGTTCATTTCATTATGACTCAAATTAATGAAATTTGGCTATGGTATAGAAGGATGTGTCACATCAATTTTGATAACCTAGTAAGGATCAATTCAATTCAAGCTATGAGAGATCCTCCAAAGATTACAAATCCCATCAATGTTGTATGCAAGGAATATCAAATTGGGAAGCAAGCAAGAAGTTTCAAAGTCAAAGAACAATCCCCTATTGGAATGTTGGAATTTGTGCATACAAATCTTTGTGGTCCTACTAGATTAATAAATTTTCAAGGTGATAGGTGGGTAAAACCATAATAATGTTTACAATTCTTATGAGAAAGGAAAATTGGTTTTTTAGGGGGGAAATCATATTAAGGGGGTTCGCTCAAACTTGTTGGTTTGAGTGAACATCTTTTATGGCTCACTCAAACCCCCTAGATTGAGTGAAACCACATCCATGTAGTTGGATTAATTTGTAATAAAATAATAGGGTTCGAGCAAATGGGGGTTTGCTCGAACCGCTATTCTATTGCTTTTTTTTAATAATTTTTTTAATAATTTTTTTCCACAATTTCATTCTTCACTTTTACAGTAGTGAACAAAACCCTCAAACCCCACCTAGAAAATAAAAGCATATTTGAAAGGTGACTAGGAAGAAGTTTTCCACCCTCCTCAAGCTCATCACCCTCCATGACCAGGGCACCACTCCAAGTCTAGGTTGGTTTCCTCTGTTTCAAGTTTTATTTTAATTAATTCTTCAACATTTCACATACATGTCTCCGAGAATATCAAATAGTTCACTTTCCTTGTCAAATAGTTCACTTGCATATCAAATAATTCAATTTCCTTGCCAATGCTTCCACATTTCACATACATTTCAAACAGTTCACTTTCCTGTGCCAAAATGGGAGCTCCGCCACAAGAAACATCCTCCTTTCTTGTGCCTATTGTGAGCTTTGGAACAAAGTATCAACACACCTAATTGAATTTTATTGAAACTTTCTAAACTATTTTAAACAAATCCATTTATGAGAAGACATTTCTTAAGGCTATTAGTCAAACAATTCATTTTCCCTATCAATGCTTAGCATGGCAATTGCCATGATTGAAACATACATACCCTATTCCAAATCTTTCTTTATACAATGATGGACATCCAAACCCTATTCCAAAGCTCTTAGTTAAGTCAATCTAAGCCAAAAATCATCATAATTGATTACTTAGGTTTCATATAAATGATATTTCTTGCAAGTTTTTTATAGTTATTCCAAAGGCTAGAGAAATATGATTGCTTATAGCCCTTAAATATATGATGCACAAAATGGATTTGTTGAAAAGGGTTTAGAAACTTCCAAGAAAATGCAATTTTTGGGTGTAAAGCCACATGCAACATCTTCCCTGCTTGTGCCAAAATGGGAGCTCCTGTTCTATTAAACTCAAATTCCTTTTAATTAGCTCACCAATTTTAGAATATTGTAAAATTTATATTTTCACCCATGAGACAAGAATAAGAACTAGGTATACTTATTATTCCCTTCATGAAAAATATTGTAGCCACTAAATTATTCAATTGGTAACAAATATCATATTTTACAATTCTTCACTTGTAGTTGGATAGTTTGTATGGACTAATATCTAAGTACCTTCTAATGAAATGATATGATGTCAAGAGAAAATGAACTATGTTTCCATTTTTTCTCCTTTAACTCATCTATTAAAAATGGGTGCATTCTTGGCATGTGATCTTAGTACATGGAATTTTTGATTCACAATTACATAGAAACAATTGTAGTCATATTAGTTATTCCTTCATTATATGCATTTACATGTAATTCCTTGAAAACCCATATGGATAGGAACCTTAAAAATAGGTATTTAGTTCATCAATAGTGAAAAATACTTTATTGATAAAAATATTTATCTATTTAGTATGGAGATTTTAAAAACTACCCCTCTTATGCCCTACTCGAATTGTATGTTTTGGGATACAACTATTAATTCTCAATAGTTGAGAATCATTAGAATTTCCTATATCATATGTAACAAGGGCAGCCACATTGCATAAAAATGACTAGAACTTGTATTTCAAAATTATAGATTAAACATTTAGACCATTTCTTCTTAGAATTTTCAAGTGAAAAATTAGAAATTGAATATTATTCGACTTTCTCAATCTTGGTGGATACACACCATCTCCAACTCACTTCTCTAATACATCAAATATATCATTCTCTTAAGACCACTACTATGCTAAAATAACATCATATCTCAATGTAGGCTTATGAAGATTCAACATTTCTTATAAATCAACTCCATTCAAAACTATTATAAGTTGCTACTTTGCATTCCTAATACAAACTTATTTTATAGTATAGTGTCAAAAATATATATGCCAAGTTTTATGAATAATTTAACACATTGAATTTCTTAGTAGATTTATGCAAATAGGAATCTCTTGTTCTTTAAGCATCGGTCACCAGATCTCCTTTTTATTTTGGCCAATCCTTAAAGATGTAATAAATTTTGAGTTAAAATCTAGAGTCTTGTGTGGATGTGGTAGAGTATCTTTATTTTTTGATAGTCTAGATGTCATTTAGGTCCTCCATTTATTATATTAAGCTTAATGAACCACTCTAGTATTGATTTTTTTTTTACTTCTTCATTTATACAATATGTTTCAAATAAAATAAATCATGTGTATATAGAGTAAAATTTCTATGGATATAATTATGAGATTAAATCTAAAAAAAGGATAAGAATATGAAATTTCTCACATAACTTAATAAAGAGGCTAGCTCCATATATTCTCTTTTCATATTGATACCAAATTGGATGGATTATATTTAATAGGAATGCCTAATAACCTAATAGTTCAGGTATCATTTGATAGCTTTAGAAGAAGATCAAGGATTGATTATATAGAATAAGCCTTCACCTATTACTTGACCAAATATAAATAGTTCCCAACTCTTAATTCAATCCTCATTTATTCTGGTTATTTCTCTCCTCCACTACTAAAATTATATTAACCCAACTTAGCCCAAATTTTCTCAAATTTTTCTTAGGTTCACTTTGTTATCCTAAAATTTTACCCTTCAATCAATATATCTTGAATTTTTACCCTTTAGTCAACTATCCTACTTGCTCTTTGTATGACCTCAATGTAGTACCTCTAAGTAAATTAACATATAATAGAAAACACTCAAAGATCCTATTCTTAGAGGAATTTGTCACAAAATATACACACAAATACAAGGAATAGACTTTTATAATTGAATCCAATTTACATGAATATGAATATTATGTTTGCATTTAATCACCAAGATATGATTTAGACCTATACCTTCTATAGGCCTTCTTTGGGTCTCATATTCTCAAATTTAATTTACTTATCAATGTGTTTGATATTCTTCACTTGAATGGTACATGTTTATACAAATTCATTAGCCTTTACCAATTTAGACCACCTAATACTTATACTAGAGTTTTGAGTTCCTCCTCCTTGAATCCTCTTGGCTTGCCAAGTTGACATCTTTAAATTTAAAATACTAATCTAAGATCTTCATATGTTAGGGAAAATACGAAATTATTGTGATCTTTCTAGGACATGAAAAATATTTAACTTAAAGTTTGATTGAGCCTCCTTTTTTTGTTACACTTTATTAGGAAACTTTTCCCTTTACTCAATATTTATTGGCTTTGTAGTTTGGCTACCCCTTTTTATCCATCAATCACCACCTCATTTCCTAGTATTCACGTCTTATTTGAGATGCCTTAGTTTTAAAATAATTCCTTGGAAATATTGTCATTATCTTCTCTATCCATACTATTTTGTATTTTCATTAAGCTATTTATTCTAACAATTTAGGATTTCTTATTGTCATTAAATTTGAAACTTGGCATCAAATCCTATGTGTTATTGGTTTATACATGTACATCATCACCATGCTCAACAATACTCTCATCCCTTGAAATAAAATATTCCCCTTCAAAAATTAGCTTGGCCAATCTATATCACAAAAAACCTATATATTTGTATGAATACATGACTTGTATTGGGTTCTTTATAAGAACATGTACTTGAACATAATTTAATATGAAATATTATAATCTTGGTCCATTGGTATATAATCGCTTATCAAGTTCTAGTGTATTTATTTTAAATTAATCTATAATCACGGGTCTAATTAAAAAGTATTTTAAGCCTAGTGATCCTTGATTGAAGGCCTTGTCTTGTTTAAAATCAAGACAATATTAGTATAAAATATATGTAGGTAGATTAGCTATAATATTATCTTAAACCCTCATAACTCATCTAAGTATATCATTTCATTGAAACATTACAAACAGGTGATACATTTGCTAATTCATGTTCATTTAAATGTTCAATCATCATATTCTAGAATGAATTAATTTATTATCTTAGGTTGATTTATGTTGATGTATCTGCATTTCAAGTTTCTCATCCTTGTCTCTAGTGGTGAAATTTGATGTTTCTATCAGTAACCTCATCAAATTTGGCAGTTTTATTTCATGGATCTTGACATTGGTAACCCTTTATGTTGTATTTTCAGATTTATATATGGTTGGTTATATGGTTGGTTAAGTCTGTTGTTTGTGCGTTAGTCAAGTCAATTCCTCTATGCCAGTTACATTTTCTAAGACAAGAAATGCCCTCTATGTTGCAAAATGCATGCATAGGTTAGAAATACATGAACTTATCAAGGATGAAACGATAAGATAAAATAAAGCATAGGAACCATAAATATCAATAGTTTCTTTCCAAATTAGTTTATATTACTTAACTTTTCATACTAGAATAGAAAAGGATATTTTCTATAACCTTTTTATTTGTGACCTATATTCATCTCTCTTTTCTTTTAACTTATCATGTTACTTTGGAATACACACAATTGTAGGTCCATATTGAAATTATTTATTGTCTTATAACTTCGTGATTCCTCTTACCTAGTAAACCCAAAATTGGTACCTGTGCATACCATAAGACAATCTTGTTTCAAAATCAAATCTACACCATCCATAAGTTAATCAATAGAGAATAAGGTACTTGGAATTAACAATAATAATTGCAATCACAAAACTAGTAACCCTTAACCTTCAACTTAGTCTAGTTCAAGTTTTGTTCCAAAATGAAGAAGAAATAAAGTGACTCTTTTTAAAGAATTTGTTACACACTTGGTCATCCTACATTTTTTTGTACAATTATAGAATGGATGCATTAGAGAAATCCATTCATCAACATAAAACTTATATTTCTTCCTCCTCTTTAACTAATAAAATATAGTATCTCTTTAATAGAGTTTTGGGTGCCTCTTCTAGAAGAGTTTGATACTTGATAAATATGAGCTTCTCTCCAAGGATTCATTCTCAAGAGATTCTTAATTCTCATTTGAATACTAGCACTTCAAATATTTATCATTGGAGACTCTAGTTAAATTTTTTTGTAAGGATATGGCATGGTGTTATTATAAGATGGGTAAATCAATGGTGCATTGTGTATTGATTTTTAGGGCTTGAATAAATATACTCTTTGTTGGATAGGATCCCTTGAATATTGGACACCTCCTAGGCTATTGCATGTAGTCACTCCTCCACCTCTTCATAGTTTCCAAATATGCCAAACATTAAAATTAAAACCTATAATTAGAAAAAAATCATCTATGACATGGGTGAAATTATTAAAATTAATATTTGATCCTCCTTATTTTTCTCTCAAATGTAATTCTTCCTCAATTCCTTTGTCAATTTCTTGTATCAAATAATTTTATAAATGTTCAAGAGACAAACGTTAACATGGAAATGCTCTACAACCTCAACAAAATCCCATCCTAGAACCTCTTTAATGTCATTTGTAATATCTCCACCTTATAATAATAAGACCATGTTATCCTAGTAATCTATTATTTCTCCCAATAAATCTATTTAGAAAATCTCTCCAACCAATCAAATGTGGAGTTCAATTTTTAGTTAAATAAAAAAGGTAGAGTGGGTAGATGGAAAATAATGATTGTAGGCAGAGAAGCTAGATATTTTGGCATGAATAAATTTTAGGAATCCATTTATATAAGCTTTAATTATCATTGCATAATTTGTGATTCATTCATCCCACTTTAGGTTATTAATGGAATGAAGGGGAAAAAATCATTTAAGGAGTTACATGTGACATGATTGTATGATCTAGTTTTTTTTTCATATAATTTCCAATTATTAAATCATTCATGCTATATATCCCTTGATTTGAAAAGAAACATGTTGTCTTGTTTCCTTGATGGTAGCAACATAGTTATAGAATAATTTTAGTGAATCAAGGATTTCCCATGCCTCATATAGTATGATGCTTTTCTTCTAATTGATCAATTATATTTTCATGATGCTAAATATAGTTTTCATTGAATATCCTTCAATGATGAAAAATTTATTTTACATGGCCTCCAATGTTAAGTAATGATCATTTACCTTTATTACTAGTTCTAGGAAATAAATCTTAGATGCAACCTTTATTAAGATTTTTTAATTCTTTAATGGAAGATTTTGTACTAGAGTGCCCAAGGTTTTGCTCAAAGAACCATTAAAATTAAACTTTCACCTAGTTTCTTTTTGAGGAATCCATCTAATAAGATATCTACAAGGATGATATTTGAACCTAAGAATTATATAAAATAGTGAAAATGTTTTTATCAAAAACTATGATAGATGTCGAATGTCTTTTGTTAATGGTATGAAAATATTATTGATCATTAGATGAATTATTTGAACTAGTGAATGCTCTATCTCAAATTGATTTACTTGTTGCACAAACTTGTTTAGAAATATATGTATCTAAGTTACATTAAATTTAATGAATCTATGTATGCACTTTCAAGAACTATTATCTAGATATCTAGTTTTCATGTTTAATACATTCTATATCATGTGCACACTTGTAAATTTATTTAGAACTATTTCCAAGGATTTCTATTCTATATATATATATATATTAAATGAAGGTCTCATTGCTCCTTTAGGTGTAAATACATATCACATGGAAAATGCACCTGTTCCACCTCTGCAAACACTGTTTGCAAATAATAATAATGAGATTAGGAGATTGAGAGAGTCATTAGCAGATGGTACAAACACATGCATATATTCAAAAGTTTGCATGTCCATATTACAAATCCTAGAACAAATAAGAGATGAAATTCGGCATACAAGTGCATATTCCCCTAATAGAGTAGTTGCTATTCTTTCCCAAATGTAAGAATGAGGTTCCCTATAAACAAATACATGATGTTGTGACCAAAAAAATGATAAAAAATGGTTGTTTTCGATTCTATCAAAATAAATGTAAGGTGAGGGGATACTGGGTCACCAAATGTGTGGATCGTGCTATGGTCTAATTGATCTACCTATGATTTCTTGTAGAACATGGTCAATATCCAAAAAATGACCAAGTTCCATTATATTTTGTTCAATAGTTGTATTCAAAGGTCCATTTGGGCCTCAAAGTCAACTACTTTGACATTCCACCATATGTTGGTCAGGGGTGTGGTAGGATTATTGATAGGCCCACCTATTGATGAGTAGATAGACCAACCCCAATTTTTAAGGAATTGGTTGGTGCCAGGTCTCCTTCTCTTACCCCATCTCTAACCCCCTTAGAGAATCAAGTTGTCAATGCTTCCCAAAAGGAAGCAATTGATAGTGTAGTTGACATTGTAGTTGTGACCACTAGGATATCTATTGATCGTGTCAGTCAATATTTGATGTCTATACAATCATGATCAATTCCATTTCAAACAAAAAATAGCAACATGGATCCTTTTACAATGATGGGAATTCCTACACCCACACAACTCGACAAACTTACAAGATATATTGCAAATAGGACTATGCATTGTTTGGTTGAGGACCTCTTGGAGGCATATGCATTCATCACATCAGACTATTGGATCACTATAGAGTAGGTCAGAGGTAGTTTGGCTTTAGGATTTCATTCACATCTAGGATCCCATCACTCTCATCCCAACACTAGTTCACATTAAGATCCACCTACAAATCATTCAACTGTTGCGCATACTATGGGTTTTATGGATTCATTGACTAGTCCCAGTTTGTCATCAGCGATGCCATCTCAACTATATACTCCCCTTCACTTATCATTTACGAAACTTCATGTGACATATAAGATGGATGCAGATCTTAAATCATCACTTGAGTGTTTGGTTGATTTGGTGGAGACGACCCTTATAGAGGACTTAGATCATCCAATACCAAATGATGTGCATGTATGTGTGCATGTGCATGTTTCAATTCTTTTTTTAATTCTTTTTTCATTTTAGTTTTAACTAGATATTCATGTAATATATATGTATATATATTGTAGATGGACATACCTCATGTTATTCCTAGCCTTTTTTCAGATTGTGTACATCGGCGTGACTTTGTGGATGTTTCTGTTGCTAGTGGACATGTGAATTTTTATTTTCTATGTATACATGTGTATTTGTACATGCATATGTATGCATAGATATAGATAGATATTTAAAAATACATGTACATTCTTAAATAACTTTCATAAAATTTATAATATATTATATGTATTTAACACATTGTGTACACAATTTTATCTATAGGGCTCAAAATATCCATTAGAGTAGGGTTGTCATTCAAATGATCATTTGACTAGGAGTTGACAATCATATTAGGCTCTACACTAGATTTTATATCTCTAGTATATTTTCTTATATGATGATCTCTAGTAGTCGACATTTGATGATCTCTAGTACATTTCCTTATATGATATTCATACAAATTTTCTTACATGTTTATATATTTAATTTCATTCAATGTGTACATGCATGTACCTAGATTTGCTTATAATGTTTATGTTTATGTTCATCTATCTACATGTACATGAGTTTTCTTATGTTTAAATATCTATACATGAATCTACATGTGTACATGTATATGTTTAGTACACTCAAAAGTGTTTATACAATCTACATTTAAATATATGTTTATTTTCATTCAATCTACATGCATGTACCTCTTTTATTATAACATGTTTATGTTTATACATTGAATGTATCTACATGTACATGTGTTTCCTTATGTTTAATTTTTTATACATTACTAGATACATGTGTACATGTACAAGTTTATACTCAATAACATGTTTATAAAAATTTTAAATCTATATTTAGAGAACTCATGAGATAGTGTATTTATGACCAATATATCTTAAACACATCTTAAATGTGCATTAAATAAATTGAATGTATGTACACATATGTAGTTCTACACATGTAATGCTATAAAATTTGAATATAATTGAACCTATGAATTTGAGATCAAACCTTTGGCTGATGAATTCCTTTTAATTTTATTTTTTTCCCATATGCATATAAATACAAGCTTATTTTTCATTATTCCATATCAAATTGCAAGATTAATTTGTATTTATATCACTTGGAGAGTAAATTTTGGAGAAGAAATTTTTGTACATTTATCAAGGAGGTAGATTTTGAACAAGATATTTTAGCATTTTTATCAAGGAGGGAAGATTCTGGATAAGAAAACTCTACATTTTTATCAATCAAGGAAAATATTGGAGAAGACAACTTTGCATTTTTATCAATCAAGGAAAATTTTGGAGAAGAATTTACCTTTGGTAGGGGATTTTTTTTTAGTCATCTTTAACTTGAAGAAGAAAATGGGACAACAAAGAAAAAGAAAAAATAAGGCTCAATGAAAATTTTCAAAAGAAGAACAAAAGAGGCGGAAAAAAACATGGAAAATTATCATAGAAAGAAACAATGTACATGCTTATTTCTTCTCTCTCTCTCTATCTCTCTCTCTTATATGTGTTTAGGAATTTTAGTAACACCTCAATGCTTTCCTTGTAAATATATTTCCAATTATGAAAACCATGTTATATAACTTGGAAAGTTTAATACTTAAAAATAGTCATCTTGCATAGACATTACCATAACTTGGAACTCCATTTTTCCTAAATTCCTTATCATCTATTTACAATTGAATTTGTTCCATGGAATTCTTAAGTTCAAGAATCTTTGATTTTATTTTCTCAACTCCACTTAAATAGATCATAGTCTCTCACTTTCTTTTCTTGCATGGAAATTCATGTATCTAATTTCCAAAACCTAGTTACTTTCAAAATTCATTTTGCCGTTAAATCCTTAAATTGAATCCATTTACAGTTGTATTTGTTCCATGAAATTCTTAAGTTCAAGAATCAAGGTTGATGTCATTTGAAAGTTATACTCCACTTATAGCATCATGTCTCTCACTTTTTTTTCTTGCATACATAAACTCTACTTATATAGCATCATCTCTCACTTTCTTTGCAGAATATTTTGACATGTCTCTCAGTCTCAAAATCTAGAAAGTTCTCATGCTAAAGTGGACCCAAATATAGATATTGGATCAAAAAAATCCATTGAAGAACATATGGACCTTGAAGATAGGGAGGAGGCCCAAGTTAAAACTATTCATGTTAGAGAGGGGTGAGGATCACTTCCTTCTACTAGTATGGATGAACATATAAAACTAGTTGAAACTTCTCTCACTATCTTTTCTTGCATGTAAATTCATGTATCCAATTTCCAAAACCTAGAGACTTTGAAAATTCATTTTTCCATTTCCTTAAATTGAATCTATTTCCAATTGTATTTGGACCATGGAATTCTTAAGTTCAAGAATCAAGATTGATGTCATTTGAAAGTTCTACTCCACTTATAGCATCATATCTTTCACTTTTTTTGCTTGCATACATAAAATCTACTCTTATAGCATCATCTCTCACTTTCTTTGCAAAATATTTCGTGACACATAGAAAGGGCTCAACAAGCAAGAAGAAGTTCTCAAGTTGAAGTTGAGAGAAATCTAGATATCGAATCAAATGAATCCACTAAAGAACACATGGAGGGTATGTGTGATCATGATGGGCCAAAAAGTGGCTTATATGATTGGTATTTGTACAAGATGTGGTCGATGACTTTTTTACCCAAATTTAATGAAACTAAAAGGGTTTTTAAAGGAGATTCTCAACTTTCCACCAATATAAATTATGCTTTTACTTTGAATTTAATAAATAATTATTATTCATTTTCTATTTGAATTACGACTAAAGTCCTTATTGATAGGCTGATTGAAAATCATCTATAGCTTTCAAATTATCATATTTTGAATCCAAAATATGTGTCACATTCTATGCTTCGTGATACTATAGGATTAAAAAAAAAAAAAAAACAATTTCATAAAAGTTTTGACCAAGTTAAGGTGGTTAGACATATGAGTTTTATATTTTTAAAAGTTGTAATATAAAAAATCATAATTAATTATTTACTTTTAAAAAAATTACAAAAAAATATCATCACACGGACATGAGTCCTCTACTTATATCTAAAATATTATAAAAAATATTATCATTTTATTGTGGTTAGGGTGGTCTATCGACACTACTTCTTATTTTTTCCTAAATTTAAGTACTATTGCATTGAAATTTCAAATTTTCACCAAATAGATTTTGTTTTAAAGAAAATAAACCGTAGTAGTTTAGAAACTACATTCAATTTTCTACAAATTCTAATCTACATATTTTTGAAATAATATATATAACTTATTAAATTTTTACATCAAGTTGCCTAACTCCATTTTTTGATTTTTTGCCACTTAAGGGCCCTGATTTTTCCATGATGATCCCCGGCATTACCCCTCGACCTTGAAAATAGCTGAGGAGGCATAAGTTCAAACAATGCATGTTGGAGAGGGGTCAATATCACTTCTTTCTACTAGTATGGATGAGCATATAAACTACTCGAAAAGGTGAGGAAACAAATTTCTTATAGAAATTTAGATCATTTACTTGAAATGGATATGGAGAAAATGAAATGTTATGCCGACCAACCTACAAATAAGAGTAAGAGGTCAAGGACTAAATCTATAAATGGAATAATCAATGATCATTTTAATAATATTGAAACACATGAAAAACCTCAATTGTTATCACATTCACTTCTTCGTAATGAGCTAAAAGATTCATTACAATTGTTGGGTGTACATTTGACATTGAATAAAAAGAAACACATGGAATTATAAAAGATATTGTTGAAAATGTTAAAAGGGGTTTAGATTCCATTGGCAAAGGATCTTGATCAGTAGATAAGGCCATTGCAAGAAGGGTGATGCTGACATCTATTTTAAATCAAGATATATTAAGAAAAAGAAAAATGTCTGCACTTTTGGTTGAAATTAGTTATAGTAGAACCACACTAATAAAATTTGAGAAAAAGAGAGGTTTTGGATGATAGTTCAGAAGGAAATTGGGAAATTATGTGTAGAGATCCCCATTTTGATAGAATTGAAGATGTTGTTAGGAAATTGATCTCAACTTTTTGGAATGAAGAGACTAGTCCATCGTCAAATACTAGAGATCTTATGAGACAAAGGATAGTGTAATGCCCCTCCATTTTGATCATCCTTGGTATTTAGGTAAGTTGGTTGATGGGTGGTCAAGTCATTTATATTTGTTAAAAGTGTTATTGAGTAAGCATAGTTGGTTGATTTGTGATGATTTTGTGATTTTGTTATGTGAGTTGATAACACTAATATTATGATTAGATTTGATTAATCAAATTATTTTAACTATAAGGTCACTGGAATTATTTGGAGTTAAATAAAGAATTAGATTTAATAATAAATGCTAATTGTGTTATCATTGGAAGCTAATTATTCAAAGATGAAAGTAACATAATTGTAAGTGAATGAATTAAATGGAGAGGGGATAATTATTCCAATTAAGTGATTTAAAATAAATTAAACTAGGGAATATAAAGTATAAGGTTTATTAATAAATAATTAAAATAATAATATATAATATAAAGATATTAATAAATAATTAGAATTAAATTATTTTATGGTGTTTTGTCCGAGATAATCATTTAATTATGGAAAAAAAATATTGTTTTAAATAAGGAAAATCGTACGATTTTAAATTAAAAAAAAAAAGATGATAAGATTTTGAACTGAAATAGAAGTTAAAGATTTTGTTCAGAACAAAAAAATATTGGGAAAAGAATGAAAAAAAACGAATGCATGTTTAGATTCTTTTCGAAAACTAAAAGGAGTTCATTATTTAATAAGAAAAAGAATAAGAAGTTAAAAAAAGACTGGCAATTTGGGAGTGAGGGGCGGGAGAGTGGGCGCGCGGTGGGGGGAAGTTTTTTCTCGGGGTTCCAAACAAGAAAACTAGGTCTGCAAGAAAATTTGAAGGGATAATTGTGCTGTGGATTTTGGAAGAGAATGTTGTGAAATGCAGCCTGGGAGCATGGGAGGGGAAAAATCTCTTGGGGTACATGGATCTTACCCAATTATGTGTGTCGCTATTCTGCTTATCTTTCCACGAGTCCTTTCGAAGTGTAGCGAACGTTATTGTTATCTCATGAGGATAGCTCTGCATCGTCCCTCAATCTCCATGCGTGCTTGTGCCTGGCAAACCAACCATCCTATTCTAGGTTTAGAATATCACTATGAGTAGTTTCTTTTCATTTGATTTAATTTCAATCCTTTTGATGGTCATTTAGTTATGCATTCAGTGTAATTATCTTGTATAATCTATTTATATCTTCACTTGGATCCTGATTACTCATTGTAAATTGTTCCGAAAAAGAGGTCTGGTTCTTTTGTTATTCCGTTGCAACAATGTAACTGCAAATTCCTTAATCAAAGCATTCATAATAGGAAGACTTTGTCATTTTCCCCGTCGATGCATTCTGAAGGGGTTTTCTTAGCTTTTGTACTAAGATCATTATGTGTGTACCTTGTAAGTTTTGCATTCCTCTTCGTGATTCTTACTCGATGATCTCTGTTGCCAAACATGAGGACTTGATTACTTTTTTATCATGCATGAAATCTTATAATGGATATGCTTTTTCTGTAATTGTTCTTTCTCATCAAGATAATTTCTTTTCTTTTTTTCCATAATCGTTCTTCTCACCGGATTAGTTGCTTTGTCTGTATTGATTGAATCTCTAGTAATAAGGCGTAGGGTGTTTCCCCAAGATAACCAGCGCGGTATGGAGGTCAACCATGCACACCTAATGACCACTTGATGTGAGGTACACAACCCCTATCACAACCCCTGTGTGACTGCGTGCACCTAGAACGTTATAGTAATTTTCTAAGACCTAAACTTGGTAGTGCATATCGTCAGCATCATTTAGATTGGATTAGCAAGTCTGACATAAAAAGAATCAACTATCCTACCATATACAAAGTATCAAACATTTAAAATCATATTTAAATACTACCAGGATGTGTTCAATGATGAGAAGCCATAACTTTCAACTTGTATTTCCCTTGGAACTTAATTTCTCATATGCCCAGCATCGCTATTTTTTTTTAAAGGTTGGAAATAGTGCAGATCTCTCAGATCGATCTTTTTGCAGTCTCCTCTTTCTTTTGTCTTGGGTGATCCGCTTGGTGTGCCGCTGCTGTTTTTCTTTAGTCATTCCCTGATTACCAGTTCGTAGAGTGCATTGGAATGCCTGTTTCACCTTCATTTACCTCAGTCCTAGGTTCGCATTTAGTTGTGTATAGGCCACTGGTGATGGTTGTGGTATTTGGCTTATACCGTCATAGTGTGGATTCTAGTTAGTTCTATAAATATATGTATACCCGTGCATGGATGTTAATGGTTTATGGTAAAGCCTGAGTATTTGGAAATTCGATTTATTAATATTATGTTTATGCCTTGATTTCCTCTAGTCTCCCTGTATATATATATACATATCTTATAATCTGGAGTATTCAATCTTGTACTTACAGATATTTATATATGTGTATCTATATATTTATAAGTAGATATATGTAAATAAACATGTGTAAGCCCTTAAAAGAGTAGAGTGAATGAATATTTAATACATTGTGAGTTGTGGAATTTATAAATATGTGAATATCCCTTTTGGGTAGATAGAACGATTATTCAATTCATTATTGTAATGAATTTGTGAGAAGGAATAGTTTCCCTTATTCAATAATAATTTATTTAATTTCTCTGAGCTTCATGTAGGCGGAATGATTTATGTAACTAGATTTTTGTATATTGATTAGATTAATTGTATATGAAGGAAAGGATATGGTTATATGAAGTATACTTGTATTCGTATTATAATGTTAGAAAGATAAATACTGTACATACCCATATCAAATATACATACGTTACTAATAGCTATGTGTTTGTTTCTTTATTTTGAAATAATATCAATAAGTAAATAGTAGGATTCGATTAAATATATTTATATTAGGCTTAGTTCGATGGTGGTAATTGATATCATTTAAAGTTGAATTGGTTGTAGTTTTAAATACGGAAATTTATACTTAATCTAGATTGATCTCATAGACAAGGATTAAGTATGGTGAGCCATAGTAAGTTCTATTAACTTAAATTATAGTAAAGATATCGCATTTAAAGAAATAATTGATTCTCATAGAAAATAAAATAAAATGTAGAATTATTTCAAGTATACTTCTAATTATCAAATAAATGCTTGCTTCTTGGAGAGTTGTTTAATAGTAGTTTTCATAAAGTTTTGTAAGTTTGAATTATGGGAGAGAAATAAGATAAATTCACGTAGTTCCTAGTTATTTAAAATGCTTCTTAAGTAATTGAATGGATAAAATGTGTTTGAATGTTATTATTCTTTAGAGTTCATATATTGGAGCGAATTCGAGTGTTTAAAGGCTCATTTGACGTTTCATTTCATGGTGCCTACCCTTTTTTGTTTGCTTGGTTATAGGAAGTGATTTTATTCATCTTGTTTGAGTTGGATTAATGGATGATTCTTCCTTATTGTTTTGTCTTCTGCTTAAGTCATTTTGGTTTAGGAGATTTTCAAATGTTAAGTTTTCGTGATGGAACTCTATTGCTTCTTTTACCTTTGGTTGTGGAAAGTTGATCTTTTGGGCTTCCAAAGGCATTGAGAAAAGTTGTGTTGTGAGAATTTCATTGATTTGATCTTCACCACAATTTTGATCATAATTGTGATTTTGAGTTATGTATGAGTTGTACCTTATTTTATGAGAAATTATGTTTGTGGCTATTGGCGAGATGGTATATGCCTCGCATGTGTTTTAATCCTGAGGTTTGGTACTTTTCTGTATTGGTACAACCCCTTGATGTTTTGATTTTAGGGAAACCATCGGGGAGAGTGGCTCTTCTTTTGGCCAGTGCACAAGTGGCCACCCTTGAAAGAGTTTCCCTAATTAAGTGAAAACCTAATTAATTTACTTAGTGTGTTGGGTTAGTTATCACATAACAAGATTAAAGTATACACCTCACCCCTGCCATTAGCGCTCCCAAAGGCTAAGGATGGGTGGAAAGACCTAGTTGGTAAGGTTACCACCTTGTCTTCATGAAAGGTTGATGGCTCCGCATGAGTCACCCTATGGGGTGGAACCTTGAAACAGGATGTTTGGATAACCATAGATTGAGGCAGCTACTAGAGGTAGTCTGGTGAATCCATGAAGGCCATGCGATGACACTCTCCCATTATGCCCCATTGTTTCCCTTGTTCATGTGCCTTTGGAGTTGTTTTAGTTGTTTTAGTTGTTTATTTACTGTTGATGTTATGTTTTGTGGTTTATTGATGTTATATTTTGTGATCTATTGATGTTACATTTTTTGGGAAGTGGTTATATTTTATGTTATTGAGGCAATACGGTTTGATGTTGTTACTGAAGCCTCTTTTTAGTTACTTAGTGTTGCATATTTGCCTTATGGCAGCTTTATTGATGTTAATGAAAGGTGCCCTGTATTAATTATTGTTGAGTGATTTTACAATCTCATTTGAGAACTTTGGAATCTATTTTTGATTGGCACCTCTAATGAGTATTGAGTATTGATCTATCATTTTGGTAATTAATCAACCTTTGTTGAATTTTTCTTTATCTTTATTGTTGCTATGTTTTGGAAAATTTTAAGAGGGTTATCTTGTATGATGTTGAGTCTTTTTGTTCTGTATCTAGATGATCTTGGTTGAGGATTCTTTCTTGTCAACTCCTTAGCACGGGGGGTGAGTCTTCAGACCCATGCGATCAGGTGAATGTGCTAAGCACCCCATTGGATCCCCAGTCAAGGATCAAGAGGTGTAGAGTTGTGACATTGTGGTGACTCCAGAAATGAGTCCGACTTGGAGCCATTTTGACACTTTGTATTCATTTTCTTAGTTGTATCATTCCATCTTATTATATGGTTCCTGTCCATGTTGAGAAATACTTTTGTATCATTGTAATACTTGAGCTTTGTAATGTAACGAAATGGATGTGATGTATACTTTTATCTTTGGTCAACCTTGTGTGGATTTTGATCCATGGCAGATGTTATTTGATGTGTTGACTCTGTAGAAATATACTTTATTGAGTTCTTATGTTGTTAATTTCAATATTTTATATGTTGTGGTTATTTAAGTGAATAGTTTCTTAATGATGGAATTTAAATGTACACTTTGTCATGGTTTATATTTTGGGTTTCATTCTTTATCGTCGTTGTATGGATTTAAGTTCATAATGTCTCCTCATGCACCCCAAGGGACAAAAGTAATAGTGGATTTTTTTAAATGAATTTCATGTCATAACTTAATGTGCATTTAATGAATGTTGACTTTACAAAAAAAAAATTGAATGGTAAATGTTGCATTAGTTTTCCTTTGGGGTTCACATGACAGGGTGTTACAAATAGGGTCCAATATTTATGAAAATAATATTAAACATTGGCTATACATAACACAACTTGAGATGTATATGAAATTTTGTAATAAGTATCCTCATATAAAGATTGGGAAAACAATGTTTGAAAGGTTTAAGCCATAGTATGTGAAGATTAATTTATTTTTGAAACTTGTTGTCATAAAATCATATTGAATTTGATCTCTACTATCAGGTTTATTGAAAGATTATGGAAGAAAGTTATAGTTTTAAAAAATGCACCTCCTAAATAGGTAAGTTTGTTCATAAAGGATATATGTCATGTGATCATGAAAATGGACCTCAAATAAACTACATAAAGGACTTTGTGAAACATGTGGAAATCTAGCTAAATTTCCTTCAAGAAACAAAGATACTAACCTAACAAAGATAGTAAATTGCAAGAGTTACAAGTATGTAAAGTTTCAAACAAATTTTGGGAAAAAATCCACAGGGTTAAACTATGTAGAAGAGGAGATTCCTATTGGAAAATTTATGGAAGATTTTTGAAAATTGATACAACCATACATACAACATTCCTTTTTTGCTAAGTGGAAAGAACACTAATTTCAAACATTAAGAGATACTTTCCCACTTGGAAAAGTTCTATCAGTAGTTGAACTTGTAGAAAATTACTCTTTTGTACATCAAAAATACTTTTAATTAGAATATTACTTTTCAAATAAAATCACTATTATGGTTCATGTGTGTTATCAACATGCACAATCAAAATTGGATGGTGTTGAGAGTACTAATGAACAAGGATCCATTAAGAAAGAGTATCACTTTTATATTAGTGATGATAAAGAACATGACACACTTTTTGTACAACATTGCTTTACAATTCTTTTTGAGAATTTGAGAAGCAGGGGTCTAAAATCTCAAAAGCATTTTGTATGGTTAGATGGATGTGTCACACAATTCAAATCATCACAACCATTTTATGCACTATCTAGATATCATAAAATGTACAAAATACTACATATTTGGAGTTTTTTTATAGTGGGCGTGGACAGGGTGAGCATGATGGCATAGGTGCTTGCATCAAACATTCTTTAAGAAAGCATCAAATGAGTTATTCGGGAGATCATATACACAATGCAAATGATGTTGTTGAATGGTGTAAGAAACACTTTTCATCAAATGAGGTCAACACATGTTCAAGAAAAAATTGAAACATTCCACATAGAGTGTTTTTGGGAGATATCAGGTATGTATAAATTATATTTTCAAAAATTTCAATTTATTTAAATTTAAATTATATATATCTATATACACACACACACATTTTTGTTCATATATGTTTTTTTTGTACATGTATCTAGGTGTGGATAGAAGATTGATGCATGGATGCAAGAGGGTAGAAAAAAAAAGATCTTTGTATTATGTTATGAGTTTAGATAGTCCCCCTGGATGGACATTGTACACGAGGGATTACTCATGTTTATGTACTAAGTGCATTGTAGAAAAATATCATGCATGCAACAACCAAGAACTTGGATATATTAGTAAATGGGATATGGTACAACTAGTTTTTTCAGAAGCATACAATGAAAAAGAGGAAGAAATGTTTCAATACATTCCTTTGATTTCAATTGACTATGACCATATTTCAGGATTGGTTAGAAAAGGTACATTTGTATGTTTTCAATAATTTAAATATTATATATATATAAAAATGATCTAAAGTCTAGAGACATTTCTAATTTTTTTAGAAATTTTTTGTGTAAATTTGGTTTACATGAGATGCTTTTGCAGTCATAGTAGATCTTGGAAACATAAAAGGTTCTAGCTATTATTTACTATGTTGCACAAAAGAGAGGAATAAACTAACACAACATAAAATTAGTGATGGAATGTTTTTCCCACAGGTGAGTTTGAAATTAAAATTATATATATATATATACATATATACACACACACAAATATATATATATATATACATATATACATTGTGTACATGTTTACAATACATTAAAAACATTAAATATATATTGTACAAACCTTGAGCATGAAAATGTTGTACATGTTCACATGTCTTACTTTAGGTTCTTTTTTACTGTGCAGGTTCTATTGTAGTGTGAGGGATATATCAAAAACAAGTCAAAGTTGTTCAACATGGGATTCATTTTGTTGAATACCAACTAGATAACAAGGTATATTAATATAGTCACCTAATATTTTCTACCACCCTACATCTTCATGCAGTTCCACATGCACATGGAGAAAAAAAATGGAGACTAGATAGTGATGATCATAAAAAAAATTTACATGTTATTGAAGAGTGGACTGAAATAGAATGTTTGAGTTAGATTATATCCATGATTTTCAAGTTCACTTGTACATGTATACATGTCCAAGTGGGAAATTATAGTAACTCCTACATAGTTGTAAATCAATTTGTGTAAATTCTTATTATATGTACATATTTTTTCCATGGAATTCTTATGTTCAAGAATCTTTGATTTCATTTGAAAGTTCAACTACACTTATAGCATCATCTCTCACTTTTTTTTCTTGCAAGTTGCATGTAAACTCAAATATATGCTTTCAATACTTGGTTGAAAATTAGTGAAGTTTTTTAAAATCATTTTTCCTAAATTATAATTATATACAACTTATATTTGTTCCATGAAATTATTAAATTCAAGAATCTTTTATTTAATTTGAAATTTTAACTGTACTTATAGCTAGAAAAGTTATTATAGATGGGGAGACAATTCTATAGAGAGGTATATATAATAACACTTTCACCAAAAGGAGGTTCAAGGAATATGCCGATAGAAAACTAAATCTATGTGAATATGTTAGAGAATATGTGTTTTGGATGTGCATCAAATAATAGTTGCATGTGGTGTAATTAATAAATTAATAATAAGTGTTAAATAATGGAATGAAATAAATTTAGATAAATCTATATTTTTTCTTTAAATAAATTATGTATTATCTAATTATAAAATATTTTTTCACAGATTTAAAATATAAATCAATAAAAGTAAGAAAAGAAAGTTGACATCAAATTGACAAAAAATAATTCAAATGCAAATAGAATTTTCCCATCTAGTTGTCAAATCAATATTTATATGACTTATTTATGAAAAGTGGGATTTTGGAGGCTTTTATCTAATATTTTAAGATAGATAGAGTGTAGAATGAGAGAGGAGAAAAAGAAAAATAAGATAGATAGATCCCCACCTCCCCTCTTTACCCTAAAAAAAACCCTAAACCCTAAACCATCTACCCTTAACCCTCTCTATCTCTTTCCCCCCCCTCTATCTCCCTCCACTCCCAAACCCTAAAGTCTCTATACCCTCTACCCTATACATTTGACCCTAACCCTAATCCATCAAACCTATAATACCTTTCTACCCTCAACCCAAACCCTAATCCTAAACCTTAATCCCTATTAAACTGACTTCCTTTGAAGCCCTTAGACCTTCTCGGACCATCTCTTGTGCCCCTTTGAATTTCTCCAGGTCTCTTTGATTTCTTTCTGACTTTTTTATCTTTATTTCTCTTTCCATTTTCCTACACCTTTAACCTACCTTTCCAGTTTCACTTTTCGACCTTTTGTAATCTTTTCAATGACCCTTACCTTCACTTTACCTTTATGACTATTTTGATTCTCGACCGCAGACCCCTAGTGATTTACTCCCGAGCTTTTTTCCTTCGATCCAGTCTTTGACAGAATTTTAAAGACGTCATTCCCATCTCCACCAGATTTTTTTGAAACCCTTCCTTTCTTTGTTCTCACTTTCCTAATTCCCTTATTTGAGACTTACCTGACTTTGATTTTTGAAGCCTGAAGGATTTTGTTTCGATTGATGATTTATCGAATATGACCGCTCGGACCTTTTTTCGGATTTTGGATTGTCTTTGATTTCGACGGATTTGATCCGACTTTTGACTTGATTGATGGCTGATCTCGGATTTCGACCTTTTCGATCCTTTATCTCTCCGATTCTTATATGACGTCGATTATTATATGATCTTTTCCTCGGATTTTTCTCTGATCTGATCGACGGAGGATCTTGATCTCGATCTTCTCGGATTCCTCCTCTGATTCTCCTTGACTCGAGGGATCTGATTGATCTGATCTTTGCCCGGAAGATTGATCGATTGAAGATGTTGATTCTTTGATCTTTACTCTTCCCTTTATCTTCCATTCCCTCTCTACCTCTTTCTTCCTATAACCTCTATCTTACTCTTTCCCTCTATCCCCCCTCTTATTCTCCCTTCTCACTTCTATTTATATATCTGTAATCTTTGACTCGATCTTTTATCTTATCCCAATATTTTCCCTATTCATCCCCGTCGTTCACAACACAACATTCATTAATTTGTAATTAGAACACTCTAAAATGATATTTACAATTCCTATATCAAAGTCTTGTTTGTTGATGACCTTTCTCAACCAAATTTGCATATTTTAATTATAGGGAGAACAAGCACTACCTCATTATTGATGACAAAAAATAATATTTGAAAAATAGTATATTTAAACTAAGTATTTTATATTTAAACCAAATATTTTCTTTTTATAAATTATAATACATTATTACTTCTATTTTAAATTTTGTTTATTTATAATTTTATATTTATTTTCATAATATATTTTTTAATGTATTTAGTTCAAAAGTATATTGATATTATAATATTTATTGTAATTATTTATAATATATATGTATATAGTATATTATTTATAAGTATTAATAATATATATGATTTATATATTATTAATAACTATTATATAGATATATTATATATTATAGAGATTAAAAAGTATATTATTATTATTATATATTATAAAATAAAACTATTGCAAACATAATATGCATATGCAAAAAAAATTAAAAAATGGATTCATCAGCAGGGGGTTCAGGCAGATGTCGACCAAGAGTTTGCTTGAATAAACCATTTGAACATTTTTAAAAATTATTTTGAAGGGCTTTGATAGAACTAGGCTTCCCTCAAACCCCCATTAAATCAAATGGGTTTGGGTGTGTTTGAGTGAATAGTGGTTTGCTTGAACCCCCCTTCTCTCCCTCTAGCACCAAAAAACTCTAGAATTTTTTCCTTTGAAGCTTGCGTTGACAATGAAAAATGGAGGAGACTTCACATACCCAATTGGATGATGGTAGTACTTAGAATGAGCTATCCAAAAAATATAATTTTAATATGTTTAGGTTTTATTATGTATTTGTTTTTTTAGTTCGATTAAACATAGGTTTTTCAGCAAAAATCAAGCTATCTATTCTACACATGTGGAAATATAGTAGATTACCATTTTTTTTTTTGAAAAATAGTAGTGCACTAGCTATTGAAGTCCTTGATTCAATACTTATAAACCCCACCCAACCCATCCCAAAATATTCAATAAAACACTATGAAACCAAATGAAAGCACTAGATATCATAGTTACAAATCTAAATTTGAATAAAATATAATTTTATCCTTCATGGAAAAAAAGTTATGTTGTATACTATGAGCATTACTCCTTAAAAATGGTGTTTTACTGAAAAAAAAAACTAGTTTTCAAAAAAGATGAAAAAATAAGTGCAATCTAATTCAAAAATTTTGAAAAAAATATATTTAGAATCCATCTAAAAAATGTCACAAATCACTAGTTTGCATATGAAACCCAAAAGTGAAGATTTAATCAGTTCAATGTCCAGTTTGGCTAAAAATTGTAAACCAAGATTATGGAATCACCCAAGTATTTTATGGTATTAATTTATGATTACTTTAGAATGACATGGGTTACTTTTGTCAAAGAAAAATCAGGAGCTCTAGATAAGTTTTAAGAATTCATAGTTATGGTTGAGAATGAAATGGATATGAAACCCAAATTTTTGAGGTCTGAGAGAGGTGGAGAATCCTCCAATGAGTTTAATAGTTTTTGTGATAATTGTGGGATGATGAGGCATTTATCTACCCCTAAGAATCATCAACAAAATGGAGTGGTTAAAATAAAGAATATAACTGTTTAGGAAGCTACAAGAACCATGATGAAAGAAAACCTACTAGAAGTCTACTAGAGAGAAATTATTCATACTGTCATCTACATAGTTAATGAAGTTAAAGCAAGAGAAATTAGAGCAAAGAATCCATATGAGTTGTGGTATGGAAAGATCCCTACTGTCGAATCTTTCAGAGTGTTTGGAGGGTATGTGCAGGATCATGATGGACTAAAAAGTGGCGATATGATGGGTATGTGTAGGGTATGTGGCTAATGAATTTTTTTAACCAAAATTGATGAAAAAAGGGGTTTTTAAAGGAGATTCTCTACTTTCCACCAATCTAAATTATGCTTTAATTTGAATTTAATAAATAATTATTATTCATTTTCTATTTGAATTATGACTAAAGTCTTGATTGATAGGCTAATTGAAAAAAAATATAGCTTCTTAAAATGGTATTACATTTTTGAACCCGAAGATGCTACTACATTCTATTATTTTGTATAGTATGCTAGGATTAAAAAAAGAAAATTGAATTTCATGAAGTTTTGACCAAGTTGGAGGGGGTCAGACATAAGAGTTTTATTTTTTTAAAAGTTGTAATAAAAATCATAATTAATTATTTACTTGGAAAAAATTATAAAAAAATATGCATTGTAACGCCTGGCCATGCAACCAGAGAACACAGACAAAGCAAATAATTTTTTTTTAAAACATTACAATTGAACATACCAGAACATTAACTATAAACATATCACACCTTACATTACACTAGTACACTTAGTTCTCTGGAGCACGCGAGGTTACTTCACAAACAACTAACAACGAAACAAAGATAACAACAACACTATTCACTACTTATAGCTATACTTAATGATCACACAAGTTACAAGACAAGATAGAAGTGATTTACTAACTTTGGCAATAGAGTCTTCTCACTTAGGTCAGCTTAACATACCTCTTACATTCTATTTTATCAACAAGTCCTTGCTCCCAATGCCTATACCTGCAAGGTCTACATGACTTGGCACACACATTAGATCACAGATAGTTAGCACATGATCACTAAGAGAAACTATATATATCAATGGTAGTTTTTACGTTATCGGAAATATACGACAAGACTCAAATAAGACTCAGAAGAACAGTCCTAGGGGCCCGACCTAATGCCTCGGGAGCTCATCACTCGATGGCCTTGCCTACATATATAATTCGCAGAGGCACCGTAGTTCGACAACTTGAGCTGCTCCAACTCAATTGACTGACCAACCAAGGGTTCACTCATAAGACATTCAAGGAGAACACTATTCCAACACAAAGTAACACAACACCACAATTACACGCTAAACTCAAACCTCTATTCGTAAGCATTATGTGACCCATCCAAAATTACATACAAGAAGAGAGTGGGTATGCAACCCTTTCTAGGGTCCATCACCCCAGACAGTTTCTAAGGCGGCTGCCACCCACTTAGGTGAAGCCGAAGACTGAAGAACTAGGTAAGCATATTCTTGCAAAAAAAAACAAAATAAAAATAACCTACTCATATATATTTATTTATACTTGCAAAAGAAAGGTCACAAGGCATAACAACAGTAGCCATTAACGATGCGCATTCACAATTGGAAGACCAAACCACTCGACAATCAAGTCAATCATGCTCACAAGAGTTTAAAAAGTAAATGTCCCTATAAAGGACTTATGAGTCAATGGTAAAAATAATCATCATTCAAGAAATTGTCTAAATTCATTCACTTGCATTGGCCTTCTCATTTATCTAAATGTAAGTTGATCAAAATCAATCATTCAATTGTTTGGGTAAGTATGAATACAATACAAGCATTAATCATGAAGATTTGTAAGGAAACCAATTATATTCTATTTATTTATTTCTTGCTTCACCATTTGACTTCCACGTATTAAGAGATCATTTAAGTCACACATAAACTCCTCATATGTCACCTAAAGTCGCATAACACCACAATTGCAAGGTCTACCACAATGATCTAGAGGGGTGATCAACCCCAACATACTTCCTGATGTACTAGCATCTATAAATAAAATTCTCTTATTTAATTATCTAATGCATACTTCAATTTAATTAATACTAAGTCATCTAACATTAAATTAGAATTATTTAAGTTAAATAACCTATCTATTTAAATCAATTTACTTTAACTGCATACACAATGAAATAATCATTTAATAATATGTATCCAACTAGAGAGATCTTTTATTTTGTAACATTTCTTATTTCTTCAAAAATTCACTCTAACTAAATCCCTTTCAACAAATTGATGAAATTACCTTCACTTGGTTCTACAAATCATGAGTTTTACTTCCTATACATTCCTTACCCTTGAGGAGGATTAATAAATGCAATAGATTCAAGGTTAATAATAATTGTGATAATAATGCAAGTTACAAGATTAACTATTAATTATAATTGTTGAAAACTCTTCACCTATCATGTTGACACTAAGGATACTACAACAACTATTCTAATAACTAATTTCAATAACTCCACAAAACAATAGTTCTACTAGATTGATAATAACACATAATAGGATTACTATAATAGCAATGAATCACCTTACACAAAAAAGGTTATAAACATATTCACATTAAATTTAGAGCTAAATGTACTACAATTTGTTTATTTAAAACTAACATAACTACTCTCAAAATTCAGTGCCCTACTTTGATTAATTGCCAATGAAATATCACTTATTAAAATATACCTAGTACAATAAATAATTTCCATGTTCTTATTCACTAAGATATATCTAGCATTACATGCACTCATAAATTTTACTCATTTTCATTTATTTAATTTCATGGTAACTCATCTAAATATCATTTAAACAATCAATTCCCGAATTTGTACCCTTATTATTTACTTTTCCCCATATTTCTTCATATTTCACTAATATATAAAATACTATGTGCATGGATAGGTTTATACACACACACACATATATATATATATACACTAATATTGTCAAGACTACAATCATTCAATTATATAAGTTTGTAAAAATCAACTTCACTGAATTTTAGATTAAATCATTATCTTACTATAACTTTCCAATCAATTTTTTTTTTATAATTAAAATCACGTTTTATTTCATTCTAAAATATAAAACATAAATTACAAAGAAATTCCACTAATTTATATCCTAAATTTCCGAGTTAAAATATATATATATATATAGCTATTTAGAAATAAAACCAAACCCATAAAAGATTATCAAACAAAAAAAAATGAAAAATATAAAACAAAATTAAATTAAACATTACGCCATAAAGTTTCGGCCCGTACCCAGGGCACTGTCGCCGTCCATGTGACTGCGCACAGCAGTCCACGGACTGCCGTGGCAGTCACAGGCTGGCGCAGGGGGGCGAAGGGAAGGGACAGCGTTCAACCCATACAATGAATAGGATTTCATTTATTTAATTTTATTTTATTTATATATTTATTTTTATAAATTTCATTCGTTTAATAAAATAATAACTCCGTCCTTCCTCTGGTAAGGACGTCAATGAGTCATTCATCCATAATTTTTGATTTTCGAACCACAAATTTTGAATAAAAATTCAATGCAAAGAATATAAATATATATATCTATATTTTATATATAATACATATATTTATTTATTTATTTATTTGTACACGTACATATAAATGCATATATATATATAAATAAAATCATTTTTTTATTTTTATTTTATAAATCCATATGAAACAATATACCAGTCACAAGTATAGAAGGACAGAATATAAATATATATATGTAAAAGGATAAATTTCAAAAACCCAAAAACAAATGCTTTGAGAGGAAAACTAATTTTCCCAAAGGATTCTATTTACAGATATATATATAGATTATTTTGACAAACCCAACAATATTTTCTCAAAGTTAAATTAAACGAATAATTGTAGAGCAATATTCATAAACACCCAAATTAATTCTTTCAATAAATTTACTATTATATAATTTCTACTCTCAAAGGCTTTCTTTTTCTTTCACCGATTAATCTATTTATATTTATATTTTCTTTGAATCAGAAGGCCAGAGAAGAAGTAGATGAACCTGGAGTCCTACACGGTTGATATTTTGATGAAGCTTGTTTGATTCCAACAGTCATTTCGCAAAAGTGGTTCCTGCTTCGAAGCCTCCTCTTCAGAATACCGTGCTCAAATCTCCAACTTTACTCAGAAGACTCTCTCCAAGATTTTTCAAACAAAATAATGAAAATATTTTCCCTTCAAAAACTACAGAAAATTTCATCAATACCTCCCTATTCACTTGTGCAACTCCCCTCTCAATAATCCTTTGTCTGTCTCCAAAAACCCCCTCAAATTTTCAATTAAAAGTAAAATAAAAGATATTACCCATTGTTTTCAAAAGCTCCTAAAAATCATAAATAAAAGCAATTATATTTTTAAAAGCAAGTTTTTTCGTTAAATCTCAATTCCCATTTGTTCTTTCATCTTTTTCATTCTTTTATTTATTTACTTTTCTATTTTCAATATTTTTTTGTTTTAATTTCCGCTTTTTTTACAACTTTTATTTACAAAGCACATTATCTAATTAATTTATATAATTTATTCTAACAATTATCCTCAACAAGATAATTAGTTAAAATAATAAACACAATTTTAATATTTAATTAACATTTAATAAACTCATAACTTTTTCAAAAAAATAAATTAAATAATTAAATATTTAAATACAATTTAATCTAGCATTTTAATAATTAATATTACCCTTATTTAATTAATTCAATCTCAACGTATGAAATACCAGAAGAAGCCCTTGACCTATCTTTCTCTTCCGATCCTTAGCCAGAGTATTACATGCATCACATCGGGACATGAGTCCTCTACTTATATCTAAAATATTATAAATAAATATTATCATTTTATTGTGGTTCTAGGGTGGTTAGACAAACACCTACTTCTTATTTTTTCTTTGAAATTTAAGTGCTATTGCATTGATATTTCAAATTTTCACCAAATAGATATTTAAAAAAAAATAAACCTAGTAGTTTAGAAACTACATTCAATTTTCTACAAATTTTATTTTTACATATTTTTTAAATAATATATATAACTCATTCAAAATTTTATGTCAAGTTGCCTAACTCTGATTTTTTTGAATTTTATCGCCACGTAAGGGCCTATTTTTTCCATGATGATCCTACACATACCCTAGAAGCAAATGTTATTTCAAAATATGAAGAAAACTTAGGAAATTTCGATAGAAGATCCGATGAAGGTATCTTAGATATTCTACTAGAAGTAAGCCTTACCGATGATACAACAAGAGGTTGAAAATTATTGTTGAGAGTGCAAGTGTCAAAGTGGATGAAGAATTATAGAACAATTTTGTAGTGATAGATGGGTATGAATTGGATGAGTCCTCTTTTAGATAAAATGACTGAGATGAATGTAAGGAAAGACAAGTTTAGACTGAAGAGGAAGGAGCTCTAGAAAGGGTCCCTAAGAATCCTAAGTATGTAAAAAAGGACATTTTAAAGATCAAATCACTGGTGACAAAAAAAAAGGTGTGTTGACAAGGAGAAAAGCTATTATGGCTAAAAAATAGGTAAATCTATGTTTTCTCTCTAAATTTGAACCTAAAAAAGTGATTGAAGCATGCAAGGATGAATATTGGATCAAGGGTATGAAAGAAGAACTAATGCAAATTAAGAAGAATCAGACTTGGGAACTTGTACCAACACCTGTAAACAAAAATGTAATTGGAACTAAGTGGGTATTTTGAAACAAACTCAATGAGAATGGAGAAGTAGTAATAAATAAGGAAAGGCTTGTGTGTAAGGGATACTCACAAGTAGAAGGAATACATTTTGAGGAGACATTTTCTCTGATGGAAAGAATGAAAGATATTAGAATTTATTTAGCTTTTACAATACATAAATATTTCAAAGTTCATTAGATGGATGTGAAGTCATATTTATTGAATGGTGAGTTGGAAGAAGTATACATTGAACAACAAGAAAGATTTTAGTTATTCAACAAACTGGATATGGTTTGTAGATTGAATAAATAATTATATGGATTAAAGCAAGCTCTTAGAGCTTGGTATGGAAGGTTGGATAGGTACTTGATACAACACAAATTCAATAAAGGCACTATAGATAGTAATCTTTATTTCAAAGTTGAAAAAGATAAAATATTGATTGTAGTTGTGTATATTGATGATATATTTTTTGGATGAAATGAAGCTATCTATAAGAAATTTACAAAAGGGATCCAAAAAGAGTTTGAGATGTCTATGTTTGGGGAGATGAATTTCTTCCTTGGACTGAAAATTAATCAGATAGAAAAGGTATATTCATTTTACAATCAAAGTATGCTAAGGAAATGTTGGAGAAGTTTGGAACGGAAGAGTCTAAATTAGTATGTCCTCTTATGGTTACTAGTTATAAACTAAGTAAGAATAATTAATCTCCTAAGATTGATCAAAGCAACTATAGATCAATGATTGGAGGACTGTTATACCTAAATGCTAATGGACCAGATATCATGCATGAAGTTTGTCTTGTGGCTAGATTTCAAGAATATCCTAGAGAGTCACATGTTTCAGTAAAGAAGAGGACATTCAAGTAATTGAAATGTACTCTACACCATGGTTTATGGTATCCAAAGGATTCTAATTTTTCTCTGATTGCTTATACATATGTAGATTGGGTAGGTTGTATGGATGAATAAAAAAGTACAAGTGGTGGTGCATTCTTTCTTGGATGTTGATTGGTGCCTTGACCAAGCAAGAAGAAATATTCAATGTCTTTATCTATTTCATAGGTAGAATACATTACAACATCTTGTTGTAGAAAATTTTATCAATGAGGAAAACATTAAAGGTTATCAAAATTGTATTGTAAATAATGATTTTGGTTTTCCCCTCACAATGCTTTGCTCCTCGTATGGATTTTCACCTAAAAGAAGAAAGTGGATTGGCTGGGTGACCAAAATTCAAGTGTTTACACTCAAGACTATGTTAATGAAATGTAACTATGTCTAAGTAAGGTGTACTAGTGCAGTAATCTAAAATTCAAGTAATCTAATGATGCAAAACTATGAAAATGTAAATTGTTGGAAAAAACAATCTTATATGCAAAAATACCTAAGAAATGCAACTGTATGATGAAATAACAAAAAATAGTGGAAGAGGTGCACCTAGAATCAAAAGTTTGATGTTGAAAGATTTGGAAACTTGGAAAAGTTGTCTGAAATGTTGACAAGGACACTTAGGCTAGACTGGGAAACTCAGTCCCAATTTTGGGAAATTTTCCTAGAACAAGAATCTTCTAAATGGGTGTTTAGAAATGCCAAAATTAGTTTTTTGGCCTAGAAGCAAGACTAATTCACCCCTAGTGGTGACTTAGTCCTCCTGTAGAGTTCAGGAAATTTGGGACAAAATCTTGTAGTTTCAGGTCTACACTTCCTTTTCTGATAGGTGTCTATACTTGATTCTGTAGAAAACAAGGCAAAAAGTCTCTCCAAGCTTGAAATAGGATGATGTTGACTTGATTGACTTGATAAATTTTTTTTATCACTTTTCAACACCTGTTGCTTAAAAAATTAGAATACAAAAGTCATATGCAAAAGGGAAAAATGGTTGAGGGTTAGAGAATCGGGGTTTTCCTTGGTCAAACCCAACTTTGGAAATCAAACCCTAAACAATGAAATAGAATGAAATGAATATGATAAATAGATAACATGAAAATGAAAATTTCATATGCTTACAACATCATTGATGTTGAAGTCTCAAGATATATAATGAAGAACTTCAGTAACTTGACTTAACAATGTTTGATTTGCTTGAATGCTTAATGAGTGCAAGAGATTGATGATTGTATGAGATGGGAGATTTGCTTGAGTGAATTAGGATATGTAAAATGAGGTGAAAAACCCTTATTTATACTTGACTTTACTAAAATTTCCTGAAAGTGACACATCACAGGCCAACCTCAAGGTTTAGATGAAAAAATCTCTCAAGAAATTTAAAATTAGTTTGATTTTTGTGCCAAAAAGGACTAAGTCACCCCTATGGAAGACTTGGTCCCACTTAAGAAAATTAAGTGGGTGTTGGGAATTTCAAGGCATTAAAATTTTTCCAATGAGAATATCCTAAAATACACTTAAAACTGGTCGAAAAGTATATTAAGGGGTCATTTAGACATGAGAAAGGGTTGAATTAATAAAATTAAGCCTAGAAAAGTGTGAAATCTTATTACAAGACTTTACAACACTTCAAAATAAGACTTAATAAGTGATGGGAAGGTGATTTTCAGGTGAATTGTAATGAATAGAGTCTAGAAAAGTGCAGAAATGTCTTACAATGCTTCACAACACCTTCACAAGACATCATAATTTGAATGTTTAAGCCACATTACTACATTAAATCATGAAAAAATCAAGCCAAAACCCATTATAAGGACTCAAGTTAGTGTAAAAATGTCAACTATAATTTTTTGTGACACATTAATCCCCCACTTTAGTGAGAGGGTGAACTTGCTTCAAACTCTTGCTAAAGTAACTCAACATACACATCAAGAGGGATCATAATGCACTCATGTTGGTAAGATTAAATAACAATAACCAAGAGGGATGATAAATTCCCCAAGATCAAGATCTCATGGAAAACCAAACATAACAAAAAAAGAACATACATGATGATGAAAAGGAATGGAAGCTTCGATCTTCTATCTAGCTTGTTGTGGATTAGATCTAGGATGATTGTTTGAAAAAAGAGGATGAATACTCACTCTGGGGCGAAAAAACTCATGGTGGTCTACTGAGTGAGAAAACCAAAGTATACTCACTCTAGGGCCATCGAACCTCTAGTTGTTTGTGGTGCAATAAAACCCAAAAGGAGAGATACATACACTATTTGGCATGCACTCACAAACATAAAAGTGGCTATGGGGAAAGTCATGCTGCTAGATGGGCTTCTCGCTCAACCATATCAAAGTTATACCTCTTGATAACTTTAACAAGGCGGCACAAGAGAAAATTTTGGTTCATTCTTCATGAGATAAACAAAGCTTCATATGCTTTGAACTCATGAACAAATGCAAAAGTACCACAAGAAAGCAAGTTATGTTATGCAAGGTGGAAAAAATGTAAAATGAAAAAAATTAAATGTAAAAGAAAATGTTAAAGGTGTTCAAAGGAGTCTTGTTAAGCTCATGCGAGGTCTATCACTTATGAAACATTATGTCTAATGTCTCCAAGAGAGGACTAACCAAAGAATAAAATATTCACAACTTAGGGGATGCGGTGCATCACATCAAGCCACTAAGAGGAATGTAATGTGCTAAGGTAGATCACACTTATGAAGGAAATCACACCCAATGTCATCCACAAAGTGAAAAACACATCATATGAAGTGACAAGGCTGTACTAAGAACTGAGGATGCAAAATGAATTATGGTAATGTATCCCACTTTAAAGGAATTGCTACACACTATTCTGTGAACAATACTTTAAAGTAGTTAAGGAAAGAAAATGCAAAAAGTAAAAACAAGACGTGAACTCAAAAAGCCTTATGCCAAGTCAAATATTTCTAAGTTAGGCTGCTTCATGTAAATGAAAACAAAATGGAGTTTCCCTCTAGAAATGAGAACACCAAACACATAAGGAATCTATGGATTTGGGGTTAGTATGTTTGTTGCTACAATGTTTTTATGAAAGAGCTTGGAAGTGTCATCATTCCCCAAAGCACATAGAACTAGAAGAATTACACAAAGAGAGCGAAAACTAAGGAAAAACAAAGTCCATTTTGGGTCAACATGGAAGAGACATTTTAGTCTCAATTCTTTGCATCATCTCCAAAAGGAAAATACAAGTGAAAAGAAAAATGAAAAGACAAAAGAAAAGGAAAAGATTTCAGGTCAACATGAAGGAGACATTTCAGTTTCAATACCTTGCATCAAGGAGAGAGATGTGGTCCTTGGGTGAGCACAAGGTCTAGAGTTTGCACTAAAATTTAGTGGATCACAGCTACAATCACACATGACCATCTCATGATGTCTAGGTGCCAAATAAAAAGCACCAAATGTAGAGGGATCTAGTTCTCATAGAGCTTGGTGATGTTGTTTCTTATCATGAAATGTATATAAAACTTTGAAGATATGTATATATAGAAATTTTTTATGTTTTATGATTTGTCTAAATGTGGTTGAATGTTAAATGACAATGTGATTAATTAAGTGACGTTGGAAAAATTACATTAATTAATGTCTCCATGATTTAATAATGTGTTTATGTATGTGATCTAATTAAAACATATTTGTAGTTTTATTTTAGATACAACATAATGATTAAGTATGTTATGCTATTTTTTTTTTAACACAACACACAAGATAAAAGTGAATAGCATGAAACCTAAAGGAATTACAAAGAATAACTTTAGTGTTCAAGAAAAACCTGAAAGAGAATTGTCAAAAAAAAAGCATATGAAAGCATATAAGGGAAGAGTCCCATAACGTTTATCAACATTGCTTTATACTTCATGCTATTAAAAAAGGATTAAGCATAATACCGATGAAAATGTGTGGCATTAATTGGCTCTTTAAGGGGTGTTCCATTGAGTTCTATTAAGACATACACACTAGACCCATAACTTTTGTCAACAATGTAAAGTCCTAACCAATTAGGACTAAATTTTCCATGTTCATTAGGGTCAGCATTGACATTACACTGATTTTTAGCAAGAACTAAGTCACCCTTGTTAAATGTATAAGGGATAACATTGAGATTGTAATAATGTTGTTTCCTTTTGCCATAGGCTTGAAGATGCTCAAGAGTGTGAATGTGTTGTTCATCAAGCATTTCAAGTTGATGTAATCATTCAGTCCAATAAGTGTTATTGTCAATCAAACCTTGGAGAGAAATCTATAATGTTGGGATTTCTAACTCCAAAGGCATGAATTCCTCCATCCATAAAAAGGTTATAAGGTGTTGATTAGGTGGAAGAACGAACACTTATACAATAAGCCCAAAGTGCATAATGTAGTTGTGTGTGGTATTCCTTGTGGTTGATATTAATAGTTTTCATTAAAATTTGTTTGAGGATTTTATTAGTTGACTCAGCTTGACCATTAGATTGTGGGTAGTAAGGTGTCAAAAAATGATGTTGAATTTGGAAAGTCTCCAAGAACTTCTTCACATCATTGCTCTTAAATGGTGTGGCATTATCAAAGACTAATGCAAAAGGAAGGCCAAAATGAGCAATTATGTGCTCAAGGATGAAGTGACAAATTACCTCAACAATCGTAGATTGAAGAGGAATGGCCTCGACCCATTTTGTGAAATAATTAGTGGTAGTTATGATAAACATATGTCTAGCAGAAGAGGGCAGGGAGATTTTTCCAATTATATCTAGCCCCCATACTAAGAACAACCAAATAGGTTTTTGGGCACAGATCTCACAAGAAAGAGCATGGAATAAATGACTATGTTACTAACATTTATGACATCGTCTAACATATGTATAACAATATTTTTCCATATTTTTCTAATAATAACCTATATGAAGAAGTTTTGTGCTAGGGCCTTTGCACCAAAATGACCACCACAACTTTCGGCGTGAGCTTGTTCGAGTGCCATATTAATTTAAGAATCCTTAAGGCATTTGAGTAAAATGTCGTCAAAGGAATTTTGATATAACACATCGAAAAGGATGATGTACTTTGTCGCTAATTTTTTGAGATGAGTGCATGTGTTACATGCAATAGGTTTAGGAAGGGTACCATCTTTTATATAGTTATAAATAGCATCATACCATTCACTCGAATCAGTCTTAGTGGTAACTAATGTGGTGATAGAGATATTAGTGATGGAAGGTTTCATGATGGGATGAATAGTGAATATGATATCTTGTAAAGGATAAGAGGGGGATATAAGAAAAGCACCACTAGCCATTATGTCCATGTATCAATTTTCTTTTTGTGAGATGTTATTAATGGTGAAGGAGTTAAATTTCACTAACAAGGACATTGTGAGATCTTTATATTTGGATAATTTATCATGTTTAGCTTGATAGTCACCATTGATTTGTTCGATTACTAATTGTGAGTCACCAAAGATCCTAATGTTAGTGATTCCCATAATTAAAGCATCACGTATTGCAGTGATTAAGGTCTCATATTCAGTAGTGTTATTTGTACATAGGAAATTTAAACTATATGACAAGGGAATAGGTTTTCCCTCAGGCAGAATTAATATTATTCCAGCACCAAAACCTATTCTATAGTTAGACTCGTAGAAATATAATGTCCATGCAGAAACACTTGTTGTGAACACACCATGTTCAGGAAAAGAATCATTACTAGGTAGCACTAGAGGAGAAGGAGCATAAGCTAAATGGTCGGTCAAGGGTTGTCCTTTAATTTCTTTTTGAAAAAAAAATTAAGCTCAAACTTAGCTAACATCATAACACATTTAGCTAAACATCTCGATATGTCTATTTCATTGAAAAGATGTTTGAGAGGATCAAATTTTTTCACTTGTATCTTTGCATTTAGTAAATAGTGTTGCAATTTACTAGTAGCAAATACAAGAGCTAAACATTGCTTTTCAATAGGTGTATATCAGGTTTCATAATTAATTAGAGTGTGACTAATGTAATAAACAAGGTGTTCTTTTCAATTATCATATTTCTGAGGTAGCAATGCTGCAAAAGAATGAGTAGATGTAACAAACTATAGTATGAATGGTTTTCTTGGCATAGTAGGCTGTAAAATAGGTGGAGTGATGAGGTATTCCTACAAACTCTCAAAGGCCTATTTACAATCCTCATTCCAATCAAAGGGAACATCCTTCTTAAGGAGATGCATGAAAGGTAACATCTTATTGGCTAAAGAAGTTAAAAAATGATGGATGGCTTGTATTTAGGTATGTGCAAGATCATAATGGAAAAAAAAGGCCCTTAAGTGGCAAAAAATTCAACAAAATCAAAGTTAGGCAACTTGACATAAAAAATTGAATAAGCTATCTATATTTTTTCAAAAATATGTCATAATAGAATATGTAGAAAATTGAATTTAGTTTCTAAACTACTAGGTTTATTTTAAAAATAAAAAAAATTATTAGGCAAAAATTTGAAATTTCAATGTAGTAGTACTTAAATTTTAGGGAAAAAATAAGTAGGTGTCTTTCCAACCACCATAACCACAATAAAATGATAGCATTTTTTTTATAATATTTTAGATATAAGTAGAGGACTCATGTCCATATGTGATGCATATTTTGTTGTAATTGTTTTTTGAATAAATAATTAATTATGATTTTTTTATTACAACTTTAAAAAAATATAAAAACTCATATGTTTGACCACCTTAACTTGGTCAAAACTTCATGAAATTAAATTTTATTTTATTTAATCCCATAGTATGTGAAGAATAGAATGTGATGCATGTTTTGGATTCAAAAAATATGATACCATTTGAAAGCTATAGATGTTTTTCAGTCAGTCTATCAATTAGGGCTTTAGCCGTAATTCAAATAAAAAATGAATAATAATAATTTATTAAATTCAAAGTAAAGTATAATTTATATTGGTGGAAAGCTAAGAATATCCTTTAAAAACCTTTTTGTTTCACCAATTTAGGGTTAAAAAAAAGTCATCAGCCACATACCTTACAAATACCCATCATATTCCCACTTTTTGGCCCATTGTGATCTTGCACATACCCATTTATCCTTGTAGCGTGCATATTGAGAAATATTGTGAGGATGTGGCATGTTAATGATATCATCAATTTCTTTGTATCTACTTTGATGCCTCTATGATATATGATAAACCATAAAAGTTTTCCACTATCTACTCCAAAAAAACATTTTTTTGGATTAAGTCTCATATTGTATTGATGCATTTGTTCAAATATCTGGCAAAGGATAGTCACATTTCCTTGTCATCGAAAGAATTTGGTGAGGATGTCATAAACATAATCTTCTAATATTTTATGTATGTAATCATGAAATATTAATGTCATTGTTCTTTGATATGTCACACCTGCATTTTTTAGTCTAAAAGGCATCATAATCCAACAGAGTGCCTCACAAACAATGGTGAATGTTGTCTTGTATTGATCTTGTGGGTTGATGAATATTTTATTATAACCAGAAAATCCATCCATGAATGACAAAAAATAATTTCCAATAGTTGAATCCACAATCATGTCAATATTAGGAAGTGGAAAATCATCTTTTAAGGATGCTTTATTCAAATCATGAAAATTTGTACATATCCTAATATGATTATCAAATTTAGAAACTACAAAAATATTTGAGATCCAAGGAGAATAAACAATAGGGTGAATGAAACCTATGTCAAGGAGCTTTTCAAGATCTCCTTTAAAAAGAAAAGTTTTCTTACAATTCATTTTGTGTATCTTCTGTCAAATAGGCTTACTATCGTTTGCAAGAATAATGTTATGTGTGACAATTTTTGGGTATATACCTGGCATATTAGAATATTTCCAAGCAAAAATTTCAAGAAAATCATGGAGTAAAAGAATAGTATCCTCTTGTTCATCATCATCAAGGCACTTCCCAGTCTTAATGGCCTTTTTTGTATTATTGATTTCCATTGGTATGTCGATTGTATCTCCTAAAGGGAGTGCATTTGATTTAGGAAACTAAGGATCATATGGTTCCATGGTCTTCTCATAATCATCAGTATTTTGTGGCTTGGAACTTATCATAGCATAGGTAACATTGTGCTTAGGGGAAGATTTTTTATCAATGGTACCTAACATGTGTTTCAAGGCTTCATCATTTTCAACATAGTCCCAAGATTGTGGAGAATTCAAATCAAGAAATTCAAGATGTTTAAGTGTGAGAGTAGTTCAGGGTTTACATGTGATAGTATTGATATTTAATGAGGGTTGTTGAGTTTCTTTTGTTGTCTTAGAAAAGGAATACCCTAAACTAGTCTTTATGTCTTGCATATTAGGCTCAATAGGGACACAAATTCCTTGTTTAGGTTTTCCACATCCTTTACCATTGTACCACAACTATTTCACAATCTCTTGACCACATCCATAAAGTTCTTCCATTTCCTTGGGATTAGGGAGTTTTTGGTAATCTATCTCATCAAAATTTGTTGTGTAAGATGTGTTTTCATCCAAAGGAGATGAAATAGAGGAAGAGGAAGAGTTTTGTGATTTTTGGGTGGACACAACTATTGGTTGTTCGTGTTTTTCTATCTCTTTATAAGTAATTATGTATTCATCCATGAATAAAGGAGTAAATTCCAATGTTCCCCAATCATCATCAAGCAATTTAGACATGAATTCAACTTCTTGTTTATTATTTTGAAGCGGAGCAATATGAGAGGTTGGAATTAAAGTATTCAAAGGACTTGTAGTTCCTTTTTCAAGGTGCAAACAACTCTCAGGCTCGGGGTCTATCTCAACTTGATGTACCTTGCTATTATAGATGTATTTCATTGTGCAATGAAGAGTCGAAGGGACTACATGCATCTCATGAATCCACGGCCTACCCAAGAGAAGATTATATGCAAGATCATATGGCATGACATGAATAGAAGTTTTCTAGGTAACCACTCTGACTGTGATAGGTAGAGTAATCATACCAAGTAGTTGTTTGATTGTGTTATCAAATACTCTAATGGATAAGGAATCAAGTTTAATTTGTGATTTATCCACACATAATCGATCGAGGAGTTTCACATTGCACACTTTGAGGGAAGAGCCATTGTCAACGAGGGTTCACTTAATACCTATGCTGTTATATTGGGAAACGATCATAAAAGCCTCATTTTGTATCCTTAATTCTAATGGAGGGAGATCATGCTGATGAAAGGTAATGTCTACATTAAGTGTATGCATTCCCTCTATAAGAGTTGCCACATCACTTGCATTTGTACTAGGAGGAACAACTATCTATTGCAAGGATATTTGAAGCATTGAATGATAACTAGGTAAATTTTGAAGAAGATCCCAAAGCGATATCTTAGAGGGAGCATTCTTAAGTTGTTCAATGATATCATACTCCCTAAGGTGTGAGTTTAGGCAAGGGGCACTAGGAAAAATAGGATTTGGTAAAGGTTAGGATGTTGGAGGAGGTTGTTGAGGTTGGACATTGTTTCTAATGTAGTGTGTGTGTGCAACAACATCATGTTGTGGTGGATAAAGGGTAAAAACAAGTTTAGGTGGGGGTTGAGGTTGAATAACATTAACATATTTTGTCATTTATTGCTCACAACAAACCTTTGTGGATGGATTGTCTGAGATGAAGTCCTCAAGGGCTTCATCTAACATTCACAAGTCATCACGACTAAATGGTTTGGGAGAGAGGTTGTCATTAAATGTTTTAGGTTTGTCATCACAAGTCTTAGTGGATGAATTTAGTGAGAGGAAACCTTGAATGGTTTCATCTAATCTATCCAAGTCATCACTACTAAGACATTTGGATGATATGGTTCTCTTAAAATAAAGCATTGCTTTAATTGGGTCATTTGATGTTGTGAGGTTCTCATTTGTTTTTTCTAATGTATTTGACCTAAATGAGCTAGGAATGAATGTTGAAAGTGAACATTGTAAAAATATAATGCTATCTATGATTTCCATTAAAGTAAATAATGTAAATGCAAATGATTCAAAGAAATAGTAAATAACTGTATAGAAATAAAATAATGACAAAATCTAATAATAATTACAAAAATACAAAATTGGCAGTGGAACTAAGTCACCCAAGGTGGCGATTTAGTCCAATTAGGGTTATTTTTATTTTTATTTTTTATTTTCTGATGAATATTAATGTATTTAGGACTGTATAATGCAAATATAGACTATAAATGTAGAATTTCACTATTATGCTATGAAATGAGATGCAATAATGTAAGCAACAATGAGCTTTTTCACTAATGGAATTGGAAATCATAGGATGTAGTTTAACTAATGTAGGATGCAATGCAAATGAAACCTAGGATGCACTTTAAAATCAAAGAGGAATAATTTTCAAAAAGATATAGGTTCACAAAAATGTAAACGATGATTTTGGTTTTCCCCTAACAATGATTTGCTCCTCCTAGGGTTTTTCACCTAAAAGGAAGAAGTGGAATGGATGGGGGACGAAAATGCAAGCGTTTACACTCAAGACTATGTTAATGAAATGTAACTATGTTTAAGTAAGATGTACTAGTGCAATAATATGAAATTGAACTAATCTAATGATGCAAAAGTATGAAAATGTAAATGGCTGGAAAACACAATGTGATATGCAAAAATACCTATGAAATGCAACTATATGATGAATAACAAAACAAAATGGAAGAGTTGCACTTGGACTCAGAAGTTTGATGTTGAAAGGTTCTGGAATCCTAGAAAAATTGACTAAAATGTTGACAGGGACACTTACGCTAGACTGGGCGACTTAGTCCCAATTTTAGGAAATTTTATTGGAACATGAATCTCCCAAATGGATTTTCAAAAATGTCAAAATAAGTTTTCAAGCCTAGAAGTGAGACTAATTTTCCCCTAGCAGTGACTTAGTCCTCCTATAGATATTGGGAAATTTGGGACAAAATCTTGTAGTCTTGGGTTTGCATTTCCTTTTTTGATAGGTGTCTGCACTTGATTCTATAGAAAATGAGGTAGAAAATATCTCCAAACTTGAAATAGGATGATGTTTAATTTATTGACTTGATGCATTTCACTTTTCAACACCTATTGCTTAACAAATCTACATACAAAAGTCACATGCAAAAGGGAATAATGGTTGTGTGTTGGAGAATAAGGGTGTGCCTTGGTCAAACCCCACTTTGGTATTCAAACCCTAAACAATGAAATGAATATGATAAATAGATAGCATGCAAATGAAAATTTCATAAACTTACCACATCATTGATGTTCAAGTATGAAGATATGCAATGAAGAACTCCAATATCTTGACTTAACAATGCTTGATTTGGTTGAATGGTTAATGAGTGCAAGGGATTGATGATTGTATGAGATGGGATATTTGCTTGAGTAAATTAGGAGATGTAAAATGAGGTGAAAAACCCATTTTTATACTTGATTTTACTAAAATTTCCTGAAAGTAACACATCGTAGGCTGACCTCAAGGGTTAGAGGACAAAATCCTGCTAGAAATTTAAAATTATTTTGAGTTTTGTTCCAAAAAGGACTAAGTCACCCCTATGGGTGACTTGGTCCCACTTAAGCAAATGAAGTGGGTGTCAGGAATTTTGGGGCATTAAAAGTTGTCCAATGGGAATATCCTAAAAAGTAGACATTAAAAATGACTGGAAAGTGTATTGACGAGTCATTTAGACATGAGAAAGGATTGAATTAATAAAATTAAGCCTAGAAAAGTGTGAAATCTTATTACAAGACATTACAACACTTCAAAATAGGACTTAATAAATGATGAAAATTTGATTTTTAAGTGAATTTTAATGAATAGAGTCTAGAAAAGTGTAGAAATGTGATACAACACTTCAAAAAACCTTCACAAGACATCATAATTTGAAGTTTTAAGCCATTTTACTACATTAAATCAAGAAAAAATGAATCCAAACCCCATTAGAAGGACTCAAGCGAGTGTAAAAATGTCAACTATACATTTTTTGGCAACACAGGTATATGATGAACCAAATTCTATCTTCTGTGACAATATGCATGCTATTAACATTTCAAATAATTTGGTAATGCAATCAAGGACAAAGCATATCTTAGTTTGGTATCACTTTTTGAGAGAGGAGGTTGTAGAGAATGAGTTGAAGCTAGATTATGTGCCTATAAAGGATCAAGTTGTTGATATATTTACTAAGGCTCTTCCTAAGGATACCTTTGAGTATCTTTGAGAATAGCTATGGGTTATTATCCCTCCTTTGAATTAGATACATAAGGATCTGGACTGATGTTGGAGGCTACCTCTCAAGGAAAGTAGGTAGTGGCAGAGTTGGTAGTTGTAGTCAAGGGGAGTAAGTGTTAGTGCACGTTAGTGTTGTCCTGTGTTAGCTATATCAAAGGATACATTTAGTGGTTTTTGGTTGATTCATTTTGTTGTGTGCTCCTAAGGGGGAGTATACAAAGAAATAAAAAGGAAAAGAGGTTGCAGAGTAGTGGTGAGCAAGTACAAATATGATTTATGTCAAAGGGTGAAAGAGATAAAAATGTGTTTCCCTTTTCCATTGATTTCAAATGGGGTGAGAGGATAATTTGAAAAAGGAAAGAGTTAGTTGAGAAAGGGAGAAAGAGTGAAGTAAACAAGGAGAGTATGATGTAAGGGGGAGAACAAAAAGAGTTGGTATGGGGAAGCATTATGGTGATGATAGCTCTTATGTTAAGATTTTGTTATTGCTATTGGTGTTTTTACACATCATGTATTTCCATCAATCACAAAGGGGGAGATTGTTGCAAGTCGAGTAGTTGTTATTTTCATTGATGTCAATATGATTATTTTTTATGTTGTCATTGATCTTAGTTGGTTGTGTTGGTGATTGTTGGAAGTCTATTGATTGTTGAGAAGTTGTGATTTTGCTTTGATTAGTTTCATTATGTTGTGTCGAACCAAAATCCTAGTACATGCAAAAGACAACAAACAAACACATAATTAGATTCAAATGCAAGTTAAGATCTAAGTTCCCTATAAAATCCATTTAACTATGCTTAAAATAGTCCAATAAAACAAGAACACAATGAAAGAAGATAAAAACAAACTAATTCATATTAAGAACATGCAAAATATTGATCGTATGGGGGGGTTAGTGCCAATTTGATGTGGAAATTGGCCCTTTTCCCAAATCCTATGCAAGCTTTTCTGATTTGATGAAGATGTGATCCACTTTGTTTGAAGATTGAAGTCTGCTCCAAGATAAAAATCTGCATAACCTAGCTAAGAGTTTGATGAAATGGATGATATTTTCTATGCTTCAGGATGGATTTGAGTATAATAACTTTTCTCAAATTGTGGATGCTAAAATGGGGAATGAGACCTCATATTTATAGAATGACAAGTTGGAGAAATGGACAAAATGAAGCAATGTGGGACTAACATTCAACCAATGGCAAGGTGCCACTTGTCAAGATGTGAATGGATGAAGGATGTGCACATTTTGATGAATGTGGCCATAAATGCAATTAGGTGGTATTTGAAATTAGTGAAATGACATGTAAGAGGGAAAAGAAATGTCTTAAATTCCACTTGGCTCAAGGAAAAATGACTTATTAGGTGAAGTAAATGTCTTGTTGGAAGGACAAAGTCCACTTGGATTTGAATTCAAATTTGAGAGAATATTCCTCTATTATGCCATGCTGAGAGAAAATAGGGATTTAATAAATGAATTAAATCTATTTTCGTGTGCAAGTGGCAAAAGCTAGAGGATGGAACATGAATTAGGATTAAATTAATAAAAGGTTAATTAATTTAATAAGAGATTAGATGATGTGAAAAATTTGATTTAGATTTATGGGTTTATTTAAATCAAAGATGAGAAGAATGTGATTTTAGACTTAGTTAAATAAATATTTTGTTTTATTTAACTAAAGGGGATGATTGGTTACCTTAAATTAAACAAGGTTTAATTTATTTAATTTAATAGATAGACCTTAAAGATTTAATCAAAGAAAGGGAATTATTTAATTAAATATGGACATAGGGTTAATTAGATTAGATAGATTGATTTAATTAACAAGAGAGAAAGACTTGATTTATTTAATTAAGAAAGGAAAATTGATGAATTTAATCAAATAATGGTATTTGATTAAATGGTTAGATTGAGGGATGATTTAGGATGAAATGGTGCTAATAATTGGGATCAATTATGTTAGTATATTTTCCATGTCTACATTTTTCCCCTCTTTGAAGCAAAGTACTTGTGTTTATTCAAAGAATAAAATGTCTCAATCAAAAGCCAAAATTTTCTGATTTTAAAATTTTTCCCCTTTGGAAAGTACATTGGTACATTTCCCCCTCAAGAGATTGAGCGAAAAGATTTGATTTGAGGGTCAATCTTGCGATAAAGAGGTTCAAGATGGACATATGGATGGTTATGATGATGCAAATGAGATGGTTTTAATATGCTTAGAATAACCAATTTGTATTATGATGATGAAAATGCATGTGAGATGATTAGTGTTTCTTATATAATATGATATGATATGCAGTATGTTGATGGTTTATGGATGTAGGATGGATGCAATGATAATGATGATTAATTGCCATGGTACCACTATTAGTGAAAAAAGCAAGAGATAGAAGAAAGCAAGAGATTCTAACAAGACATGAGATGATGATAATGACCATGATGATTGCTTGCCGAGGAGTTAGGATTTTAAAAGGGTTGATTACCTTATGTTTGATTACAACCAGGATGGCATTGTACCTAGTGTGATGGACTTTGACTTGACAATCATATAGGAGTATCCATGTTCATAGTTGGCATATGAAACCTTATTCAAAGTGTAGTTCAGATATTTCAAGCATCTCGGGCCAAAACATAGGAAATAAAGTATTCCCATGTGGTCAACAAGATACTTGAAACACCGTCCCTACACCTTAACAAAGCAAGCATGACCAAGTTATATTACAAGAATATCCAAAAAGAAAAAAGTAAAAAGTAAAAAGAAAATGACAGTTACCCCATTCCTATCTCTCTAAATCCCTTCATTTTGGGTATCATTGAGAGGTCCTTGGAATGAGCACAATAAGATAAATCAAAAGATAAAGTAAACAAACAAGCTAATGTTCTTCAATATGGCTAGCCAAGACTAAACTATGGTGATGCCTAATGTTGATGTCCATTGTAGGAAGGATGCATCCTAGGACATGACACTATCAGATGATTTTGATATGGGACTGATTGGATAATAGGCTATTGACACAAAGAGTTGACTAACTTGCTTATGTATTGACCTAAACCTTAGACTTTGATGTTTTGAGTTTTCACTTTTAGACTACTAGACTTGTTTCTGACTATTTTACCAAAGGTTGGGGATGATGATTAATTTATTGTGAATTATGCTATTGTGGGTGAAAGTGAGATGAGACAAATGGATTTTTGGGTTTTTTGAATATTTTTGACCTTTTTGGAATGTTTTGAGGCTATTTTTTTTTGGTATTTTTTGAAATTTTCTAAATGTTTTGTTATTTTTTGAGATTTTGACCAAGACCTAACCTAAAAATCTATCCTAGGGGCCTTAGGGGTTGATCAACAGATTATTTTTTCCTACGTTATACATTGAGAGACCACATAGTTCAACTAACACAAACTCGATTATTTGATGAGATATGAACAAATGGATTGCCAATTTATTATAACACACTTCTAAAGGACTAACCTAAGTGTTGTGGGGGATGATCAAAGATTAACCTTGCCTACTTTCAAAGCTTAGAGACCCGTAGTTCAACAAGACGACTCTATTTTTGAATTTTTGACTAACTTTTTGACTTGTTTTTGCATTTTGATATGTTTTGAATGTTTTTTGGATTTTTGATATGATTTTCTAATGTTTTTGGATTTTTGGATTTTCTAATATATTTGGATTTTTTGATGTTTTTAGATTTTTTGACTTAGGGACTTCAAGAATATACATGAAACTGATCCAATGAGAACATGCCCCCAACGTGAAGTAATAGACTACTCAGAATAAGGTAGGACAAATTGACCTTGAGGATGGGCCAAGTAGTACTATGAGGGATCATGACATGAATATAAGACCAAGATATGGTGGGGATGATGGATGGAGATATGGATGGCAATGGATGATGGAAGCGTAAAGGATAGATGATGCAGAACATGTCATGAAGATCATGGTGGTTGGAAAGTACTTATTTACATAAGGCACCTATTTGCTAGGTTTTCACAAAGGTACTTGCCTAAAGTGCCACCGAAGTGGTTTTCACTAGAGGACGATTTTTCTCTTTACTATTTTTGATTCTTTCTTTGATTTTTTGGATTTTTGTATTTTTGTATTTTTTTTTTGTCATCAAGACACCTATTTGCTAGGTTTTCATCACAGTAGCCATTTTTTAGGACTTTTTCTAATCTTGTGGATTTTTTGGTTCTATACCTTGAACAATTTAGGCATAAAACTTTTTGAGATGAGAGTTGTTCATGGGCTCTTGCAAAGGTTCCCCTTCGAGTGTTGATAACTGATATGCCCCTGAATTGTAGCTTGCTATGATAATGAATGGTACCAACCAGTTCTGTTCAAATTTTCCTTTGCTATTTAGATTTGGGACATTCTTCATATTCTCCTTTAAGACAAGTTCTCTGACTTGGAAGCTCCTGCTCTTGATCTTCTTGTCATAACTCATTTTAAGTCAATTATGATAGACTTGCAAATGATTTAAGGCATCCATATGCCACTCATCTAGTAGCTCTAGCTCATTCAGTCTTGATGCTTGGTATTCTTCATACGTGATGAGGTTTTGTAGTGATATTCTTACTGATGGGAGCTTGATCTCAATGGGAAATATGGTTTTTGATTTGTAGACTAGGGAGAATGGAGTGGTGTCAGTGGGTGTGTGGATTTTGGTTTGATAGGCCTAGAGGGTGGTATTTAGCTATAGATGCTAGTCACGACTTGCATCATTGACTATCTTTTTGAGGATTTTTAGAATGGTTTTATTGGTGGCTTCTACTTGGCCATTACCTTGGGGATAGTATGTGGTGGAAAAGTGATGTTGGAGTTTAAATTTGTAACATAGATCACAAACCTCCTGATTCTGAAGGGTGTCCCATTATCTAATATAATAGCTTGGGGAACACCGTATCAACATATGAGGTAGTTCAGGACGAACTTGGATATCTATTTTCTAGTGATGTATGTCATGGGGATGGCTTCCACCCACTTTGTAAAGTACTCAGTGGTGGTTATGATGAACTTGTGACCATTGGGTGAGGTGGGAGTTATTTTTCCCATTAGATCAAGCCCCCATTGTGAAAAGGGCCATGGTGTGAGGATGGGATGAAGTTCTTGAGATGGAGCATGGATGAGGTCCCCATGCTACTGACGTTGTAGGAACCTTTTGACATAGTCATGTGCTTCTCTTTCCATTGTAGGCCAATAATACCCCATCCTCAAAAATTTCTTCACCAAGGTCATTCCACTTGAGTGTGAATTGCAAATAACATTATGCACCTCAATTAAGGTAGTCAATGCCTCATCAACATTTAAGCAGCGTAATAAGGTTCCTTCTATGCTCCTATGGTAAAGGTTATTTATTAAGATGGAAAACCATGATGCTTGCTTGAAAATGGTTCTTTGTAGGCTTAAGGGTAAGTCAACATGTAGGATGCCTATTCACAAGTAGGTATAAATGTCATGGTATCAAGGATCACTAGGACCAATTATTTTGCACACATTCTGACTCTAGTACCTCAAATGTAGGTATGAGAAGCATCTCTACCAAGAATTCATGTCTTGGGACATTTTGAGGGATGTCTATTAGGGATCCAATCATTGCCATGATGCCTACTTCTCTATTCTTTTCTTTGGGAATTTAATCAAATGTGATCTCAATGAATGATTCCTTGAGACTTTCTATCATCTTTTTGTATGGAGTCAATTTATCATCCTTTTTTTGGTACTCATCATTCACTTGATTTATTATTAGTTGAGAGTCTCCATATACTTTAAGGGTCATGATGTTCCACTGCACTGCTATTCTAAGACCTATGGTTAAAGCCTCATACTCTGCAATGTTTTTAGTACAGGGGAATGCCAGTTTGTAGGATCTAGGTATACAATCCCTCTGAGGCGTGATGAAGAAGAGACCATATCCTAATCCATGTTGCATATAGGATCCATGAAAGTAGAGTCTCTAATGGTGGGGTTTACTAAGATTGAAGATGGACTCATCCAAAATGTCTGATATGAGTAGATTCTCTGAATACATGGGTGCTTCTGCAAGCTAGTCTATGATCACCTAACCTTTGATTGCTTTTCATTCCATGTACTTGAAGTCATATTTAGATAGAATCATGACCCACTTGGCCATTCTTCCTGTGAGCATTTCCTTTGACAGTAGATAATTTAAGGGATCGATCTTGGCAATGAGTTTTATTTTGTGTGCCAACATGTAATGTTTGAATTTTTGTGAAACAAACACTACTGCTAGACATGATTTTTCAATAAATGAGTAGTTCAACTCATGCCTAACCATTTTTATACTAATATAATAGATGGCCCTTTCTATCCCATTTTCATCATGCTGGGCTAGGAGAGCTCCAAGGGCTATTGTTTTTGCTGACACATAGAGGATTGGTGGCTTTCTTGGGATAGGTGGCATGAGGACCAGAGGTGTGAGCAGATATTATTTGATTTGGTTGAAGGATTCTTTACACTTGTCATCCAACTTGTACCCTACCCCCTTGCGGAGTAGGTGAGAATAAGTGATTTTCTTGTCTTCTAGTTTTGTTATGAATCTATGAAGTGACTGAAGCTTGCCTTGGAGTCCTCTCAATAGTTTTAATGTTTTTGGTGCCTCCCTCTCTAGGATTTTTTTCACTTTTGCTAGATCTATTTCAATACCCCTCATTGACACTATGTATCCTAGTAGCTTTCTTGACTGTATGCCGAAGATGCACTTATTTGGATTTAAATGGACCTTATATTCCTCCAGCTTGTCGAAAATAGCACTTAAGGTTGCTATGTGATGTCTCCTCTTCCTAGGTTTTCCTAGTATGTCATCAACGTAATCTTCAATAGTTTTTTGGATCATGCCATTGAATATTAGTTCCATGGCTCTTTGGTAGGTGGCCTCAACATTCTTTAGGCCAAATGGCATCATATTCCACTAGTAATTCCCCCATGGACAAGTGAAGGCCATTTTGTTTTGGCCTTCTTTGGAAATCATTATTTGGTTGTACCTAGAGAAATCGTCCATCAAAGAAAGCATTTTTTTTCCCACCTTTATGTCTACAATCATGTCAATGTTAGGCAACAAGAAATCATCTTTTGGACATGCTTTGTTTAGGTCTCTAAAATCCATGCAGATTAAGATGCCCCCATCTAGTTTTGAAACAGGAACCAGATTTGATACCCACGCAGGGTAGTCAATTGGTCTTATGAATCCTCCATCAATTAGCTTTTTCAATTCCATTTTAACTAGTAGAGTGCTATGAGGGTGCATTTTTCTCAATTTTTTTTGGACATGCCTTGCTTCAAGATACACTGCTAGATGATGGACCACAATCATTGGGTCAAGCCTAGGCATGTTTTTATATCTCCATTCAAATTTGACTTTTGTTATCTTAAAAAGGTAGCTAGGAGGTCTTGCTCTTTTGACAACAATGACTCTGCATAGAATGTGATGTGCAGGGTCTCCTTTGTTCCCAAGTTAACCAGATTGCATTTCTTGGCAAGGACTACTGATTTTTCCTGATGAAAAGTTTTGAGAGGAAGATTGAATCCCCCATCCTCGAGAACCTTAGAGAGGTTTTCACCATCATAGGTCGAAGAGTTCCATAGTGTGGTTTTCACTCAAGGACCTAGAGATTATTCTTAGTTTTTTTCTTTTGCGATTGAGGGATTCAATCATTTCCCCATAATATGCATATGTATCCAGCTCAATGATGATTCTTGCTTTGTGATCCCCACATGGAATATTATCCCATAGTCCCATGAATTCTGAGAAAACCTCATCATTTTTTAATGTGCCAAGAATTGGTGCTCCTCATTGGTCATAATCGATGAGTAGGGGGTAAACTAGGCAGATTTCATGATTTTGATGGTTAGTGGACTCAAATGGCATAGTACTAATCATGAGAAGGGTAGTTTCCTTGAAAAAAATGGGTAGGTTGGTTATGGGATCTTCGTCATCACTACTACTACAAACATTAGTTATGTTGAATGTGAAGTTTTCTATGACTCAACTTGTTGATACAAGCAAGAAAAGTTCAGTTGTTGTTTGCTAAGGAGTTTTGAATTTCCTAACTGGGGGATTTCGGCCATGTATGGTTATAATCAAAGGGGTACATCAAAGGCCAAGATTTCTCATTCACATATCAAAAATGATGGGTATTAGAATCCCATTGTAATTTTCCCCCAGTTTCTAGTTTTTATCATAGCCCATTGTGAGGATCATTTGCAAGCCTTTGTTGCTATTGTCCATGGGTAGATCAACTACATTATATTATCTTGATACATGAGATGGGATAGGTCTTCCTCTACTACTTCTCAGCTGAGATCTCCCCAAATTATAAAATTGGAATATTTTTCAGTGGATGTTTGTGATGTGGAGGCTTCATTTGATTGTAGACGTCCTTGTGATCTGGGAGATTGTGGTAACTCTGCTACCACAAAAGAATTTTTGGGAATTGTATAGTTTCCACAACCATTGTCCTATATGATGACTTTGATATCAGAGATGGTGGGGATGGCAGGAGTGGTGGTTGTATCTTTCACATAAGTGGAAGCAAGAGTGGTTGGATCAATGTATGGTGTTGATGGGCCTTCATCATTTTTAGGCACTTAAGGAATTTTGTAGTATTTTTCCTCTAGGTTCTTGCAAGAAGAGAATGGTTCGGTATCCCCATGTATAGTGACCTATTGACCTTCATATGTGAATTTGTCACATTGATGGAAGGTTGATGCTACTACTTACATTGCATGAATCCATGGATTTCCTAGGAGAATGTTATAGGGAAATTCAAGGTCCAGGACCAAACAAGTAGTTTCCATGATAGTTGGCCCTACTTGAATAGGGATTTGGATTGTTCCTTGAGAGACTCTTTCTTGATCATCATACACTCTAATTGTAATACCTTTTCCTTTTTCAATGGAGTCCTTTGAGATTTTTAGGTTCTTAATGAGCTTGAGGGAACAAATGTTCAAGCCTGCACCTCCATCCACCAAGACTCGGTTGACTTTATTTTTATGCACTAGGACCTCTAAATGAAGTGCATAGTTGTGAGATGGTTGAGTAGGAAATTTTGATGAGAGAATGTAAGGAAATTTGAGGTTATGATGTTTCCAACCATAGCTTGGAATTGTTCCACATCAAGATCCATGAGGATGGTTGATGAAGCCAATGCTTCCTCAAGGATTTTCTTGTGGGTGGTTGAAATTTTTAGCAAATCCATGATGGAAATTTGTGTTGGGGTCCTTTTTAGCTGATCAAGGACATTGTAACCACTGAGAATAGATCTAGGGTTGGGTTTGGGTGCTCTGTTTGGTTGAGATGACCTTGCAATGGTGATTATTTTTCCTCTTGTGGTGACTCCACAATCAACATGGGCTCCTTCGAAGGTGATGGTAGCACAATATTCATCCAAGGATACACCGACATGGTCCTACACATGATTCATGCTCTTAAAGGTGCCTTTCCCCTTATCAGTGTTATTGTTCCCTTTGTTGTTATGGTTAGGCATTATATTCGTGTAGATTTTGCGGTTCTAATTTCCTACTAGTTGCTCCACATTTATATTTTTTTGATCAATGAGGTCTTAGATTAGGTTTTTCAACCTCATGCAACTATTAGTGGTGTACCCTTTGATTTTTTGGAAGTCACAGAGCTAATTTTCATTGTACCAAGGTGGTTTCACATCCGATTCTTGGTAATTCTCATAGGTAGGAGCCTTGATGAGGTTTTGGTTTATTAATTTCTTCATTATGACCTTGAGTGGTTCTCCAAGGGTAGTGTATTTTTGCTTGGTGGATTTTTTTTTCATTGGGGTGGTCCCATTCAATCTTTGAAATTGTTGATTGCTTGATTATTTAGCTGTTGTGTCATTTTATTAGCTTGATGATTATTTTGATGGTGGTTTTGGGGTTACTATTCTTGTGCGGGTGTGTTTTTCCAAGGGGCACTGGTGACAACTTTGGCATCGACAACACCATCATTGCTAATGTTTTAGTTCTTTTCCCATGTGCGAGGTTTCTCATTGTAGCTAGTGCATGGGTGATTGCTCTGCTATTCAGGATATGTAGTTGATCCTCCTTGTGACATAAGGGCTTGTTTGATGTTGAGCACCTTGGAGATCAATTGGTCATACATGGTTATACCATGTAGTTTGAGATGCAATTTGAAGGTTCCATTGAGATTGTATATGATAGTGTATACTTGTTCTTTAGGCATGAACCATTTGCTCTGATTGGCCTTGGATTGCCATCATTCTAAGAAAGAAGCGAATGATTCATTCTTACCTTGTTTCAGAGCTGATAATTCCTCTAGACTAACATCCATACCAATATTGAATGTGTAGTTTTTAGTGAATGTGTCTACTATCTCTTGGAATTTTTTGATGCATGGAGGAAGGCGAGAGAACCATTCCATGGCTTGACCAGCCAAACTTCTAGGAAACAACCACATCGGATAAGTATTGTCATACGTGACTTCCATGAAATGAACCCATAATTCCCTAATGTGATCTTTAGGGTTTCCCATACCATGATATTTATAAAATTTGGGGATCTAAAATCCCTTTGGGAATGATTTCATTACAAGGCTCCTATTGAATGGATAAGGACACAAGTTGTTGGGTGTTTTCATGGTTCACCCTGACTAAAAATTGAGCAATTGTTGTGAGAGAAAGTTGATTTGTGTTGTGACATCGTTTTGTGGATCAGGGGGTGGGATGAAAGTGTTTTGAGGTGGTTCAATTGTTGGTGGGATGGGTGGACTGGTTGGTATCTTGATGGATGGTGTTTGTACATTCTTCTATGCCAAGTATGCTTATAATTATTGCTATACCAACAATGCTCGTTATTGGGATGATATTTAGGCTACTTCTTTCTGCTCTTGGTATATTGTTTTCACACTTGTTGATATGCTTGTTGTTGGGCTACTTGTTGCACAATATACTATGCTTGTTCTTGTTTGTGTGCTTGTACTTGTGCTTATGCTTGTTAAGCTTGGTATTGGGCTTGTGCTTGTTGGGAAGCTTGTGAAATTTGTGCTACTTGGGTGGCTTGTGTAGCCTATGCTACTTGAGTGGCTTGTGTAGCATGTGCTGCTTGAGAGGCTTGTTGTTGTTGTTACAATAAGGCTTGGGCTTGTGTATCCTATTGTGATTTTTGTGCTTGTAATGCTTGTTGTGTGGCTTGAGCAACTTGAGTAGCTTGGGTAGCTTGTTGAGTGCCTAGTTGTGTAGCTTGTCAGTTTTAGATTTGTTGTAATACCTTTGGATAAGTAGCCAACTAAGAGGATTGCAATGCAATACTATATTGGCTTGATTTGTTCGAGTTTGGTGGTTGTGGTGGTGTAGGTGGATTTGGAATGGTGTTTGTTGTGGTGATGAGAGGCATCGTTGTGTTGATGATTAGAATTTGAGTGGTAGATGGTGTGATTGATATGGTTTGTCCTTGTGAGACCATGTTTTGAGATGTTTGGGGGATGGTTGATGTGATGGTGGTGGATTGCATTATCAGGATGGTTTCCATCTATTATGATATTGATGGCAAGGTGGAAGTATTTGGAATGATGCTCTAGTTGATGCTTGGTGGATTGATCTTATTTTGTTGATTGATTCTTGGTAACGAGGGAAGTCCTAAACCAAGAGGTGATGTGGATATTGATGGTAGTGGTGGAAGTGGTAAAAATGTAGGGGGTGTAATCTCTTGAGGAAATGATGGAGCGTCAAAAATTCCCCCCAGTTCAAATATGTCACCCTCTCTTTGTGAGGTTATGGGGAGAGAGGTTTGGGGTGTTGCATGGAACAATGATGATGGGTCGTTTGGATTGTGAAAGGTGAGAGGGACATATGGATGTGATGGATTTTGAGGTATAGATTATCCCAAGATGGTGTTTGCATCCAAATCATGATTGTTCACAAGGGGGTGTGTTTGCAATGCATTGAGAAATGCACTTCCCTTGTTAACAATGGGTTGCATTGGAGCAATAGATGATGCAATTTGGGGGATGTTTTGAGTGATGCTTTGGAATAGAGGTATAGATGAAATGGGGATGGTGGATGAGATTGGGGGCATGACCCAAAAAGATGGTTCCATAATAGTGCCCACATTGAAATTAGAGGGTAGTTTAGCCCCTTGCTTTGCTAATTTGAGCATGTATAGTGAAGGATTGAGTCTCATCATGATGTTGATAATTTTATGATTCTTTGGATTTTGAACCATTTCGATGATTTCCTCATGTGACATTCCAAAGGGATTATTTGTAAGATCCTCCACTTGAACTTCCTCTTGTTGATTTTGTGATAATGAAGGAAAGTTAGTTAGAGGTTTGCTTGATCCAACAATATTTATTTCAAAAGTTTTTTGGCTTAGGTCACTTGAATTTGATGTTTCTTTGTTGGCTTCCATGTTCCTGTTGTGTTGAGATCTAGTTTGCACCATAAAATAGGGATCAACTTTCAAGAATTTGGGAGATGAATCTATAATTTTTTGAATTGATCTAACTTTAGGTACAAAAGAGAGAATTTAGGATGTTTTAAGGATCAAAGGTGAAATGATGAAGTTGTGTAAAAAGATGGATGATTTGGATGATTGAATTTTTAGAATATCTTGAGGCGATGCTAGACTTTTAGGACTTTTTGGATGCTTGGATTTGTTTTGGATTCTTTTTTTTCTTTGATTGAGCTTGATTTGATTTTTGGTTTTCTTTGGTTTTGGATTATGAACAAATGGACCCCAAGATGTTGGATGATTATCTAGGGGGTAGATTTTCTTGAAGGATGATGATTTGAATAAGTGTAGGGAGAAGGATGCATCTACCCACACCTATTCAAACAAGATAATTTAACCAAGTATATGAAGAAGGATGTATCTACATATACCCAGCTAAACAAGATGATTTGATAATTTGACTAATCACATGCAAAAGGATTCATCTACACATACCTAGCCAAAGATGATTTGATGTTTTGATTCAAGGATTTCAAGGATTTTGATTTTGTTTCAAATATTTTGATGATTTTGAGTTGTCAAAAATCCTAGCATGATGGATGATTTCAATATATTCAAAAGTTGATGGTGAGATGATTTTGGTTTTGATGTTCAAAGATGGATTAAGGTTTGATTTTGATCCTAGGCATACCTAAAAAGACACTTTCTTACTAGACCTTAGTTTTGAAGAACATACTTTTCTCTAGACAAGGTGTACAAATTCTCAAAAAAGATTTGGATTTTGTTGAAAAAAGAACTCATACAAATTTGGATTATTTCTTGAAGCTCTTCTATAAAAGTTAAAAAGAAGTCTTCATCTAAATTTTTATAGCATTGAGAGACACTTTTGGTGATCTTTTGGACTGAGATATTTTACATTTGGTTTCTTGATCTTGATCTTACGTGAAATCATTAGAGACACATGTGTGGGATTCAATTTTTTGTCTTTGCTTACTAACTTTGTTTTACCACAAACACTTCTTGATTAGCTTTTCAAACTAGATGTCCAATGTCTCAACTTCTTCTCAACCTACAAGGTATATCATGTGGAACTTTGATGAAATCAAGACAAGGGTTACCTATTGTTAACTCTAGTAAGAAAATTGAAATATAAATCCAAGTGTTCAGAAACCTCTAAGGATACAATCCCAAAGGCAAGCAATAACACGTGAATTTGGTCGATTGATATTTGCTTCCTAAAGGGTTTGAAGTTTTGATGAAAAATGTTAAATGTTTGCTTCCAATTATTTTCAAACAAGCAAACTATTTTGTAACCAAGAACAAGCACAATCCTATGGATATGAAAGACTATATTTTTTGAGTCCCCACTTGGACAAGTCCAACTATGCTTATTTTTAGTGAATGGTTAGATGCTTGACCCCACTAGCTCCCCTCCATGTCACTCACTTCTCAGGGTATACAAGCATCAATACCCATGAAATTCCCATGGCATACTTTCCATTTATACTAAAAACTATAAAAGTGTGGGTTGGCTTGAAAAAGACCGTTCTTGCACCAACAAATAGATAGGTATTTTGGCCTTTCTACAAAAAGGGTTTTAATTTGGACTTTTTGTTCGTAGAAGTTGATCTGTCAAGGAAAGAGACCATTACTACCCTTCTCATCAAAACCAACCATGTGATACTGGCCTTTGTTCTAGTACCCACTTTTATATCTTGGCTGAAAATACACTTGGCTTTAGTGTGTTACTGGTTGAGTCGTTCCCTTGAGTGAGTACTTTTTCCCTAAGGCATGTGCTCTAATATAAAAAAAAGTGAGCAAACACATTTGTAGTTCGATTAACCTTCATTTAGAAACAAAGGGAGAAAACATGCAACATGTTCCACTCATACTCATCAGATGTTTTGTTCAATTTTATTCCCAAAATGAAATATGGAGGCAATTACTTTACTCAACTTAAGACCATAAAAAATCTTTTTGATTCTCAAGATTGTTGTGAGCCATGAGAGAAGTGCATACATATTTTCAATGGTATTACCTTGATTAACAAATTACAAAACAAAGTAGCACATGTTCTTTTTAAATCCACAAAGTAATAATGACTACTTTTTAAGAACCAAAGGAAATGTGAAAGTTTTCCTTGTTCAATTGTTAATCCTTAAACCAAATCTAGTGAGTTTGTCCTGAAGTTCATTTTAAGCCCTTTTGTAGCAAAAATTTGAAATGTTCTTTTTAGAACCCAAAAGAAATCTAGTAGTTCCTAAGATGTGAAAGGAAACAAATCTTTTAAGAGAAATTATGAATTCTCTAAGAGTGTTAAACAAACACTAAATTGTTAAAAAACACTTGGTATTATGAGAAAGTGGTGTCATCATGCCTCTTTTCTCCTTCACTTTGATCAAGCCAACCTATAAGAAAACTAGTTATATCTATAAAATAGAATTCAAAAAAGCATGTAATAACCCAAATGATCAAAATTGAAAAAGGAACATGTCATAAAAAAATTGAATTTCAATTTTTACTTTCCCTCAGTGGTGGAGTCTACATAGGGGGTGTAGTTTGAAGCTCTCCAATGGTGTTATATAGTGCCACTTACCAGTCAACATCATTCTATAGCAAGGACATAGAGCATTACTGCATCACTATTTTGGTCAATGGTGGAGTTTAAAATTTGAAATTTCCAATGGGTGGAAATAGAGCCATTGGTGTACTTTGCAAATTTGAATCTTGGGAAGGAACAACAATGCACTAGAGTTTGGAATTTGTAGTGATGCTAGATTCCCAGTGGTTCTATATTGTAACACTAGTCTGCTAGTTGTGGAGTTCCCTATAGAGACACAAAAATAATCAAAAAGCATAGAATTTGGTGAAAAGATGTGTTTATAACTTTTGGTTTGTCCTCCTTCTAGTGCGAAAATGTCGAACCAAGATCCCAGTACCTACAAGAGACAAAAAAAAAACACATAATTAGATTCAAATGCAAGTTATGATGTAAGTTCCCCATAAAATCCATTTAACTCTACTCAAAATAGGAATAAAACAAGAACACAATGAAAAAAGATAAAAACAAACTAAGTCCTATTAAGAACATGCAAACTCTTGATCTTATGGGGGATTTGGTGCTAATTTTATGTGGAAATTGTCCCTTTCCAAACTCCTATGAAAGCTTTGATGATTTTATGAAGATGTGATCCACTTTTTTTGAATATTGAAGTGTGCTCCAAGATAAAAATCTGCATAACCTAGTGATGCAGGAGCATCCAGTGGCGTAAGGGCAATCTTGCATCAACCAAAAATAGTTAAATTTCAAGTTTATCAATTTTTAGATATTTTATACATTTTTGGATACCCTTTTCGTCATAATGAAATTCCCAATTTACGGTTTTTATTTTCTATTCCTAGGTTGAAAGATATTGCAGTTTTAGTTTCCCAGATTTGCACCTGAAAATCTTTTGAGTTAGATTTGAGGCACTTAGAGTTCCCGAATCGGCCCTGAAACTTGCCAAAATTGGCATAGCAAATTTTGAGCACATTCTTGACTTTGATAGCTTTCCAACGGTTCAAACGGTTCACGAATCGGAGCCTCGGATCAAAAGTTATGGCCCCAGGAAGTTGGCGCACTTTCTAGAAGATACAATTGCAAATTTTCTTTTGAGATTTGAAATTCAAGTTGTAATTTTTTGGCGCCAAACCACCTAAACTAAAATTTGAATGTTGTTTTGGCTCCAAAACTAAAGAGGATCTCTATTTATGGGCGGGTTTCTAATTTTTGGGTAACTTTTTAGGGGCAAGCTCACATATTGCAAAAGGGTTATTCTGTAGCTTTATCTAACTTGCATGTGTTGTAGAACTTGGGGATTTGAGATCCTCTGCATGTAAGAAGCTCCATTTTCTGAATAATAAAATTATTCTCTTGTTTGTGGGTTATTTTCTAAGTCTCAGGTTGCGCCCTCATCAAGTGGTATCAAAGCAGGTTTTCTTGAGCATGTGGACAGATCGCCGATCGTGAGGCAGTTCGCACTAGGACCATGGTTGTGGGTCAAGGTCAAGAAAGATGCCTCCAAGAGTGATGCCTAGTAGGCATGGTGGTTCCAGAGGTGGTCAAGGCAGAAGAAATACTGGTGGAAGAGATGCACTAGCAGCCCTCCAAAGACAGATTGATGCATTACAAGAGTAGATGAGAAGAGGGTTAAACCTGAGGGAGGAAAGTGAGGATGAAGGAGAGGAAGAAGGTTCAAATGTAGAAGAGGAAGAAGAAGCAATTGATCAAGACCAAATGCGGCTAATAAGGGCCATTTCAAAGATTAGGAAAAGACCTAGAGCAGAAGTCCCTAGTTATTCCAGAAGTCTGAACCCAGAAGAGTTGATCGACTGGATCAATGAGCTAGAAGAATATTTTGGGTATGACGAAATAGAGGAACCAAATCGGGTTAAGTTTGTGAAAATGAAGCTGAAGGGCCATGCCAATATTTGGTGGAAAGAGGCCCAATTGGAAAGCAATTGAAGAGGAAAAGGAAATATCACTAGATGGGATCACATGGTAGAGAAACTAAAGAAGCAGTTCATACCAGTGGACTACGAGTTAGATCTGTTGAAGAAATTGCAAGGGTTGAAGCAAGGAAGTAGATCTGTGAAAGAATATACTGAAGATTTTCACAAGATAATCATCAGAATGGGTCACACAGAGGTCAATAAGGAGAAGGTAGCTCGATATCTTAATGGGTTATGACCGAGCATTCAAGAGGAGTTAAGCCTAGTCAGAATGACCACCATTGAGGATGTGTATCAGTTTGCTCTGAAGGTGGAAGAGAAGCTAAACAAAAGATTTGATGGCAAGCAAAAAGGAGGAGGAGGTCAAAATGGAAGGGGCAGTGGAAGACAATCAGGAAGCCAAAATAATGATGAAAAGAAAAGTGAAGATGTGGGTACCAGCCGAAGCCAAAGGAATGACAACTTCTACCGCCCTCATGATCAAAACAGTGGTGATCAAAGAGGTAGAGGAAAAGGGAGATATGGACAAGGATATGGAAGAGGTGGTTTTAAAGGAACGTATTTCCAGTGTGGTGAAGAAGGGCATCGAGCCTATGAATGTCCACAACACCAAGGAAGGGTAGACTAAAGGCTAGAAGGTCATGGAAGGGTTGCGCATGCAGATGAGGAGGCCCAATCTAAACATTCTGATGTTGCTGAAAGGGGAGAAGCCCTAGTGATTAGGAGAGCCCTAGTGACTAAGGAAAAGGAACCAGAATAGAGGAAGAATATATTTCACACAAGGTGCAAGTGTGAAGTAAAATGTTGTGATTTCATTATTGATGGTGGGAGCACTAATAATCTAGTATCAAAAGAGATGGTCACAAAGTTGAAGCTAAAGAGGGAAAGGCACCCGCATCCGTATTGGATTGCCTGGTTGCAGAAAGACCACAAAGTTTTGGTCAATGAGCAGTGCCTAGTAAAGTTCAAGATCGAGAGCTACTATGATGAGGTACTCTGTGATATCATCCCCATCGATGCATGTCACATGTTGTTGGGGAGGTCGTGGTAGTTTGATAGGCGAGCTATACATGATGGTCATGCAAACACTTATTCCTTGACAAAGGATGGGGTTTGTCACAAGTTGAAACCCCTGAAGGAGACCGAAGAAAAGGTATGTAGTAGTGCTAGAATTTGTTATGTAGATGGAAGAAAATTTTTAGAAGGTATGAAGCATGAGCATGTGTGTTATGCATTGATTCTTAGAGTGAGTAAGGAGGATAGTGAGAAGGTTCCAGAAGAAGTTTCTGGGATGTTGGATGAGTTTCAGGATATTGTTTCTGATAATGTACCTGAGGGTTTACCACCAATAAGGAAGATCAGTCATCAGATTGACTTGATTCCTGGAGCTAGTTTGCCAAACAAGGCAGCTCATAGAATGACTCAGGAGAAAATGAGGAGTTGAATAGACAAGTTCAAGAGTTGTTGAGAAAGGGTTTGATACGAGGAGAGTTTGAGTCCATGTGCGTACTTGCAGTACTAGCACCAAAGAAGGATGGGGAGTGGAAAGATGTGTCAGATTCTCAAGCCATAAACAAGATAACAATCAAGTACAAATTTCCCACGCCAAGGATGGATGACCTGATGGACTATTTGAGTGGAGCTCAGATACTTCACAAAGATTGATCCGAAGAGTGGATATCACTAGATCTGATTCAAGAGGGAGATGAATGGAAGACTACCTTCAAGACCAAAGAGGGCATGTACGAGTGGTTAGTCATGCCTTTTGGGCTAACCAATGCACCGAGCACATTCATGTGGCTCATGAACGAGGTACTAAAAGAATTTATGGGAAGTTTTTTTTATTGTATATTTAGATGATATTTTGATTTTTAGTAAGACATTGGATGAGCATCTAATGCATATTCAGAGAGCCTTTGAGAAGTTAAGAGAAGAGAAACTTTTGATTAATCTGAAGAAGTGTAGTTTTGTGAAGAGGGAGTTAGTGTACTTGGGGTTTGTTGTCTCAACAAAAGGTCTCAAGATGGACCCAGAGAAGGTGAAGGCTATTATGGAATGGCCTATCCCAAGAACTGCTGCCGAGGTGAGATCTTTCCATGGTTTGGCTAGTTTTTATAGAAATTTCATTAGAAACTTCAGTAGTATTTGTGGACCCCTGACTGAAACAATGAGAGGGGATAGAAAAGAATTCAAGTGGAGTAGTGGAGCGGCAAAAAGTTTTGAACTGTTGAAGCAAAAGGTGAGAGAGCAACCTATTCTAGCCCTCCCAGATTTCAACAAGGTGTTTCAGGTGGATTGTGATGCTAGTGGTTGTGCCATCAGAGCAGTGTTGAGCCAAGAAGGTAAGCCCATTGCCTATTTCGGTGAAAAGTTAAATGATGCCAAGAGAAAGTATTCTATATACGATCAGGAATTTTATGCAATAGTTCAATCTTTAAAGAAATGGAGACATTATTTGTTGCCGAAGGAATTTGTTCTATATACTGATCATTAGACCTTGCAGTACCTAAATAGTCAGGGAAAATTGAATCAAAGGCATATGAAATGGGTAGAGTTTTTGCAGAGTTATACCTTTGTTTTGAAACATAGGAGTGGGAAGTCAAATAGGGTTGCAGATGCCTTAAGTATGAGGCATATATTGATGACAAAGATGCAAATTGAACTGGTTGGTTCAACGAGCTTAAGACACTGTACGCAGAAGATCCTGATTTCGTAGAGGCTTGGAAAGCTTGCAAGGAACCAGTTATAGTGGACAGGACAAGGTGGCTAGATTTCATAATCCAGGATGGCATGTTATTTAAGGGAAGTCAATTGTGTATCCCGAGGAGTTCCATGAGGGAGAACCTAATAAAGGAGAAGCATAGTGGATGAATGGCATGAAATTTTGGTCGGGATAAGACCATTGCCATTATTAGTGAGCATTATTATTGGCCTCAGTTGTCACAGGATGTGAAGAAGTTTGTAAAAAGCTACAGGGTATGTCAGATGGCTAATGGAGTGAGTCAGAATACAAGCTTATATCAGCCCTTACCTATACCAAAGAGGCCATGGGAGGATATAAGTATGGACTTTGTTGTTGGTTTTCCAAGTACACAACGAGGAAATGATTCAGTCTTTGTGGTGGTTGATAGGTTTTCAAAGATGGCACATTTCATTCCATGTCAGAAGACCCATGTTGCAGTCCACATTGTTGACTTGTTCTTCAAAGAGGTGGTGAGGCTACATGGTCTTCCAAAGAGTATTGTTTCAGATCGTGACACCAAATTTGTGGGGTACTTTTGGAGAACCTTGTGGAAGAAGCTGAAGACAGAGTTGAAGTTTAGTTCTGCACACCATCCACAAATAGATGGGCAGACAAAAGTTGTTAACAGGACTCTGGGTAACCTACTGAGATGTTTGGTAGGAGATAAACCCAAGGGATGGGACTTGATCTTACCCCAGGCATAATTCACTTACAACAATTATGTCAATAGAAGCACTGGTAGATCACCATTCCAAATTGTGTATGGAGGTAGCCCCATAACAGCTCCAGATTTGAGGAAGATGGACCAAGAGAAGAAAATAAGTGCCGAAGCCGAAGATTTTGTAGAACACATCAAGGATATACATGAGAAGGTAAGAGAACATATTAACAAGATGAATATGCATTATAAGGCTAAGGAAAATCAAAAGAGGAGGTATAAGGAGCTTCAAATTGGTGATGAAGTGATGGTCCACTTGAAGAAATAAAGGTTTCTAGTGGGAACATATAACAAATTGAAGATGAAGAAGTTTGGTCCCTGTAAAATTTTGAAGAGGCATGGTTCAGGGAATGCATATAAGGTAGAGTTGTCGGATGGATTCAACATTTCCCCTGTCTTTAACATTTTAGATTTGACAGAGTATCATGAAGGTGGTGAAGAGGAAGTACCAATGATGGAATAGTGTGGGATTCCAACACCTACTTCAGAAAAGGAGGAGATTGAAGAAATCCTGGATAGTCGTGTGGGAAGGAGTACCAGGAACAGGCAGTATGAAAAATCTCTGGTGAAATGGAAATGAAGATCTGGTGAAGATTCATTTTGGTTACCAAAGGCATAGGTCAACCATTTGGGTTTTCCTCCACCATTTGAGACGTGACAGGGTCACTTCTCAAATTACCCTGGGTGTCTGATGCAGGAGCATCCGGTGGTGTAAGGGAAATCTTGCATCACCCAAAAATAGTTAAATTTCAAGTTTATCAATTTTTATATGTTTTTTACATTTTTGGATACTCTTTTCATCATAATGAAATTCCCATTTTGCGGTTTTTATTTTCTATTCCTGGGTTGAAAGATATTACAGTTTTAGTTTCCCAGATTTGCACCTGAAAATCTTGCATGTTAGATTTGCTGCACTTAGAGTTCCCAGATCAGCCCTGAAACTTGTTGAGATTGGCATAGAGGATTTTGAGCGCGTTCTTGACTTCGAGACTTTTCCAACGGTTCAAACGGTTAGCGAATCGGAGCCCCGAATCAAAAGTTATGGCCCCAAGAAGTTGGCGCACTTTCTAGAAGATACAATTGGAAATGTTCTTTTGAGATTTGAACTTCAAGTTGTAATTTTTTCGGTGCCAAACCGTCTAAACTCAAATTTGAATGTTGTTTTGGCTCCAAAACTAAAGAGAAGCTCTATTTATGGGCAGGTTTCTAATTTTTGGGTAACTTTTTGGGGGCAAGCTCGCATATTGCGAAAGGGTTATTTTGTAGCTTTCTGTAAATTTCATGTGTTGTAGAACTTGGGGATTTGAGATCCTCTGCATGTAAGAAGCTCCATTTTCTGAATAATAAAATTATTCTCTTGTTTGTGGGTTATTTTCTAAGTCTCAGGTTGTGCCCTCATCACCTAGCTAACAGTTTGATGAAATGGATGAGATTTTCTATGCTTGAGGATGGATTTGAGTATAATAACTTTTCTCAAACTATGGATGCTAAAATGGGGAATGAGACCTCATAGTTATAGAATTAAAAGTTGGAGAAATGGCGAAAATGAAGCAATGTGGGACTAACATTCAACCAATGGCAAGGTGCCACTTGTCAAGATGTGAATGGATGAAGGATGTGCACATTTTGATGAATGTGGCCATAAATGTAATTAGGTGATATTTGAAACTAGTGAAATGACATGTAAGAGGGAAAAGGAATGTTTTAAATTCCACTTCACTCAAGGAAAAATGACTTATTAGGTGAAGTAAATGTCTTGTTGGAAGGACATAGTCCACTTGGATTTGAATTCAAATTTGAGAGAATATTCCTCTATTATGCCATGTTGAGAGAAAATAGGGATTTAATAAATGAATTAAATCTATTTTTATGTGCAAGTGGCAAAAGCTAGAGGATGGAACATGAATTAGGATTAAATTAATTAAAGGTTAATTAATTTAATAAGAGACTAGATGATGTGACAAATTTGATTTAGATTTATGGGTTTATTTAAATAGACGATGAGAAGAATATGATTTTAGACTTAGTTAAATAAATAAATATTTTTATTTAACTAAAGGGGATGATTGGTTAGCTTAAATTAAACAAGGTTTAATTTATTTTATTTAATAGATAGACCTTAAAGATTTAATCAAGGAAACAAAATTATTTAATTAAATATGGACATAGGGTTAATTAGGTTAGATAGATTGATTTTTAATTAACAAGAGAGAAAGACTTAATTAGATAAAATGATTTATTTAATTAAGAGAGGAAAATTGATTAATTTAATCAAATAAAGGTATTCAATTAAATGGTTAGATTGAGGGATAATTTAGAATGAAATGGTGTTAATAATTTGGATCAAGTATGTCGATATATTTTCAATGTCTACATGTTGTCATTAGTAAGTATTACTATTGTCAACCCCTATTATTTCCTTGAAAAACATGTGTATGGTTGAGTCACTATGTTGCTATGGTTGTGATGAGGAGTTGCTCTAGATAATGAGAATGTGTTCATGGTTCTTGGTTTCCAATTTCTTTCGAGAAAATTTAAAAAAAGAGGAAAAAGTGTGTTGTATATGAGTTCTTGCATACATAGTGGTGTTTTGGTTTTTCTTCACATGTCATCTATGTTGAATATTTTCTTGTGTGATTTAGATATATGTTGATAAGAGATGTTCATATATGTTATATCTAGAGTTTTTTGGTCTAGATTGTTGCACACAAAGAAAGTTGTGCTAACCACTGTGTGAATTATGAAGTATAGTGGTATTGGTGGAAATGTTTTTTCTCTGCATTTCTTCATAGTTTTGTTTCTAGTCTCACAGTTATGAAAGTGTGTTGATAAGGTTCATATCTACCTTTGGTTAAAGTTGTTCATGGTTTGGTGCTCTACATGTTTATTTTTTGAGTTATTGTGTGTGGAAGATTAATTGGGTGTATAAGATGAGTTTGTGTTTCAGGTGAAAGTTGTTGCGAAGGAATTTGTTGGATTTTAGGGTGTTTTTGGAATATTAAAGATTATTTTTAAATGTTGTATGTCGCTTACACATCATCTTTGGATCAAAGGAAGCCTATAATTCAATGTTTAATGGTGTTTACATAAGTTCGATCAAGACCTTGGGTTTTTACACTAATTGTGAGTTTTCATTGGTGATTGTGGAAGCATGTCATGGTGTGTGTGAGTGGATTTAGGTCTAAGTTAAGGTGTGATGTGGTATTCCTTCATTCTTCTTGACCATGGGAATATTTTAGTGCCAACCTAATTTGAGTTTGCATGGTTGAGGTTCATAGCCAACCTTGCAAAATGTTTGCAAGGTTGAAGAAGGTATAAATGAGTGTTTTGTTGATGGAGGATTTTTGTGTAGTGTGTGTGATGCAAATTGGGAAGGTGTGAATTGCGAATTTGTGAAGTGCAATGCAAGGTTTAATGAGTTAGGATACTAGAAGAAGTGAGAAAAAGGAATCTATAATCTTCAAAAAGGCTATGAATGTGTTGGTGATGTTGTGGTTGAATTTTCTGTTGCATTGAGATGGATTTTTCACAATAAATTTCTTCTTTCTTCTTTTCTATAATTTGGTAGTGAGCCATTGGCATTGAGCCTTGGTTTCTTTTGGGAGGTGAGCCCTCTAATAGTGAGTCTACTATATTCGGTGTCACAATTGCTTTATATTGTGAGATAATCCTCACTATGGTTTTTTACTTCTTGGATTTTCCATTTAAATATGGTGTTTTATTGTGCATGGTATTGATGTGTTTCAATTTCTATTATTTTATTTCATGTTAAATCATTCTAACAGATTAAGGTTTAACAAAGTTGATATGAATCTGAATATTCATGGGGGTTTTGATGGTTTAATGTACAACTAATTCACCCCAATCTCAGTTGTCTTGTGCATTCAATAGGTCTATTGTTTATCATAAATTGGCTTCATAAAGTGCGTGTTATTATTATGAATAATTTTTAGGGAAATCAAATTATACAAGGGATTGAGGATGTCGAGGTGAGAATAATACATTTATGGTGAATCTATAGGAGAAAGGTACATATTTTTCTTAGTATAATTTATTCTTGAAACTTTTCTTTTTCAATATTTCATGGTAAAGATTAATGGATTAATACATTATTTTTAATTACAAGTCAAAAAATTTCACATAAAAAGGAGAAATAAGTCTAAAGTTTAGGTGAATCTATATTTGGAGGAAGAAGGTTAATGTGTTTTTATTTTGTAAATGCAAGTTCTTATAAGTGGGGATTTCATATTTGAAAATATAAGTGTTAGACAACATTGTATAAATGTGTAAATGGAGTTGATCTCCACACCTTAAATTTTTTTTTTTTATGTTATTTTATGCTTTGATGTTTGGAGCCATTTTTAACACCTAATGAGGCCTCCAAGGAGTCATGTTAGACATTAAATGCATCAAATGTAATATGGTTATATTGCATGCTAGAGGCATAAGATCTTGGAGAATTGCTCATCACCTCGAGCTAGCTCTAGAAGATGGTATCTTGCATGAGAAGACCAAATTTTTTCTTATGTGTTTTCTTTGACATTGATAGAATTATTGAATGCATATATTGTGATATTTTTTTTTTGAAGATAAGAAGGGATTTTTTTAGCACAATATGGATTGTTTCCTAGATAGTTTTGGATTTTGTGATCTAGGGAATTATACTCTTTTGAGGGTCATGAGACAAATTGATGGAGCACTATATTTTTATCTTAGCATGGATTATTTCCCAATAATTTTAAGGATTTTTAATTCAAGAGTTTGTGGAGGTGGTAATCTAGGAACTTAGGAATTCAACTTAGGAACTACACCCTTTTGATGTTTATGAGTCATCTTGATGGAGTTCTACCTAATTCAAGATTTTTTTTAAAGAAAAATATTCTCAAGAGTACACATTTTTTTGTGTAATCAACATGGTTTTTTACATGTTCTTTTTGTGCACTTTAAACCTTAATGGGGAGTAGTGTTGGAATATTAAGATTTACATTTTAAATAAAGTCACCTTAGTGACTTATAGCTTATTATTGTTGTTAATAATTAGTTACTTTCTTATAGAAGAAGTTAGTTGGTAATTGATTATTCATGGGAAACTCAAAGACTTTAAAAATCCATTGCATTGTAATGTAATATCTAATAAACATTAAATATCTATTGCATACTATTTCTATGCAATTATTGTTTGATTCAATTACTTATGTATGCTCTCCATTTCAACTCTCTAGTGTTACAAACCATATTGTATGTTTGTGAGACTTGGGGACCTAAAATTCATATTTCTAATCTAGCTTAGGATAATATATTTGTACTCTATTATATCAAAAATTTATGGGAAAAGTAGTTATTCCTACAAATAATTATTTTGAAACAATTCAGAAATCATTCTCTTCATACTTTAATATTTATGAAAAATTCAATATTTCGGCATATATATTCATTCAAGTCTCATTAATATTTTATGAGGTTATGTGAACATATAATTAAGAAAGCTTGGTATAAAGGTGAATGTGAGGTCATGATGTGATAAATAGTAGAACTAATTTAGTAAATACTTTTAATATTCTATGAGGTTTTATGAACATGGGATTGCAAAAAATTGGCATGTAGGTAAGTATGAGATCATGTTGGAAAAATCAATAATTTTAAGTGATAATGAAAATGCTAAAAATGATATTAAGTTAATTTGTATTAAAAATTAAATGTGTTATTTAGATAATTTGAAAAGGAAATATTAATCATTTTTTAAGGAAATTGAATGTAATTTATAGAATACTATTGAAAAAATAATATTTGATGAAATTTACATATTTCAATAAAACAATACTAAGATTTTTGGAAAAATATAAAGTACACACTATTTCAACCAACATAAGTCTAAGAAAGAGAAAATATTTTTTCTTTAATATTTAGATATCTTTAATGACATATTATGAGTAGATACGATGAATACATTTTGTGATTTTTTGTAAATAAAAAATAATTTATGATCTTTTACAATATATTTCTTAAAATACTAACAAATGTTTTTCTAACCAACATAAATTGTTCAAAAATCTGTTTTATTTTTTAGATCTTATATATAATGAAGCTATAAGTATGAAGCATCTTTCAAATTAAAAAAAATCATGAGTAGATTTAAAATCATAGGCATGATTCAATATGTATATCTATCAACAATTCAAATCATGTGTATATACAAAAAAATAGTAAATTCATTTAATAACATTATAACGAGGCATGCATTATACTATTAGAATTTGAGTGTTTCCTAGATATACCATTTTCATTAGCCAAAATTTGATAGCATTTTTTCATGTTATCAAAGTCCAATTTTAAGAGTCTATGAGATTAGGTAGGTTTGGGATTCCCAAACCAAATTCAAATTCAATCCCAGAACACAATTTAAAAAATGCAAGATAGAAATGAATAACCATAAATAATATATAAATTGAGAAAATAAATATGCATTAAAAAATTATATAGAATTTTGTAAATATATAAAAAATAGTTTTATAGCATGTTTAAATATATTACAATTATTTTAAAAAATTTCTTATAATATTATAGTAGAAATGTAAGTTGTGGGATTTTAATGTTCATATTCTTGAAATATATTGCATGCTCATTGTGAGGCATTAGTAGATCCTCATAATAATATTTGATTAAATTGCATTGAATATTCGTTGATATCCCTTTAGTCTTAATGTGTAGAGAGAATCATAGAAACATGCTCCAATGACTTTATTTTACATGGATAAAGAAAACATATTATTCATAGATTTTTTATAGGTATGACATATTGTGTCATCCTTTTAGAGAAATATGATTCTCATCAACACACATATTTATAAATAGCACAAATAGTAGAATACAAACCATAAAATATTTTATCTACTAAATGAGAATATTCCAAGTGCCATGGTATTTTTATTTGTGATAGTTAAATATATATTTTTATAACCAAACCTTATTATTAATGAACTAATATTAATTATAATTCCCAATTAAAATATAAATTTAGTGTCATAAGTTGTCACCCTTGACATTTGACACTATGTTTGGCTCCCTCCTAAGTGTGTGTGTCTATTATGCTTATAAATTATTCATTTTATTGTTGTTTTTCACAAATTTAATTAATATGAGAAAATTAATTAAAATTTTATTTTAAAAACATTAGAAAGCTAAAGAGGGGTAGGTTAGGGTGCTCATGCTCCAGTCCTACCCAATCAATCCCTAAATCTCATATTTTATTGTCGGCCTCAATATGTTCACAAATCCAAACAATTTATTGACTTATCATAACAATTAATGCAAAATATGTTAAAAATCATATAAATATAAGTATTTCCATCCATTTAAACATCTAAGCTGCCTTAAAAAATTTGACTATATGTTGGGCATCCTAAAGGTGATTAATGCAATCAAAGGAGTAGGATAAGAAGAATATTTACAACACTCTTTTAGCTAATTTCATGTTTGAAACATATCAACAAATCCATGTCTATGCCTTATAAGATGTTTCATGTTTGTGTTTATTTCTTATGAGCACTAAAACTTGAAATATCCCTAAGAATCCTCTAATTTATCCTTGTATGCAATGAGAAAAGTGACTTCAATCCAACAAGGAATGCATATCTAAGTGCTAAGTTATGTAGTAGTGTTATTTATCATTCATTTTTATCCATTTTCCTCTACACTCCATAGAGCATGAGATTTATACAATTGTCATTATAGTTGTTTGTGGAGGTTGGAACAAAGAAATGGGGTTTGACCAAGGAAAGCATCTATATGAAAAACCCCAAGTACCCTTGTACTTCTTGTAGGTTATTGGTCCAAAGTGGATTCAAGTGAGTTGGAGATCTCAAGACCTATAAACCCTAGTTCAAGTATTCAACAACCTTCTATCATTAACTTAGGGCATGTTGATTACTCACAAATTTTTAGACTTCAAAAATCAATCTCAACTATCAAAGAGCCTTAGACTATGATGAATCTATATAGGTTCTAAAACATAAGAAATAATAATTTCTAGATTAGGGCACCCATGATCCTATCTAGCCATTTTTACACCAAATTCATATGGTAGGTTCCTCTCTTTCTGTTGGCATGATTTTTTCATTGATGTCAAAGATAAGATGTGAAAGTGCTTCTAGCGCTTCAAGATCACAAGTGTCAAAGGTATGACTAGTTGTGGTCATTGCTTATAGTGTTGATAAGTGATGGTGATGTCTTGATGGTGTTCATAGGTTCTTTTATAGTAGTTATTATGATCTTCCTTCATGTTTCACAAAGGTTTCACATGAAGGTGTTCATGATTCATCCTATAAAAGGTTGTTCATAATGTCAAAAGTAGCAATGAGTTAGCGATGCTATGATGTTGATAAGTTGATGTCCCTCCTATGTTTTTGAATGGTGTTGAAAGCTTGTAACCCTAGTGGAGTAAAGGTCAGTGGTTTTCTTTGATGATTCATATTATCATGCCATAATATTAGTTGGATTCCCAAGTCAAATTTGTCACATGAGTTAGTCACTTTGTCTCAATGAAATGTCATTGCTTTGATCAAAGGGTTGCATTTGTAAAAGAAACATACAAAGGAGGAACATGTAGAGGAAATGCAGAAGAATATGCTCTTTTAGTTCTTGATACAAGTCTATGGAAGGAGGTTTTATTTATTAGGATTTGTAATCTAAAACCTTAACTATTCTTTCTACACTGTAAATATGCATTGTTTAAAACCTAATTTAGTTGTCACTTTTATAATGATTTTTTTTGTTTTAAATAGCAGTTGAATTGTTATACCAAGTCAAGTTACACTTAAAGTTACCTTTTAGAGGGGTATTAAAACATGCCAGCTGATCAAACCTCTTTTAGGGACATTGACTCTTCACGTCAACTGAGTTCTCATAAAAGATCAAAGGTTGAGATCTATTTTTGTCACAGGCGCGAATATAAAATAAAAGGCCATATTTTAAAGTTAGTTCTAATTATAACAAATATTTTATTGTTCTAAATTTGATGGCCAGTTCACTAGAAGGATTTTTAACTGCTTCCAAACAATTCTACCAATGACTAGAAGGGTCCAAAAATTTCTTTTAAGGCTCTAATTTATGTTTCATTAAGGTTGGATGAATCCATTGGGTTCTATAGAGAAATCTCTACGAATACATGTAAGGTTTTTGAAGATTGTTGATGGACTATGTGAAAAAGGAAAGCTAAGATCTTGAAGTAAGAAGAAAATGCATAGAGATAGTTTTATGAGAGTTCCTAAAGATTATCAATATATCAAAAGTAGTATGACAAAGGATTATGCTTGATGTCAGAGGAGTGTTTTCTTGCAGAGGTATTGTTGAATGCTGAAAAGGAGAGATAGAATACAAACAAAGAATGTAAAATATCATGAGATGGTGTGTATATTTGTCTAAAGTTTTGTTTTATCTTGAAGATAGTGTTGACAAACTGAATTGATTGATAGAGTTGTATGTGTTTGTCATGGTAAAATGGTAGAGATGTTTCTTTACAAAAGGATATGTATTTCTTTTTTGTTTAATGTGATATGAAGTCTTGGAGGTAAACTTATATGAAGAATTTTTGTGGTTGTTTGAAGTTGTTTGAAGCTTATATGTGTTTTGTAAAGAGTTTTTTTAAGGAGAAATTTGATATTATTATCATTGATATGGTGAAGTAATAAAGAGAACTTTTGAAGGAATTTCATGAATATTGTTATGAAGGGAAACAAAGTAACCCTCTGTATAAACTTATTCTTTTAGATTTTTGGTGTTTATAGTTAGAGATCTTTGTATGCTAGTGAGGAAAGTGTATGTCTATGATCCTTTGTGATTAGTCTAGTTTATGGTATAATTTTGGGTAGAATTTATGATTTTTTTGCTAAAGTTATCATGGACCTTGATGTTAATTTTTGATATTTTTATGATAATTCTTGAAACTATAGACATTGAGTTCAATCTCATTTCTACAAAACTTTTATGAAATTGGCATGTTATATGGACTCTCTATATTAATTTTGAATGTTGTTAATGAATTTTCTTTAAGGTAGTTATAGATATGTGATTATTGTGCATGCTAACATTGCCATTTAGATATAATTTGAGGATATTAAATTGAGAAAGACACTACTAGTTGGGCATGCACCATAATGTTGAGTGAGGGAATCATTCAAAGGTAAAATGAGGAGGATGGTAGGAGATTCCCCATGCAAATCAAATGTAACCACCTTGTAGTGGACTTTAATGTTGTTGAGCAAATATTGGCATTACTGTTGTGCTAAATCTTTTGACATGTCTGACTAGATTCCATGTGTGCGTAACTGCCTCTCCATTTTCTCTATTTTCCCTAAAGTGGCATCCTCCTAGTTCGAGTTGATCGCCTTACTTAGTTGGTAGTATAAATAAGGATTAGATACCCATTCTCAAGGGGTTGTGCCATCTGATATTTTACTTGCATTCTGAGTTTTCAATGATATAGTTACACTGCTCTATTGTACTCATGTTTCCTAAAGAATAAAATGAAATTCTAAGTTTGTGCATCTGGGTTTTCATTAGTAGTAGAGGATACTCCTCCAAGGGGGCCCACTTGGTGAACAGTTTATCCTTTAGATTAGTTTAGTAGATTTATTACTTTTTGTTCAATAATTAGTTAAGAATCTAGCACTGATTGTTCCTACAGCCACCAGAATTCCATTATGTGACTATTCCTATAGCTAAAGCAGATAAAGTAGTTTCTTGTTTATTTGATCATATTTTTGTTTTTTTCATGCATTTCATCTTAGTATAATTTTTGGTTGATGTTCAACATTTATGTTATACCTTTCCAAGAAATTTACTTTTCAGCATTGTGTCTTTCTTAGCCATAGAATAAAAATGGCTACTTTGGGTTCCTAGTGCACATACTATGCTAACCCATTTCAAGTTCACTTCCCTAGGTTGATAAGTTAAATGCACATTCATGATGATTGAAACAACTATTTAGGTTAGATTTCCAATCTCCGAATCATGGTTGTAGAGGCCTAGTTGTTAAATAATTGAAGGAGGACAACATTTTTGGCATCATTACTAGGGATGGTGTTAAACTAGGGAGTTTTTTGGAAGAATTGGTATCTTTTCTTGCTGTAGTATTTCTGAAAGTATGTTCTTAGTATATCTCTCATTTAGGAAGTAATGACCCCCCTTATACTTTACCAGTTCTTTGTGTGAGTTGGCTAATAGTGAGTTGATACTGCATGCATAGAGGAAGAAGAAGAGATAGTTATGGGATATTCCCTCCTAATAATCCTAATCCATTCTAGCTAGTTGAATATCAAAACCTGCTAAGAGAAGAAGAAGAAGAAGATCCACACCCCTTTGCTAAAGACCAAAATCAGCTTGAAAATTCCTTTGCTTTTGAACTACATTGAGAAGACATGGGTGATGCAAATAGAAATAGACCTAACCAACCAACTTTTCCTTTCCCCATTTCCCATCATAATGAGGTTGGAAACACCAAAAATATCCCTACTTCAACACTTCCCAAGTTTTATGGACTTGTCACAGAAGATCCCGATACCTTCTTATTTGAGTTTAACATACTCTATAGGAGGTATGACTATACCACCAATGCCCATAGCCTTAATCTATTTCCTACCAATCTCAAATAAGTTGCATTAAGATGGTTCATGAGCCTAGGTAGAGATACTGTGGAAACTTGGGAGAACATTAAGACAAAATTCCTTGAAAAATACAAGGATTATTGCAAGGGCAGTGACATGAGAGGAGGTGACATTTTTAGGATGTAACAAAAGGAAGATGAGAGCTTGGAGGATTACATTAGAAGGTTACTATTTTTCCTACAAAAATATCTACACAATAAAATTAATGAAGACTCACAAAATCTACTTTTCCTGATAGGAATCAATGACAACTGTACTGATGCCTTCGACCTAATGGGAGGAGGAGATATCTCCCAAGTTTCTTGGGAGGATATAAAGAAGATATTGCAAGACTACTCTAGGGAAGCTTCAAAGAAAGGGAGAGATTACCAATCTTCCATGGGTAATTCATCTACTAGTGGAGTCTCAAGAATGGAGATTACTCATTTGCTTGCATAATTCAAGAAAGAAATTATAAACAATCTAGCTACTAAGCTGGATACACTTTAGGCCAAGAAGAAACAAGAGGAGGTAGAGGAAATGTTGGCAGAGTATTGCCCCTATTACAAACAAAATAAGGACTACAAATTCAAAATGGTATCTAATATTGAAAGCAAGTAGATCGAACCTAAGTTCAAGCCAATTTATATTGAAGAAGACCAAGTCTACTATGTTGCACAAAGGAGGCCTTGGTCTCTAAGACAAGGTATGTCACCAGATCCACTATCTTATGTTGGGCCATATTTTAATTCGTATTCATTTGGTAACCAATGAAAACCCCCATTTCCATCCAACTATGGAGGATATCCACCATAGCCTTGGGGTAGCCCTCCAAATGCTTGTACCAACCATCAAAACTCTCCACCCTTGTGGTAGTAACCTTAGGGGAATTGGTAGCAATTTCAAGGGCATTTCCAGCTACCTCAAGGAAATTGGCATCAAATAAATCAATGGAGGGGAGGACATCAATGGCCTACCTAGACAATCAGGTACATGTAACCAACTTCTCAGTCCCAAAAACTTGCTATAACTCCTCCACATGCTAATTCAAGCTCAAATCCACCTAAACCTACTCAACTACCAGCTCATCCCACACCCAATCCAACCACCAAACCACAACAACAATCTATATACTCTGCTGATTCAAATCAATTCCCTACATATGTTGTGAGTGTGACTAACATCCCCTTGCGTTCAGGAGCTACTATACCAGGTCCTTCCATATCCATTATCACTGAGCTACTTGTGGAAGAAGAGGAGCCTTTGAATACCCCCATTCAGCCCAATGCACCTAAAAATCCTAAACCAATCCCAATCAAGTAGATTGAACAAAAAGCACCATTTCCTTAGAGATTGGAAGTTTCCAAGAAGAAGGAAGAAAAGGAGGACACAACTTTTGACATTATAGAACATTTGAAGCATATATGTGTCTAGATACCCTTATTTCAGGCTATAAAATATGTTCTAATCTATGGCAAGGAAATCAAGGAAGCATGCCTTAAGAAACTAGGTAGGAAGAAGAAAGACCCTACTACGGTTCATGTGGTTGGATAGCTAGCTAACATCATGCTTGGAAAAATGACTATCCCTAAGTGTAATGACCTAGGTAGTCCCATGGTAGCAGTTGTTATAAATGGGATTCAAATAAAGAATGCTTTGATTGATTTAGGGGCAACAATAAATGTAATGACTAAGGATATCCTACAACAACTAAATATTGCAAGCATGAGATGTACTCCTACTATCTTGCAACTTGTTGATAGTTCTACTATTAAGCCTGATGGTATAGTAGAGGATCTTGTGGTGATCCTAGACTCATGGGAGTACCCAACAAATTTCATGATTCTTTCCCCTAAAGCCAGACTAGGTAGGTATCCTATTATTCTTGGAAGGCCATGGTAAGCAACAATAGATGATATATTGGATGCAGGATAGAAGACATGACCATTTTTGATGGAAAGAGAACCAAAAATCTTGCTCTTTATCCTCCTACTCAACCATCTCATGATGAGGATAATCCCATATGGCCACATGTTTGTGAAGAGGTTGAGGAAGTTAATTATGTGGCACAACTTATTATGTTAGGAAAAATATCCTCCATCTAGCTTCAAGATGAAGATGAAGTGTTGGCTAACATCATTTAGAATCATTGTGAAGTGGAGGAAGCATCATCTTCTCATTCTATTGTTTTAGTCAGGACACTTTTGTCTGCTCTTCCTGCAGTCATTCTTCTTATAGACACACTTCCTATAGCCACTCTTCCTTTAGATGGACTTCCTGCAGGGATAGGTATGTCCCATACATTACTTCCATATGAACTCAAGGTACCATGTGTTAATGAATCAACTATGATAGAGTCAACTACACAAGTACATGTGTCAAAAGGAAAATATTTGAATATTAACAATAAACTAAATGAAGAACAACAGTTGTTGTTGGAAAACTTGTTGAGGACCCACAAACATGCATTTGTGTGGGACTATCATGAGATGAAGGGATTGGAACCTAAGCTTTATAGTCATAAAATTTATATTAGAGATGATTGTACCCTAGTTAGATGGACACAAAGAAGAATCAACCCTGCACTAAGAGAAATTGTAAAAGGAGAACTATATAAATTTCAAGATGTGGGATTTATCTACTCCATTTAAAATAGCCATTGGGTGTCTCCATTAGTGATTATTCACAAAAATGGATAGAAATGGTGAGTTTGTGTCAATTATAGGGAACTCAGTATTGTCATAAAAAAGGACTATTTTTCCTTACCTTTCATAGATCAAGTTTTAGACTCACTTATAGGAAAGCAATACTTTTCTTTTCTAGATGGAGTTAGTGGCTACAACTAGATCCAAATTGCACTAGAGGACCAAGAGAAGACCGCCTTTACCTATCCATGGGGGACCTATGCCTAATCGATACTCCGATTTGGCTTATATAATGCACCTACAACCTTTTAGAGGGCAGTCATTAGCATGTTTTCATACATTTCTCATGATTGCATGGAAATTTATATAGATGATTTCACTACCTATCATGCTGATTTGAATGAAGAATTGGAGATTCTTAGGAAAGTCCTACAAAGATGTGAAGATCACAATCTCTCTTTAAACAGTGAAAAGTTTTTCATGATGATGTAGGAAAGTGTAGTTCGGGGACACTACATCTCTCACAAAGGAATTCAAGTAGACCCTGCAAAGATCGAGGTAATAAAAAATATTTTGAAACCTACAAAACAAAAGGATGTTATGTGTTTCTTGGTACATGTAGGCTATTATAGGAATTTCATCAAGGATTTCAGAAAAATAGCAACACCATTGTATACTCTTCTCACCAAAGATGTTTAAATTCAATGGACAAAAGACTATTGCAAAGCATTTTCTAATTTGAAGATAATTTTTACTCATGCTCCTATACTTAAAGGACCTAATTGGGAGCTTCCTTTTCACATCCATAGAGATGCATCCAACTATGTCATAGTAGCAATTTTAGGATAGAAAGAAGGAGCTATTGAAAAATCTATTTACTTTGTTAGGAAAAACTTGCAAGGAGTTGAATTCAACTATATAGTGACAAAAAAAAAATGTTGGCAGTGATCTATGCCTTGAACAAATTTAGGCACTACATAACAAGCTATCAAATATTTGTGCACACCAATCATGTAACCATTAGATATCTCATGAATAAACCTCTGAACTATGGTAGGCTAGCAATATGGGTATTGTTGATGCAGGAGTTTGACATAACCATTATGGAAAATCCAGGAAAGGCCAATGTTGTTGCAGATTTTATTTCAAGGCTGACTACATTAGGGGATAATCAGGCCATAGATGACTCTTTTTCTAATGATCATCTATTCTCCATTAGTGCGCAAACACCCTAGTATGCTGACATAGCTAACTATTTGGTCACAGGTAGAGTTCCTCCTCACTTCTATCTAAAAGAGAGAAGGGACATCATTGAAAAATATTTTCCTTTCTCATGGATTGCTAGATGTTTGTTTTATGTTGGACCAGAGCATGTCACGAGGATATGTGTAAGAGAAGATAAGACATATGACATTTTGCATGCATGCCACAATGAACCATGTGGAGGACATTTTGTAGACAAGAGGAAAACAATGAATATCTTGAACAAGATATTACTGGAAAGCACTCCACAAGGATACAAGAAGGTATAAAAGAAAATGTGATTAATTCTAGAGGATGGGAAGACCAACCAAATTTGATGAGATGCCACTTTTACCTTAGGTAGAATCGCTCCATTTGACAAATGGAGACCTAATTTTGTAGGACCCATTGATCCTCCATCAAATGGTAAGTCTTATATCTTAGTTTGCACTAATTATGTAACCAAGTGGGTAGAAGCTAAGGCCATGAAGAATGGAAGTGATAATATGGTTGTTGAATCTCTTTATGAGGAGATTTTCACAAGTTATGAGTTTCCAAGAGAGATAGTGACTAATCAAGGGGCTCAATTCACATCAACCCTTTTTGTAGCACTGGTCAATGAGTACAACATAAGACACAAGAAATATACTCCTTATCACCCCAAGGCCAATGGCCAAGTTGAGGTGACTAATAGGGAGATTGAAGCCATCCTAACCTAAACAATGGCTATTGTTAAAAAGGATTGGGAAAAAAGGCTACCCGAAGCTATCTAGGCCTATAGGACAACTTGGAAAATAACTAAAAGCTTCACTCATTTTGAGTTGTATGGAAAAACAACCATGATGCCCATTGAATTTGAATATAAGACTCTTAGGACTATAGTAGACTTGGGGATGGATATATTTGAGGCACAAAGAGAAAGAATCCTGTAGTTGAATGCTTTGGATGAGATGAGGAGAGTAGCCTTACATCACACAGAGGTAGTGTAGAATCACAAAATTAGGTGGCATGATAAATTCATCAAGGATAAGAAATTTCAACTAGGAGATTGGGCCTTGCTTTATGATTATAGATATTAGGACAATGCAAGAAAATTGCAGACAAGGTGGCTAGGATCATATGAGGTTGCTAAAGTATTCCCTAATGGTGTTGTGCAACTCACTACTATTGAACCAGTCAAATTTAAGCTACTTGTGAATGGTCATCACCTCAAGTTGTATCACAAAACAACTTCCAATGAAGATTTCCTACAATAATTCATTCAACATGTTGCACCCAAGCTTCCTACAATTGAAGGAAGTGGACCGAGTGTCCCTCCTTCTAGATAATTAAGGTATGTACTTGTCAAAATAAAGACTTCCACTTTTGTGGAAGTCCATTTCTTCACCTATTTTTCCATCCGCCCATCCATCTCCAAATTTCTCTCTTCCATCACTTCACCCGATTCCACTCCACCTCATCCCACCTCATTTTCATTAATTGCTCAACTTATTTCCTAAAAAGGTGAATGGTACTTTCTCCACAATCTTTGCAACAAATCCTCCACACACTCTGGTATGTGCACATTAATTGCTATATCTTAATTGTCTTTAGTGCATTCATTTAATTGTTGTACGTTAATATGGTCGTTCACCATAGCATTCCATTATTCCCTACCCCTATCAAATTATCATCTCACATGAGAGGACACATGCCCAAATTTAGGTTGGGGGGGAAGGAAAAAGATGTGAATATGTTTCCCACATGTCAATCCATGCTGGTCTACGTCAACAAAATTTAAATTGAGCTAATCTAAAATTTGAGTGAGAGGATGGCTCACATGTGTGAAGTGAAACCAACTATCGCTGCCATTTCTCTCCATCATAACTTTCCTTTATTACTCCTTCCTTTTCATTATTGACCTTGTCATAATATCAAGCTGCAAACAAAAATTAAAGTAGAAGGGAAAAATTTAGTTGACATTGGCATTGGAAATTTTGTAAGTGTTGTAGGAAGATGAATTTGGTTTTGAGACAAGAATTACAAGAAGGAAATAGTAGAGTGATTTTTTGATTGTAGACAATGAGATGTGGGTTAATTTGAAATGAACCCACAATGCACAATGTATTACTACAAGATGCACCCTGCTTGGTTGAATTTAGAAATTGCAGGTGGTTAGAATACTTCTTGAAGCTAGATGGTTTTCATGAAGGCATTGTACTAGAATTCACCAAGAATTTTTTTGAAGGGAAGGCCACAGTAAAAGGGCTAGAAGTATTAGAAACTAAAGAAATAATTGTAGAAGTTACAAGGTTGCATGTTGACAATGAAAATTACCCTGCTTCTAGAGATGCCACAATAGCTAGGGCCAAATTTATAGAACTGAGTGACCCTTCCATTGAGAATCCTATTAAATTTTTCAATGCTTATCAAATTGCTTCCCCTAAAATGAAGACTTTGTTGTGTGAGTTTTATTTGCATAATTATGTTTTGACTCAAGAACATGATTGGAATCCACTGTTGTATGTTGGGGATGTCCAATTAAGGGAATTCATGTCTTGGGTACAAAATGAGATCAATTGGGAATCCTGATTCACACACAACAAATAATGAGGTAGGACAATTATCAATTAAATTTTTTAGAGAATTCACCAAGTAGAAGAATGACCCTTCCCCTACTAGAGGACCAACATAACCTTAGGTTTGGGGGAGTGATGAGTCTTGTTTATGGTCTAATTTTGGGTAGAATTTATGATTTTTTTGCTGAAGACATCATGGACCTTGATGTTAAGTGTTGATATTTTTATGATATTTCCTCAAACCATAGACATTGGGCCTAATCTTATTTCTACAAATATTTTATGACATTGGCATGTTATATGGACTCTATTAATTCTACATGTGGTTAATGAATGTTCGTTAAGGAAGTTATAGATATGAAATTATTGTACATGCTAACATTGTCATGAAGATATAATTTTAGGATACTCAATTGAGAAAGACACCTCCAATTGGGAACGCACCATAACATCTAATGAGGGAATCATTAAAGGGATAAAGGAGGTTGATGGTAGGAGATTCCCCATGCAAATCGAATGTAACTGCCTTGTAGTGGAATTTAATGTTGTTGAGCAAATATTGGTGTTATTGTTGTGCTAAATCTGCAGGCATGTCTAACTAGATTCTATGCACACGTAACCAACTCTCCATTTTCTCTGTTTTCCCTAAAGTGGTATCCTGCCAGTTCATGGAGTTGACCACCTTGCTTAGTTGGTAGAATAAATAAGGATTAGATGATCCTTTTCAAGGGGTAACACGATTTGATATTGTACTTGTATTCTTAGTTTTTTGGTGATATAGTTACACTGCTCTATTGTACTCATGTTTCTTGATGAAGAAAATGAAGTTCTAAATTTGTGCATCTAAGTTTTCATTAGTATTAGAGGATACTCATCCAAGGGGGCTTATTTTAGTAAAGTTATTAATTTCTCTTTAGTAATTAGTTAAGAATTTGGCGTTGACTGTTCCTACATCCACTAGAATTCCATTCTATGACTATTCCTACAACCAAAGCTGATAGAGTAGTTTCATGTTTGTTTGCTTAGGTTTTCATTTCTATCATGCATTTCAACTTAGTATAGTTGTTGGTTGATCAACATTTATGTTATTCCTTTCCAAGCAATTTATTTTTAGTATTGTGTCTTTCTTAGCTATAGAATTAAAATGACTACTTTGGGTTCCTAGTGCACATATTGTGCTGGCCCATTTCAAGTTCATGTACCTGGCTTGACAAGTTAAATTAACCTTCAAGATGATTGAAATAGCTATTCAAGTTAGATGTCCAATATTTGAATCATAGCTGTAAAGGACTCATTGTTAAATCATTGTAGGGGACAAACACTTTGTATGCCAATGAGGCATTATTATAACTAGTGAGGTTCTTTTTTCAATGGGCCATTTTTTCCAGTGAGGCAGTAAAAATGGGAAGCCATTGAGGCATTGTGAATAGTGATTTTATGAGATTAAGCCAGTGAGGAATTTATTGAGTGGTTTTCTACCCCAGGAGGGTTTTCCACTCTTGAAATCTTTGTGTTATGGTCTCATTTGATGAATGGTATATTACATTACTTAAGCATCATTACTTTCTATTTTTAAAGAAGTCAATTGAATTACTTTTCTCTCCAACACTAATTCACCTACCCTCTCAGTGTTTTATGTACTCCAACAAGTGGTATTAGAGCTAAACCCTTGCATAAGTCTAAAAAACTTAAGGGGTTCCTAGTAAGTGGAGTACTATGGGTAAGAAGAATAGAAATAAGGCCTCAAATAGAGAAAAGAAAGATGCCAAGCAAAAGATTGTAAAACAAGCCTCAGTGAAGTCTTGTAATGAGTTGTTGCATGAGTCTCTCCTAAATTTTGATATAAAGTGTGATAAAAAGAATGGTCTTGTAGTTGAGAGTTTGGTAAAAAAGAAGACTTCATTGTAAGTGAAGAAAGAGAAATCTTTGTGGATGGAGATTACTATGAACAAGACTATGATGAAGACTATGATGAATAGGAATGTGAGGTTGATATAGAAGTTGAACTTTTGTGTTCTTTTCATACAATCAAGCATCTCATAAAAGAAAACAAGAGATTAGATTAGCTTGAACAAGAGAAAAACTCCAAGGATAAGGTACTTTCAAAGTTTTGTAAAAGTTTCTTTAGAGTTTGAAGAAGCCAAAAATCAAGTTGTTAACTTAAAGAGTCAAGTTGATAAATCTAACAAACTAATTATAAGTCTAAAAACTGAAATAGAAGAAACTAAAAGAGTTGTTGAATTTACCAAATCTAGTCTAGAAGTCAAAGCTAATGAATGTCTAAGATTAGAATTAGACATAGTTTATTTGAAAAATGAATTGGAAAAGGTATCTATTGAATTGCACAAGAATATTTAGTTTGGAAAGAGTACTAAATGTTTGAATGACATGTTGAGAAAACAAAAACACTATAAAGACACTACAGGGTTAGGTTATGAAGGACAATACTAAAAAGTTAGGAATACACCAAGGAAGAAGATATATTTGGGTCATCATGTTGCTGCTCCTACAGATAAGACAAAAGATAAATGTGTTGGTGAAGGTAGAAGGATAAACAAGCCATCAGGAGCTCCATCTTTTAGGTCAACTACTCTCAGTTTCATGGCTATTGCTATTCTTGTCATACTTATGGACATAGAGCTTGAAATTGTAGAACTCACTCAAGAAATGGTCTTAGATGGTATAAGAATAAGAGTTCTTATAGTTTGAAAAATTAGGGCTACAACAATGTTTGTTATATCTATAATAAAGTTGGTCATAAAGCAAGAAATTTTTGGTTGTCAAGAGAATATGATTTTGTTCCTCCTAGTTATAAGGTTACATGCTATAGATGCAAAAATTTTGGACACAAAGAACAATACTGTAAGAGTGATTTAATGAAACCAATTAATCATCACAAGACTAAAGGAGTTATAAAAGTTTGGAAAAGAAAACAAGAGAAAGAGTAAGAAGATCCTCAACTTATGCATACTGCACAAAAGGTATGAACTGTTGCATGAAAGGTCGACATGAGGTAAGGGGGAGTTGTGAACTTGGTCAAATGTTCTTAACAAGGAATGCTCATCAATTTTCTATTTCTTAGTGCTCAAATTACAATGGTTCTTGTTGGGTTTAATATCTCATTCATAGTCTGCTTTGATATGAAGTAAATAGCCATGATGCCGAGTTGAAAGTTGCCTATTTTTTCTCTTGCAACCTAGAATTTTAATGAACAATGTCTTATGACACATAGTGGTTAAGATGTTAATATTGTTCTTTTCATAAGGGGACAGTATTTTGGTTGATGTTTGCTGGATTTTTAAAGAAAATATGATAAGTGGTTAAAAACATTTACACTTTTGTCAACATGGAGAAATTCTCTTAGAAAAGATGTGTGTAGACAAGGACTTCATGTTATGGATGCTATCTTGAATTATTTAATCTGATATGTTGTTGTATTGTCTTTAGGAATTCTTCTAGCAAAGTGATATCAACAATCAATGTTAGTAGGTGCTTTCAAGCTGCATAGTATCAATAATCACAGTGATAATGCTTAGTAGATTGTTTGCATGGTTTCTAATTTTGAGATAGTCATATAAAGCATAAATAGTTCATAGTGGCATCATTTGTTCATTGGCTTCTAATAGTGGTTTATTGAAGCTATAGTTCTCGAGAAAACAATTGCTCTTGTTTTTCAATATGGCAATGCCTATGTTGCTGAGATATCTAGCTAGAGTGCCTTCAATGTATGGCACTATGAATGTTGCTTTAACAGTTTCTTGGCAACAATCATTGAAAGTGATCTACATGTTTTTTCCTATTTTTTTCAATTTAACAGGGATGGAACTTTCTAGATTGATGGTGATTAATGACAGTGATGAATTAGACAAAATATAGTGTCGGTTTTGGACAGTTTGGTAATGCTTTGATATTGGTACAATATCAGTCTGAGTTTGTGGTGTGGATAGTGATGTGATGTACAGTAGTAATTTGCATATATGTTTGGAACAGTTACAATTGTGGCAGTGGTCTCAATGTTTTTAAAGGTGCTTGGAGACTGTAAAATCCTAGATTGAGATTTGATGCCATATATAATGCTCTTAAATGTTTAGGGACAATGGATAGATCAAATTGGTCATGACAAGCTTGAATATTTTTTTTCTTGAGATGAAAAGAAGAAAAAATTGGAGAAAAAGGCAGTGAACACATACTAGGTAGAAGTGCCATGAAGCTATTATAAGTCCTACTATTTTCAAGAGTTGTTGATAGTCTATACATCAATGTTAGTATATAGTGATTGTCATGATATCTAGTACCTATGAGATGTGTGATGCATGTTGAAGGGAGCAGAGACATATGATTTGGTAAATTTAATGTAGTAGTATGTGTCAATAATTTCAAATGATTACAGTTCTAAGAAAATAATAATGCTAAGAGTGAATATACTTGATAGGACAATGACAACATTTTGTTTTGACAGTATATTAGTACTTGAACTTGACAAATATATGGTTCTTGGAAATGGTATAAAACAATGTTGAAAGTGAATGAAATGATAGTGAGGAACTAGCATTTGTGTTGTGGTTATGTTGCAAGGAGGACATTGAAAGTGATAATATATATAGTGCTCTACATCTATGTGCACTTAATCAAAGCTTTCCAATACATGATAATGGATAATGGGTTGATTTTGAACTTATGTCTTCTTGGAATTTAAAGTAGTGACTAATTGATGCTCACACAATTCTTTATCTTTTTTTTAAAAAAAAGACCATGGTGCTTTACCTTTCAAAAGGTGAGTGAGTTCAAACAGATAAAAATAGATAAAAATAGATAATACAAATCTAATATCACAGTAATTTTATGATCTTGTTGATATGACTATATATACTAAAAGTCTTGTGGTAAGAATATTAGATGTAGTCACTTCATGAAGGGCACAAAAGGCTATAGAGAGGATCTCTAGTGCAAGAGTTACAACTTGTAATAGTGTAAATGTATTTTGCAAAGTGAACAATGAGAAAAAATACAAATATTTTGCAGCATTCTATATGTATCAATGACAAAGGGTACATTGGATGTCACATTTGTTTTTTTTCTTGCACGTGTGTGTACTATCTTGGATAATATACTGTGTATATCATCAAGCCGCTTCTCATTTTATGGTTGACATGGTAGTGATATCACTGTGGTCATAAGATGTGTATAAAATATTGATGGCTAGATCAGTAATGCCTAGATGTCAAGAGAGATAATTCATGTAGTATCAAATTAATTGATCATATCATAGAACTCATAGAATAAAGTGAATATGGTCAATGAAAAGATCAAACTGTTCTAGTTCATGAGCACAGAGATACAAGTTTTCTACTTCAGGATAGTCAAAAATTTGGTTTTGCAATCAGTTGTGACTATGGTGGAAAGTATGTCAGTTTCTTCCATGGTTTGATGATAGTAACTATGCAAACTTTTCAATATTTGCAATAGAGAGTACACTACATAGCATTTGATTGTGGAATGTAGTGTTATGACTTGGTAGATCTCATGAGGGTTCTCCATTTTTGTTTTTTTTATCACTCCTCATTCTTGCATGTCTAGTTCCATCTTCAATACATTATCTAAACCCTTTAGTGTAGTAGTATGTTTTCAACAAGAAGAATATCATGATAGTGTACTATGTTTAAATATCTATCAATGACATTATGGTTTGTTTGTTACAAAAAAATGGTCATGAAGTGTTCTTGGTTTGCAAGAGTGGTTTTCTTTCATACTTCCAGGATGATATTATATTCTTCAAGAAGAGCTTCATGTCAACAAGAGATATGCTATTTCCCTTTATCATTTGATGTCAAAGGGAGAGAAAATCTCATCATTTTGTTTGTATTTTATGAAGTTGATGATGTTGAAACATAAGTTTGGTTTGTTGACATTAATGCCAAATGGAGAGCTTGTTGGCATGATGTTTGTCATTGATGTAAAAGATAAGATGTGGCAATACTTCCAGTGCTTCAAGATCACAGGTGTCAAAGGTATGACTGGTTGTGGTCATTGCAAATAGTGTTAATAAGTTGGATCTTATGATCATAAGTAATGGTGATGTCTTGATTGTGTTCATAGGTTCTTTGATAGTAGTTATTATGATCTTGCTTCATGTTTCACAGAGGTTTCACATGAAGGTGCTCATGCTTCATCCTACAAAAGGCTGTTCATAATGTCAAAAGTAGCAATGAGTTTGTGATGCTATGATCTTGATAAGTTGATGTCCCTCCTATGTTTTTGAATGGTGTTGAAAGATTGTAACTATTGTGGAGTAAATGTGAGTGGTTCGCTTTGATGGTTCATATTATCATGCCATAATCTCAGTTGGATTCCCAAGTTCAATTTGTCACATGAGTTAGTAACTTGCTCTCAATAAAATGTCATTGCTTTGATCAAAGGGTTGCATTTGAAAAAGGAACATACAAAGGAGGAACATTTCGAGGACATGTAGAAGAATATTCTCTTTTAGTTCTTGATAGAAGTCTATGGAAGGAGGTTTTATTTATTAGGATTTGTAATCTAAAACCCTAAATTTTCTTTCTACATTCTAAATATGCATTCTTTAAAACCTAATTACCCATCACTTCTATAATAAACATTTTTGTTTTAAATAGTAGTTGACTTGTTGTACCAAGTCAAAAACTTAAAGTTTCCTTTTGGAGGGGTATTAAAACATGTTAATTGACCAAACCTCTTTTAAGGACACTAACTCTTCAAGTCACCTAAGCACTCATAAAATATCAAAGGATAAGATCTATTTTTATCATAGGAACAAATCTAAAATCAAAGGAAATATTTTTAAGTTAGTTAAAATTATAACACATATTTTTATTGTTCTAAATTTGATGGTCAATTAACTAGAAGGAGTTTTAATTGCTTGCAGATAGTTGTGCCAATGAACCGATGGGTCAAGAAATTTATTTTAAAGAATTGATTGATATTTCTTTGGGGCTGGATGAATGCATTGGGTTCTATATAGAAATCTCTATCAATTCATATAAGGTTTGTGAAGATTGATGTTGGACTATGTGAAAAAGGAAAGCTAAGATCTTGTAGTAAGAAGACAATGCACAAAGAGATTTTTATGACAATGCCTAAAGATTATCAATATATCAAAAGTATTATGACAAAGGATTATGTTTGATGTTAGAGGAGTGTTTTCTTTTGGAAGTATTGGTGAATGCTATAGAGGAGAGATAGAATGCAAACAAAGAATGTAAACGATAATGAGATGGTATGTATATTTTCCTGAAGTTTTGTTTTGTCTTGAAGACAGTGTTGATAGATTGCATTGATTAATAATGAAGGCTTGATTGACAAAGTTGTATGTGTTTGTCATGGTAAAATGGTAGAGATGTTTCTTTACAAAAGGATATGTATTTATTTTGTTTAATGTGATATGAATTCTTTGAGGTAAACTTATATGAAGAATTTTTGTGGTCGATTGAAGATGTTTGAAGCTTATATGTGTTTTGTAAAGAGTATATTCAAGGAGAAGTTTGATCATATTATCATTGACATGCTGAAGTAATAAAGGGAACTTTTGAAGTCATTTGATGAATATTGTTATGAAGGGAAACATAGTAACCCTTTGTATAAACTTATTCTTTCAAATTTTTGGTATTTATAGTCAAAGAACTTTGTATGCCAGTGAAGCAAGTCTATACTAGTGCAGCAAATGTGTGTGTGCCAATGAGGCATTCTTGTAACTAGTGAGGTTCTTTGGTCAGAAAGACCATTTTTTCTAGTGAGGTAGATGTATGCCAGTGAGGCAATAAAAATGGGAAGCCAGTAAAGCCAGTAAGGCATTTCCAATAGTGGGTTTTTGAGATTAAGCCATTGAGGCATTTACTGAGTGATTTTTTTACCCCATGAGGGTTTTGCACTCCCAAAATCTTTGTGTTATGGTCTCATTTGATGCATGGCACATTTTTCCTTCATACTTTGATATTCTATTATTTATTGCATTATTTGATTTCTTGTATCACTTAAGCATCATTAATTTCTATTTTTTAGTGAGGTCAACTGAATTGTTTTTATCTAAAACACTGATTCACCCCCCCTCTCATGTTGTTTGTACTCCAATGTTGTATGCACTTTTCAATTCTTCTTCTTGTTCAATTTTTTTTTATGTATGTTCTCGATATTTTGTAATAGTTCATTTTCTTAGAATTAATTAAAATATTTTGCAACATTTCACGTCTTCATCATCACATCTATATTGAATCATTCTAATAAAAAGGGGACCAAAAACCTAAACAATTTTTTTACTCTACGTTAAGGAGAACAACCAAATAGTTTCTCTTAGTTACTTTATTTCCCTAATATTTTCTGGTGGAACTTATGATTTAGGTTAAGCATTGGCATTAGAGCCCATTTCACCATATCATGTTTTGGTGATCCCACTATCTCCTACACTTGCAATTTTATAGATTTACACAATATATATTTGTGCCATAGAAAAATGGACCCTTATCATTTTCATGGTCTGTTAGGTCTTGTTTCATTGTGTTGGAACTATGTTGCTTTGATTTTATGTTGCAACATGGCTTGAACATGATTATTTAGGTACTTATAAAACTCAAAGAATGACATCTTGTGAAGGTGTCGTGAAGTTTTGGAAGAAATTTCTACATTCTTCTAGACTCTATTAATTACAATTCACCTAAAAATCACCTTTCTATTCATCAACAAGTCCTATTTTGAACTATTGTAAAGCCTTGTAACAATATTTCACACTTTTTCTAGGTGCATCTTCACTATTTATCCCTTTTTCATGCTTTATTTGACCCCTTTATGCTCTCATATTCTTAATTAAGTGAATTTTTGAGTATTATTGTAATAAACAACGTTAAATGCAACATATTTCCTGACACTTGTTTTTAGGTCCTAAGTGGGATCCATTTGCCATGGGTGGCAAATGAGTCCCCCTTGACCCCAAATTCAAAATTCCTTTCCATATTTTATTCAGAATCACTTGATGCCAGCCTATGATGAGGTATGAATGGGTAACTAAGGAGCAAGTGTGTATAAATATGTAATTTTCACCTCATTTCAACCCCCATTCATCAAGTTCACTTATTCACGTATTCATTCAAGCATTCAAGCATTCTACAACATGAATTAAAGCACTATTCAAGCACTTTGAAGTAGCCATTAACATTACTTCAGATTTGCATCATCAAGGGTTTGGTAAGTTAATAGCAATTACATGTTAGTTTATCATTCCTTTAAATTTCATTATTTTATTAAAGGTTTTATTACGAAAATAGAGTTTGACTAAGGAAAACCCCTATTCACTAACCTTAAACCATTTCCCCCCTATTGAATGTTTGTTTGTAGACCCAGGTATGTAGATTTGACAAGATTTTTGGTGAAGATCGGTTTACAAGTGAAATAGGTGCTTCAAGTCAACTTAAGTCTATTTCAAGCTCGGAGAAGGTTTTTTGTTCATTTTCTATAGAATTGACTTTGGCAACTTAATAAACAATGATTTCCAGATCTAGTTTTGCAGAGTTGTCTCCTGACTTTTCAAAAATCTGGGAGAGGAAATATTTTCCACTTGTGGTGAACAAGTCCCACCTTATGACTGAAAATCTAAATTTTGTCAGATTTCACATCTCAACAGATAGAGACTTACTTCCGATAATTTTTCACTTGGAGGTGGACTAATTCGCCACCCTGGGTGAATGAGTCCCACTATGAAAAATCAATAATTTCAACCAACATCCAAATCATTCCTAATTCCTCACACTTCATCTAGGTGCACTCAGATCCACCCCCTTTCCTTCTATTCTACATAATTTCTTCATTTACTTAGTTGTTTTCATATCACAGTGTGTTTTAAAGCATAGCTTTAATTTTATTTTTGCATTCATTTTCATCCATTTAGATCAGTCAATTGCATTTATTTAACTTCATTTAGGTTAGAAAACATCACACATAACATTATTTGAATGAACTAGTTTGTATTTTTGGACTAATTCTCTTCTTTTAGGTGAAAAACCCTAGAAGAGTTAGAGAAGTCCTAAGAGCCAAAAACATATGGTTCATTTTGGTGAACCTGAATTTTGAGCACTTTAATTTCTGATTTCATTTACATATTGCATCCTATTTTTCATTTGCATTAACATTCAATTGGTACATTGTTTTATTTTTTCATTTTAGGACATTTTATCTTGTATTAGTGAAAGATTCATTTAGATTTCATTTTTGGATTGCATCCACTTGAAAAAAGTAAAAATCTACATTCTGCATCATTTTTTGCATTTTGTAGGACATTAAAATCATTTTAATTTTTTTGAAAAATGCAAAAAAATTACATACTGGGACTCATTCACCACCGAGGGAAAATCAGTTCCTCTGCACTTTTTAAACAACATTTATGTAATCTTTTTGGCATTTTTCTGCATTATAGTTTCCTATTCTTGTATTCTATTTTCATTTATAGATTCTCTATTTTTCATCATTTATTGCATCTTAGTTTATTTGCATCATGGCATTTTCTTTCAATAAGTTTTGGAATTCACTAAAGTCATTGGTAGACATGTCCAATTGTGCCTTTGGCTATGACCCTAATGACCTTGAACAATCTCATGCTCCTTTAACTCCTCATGATTTTCCTCCACATGAAGTAGACATCATTGGAGAATATGATTCTAGAATTAATAAGTTCTAAAATGATTGCCTTGATAACCTAGAAGCAAACGCAGTCTTTTATACCTCCATGAGGTCACAAGAACTTCCCACTATTGCACCTCCTGATCACTTTGCATACTTACATCCTAAAGTCACTATAGGACCCATGGTTCCTCCCTCATGTGGACCTAGTTCCTCTCACCAATCACATTCACAACCCTTTTATGATCATAAATTCATAAACAATTCTATCAACCTTGAAGAGACATATGATAAAGGATTCACTATATTAAGTAAACAAGGTTGTGACACAAAACATGAACATGACATCCATCAAATTCTTGAACAAAAATCAACCAAAGCACACACAATAGGACTAGGATATCAAGATCCTTCTCATCTTGATAGACATCCTCTTCAACCTAGGAGACATTGGGATGTTGGAACAGTGATCTTGAATGATCCTCCTAACCTAAACATTCTCCTTCCACATGAAAAACCATTATCTCCTTCTAATGACAAGGATGTGAGGATCCCTATAAGCCCTATTCCTCCTTCTGTTCATGAACAAGGAAAATCTAGCAAGAGAAAATGTCCTTACAAACTCAAAAGGATCAAGTTTTCCACACATCCTCCACCTGAATGTGAAAGGAGACTTCAACTACTCTTAAATTAAAGGTCTTATACTTTTACCACCTATGAATAGGTTAGTTACTCATTCGAAAGACTCTAACATACCATTTTTCAAATATCATTGCATCCTTGGACATCACACTGAAGAATGTTGAACATTGAAGGACATACTGTAAAATTATCACTTCACTAATATCGATTGTTTCCCTATCATACCTTAAAGAAACCAAATCCCCTCATCATGCCATAGTTACAAAATTCCCTATTCTCACTATTGCATGATCCTTTCCCATCACCCACCTCAGCGCATTCTTTCCTTCACACATTGTGGAGGGCAAGAGATTGTTAGCCTTGTCCTTGTAATGCACTTGTCTTTGTCTCTTAACTATGTTATTCCTTTTCCACTTATCCATTTCAGATTACAAAACCAATAACTTAGTTAATGGTTGACTTACATTTGTATTGCTTTTCCCTTTTTCCTTTTCATGTGCATATTGTGTTCCTTTGTATTGTGTTTTTTATGTTTCCCTCTCTTTGTACACTTCTTTTATTTGTATCTCTTTTCTAATATATGTCGTACGTTGTCTTTTTCTCTTCTTTTTCTTTTGTGTTCTCCTTTTTGGGGATGGTGCAAAGCATAGAGATGCCCTATGTCTCTTCCATGTTGACCCAAAATTTCCTTGTATTTTTTTATTTTTTGTTTTGTGTTTTCCTTTTGGGGATGACACAAAGCGTAGAGATGCCCTATGTCTCTTCCATGTTGACCCATAAGGTCTTTGTCTTTTTCTCTTTTTGTTTTGTATTCTCCTTTTGGGGATGATGTAAGGAATTGAGACTAAAATGTCTCCTTCATGTTGACCCAAAAGGTTTTTCATTTTCTTTCAACTTTTCATTTTGGTTTCACTTGTGTTTTTCTATTGGGGATGATGTAAGGTATTGAGACCAAAATGTCTCCTTCATGTTGATCCAAAATCTTTTTCATTTTTTTTTGTCTTTTTCATTTTCTTTCATTTTTCTTGTGTTTTCCTTTTGGGAACAATGCAAGGCATTGAGACCACAATGTCTCTTCCATGTTGACCCAAAAGGGACTTTCATTTTCCTTTGTTTTCACTCTCTTTGTGTCATTCTTCTAGTTCTATGTGCTTTGGGGAATGATGACAGTTCTGAGCTCTTTCATAAAAACATTGCAACAATGAACATACTGACCCGAAATCCATAGATTCCTTATGTGTTTGGAATGCTTTCTTTTCTAGGGGCAACTCTCTTTCTTTCATTTTTAGTTTTCCTTTACATGATGCAGCCTAACTTAGAAACATATGACTTGGCATAGGGATTTATGACTTGGCTCTCATGTCTTGTTTTTCTTTTTCTTTTTCTTTTCTTCTCTACTTTGAAGTAATTTCACATAGAATGATGTGTAGCAATTCCCTTAAATTGGAGGGCATACATTACCATAATTCATGTGTATTCTTGGTTCCTAGTGAAGCCTTGTCATTTAAGTAATGTGTTTTTCACTTTGTGGATGACATTGGGTGTGATGTCCTTCATAAGTGTGATCTATCTTAGAATATTACATTCCTCTTGGCGGCATAATAAGATACACTACATCCCCTAAGTTGTGAATATACTATTCTTGATCAGTCCTCTCTTGGAGACATTAGACATAATGTTCCCTAAGTGAATGACCTTGCATGAATTGAACAAGACTCCTTTGAAATTATTTTACACTTTTAAAAATTTTCATTTTTTCTACCTTGCATAACACAACTTGCATGATGGTGGTACTTTATCTTTTTGTTCATAGCATTTTTCTTTGTGGCATCTTTTTAAAGTTATCAATAGGTATAACCTTAATATGGTTGAGCACGAAGCCCACCTAGTGGCATGAATTTTCCCCATAGCCACTTTTGTGTTTGTGAGTGCATAACAACTAGCATATATATCTTACCTTTCTGGGCTCTCTCACCCGCAGACAACTAGTTCTATGGACCTAGAGTGAGTACATTTAGGCCTTCTCACCCGATGGACTGTCATGTGTTTTTCACCCCAAAGTGATTACACATTCTCTTTTTCAAACAATTAGCCTAAATCTAATCCACAACTAGTTGGATTGACGACCAAAGCTTAATTTGATTCATCTCAACACTTGTGTGTTTGTTTTTTCTTATGCTTATTTTTCCATTTGATCTTCATCCTAGGGGCTTGATCATCCCTCTTGATTTTTTCCATTCCATCTTGCTAACGTAAGTGCATTTGAACCTTCCTCTCGATGTTCATGGCTACTTTAGTGTGAGTTTGAAGCAAGTTCATCCTCTCACTAAAGTGGGGGCTAAATGTGCCATAGAAAAATGGCCCATTGTCATTTTCATGGTCCATTAGGTCTCATTTCATTGTGTTGGAACTATGTTGCAACATGGCTTGAACATGCTTATTTAGGTACTAAAACTCAAAGAATGTCGTCTTGTGAAGTGTTGTAAGAAATTTGTACATTCTTCTAGACTATATTAATTACAATTCACCTAAAAATAACCTTTTTATTCATCAATAAGTCCTATTATGAAGTGTTGTAAAGTATTGTAACAAGCTTTCACACTTTTCTAGGGACATCTTCACTATTTATCTCTTTTCCATGCTTTATTTGACCCCTTTATGCTCTCATACACTTAATTAAGTGTATTTTTGAGTATTATCCCAACATACAGTTCATCAAATACAACATATTTCCTGACACTTGTTTTTAGGTCCTAGGTGGGAGCCATTCACCATGGGTGGCGAATGAGTCTCCCTTGGCCCTAAATTCAAATTTCCTTTCTGGATTTTATTCAAAATCACTTGATGTCACCCTGTGATGAGGTATGAAGGGGTAACTAAGGCACATTCTATATAAATATGTGAAATTCACCTCATTTGAACCCCCATTCATCAAGTTCATGTATTCACCTATTCACTCAAGCATTCAAACATTTACAACATCAATTCATGCTCTATTCAAGCACTTTGAAGCATTTACATCATCAAGGGTTTGGTAAGTTAATAGACATTATGTGTTTTTAGTTTATCATTCCTTTTCATTTCATTATTTTATTAAAGGTTTGATTACCAAAATAGGGTTTGACCAATGAAAACCCCTATGCACTAACTTAAACCATTTTCCCCCTATTGCATGTTTGTTTCTAGACTTAGGTATGTAGATTTGACAAGCTTTTTGGTGTTGAAGATCGATTTACAAGTCAAATAGGTGCTTCAAGTCAAATTTAGTCTATTTCAAGCTTATAGAAGGTTTTCTATCCATTTTTTGCATGATTGACTTCGACAACCCGACAAGCAATGATTTCCAGATTTGGTGTTGCAAAGTTGTCTCCTCACTTTTCAAAATTTTGGCAGAGGATTGATTCACCACCTATGGTGAATGAGTCCCACCTTAGGACTAAAAATATGAATTTTTTCAAATTTTGAATCCCGACAGATAAAAACTTACTTTTGACATTTTTTCATTAAGAGGACTAATTTGCTACCCTAGGTGAATGAGTTCCACTATGAAAAATCAATAATTTCAATCAGCATCCAAAACACTCCAGATTCATCACACTTCATCTAGGTGCACTTAGATTCATCCAGTTTCCTTTAGTTCTACATAATTTCTTCATTTACTTAGTTGTTTGCATATCATAGTGTGTTTTTAGGCATAGCTTTAATTTCACTTTTGCATTCATTTTCATCCATTCAGATTAGTCAATTACATTTAGTTAACTTCATTTAGGTTACACAAAATCATACATAACATTATTTTAATGAACTACTTTGCTTTTTTGGCATAACTCTCTCCTTTTAGGTGAAAAAACTTAGAAGAGTTAGAGAATTCCTAAGAGCGAAAAATCTACTATTCAATATTTTGTAATTTGATCAACCATTGTATTAATAAAATATTTTATTTCTCATATTATGTCTAAATTTTGAAAAATTATTTATCATTTTTCATTTGTTGTCCTTTGCACAAAGCATAAAATTAAAACATGATATTTTTAGCATTCCAACAATAGATTTGATTTGTTATAATATTTTGGCCTTCTAGGAATACTCACATGTCAAGTGCATTTAAAATATTTCCTCCTTTGAATTCTATGTTTTCAAAAATAAAAAAGGGAATCCTAAATTTTCCCAATTTTGTCAATTTTAGATTTAAAAGTCTAAGATCCATAGATACTTAGATTCATTTGTTTATACTTTTAATATTTTTTTTCATTTATAGATTACATTATCCATGCCCTTGTCTTAACAATTTTGGCTCATATTTTAGTGAAAGTTTCATCTATGCATCTTATGTTTGGATATGCTCTCTATCTTTGCTATTTTTTTGGTAATAGCTATATTTTATCAAATTTTCCTAGAAAGTTAAAATAGCGCATCATATTTCTTTTTTCATCCAACATTAAGCATATTTTCAAATCTAATTTACATCACATCATATAAATATTTATATCTAGATCTAATTTGTTTCATATTTATCATCAATTATTTTGTCAACTCCTTATCACTTTCTTCTATGTTGTTCATCTTAGAAATATTTAACTATCTTGAATATGGGTATGTGTAGGATCATGATGGGCCAAAAAATGGTGATATGATGGGTATGTGGCTGATGATTTTTTTTATACCCAAAATTGATGAAACAAAAACCATTTTTAAAGAAGATTCTCAGATTTCCACCAATATAAATTATGCTTTACTTTGGATTTTATAAATAATTATTATTCATTTTTTATTTGAATTATGACTAAAGTCCTAATTGATAGGCTGATTGAAAAACATCTATAACTTTCAAATGGTATCAAATTTTTTGAATCCAACACATGTGTCACATTCTATGCTTTGCATACTATAGGATTAAAAAAAAAGAATTTCATGAAGTTTTGACCAAGTTAAGGGATGCTACCACAATAGTGGTTTACACTTTCTGGGAGATCCTAATTTTTGCTGAAATCACATATTTTTATAAATATAATGATTTAAGGCTTGAAAAGTTCTATTTAAAGGATTCCAATTGAAGAGGGTTTGATCAAACGACCTTAGACCAAGCCCCCTTGGATAGAAGCCCGCTAGTTTTAAACCATACCTATAATGAAGTCTCCTTTACACCTATCAAAATATTGATTAAAAGCCACTTTTGATTTACCTTTTGGGGGGATCAAATGAATTTATTTATTTATTTATTTTTAAGTATGTAGTCCTTATTATAAGCTTCCAAAAAGTATAATTTTAATTAAATTAAATTTTATTATTAAATTTATTTTTTATTTCTTGTGAATGTAGGTTTTTCATTGAAAATCAAGCTCTTTGTTCTACACGTGTGGAAAAATAGTAGATTATATTTTAAAAAAAATTAAAATAAGTGCACTAGATATTGAAGTCCTTGATCCAACAAAAAAAAATTTGAATTTTGATACATACAAAAAAATTTACATGTTATATGGTCGTGCTATGTCTTAATTGTAATTGGTTTGACTTCGAAACTTCATTAAAGAAAAAATATTCAATAAAAACCTATCTAACTAAGAGGAAGCACTAGATATTAGAGTTAAAAATTTAAATTTGAAAGAATTAGAATTTTATCCTTCATGGAAAAAAAATTATACATTATATGGTGAGCATCACTTTTTAAAAATGTTGTTTCATAAAAAAATAGTTTTCGAGGGAGATGGAAAAAGAAGTAAAATATGATTCCAATTTTTTTGAAAAAAAATATAGTTAGAATCTACAGACAAAATTTCACAAAACTCTAGTTTGCATCATCTTCAAATTTCTCACGGTTTAGCCACTATAGGTGCTGAAAAGTGAAGATTTAGTTAAAAAAAGTTATTTCAGTGTCCAGTTTGGCCAAAAATTCTAAACCACTTTTGTGGGATCACCTTAAGATGGTTAGACATACATTTTTTTATATTTTTTAAAAGTTGTAATAAAAAATACATAATTAATTATTTATTTGGAATTTTCTTTTAAAAAATTATGCATCACATTGGGACATGAGTCCTCTACTCATATCTAAAATGTTATAAAAAAAAATATTATCATTTTATTGTGGTTAGGGTGGTCAGGTAAACACCTAATTCTTATTTTTTCTCTAAAATTTAAGTACTACTACATTGAAATTTCAAATTTTCACCAAATAGATTAAAAAAAAAAAAAAACCTAGTAGTTTAGAAACTACATTCAATTTTCTATAGATTCTATTCTTACCTTATTTTGAAATAATATAGATAACTTATTCAGATTTTTTCGTGAAATTTCCTAACTCTAATTTTTCTTATTTTTTTCCACTTAAGGGCCTATTTTTTCCATGATGATCCTATACATACCCATATTTTATTTTATTTATGAGCTTCATAACCTAGTGTTCTATATCCAACACTCATGTGAGATGAAGTTACCGACTTATGGGTTCTCGTGCTTTAACTAAGTCCGGTGTTGAGTCTAATTGTGTTACCCATTTCACTCAAGAAAATACAACCACAATATCATTCTTGAATCACACTTTATTAGTGTCCTCTTCACTAATATCCATTCATTTAGAATTGGGGTTAGAATACTCTATCACACATTTTTTCTTAAAGAGAAACTACAAAAGATAGATAAATACTTGGATAGTCTCCAATTATACTTGAGTACTAAATATTTGGTTGCAAAAAATATCCCTCTTCTATATAACCATAGAAATGCAATCAATGATTCACAAGGAATATAAGTTTTATGCAATCTAGCTCACGTAGTAGGTTCAAATATTCTGATGGAAACTAGCTATGGTGAAATTCAACAACATGATCCCCCTCACAATTAAATTGGAACACAAGTGTCCAATCTTACCATCACATATTTTATTCCTACTCTCACTCCTATAGTCATAGCTCTACTACAAAATATGGTAATGGTATTAACACTATTTTGGGAATTTCATGTGGGAATAATATCCACCAATACAACTTTGTTCCACCATCTTCCATGCTTCTATTTACTTTTCCAAATATGAATCCACCCATCATTAAAATCATCCTACATATTCTAGAAAGTCCCAAAACACATCATTAATCGATTTCATCATAAACCAACTCTTACAAATTATTTCTTTCTTACAACAAAAAAATATCCAACATGAATCAAATCAATCCCATTCCAACCCTCCAACATACCTTATAGCCCTTTATCTTTCACCATTCTAAAAACACCAACCCCACAAAACATTAAAATATAGGAGATCCTAAAAATCATTTATATCCATTTACTACATTATGTAGTGATTTCCTCTTTGATGATGCTCTTTTAAATAAAGTATTCCCTAGTTCTTTTAAAGGAATGACTTGGATTCATTTTTCTGATTAACCAATAAATCAATTGCCTCTTTTTCACAATTTTTTAATGAAAATTTATTCAACACTTCCAAGATAACATAGGACCCACGTCACATTAATTGACTTGGTTCACTGTAAATAAGGAGCTAAAGAAAAAGTAATTGATTTTATAGGGTGATATCAAGCCCTATACTCTTAAATCTCTTACTATCTTCTAAAGTCTTAGGTATAGAAAGTTGTCATTGGAAACTTATAGCTAAAATTTTGAGATAAGATATTATTAAAGAGATACCCTTCATATACAAATATGTGCATGAATCTGCATGATTATCAAATATCAGTTGGAAAATATGATGGTTTCTCCTCATGGGCTCATAGTGGCCAAATCTTTTTATTCCTACTTCTAATTATCAATAATTTAAAAAGAAAAGAAAAAACATTAAGATAAATTCCCCTCCTCCCAATAACATCCAAGTATAGGTTGTGGTTGTGGTACCCTTACATACAACTCCTTATCAATTCAAACCAAGGGATTGAAAATTATTACAATTATGCAACTCTCTTCATTCCATAATGCTACAATTAATAATAATTTGAAATAAATCCCTTCTATTCATCCCATGGACCATACAAAACCTTTACCTCCTCATTATAGCCCAAAATTCTTCTGTTAATATCATCATATACATGGCAATGATACAAAGTGATGTATGCATCTCAAGTACTAATTACAATACTTCATTGACTCAAATATCATCTAGATATCTAGTATGAATGATAAAGAGAATAATTAAATTGCACCTCCTAATGAAAACTTGAAAATTTATACCAATCTATTACCTAGGCACTTTACTAATGTAACGCCCCATCGCGTAAACCCCAAAGAACAACTAAAAACACTACAATTTTTTTAAAAAAAAACATAATGTATAAACACTAAGTTAACTAATGCAATGAACATAACTAATGATAACAAGTTAAACACCTAAGTTCCTTGGGGTACACAAGGTAACATTATGTATTCTATCCCATAACAAAGTTCATAAAATTAATTATCAATTCTACTAATGTAACTCATTCATTCACATGTCTTCAAATAAAAATATATTATAGATAGGCAATAAGACAAGAATAAACCATATAGAAACCATAAATACATTCATAATATATTTTTACTTGGGAATATAAAGAACATATTTTCACAGATATAACACAACCTTAATGATATTAAAAATCATGATACAAGAATGAATTAAATGTTGTGTTTATACATTACATCAATTTACAAGTACATCTCATTGAGAAATTACTGAAGATTACATCACAAGTCAAACCAAAACATGAGAGAGTAACATATAAATACATAAAGTGTGACAAAAATACAAGTATACATCTGGAAACATATAAATGCTAGATCAAGCTATCTCTACAAAACTCTACACTAAAAGGTACAATTGCACAATAGGGAACCCAACAGGGTGCGTATCACGTTCCACCTGACCACCCTTGTGCTAGGAGTAGATAAAAAAAAAGGTCCTCGACCAAGAACATCCAATCAAATACAAAAGACTAAAATCCAAGCATGGAAGCTAAAACACACATAAAGGAAAACATAACATCAAAAGACCACCTCCAAAATATAACAAGAATAAATCACAAAAACATATAAATAGACCACTTCCAGAGGTTAGCAATAATAACAACTCAAGGGAATACTAGAGAGTTTCATCGCATATTCCTACATGGGTTATCTTGACTACCTTTCTCTAGGCACTGCCCTTGTCTATGGTTATCCTGACAGTCTCACTAGGCACCGACCCCATAGGGTGACTCATACGGAACTGTTAACCTCTCATGGAGATGAGGCAATGATTTTACCAACCACAGCCTTCTCATCCCACCTTTAGTCTATGAAAGCACTAACAGGTGGATGAGGTATCCACAATTATCTTGTTAATTTTTAACTACCCACCCCCTAATTAATTAATTAGGTTATCACTTATTACTCAAACTCTAACGTGGGTTATCCTGATAGCCCCTTTGTGCGTCAATGCCCATGTAGAGCCACTCTACCTAGAGACCCAAAATATAACATCAAATTCCAAGGAGTTGTACCCACAAGTACTCTAAAGCACAAAAATAGAACAATAGTGAGGAAAAACTATCTTGTCAAAAGTCATAGGAATCAACTCCCATAAATACGGGTACAAGCCAAGTGTAAACTTAAAATTGCAACTATAGTCAAAATTGAAACAAGTATCAAATAAAAAGATCACATATTAAACCACCATCTTCTAAAGCCTTTGGAAGTTTAACAATAACCTTATCTCCTATAGAAGTTTATCTAACTTAAGGCCCCCCTCATGCTTATAACCAAACTCAAGGATCATATCAACAAAGAACTCAAAGAAAATCAAAGAACTAAATATTTATTCAACATCAAGATTTTTTTAAAGAATGCAAATTTAGTATACTTAACAATCACATTTTAAGGTAAATCTTTACATGAAATCCATCATAGAAGTTAAGCTATCAATTTACTCAATTTATTTCATTAATTAAAAACACTCGATTGAATTTGATAAAATATTTTCTTCCAATTCGTCCAGTAACAACATGAGGTCATTTTAAATAACCTACGTAATATTTTTCCATAATTTTTACCAAGTGTATATTTATATATATATATATTTAATTTATTATCACAATTTAAATTAACATTATAAAAACAATCCACATGATTATATATATATAGATATACATATATACATATATACATATATATATTGTATTTATATATTTATTAATTTAAAATAAAAAATTTAATTTGAATCAAATTTAATATATTTAAATTTTTAAATTTAAATTAAAAACAAATTTAAATAAAAGAAAAATATTTTACACAAAATCGCAGCCCCACCAAGGCTGCGCCGAGTAGCTTATGGCTGCTATGCATAGCCATGGTGGCTGCACCCTCCATTGAAGTGGGGGTGTACGGCAACAACCGACCCTCCCCCCAAAAAAATACATATTTATTTATTTATTTATTATTACTTTTGTTTTTATATATTTTCTTTAAAATATTTTATATTTTTTTTTAAGAAAAAGAAATCTCAATTTATAGAAGGTTTCAACTAAATTTCTAAATTTCTAGAATATTTTCTATAGACATAATTTTTACAGAGGTTTCTATTTTCTAAGTTTAACCAGAAGATTTCATTTGCAACCTACAGAGGTTCTCTATTGTTTTCTTTTTGTAGTTTTCCTTCTATTTAATAATAATTTTATTTCATGAGGCTCTTTGATTTTACTGTAAAAATTTCTATAGAGGTAACAACATAATAACGGCCAAACTTCAATTGCCGAGAACAAAGTTTTTCTACAGAGGAACTTTTAAGAATATTTTTCCACAGAGGGTTACAACTAATTCATGATAATTTCCTCTTACAAAAAAAATTTTAGGAAATCTTTTCAAAACAAGAAAACAATTAAACAAATAGTAAAAGCACCTATTTTCCTAAAGCTTGAAGGAACGAGGGTTGGAGCAAAGCTTTGCCTCCAAAATTTCAACTTCTAAATCCTTTCCAAAAGCTTCACCTCTAGATAGAAGCAAAATATGAGTCCAAAACATATGCTAAAAACCTCCACCAATTTTAACAAAAAAAAAAAAACCCCAAAACCTCCAAAAACATTCTACAGCCAATTTCTTTCCATGAAAAATCTTCATTCCATTCCCAGCATGCCAATATTCTCTCCAAGAATATTTTAAAACAAGATTTTTTTAATTAAAAATTCCCACTCAATCCCATAAATCCTCTAATATAAATTAAGTAATTTTTAATTGTTTTTTTCTTTTATTAATAATAAAGCATTATAAGCTATTTAATGAATTTAAAAATTCAAAAATCAATACCACTACCTTAAGCAAATTTAAAATTCTAATTCACATTAAATAACATCTATTATTTTTATTTAAACTATCCACTCAATCATGAAAATTTAATTAATTATCTTAACTATAATTCTCTACAAATAATTATATCAACCAAATAATATTAATTAACCACACATAAAATAAAGATTAATTAAATAAAAAATATTAAAAAATAAATAAATAAATAATAACAACCAATACTAAAATAAAGACAAGGTCAAGACCATGACACAGTAAAACTCACAACAAGGTGATGAACTTGGGATGGGGACACTTCCTTATCAACTCCCTTTTCAACATCATACCTGTTGGCTTTATGGGACATGCTCAAACTTGTCAGGCAGGTGGAGTCAATGTCTAGTACTTGCATCCTTTATAGAAACAAACATCAAGTAGCATGTAAATCTCTATTGCAGACACACCATGAAAGGTAATCGCGGGGTAGTAAGGAACTTGCGAGTAAGTGATGCCACTCTATCCATTCACCAAGACTCACTAGAAAATACATCAGAAACCATAGCAACATAGAATCACAACATCACCACATATATTATTAAAGAAAACCATAACATAGCCAAATAACATAATCATCATATAGTGTATCATCAAGCATCATAATTATCGTTAAGTGCAACAAACCAACAAAACCATGATTCCACACACAACCAAAACCAGTGAACTAATCACAATCACAAACCAAGTACAATATCAACAAAAAAGAATATCAAGAACATGAGGGGTATCACAACTAATATTTTAAAGAAACTTGATGTGATATCTGATAACGAGAGTACACCACTTCCTAATATAGTCACCATGATGGATGTCCACCCTCAGCAAGACCAACCCAAACTCCTTGTTATTATCTTTAATTATATTGATAATTTTATGCATGCACCTGATGGTCCTTTGTATATTACCACTAGAATTAATGATAAACCTAGACAAGGAATACTAATTGATCTTATATTCTTAGTGAATGTGATTATGAAAGAATTTATTTATATGCATAAATTATACCAATTCAAATATGAAAAATTGAGAGTATTGATGTGAGTGCATGATGGCTCTACCCATCCTACAATTGGTTCCTTAACCCTTCCTAGATAAGTTGGAACTAATAAGTTGGATATTACTTTTACCATAATCCCTACCTTAGATCAATTTTATGTGAAGTTAGGTTATCAATGGCTTGCTTTAATGAATGTGGTTCCCTTCATTATCCATAAATTCCTTAAATTCTCATTTGAAGAATAAATACATACTCCTTTTCATAGTGGGTTTAAGCCCTTGTCTCTTTGTGGTAACTTTTCTCGACTACTTTTAGCCATAGCTAGCCCAACCCACCTAACCTCATGAGGATTTCATATTTCTATCATATCAAAAAATTAAATCCATTTGTATTTCCCAATTATCCTTACTAATATTTGAGGGTCCTCGATATTTTGTGGTTTTAGTGGTTTCTCCTCCTACTCCAAAAGTAATAAAAAAACCTTATCTTGAACTGCGTATCCTCGCCAAGTCCCAAGCATCTAGAATCTATACCATGATTACAGCTCTACCATCCTATCCAGGGCCATGAGACAACCACTTAGCATAGTATGTACTTTCTTACACTTCACGGATTACAATTGTACATCCTAAGGAGAAACAATCCATTGTGCAAATATCTCCCTTTGTTTCCCAACTTTCAATGGTTCCTTCTATTCCTCCAATAAAGGAAGAAAAGGAACCAATGTTGGGAAATAACCTGGTTCTCCCTTCAAAAGCTCAATCTCATACATTATGGAATTAAAATGCAAAAGAAAATAGGAAATGACATCATGCTATGGGTCATCAACTTGCTAAAGGTAGTGAATCTTCACCTATTGATCCCTCTCCCACACAACTAGATTCTTATGAGATTCATACCTTCCATCTATCTTCACAATCACCTGACTGCACTTCACCCTTACCACTTAAACATGAACCTAGGCCATATCACCACCTTCCCACCCATCTATTCCACAAGATACTCACATATTCCATAAAAAATCTCCAATGGTTGATAGTCCTCATGATCAAATGAGTAGCATTAGAATAATACCTACTATGGTATATCTCAACACTAATCCAAATGATAACATGGAAAATCACAAAGAATTATCTCTTATATTTTCACAATCAATGAACCTAGTTGGGTACAAATGTGATGATCCTTCTCTAGTGAGAAATCCACCATGTTGAACTTGGTGCTTATCTTTATATCATACTTATTTTAGCCCATTTAGCATGTTTCCCACCATCTCTATTTGAAGATAAATATTGGGATGCAAAAAATATACTATAGACCATCTCACATTTTTGGTACCCTTGGTCTTTTTCTTCTTTTTGGCATGTAATGTTATTCCTTGTAATGTGTTGTTTGATGTGTATTTTTTTTGTTAGTCCTCTTTGAATGACCCTTGATTTTCCATTGGCACAAGAATACAAAAAGAGTGAATCTATTATATTGTGACATTCCTCTATATGTATCTTCAGTATGTAATTTATTGTAAATTCTATTTTATGCCTTTTGGGGATAATGCAAAGCATCAAGACATTTAGGTCTCTTCCATGTGGACCCAATTGATTTTTGTTTGTCTTAATGTTCTCTTCTTGCCTTATTCTCATATATCCACAAGTATTTGGGAAATTATGTCAATCCAAAAATGATCATTTTGATATGCATTATCTATCATTCACATTCACCCTGTACCTTTGGATCCCTTATGTACCAATATATGCTATTATATTATATTATTAAGAATTATTTATCCTTCAGGGAAATCCCTTTTCATGAGGTAGCTTTTTTAAACATATCACTTGGCATATGCCTATTAAAAGCTCCCATGTCTCATTTTACAAATATCACTCTTTCTACCTTATAGGCAATTTATTTTTTATTAGTGTTATCAATTACTTTAAGGTGGGGGTATGAATTCTACTATGTGCTTCACTTTTTCACACACCACGAACCTAGTGATGCTTTCATGATATTTCTTGAACAACTTTACAACACTTTATCAACTTTTTTGCAATAAATAAGGTGTTTTTCTTGGCTCATAATTTCTAATATTGTTGACATGGAACTCACATAGTGAATATGAAACTTCACTAGCCTAGTTTGTTCTCATTTTCTACTCATGAATCTCACATACTAAATATCAAACTTTACTATCCCATGGTTCTTTCATCTTATTTTTTAAATTCACCTGTGAATATCATATTTAAATATCCTATGTTGTTTCAAGTGTGAAGCTCACCTAGTGAATATCATACTTCACTTGCCTATCTTGATTTAACTTATTCATGGTCCACCCAGAAAATATCAAAAATTGCTAGCGTGTGACTTGTTAATGCTAAATTTTGGGTTTGGATCCTTGTAAGAATATATAGATCTTGCTATTCCATGGAGCCATACCTTTCATGTTTTTTTACCTTGTATACTTTTTGTTTACATCATATTTGCTTCATGGCTTCTTCATATTTTCTCCATGTCTTTCTCATGTATGCTTTGCTTTTCTTAGATTAGTATATTATATTTTGCATCATGTATTATGTGTTCATTTTATCTTGAAATTATTGTTCGATATGATCCTAATCCTAGAGTTTATCACATCTCCTAGCTTAGTGTCATCTTACCCCTTCATTGTTTTGATGAAAGGACTCTTTTTCTTTTCCATAATTTAGTATGAGTATGAGCATAATTTCATACCCTCACTAAAGTGCCCAGGTCTAAATGTAGCATCATAAATTGACACCCTTGACATTTTCACACTATGTTTGGCTCTCTTGTAAGTGCATGTTCCTAGTTATGATTATGAATTATCTATATTATTGTGATTTTTTGGAAAATAAATTAAATATGGGAAATTAAATTATAAATCTATTTAACAAACTTTTAAAAATATAAATAAGGTTGGTCTAGTAATGAAGGGTACTTCCCCTTACAATCTAAAACTCACAAAAACAATAGATAATGGCACAAACAAAATGTAAGAAGGAAAGCAAATATTTTCTATTATCACTTAAATGAAAATGAAATTACAACATTATATTTGCCATCACTTGGGCTTTCTTATTACATAAATCTAAAAATTTACAATTTGAAGCCACCATCTACTCTGCTTTGGCTTCTTCTTTGTAATCCCCCTTTACATCCTTTATTTGGAAGGTGTAACCGCCCTAGGATCTTATGGAAAGTGTAACCGCCTTAGAATCTTCTAGAAAGTGCAACTTCCTTAGGAAGATATTTTGAAATTTTATTAATTTTGGTATTACAACTTCATGGGCTCATAAATTTTGATCCGACCATAACCTAAAGGCCAACTACTTTAGTTTTCCGCCAATGTTTATTCCCATTCGGAGCATCTAAGTGCATCAAAATTGACTTCAAATATTTTTACTAGAATTTTCAAAAATTAAAATTTTAATCACTTAAATGACAAATTGTATTGAAGTGATTTCTTTTCCATTGGCTTCAATTTTCCATTCTAGAGGTTTTTGTAAGATTTAGTGTCCAAGCATGCATAAATGTAAACTTACTAAAATAGCAACCCTACCAAATTTAGCCTTTATCATAAAAGAAACAACTATTTTTTGGGTGATCCAAGATTGCTCTTACACCTTGGATGCTCCTACATCAACTAGGGTGTCTAAACCCCTCTCCTACCTAATCAGGCCCTAAATATCATATCTTATTCTTGACCTAATATGTGCATGAGTCCAAAACCAATTATTGGCTTATCATAAATATTAATATGAAATATGTTGAAACTCATATAAATATAACTCTTTCTCTCCATTTGAACATCTTAGTCTCTTGAAGAAATTTGAATATATTTTGAGAATCCTGAAGGTGATTAGTGCAATTTGAAGAGTAAAATAAAAAATATTTACAACACTCTTTCAACCAATTTTATGTCTACAACATATCAAAAAATCCATGTCTATGCATTGTAAGATGTTTCATGTTTATGTATATCTATAATGAGCACTAACAGTTCCAAGAACTCCAACCATCCTCTAGTTTTTGTAATACCCTGATGTTACTGATACTATTTACTACTATTTGTTACTTCTATACATTAGTGTGATACAGATTTGTGATGGTGATTAATTCACCAACCTAGTGTGTGCGGATGTGTAGTTAGTTGATTGCTACATTTGACATTATTATTATGATGATTTATGATACTTTGTGTGGTGTTTAGATTATTTTATTATGCAATGGTTTCTCACTAATATCATATATGTCGATGTGATTCTATGATGTTTAATTTGGTTTTAGTAGTACATTATAATGCAATGGTTAGTGATGTGATGAGTAGTTAGCCATGTTATTTCATACTTGATATTGTAATTGTTACTATAGCTTAGGTGAGAGGACCGTGTAGCAACACTTGTTCACGAGTTCCCCACTATGCTACAATTCCTTCTCACGATATCATGTTTTCAATTATATACATGTGCTACTTGACATTTATTTGGATAAAATATTCGAAGGAATAAGACTTGATTCCACCTGCTTCGGTAGGACAGGGCGAGCATTAAATTAGCCCAATGGGTAAAATGTTGAAAAAGGGAGTTGATTTGGAAGTGTCCCCGTCCCAAGTCCATTGTCCTATTGTGAGTTGTTGTGTCATGACTAAAGTTTTTTCCTTGTCATTATGTAGTTTGATTGTTGAGTATTTACTTTTATTTATGGTTAGTGTTTATTTAATTAATCTTATTTTATAAGATTAAGTAATGTTGCATTGTTACTTGATTTAATTGTTAGTTAAGTGTTGAATGTTAAATATATTATTTAATTAATTAAGAGTGTAGGTAATTAAATTAAATAAATATTGATGAAGATAATTAAATATTATATTTTACTAATATTAAATTAGAAAATATTGTGTGGATAATGTCTTAAGAAAATAATTTATTTTTAATTAGAATTGTAGATAAGTGTGCTTTTAAAAAGTTGGAAACAAGACAAATGAGAAAGAGAGGATTTTAAGGAAAAGCGGGAGAGCTTTATTTAATTTGGTTTATTATTTTGAAAGAGATTATTCACATAGAGAAGGTTGTTCTATTGTTTCGATCTGTACAAGAGAAGAAAAGAAAAAAAGAGTTTTGTTTGTGCTTCTAGGTAAAAAGAATTATTTTTGAAGAAAAGATTGGTTTAGAGGGGAGCTAAAGGCAGGTATTCGAGAAGAGGCTGCAGAAAAGGATTCTACAATAGACAAAGGACTCTAGGTTTTCTTCTTTTAAGATATTAATATTTTATTGTTCTATAAAGAAATTTGGTTGTTGTGTTTTTGAAAATTTATTGAATGAAGTTCTATGATTTGAAATTCGTTCATATGAAAACCTTGAATCTTCTTTTCAAAAATTTAGTAAATCTTTTTGAAATTCCTCAATATAGTTAGTAGTGAAATTGATTGTTTGAAATAAAAAAATCATCTCTGATTGAGGGTTGAATTTACATGTCAGATTTATACTGGATCTATTGAAAAATCAATTTGGTTATATTATTCATTTTGAATCTTGCAATATATATATATATATATATATATATATATATATATATATATATATATATATATATATATATATATATATATATATATTGCTCTTTTTATAAAGAAATTCATAAATAAATAAATATATTTTGTTTGGATTTTGAAATTGTATACAGAATAAAATATTTAATCAAAATAAGTTTGATTTCCAAAATCCATCCTTTGTTTTTTGTTTGAAAACAAAATTGTTAAAAAAAAAATATAAAATAAAATAAATAAATATATATATATATATTAAGGTTTTGGGAGGTAAGTGGCCGGCCACGGCCGTACCGCCCACAACTCCCAGTGGAGGCTATATGCAGCCCCACTGACTACACACAATAGCCTGTACAGCCAGTGGGGGCTATGTACCCCCCCCACTAGCCACAATACTATGTACTGTGGGCTTTGCCCTTGATTTCATGCTATTCGTTGGATTAACATTTTGATTTAGTTTTTTTCTTTACGCAATTTCTTTTATGAGTAATCTATTATATATATATATAATTTAATTTAAATATATATATATTATATATATATTAGAATTATTTATTAATTTTTTTTATAATAAATTTTAAATGTTGTTTCAATATACATATATACATATATATCTAATTTTTATATATGTATATATATTGGATAGTTGGTTATATCATTATGGTTAGGAAATAAGTTGGATAATTTTAGTGTTTTTACGATGTTATAGTTTAATTAAGAAAATTAGAAATAAATGATGTGTTTAGATTCAAATCAAATATTCTCGAGTTGTTGATCTATTTATTTGATGAAATTTTTATTCATTGTACATTGTCTTATGGTGTTGTTTATGTATCTGTTACTCTCAAATTTATTCTTTTTATTTTAATTTTCTCCTTTTTGGGTTTATGTCATGTGGGCAACCCTAGATTTATTTTATCTTTCATAGGATTTTAAGTTATTGTTAATAACTTCTAGAGCTGGGGGTTCTGATATGTAATTGTGATCTCGTATTTTTATGTTTGGTCTATGTTTTGACCATGGTTATGATTTAGTTTGCTCTTGGATTGTACTGTTTGTGGATATGTTTCATATGTTATGGCGAGATGGTTATGCCTCATGGAGGAACCATTTTTGGTTCAGTATTTCTCATTGATATAATTTTGTTTTGTTGGATATTTTTGTGTTAAGTGTTTAGAGAGAGTGGCTCTAAGTGGGGGCTGATGCACAAAGGGGTTGTAAGGGTAACCCACATAGAGTTAGAGTAATTAGTGATAACCTAAGTAATAAATGATGGGTGGGGTTTAAACATTAATAAGATAATTGTGATGCCTCGTTCACCTATTAGTGCTATCACAGACTAAAGGGGACCAAGAAGGTCGTGGTTGGTAAGGTCATTGCCTTGTCTTCATGAAAGGTTAATGATTCTGCATGAGTAACCCTATGGAGCAGCACCTTGGAATAGGCTGTCAAGAGAACCATAGATGGAGGTGGCACCTCAAACTAGGTTGTCTGGATAATCTATGTAGAGATGGAGGCAAGACCTGTAACGGTCGTCATGCAAACCCCAGAGAACACACACATTGCAACTAATTTATTTTTTAAAACAATTCAATTAAACATGTAATAAACATTAAAACACAATCACATTACACATTACATTACATTATCACACTTAGTTCTCTAGGGAACGCGAGGTTACATCGCAACATCCAATATCAAAAGTAAAAGATAATGAAAAACAACATATCCATTAACATTATAATAACCATGAATAAGAGTACATCAATGAACCAAGAGTGAGAGTGTTAATACATTACATATTACAGTCATAATCAATCTCTTTAACAAAGTTACAAATGATCCTAACTATTACATCATTGTTATTACATTAAATTCTCTTGATATATGAATTACAACAAATATCCCAAACATGTGGGATGATACAAAGTACAATAAAATCTAGATTACAAAGTGAACATTGGTACAACTCCAACTGCAGAAGTGCTGAGAAGATGGGATGTTGATGGGGAACCCAACGGGTGTGGAGCACGTTCCACCCAACCATATGAATTATAAATAACTCACCCCTCATGCTTAGAGGTGACAAGGAAGTTAACTCGACCATGATTTCCAAATCGACCCCATGAACAACATAGTACAAATACAATTACAAACTCAAGGTTTACAAAGACATAATCAACAATGTTCACGAATCAACATAATAAGATAAAGCCATGAAAATCATCACAATTAAACATAGTAATTAAAAATTAAACAAGTCACCAAAGAACATTCATAAATCAACATCAAAAGAATATGAAACAACATATAGATTACAATTACAGAGGCAACCAAAAACCAAGTACAAGGGTCTTTAGTGGAGAGTGTCATTGCATAGCTCTCATGGGATCTCCTGGCCCTTCCTCTAACTGAGGCGCTGACACCCATCTATGGATCTCCTGGCCCTTCCTCCTACTTGAGGTGTTGGCACCATATGGTAGCTCATGCGGAGCCGATAATCTCTCATGAAGACGAGATTACGACTTTGCCGACCACGACCTTCTCATTCTATCATTAGTCTATGATAGCCCTAATGCATAGATGAGGAATCCAATATTTATTATCTTGTGTGTTTTACTACCTGTCCCCCTAAATTATATTTTTAGGTTATCACTTGTTTAACTACTCTTATGTGGGTTATCCTGAGCTCTTCCTCCTTTCGAGGTTTCGATGCCCACGAAGAGCCACTCTCCCTAAGACCCCTAACATAAACCAAAACCAGACAAATGTTGTACTATAACGAATAAAACATATAACTCGAAACAAAACATGCAAGGCAAACCCATCTCATGATAACTCATAACCAAAAATATTAACAATCTCGTACAACCCTTCCTAAACATAGCAGTACAAAAATCAAGAAATATTCTGAGCACAATAGAACAAGAACAAGCAACAATAGAACAAGAGTTGGTAAGACAATAGGGTTCCCACATCAAGAAAGAAGTCGTCAACAATAGAATGGAAAAAATAAATAAGTTCCTAAGGTTTTACTTTTAAAACAACGTACTCAACAATACATCATTTCCCATCACAATTTCAATTAAATGTCCAGTTTACTTATCTCTACAATCTCAATTTTTTTTTATATAACTTGCTACAAAATTTCAATAAAGATTTAACATGACTAACAAATAGCTTTCTTTTAATTAATCTATGAAGCTAAACTTCATAATTTAGAAATTATACTAAGCACTTCAAATATACACAACATACATACATACATATACATATACATATATATATATATATAGTACAATAAAATTTGAAACAATTAATAATATATTCATATATAATAATAAATATATAACTCAGAAAAAATAATATATTCATATATATATTATACACACTTAAATTAACCCACAAATAAACATACAAAAAATACATAAACAAATAAAAAATACATAAACAAAATGAAAAGAAATTAAAATGAATCTAAAGAATACCTTTCGGCCCCATCAAATTGTAGCCATAAGGCTACATCGCTGTGCATGATAGTCATGATGACTACTGCGCACAACACTCATCAGGACTACTGTGGCAGTCATAGTACTGCGACCCAAGAGGGATACAGGTGGGAGGGGGTACGGCTAATACCGTACCCCCCAACCTAATAAATAAAATTTCCTTTTTTTTATAAAATTTCATTCAATTTGAAATAAAATAACACACTTCAAAACTCTGAATTTTACTATCACAATTCATTCGATTTGACCCAAATACAAATATTTTGAAACAATAAAGATTTCAATGTAGAAATATATATATATATATGAATATATAAATATATATAGTTACATAAACACAGAGAACACAGTTTTTTGTGTAAAACACAGAATAACACATATTTAAAATATATATTTATGATTATAAAAAAAATATTTCAAATCCATTAAAATACAAAGATTGATCTTCTCCACAGTAAAATAATAGAGAGAAATTGGCCATATTCAAACAGAATTCAACGAAATTTCTTTCTGTTTGTTTGCAATAAAAATGATTTCAAATTTATAAAAGAATTTTCCTTTCAAAGAAGGCCTATTTATTGATTTCTTTTCTTTTCTCAGAGAAATCATTGTTATCTAATTCTCAAAAAGATTTTCTTTTAAAAGCAAAGGTTGATTCAAAACACATTTCTATTATTTTTATAGATTCAAAAATAATCAAGAGGAGAGGGTGGAACTTGGAGTCCTGCGCTCTCGAGAATCTGATGAAGCTTGCTTTTCCTAGATGGCCTTTACGAAGAGCTTCTCATTCCTACTTTGAAATCTCCTCTCCAGAATACTATGCTCGAATTCGAATCTCTGACTTTATTCAGAAGATTCTCTGAAAGATTTTTCAAATAAAAGAATGAAAATATTTTTCCCCAAAAACTCTAGAAGATTCAACAGTACGCAGCCCTTATTTTTGTGCAACCTCTGTCTCAATAATCCTCTGTGTGTCTAAAAAATCACAAATTTTCCAATAAATAAAAGATATTGCCTTTGCAATCTAAAAACTCTAAAAATCCAAGATAAAAGAAATTATTTCTTTAAAAACAAGCTTTTTAGTCAACTCTCAAATCTCATTCGTTCTCTCATATTTTTCTATTCTTTTGTTTATTTATTTTTTTATTCTTCAATACCTTTTATTTTAATTTTTGTTTTTACAAGTTTACTTGCAAAGCACATTATATAATTTATTTAAATAATTTAATACAATAATTATCCTCAACCAGATAATTAATTAAAAAGACAAAACACAATTTAATATCTAATTAACATTTAATAAAACACATGTCTTTTAAATTAAAACTTTTTAAATATTTAAATACAATTTAACCTAACATTTTAATAACCAATATTACCATCATTTAAATTAAATAAATCACAACTTATAAAATACCAACATCAATAAAATATGACAAGACACAAACATGAACCACAAGTAACAACAAATACAAAAATGTACAATACCATTCAATATGACGGTTTGACAACATGGGATGGGATTACTTGATTGTCACCTCTATTTCAACATTTAACTGTTGGGCTATTGGTGCTCGCCCTGTCCTACCAAAGCAGGTGGAATCGAGACTCTGTACCTGCAATCCCTGCATACAAATGAGGTTGTGTACATGTGCATACATAAATATAAAATCAAATCATTGCATTGTGAGAAGGAATCATAGCGTAGCAGGGCACTCACGAATGAGTGATGCTACACTGTCCTTCATCACACCTATTCTAACAATATTATATAATTGATAAAATAATATTTCTAAACTAACAAATCATCTCATAACATAATTTATTAAATCATTGCATCATAACATAATTCTAAAAATCAACTAACATCACCAACCATAATGTCATATGAAATAATTATGTCCACTAATGGAATAACATTATCATCAAACATCTAACTGACCAAATCAGACAATAATAGTACCATCATAGTATCAACGTATCAAATTAAAGCATAAAAACTACTGAGTCCAACTAGGAAACATGAGGGTTATTACATCCTCCCCCCTTAAACCTGGCTTACTCCTGGAAGCCAGAAAACAATTAAGTGTAGGATTCTCTAATATGGGAAGCATCCTCCCATGTCGTTGAAGTCTCATCATTGGGATCCGACTGGACCCTCACTTGCTCAATATCCCTGCCTCTGAGAATGAGTCTTCTGTGCTACACCACGACCATGGGATTTAGAGCTAGCTACATGTCCTCAACCAGTAGAGAATTCCAATCAAGTACGTGAGTAACATTAGGAAAGTCTAAGAACTGATACATGAAAAGCATCATGAATCCACGATAGACTAGGTGGCAAGGCCAAGCGATAGGCAACCAGACAAATATGCTTTAACACCTCGAATGGACCCACAAAATAGGACGCAAGCTTAGAACCCTTTCCATAATGAATAGGGCTCTTCCAAGGACAAACTCAAAGAAACACTCAATCTCCAACCACAAACTATCAATCAACTTTATGTGCATCAACATATTTCTTCTGCCTGTCTTGAGCTACTACCAGATGCTCTTAGATGCAAGCTACCTACTACTCCATGTCATGAAGCATCTCAGGTCCAAGAAGAACCCTCCCCTCTAATCGAACCCAACTCAGAGGGGTATGACAAGGATGACCATACAAGGCTTGAAATGGAGCCATGCCAATCGAACTATGATAACCATTGTTGTAGGAAAACTCAACCAAATGCAGATAATCTTCCCAACAATATTGTTGTTCCATAACGTACATACGAAGCATGTCCTCGAGCACCTGATTAACTCTCTCAGTTTGACCATCTGTCTCAGGATGGTAGGGAGAACTAAAATTCAACTTAGTCCCTAAGGACCATTGTATGGATGTCCATAATATAGAAGTGAATACCAAATCTCTGTTAGAAATAATCCTATGTGGTATCCCATGTAATTGAACAATATCCTTCATGAACACCCTAGCCACCACAGATGCAGTATACGAAGATTAGATAGGGGAGAAATGGGCTACTTTGGTCAACCTGTCAAAAGTGACCGTGATAGCGTCGTGTTGCCTGGAAGACATAGGCAACCCAACTATGAAATCCATAGAAATGATGTCCCACTTCCACTCCGGAACCAAATGTGGCTACAACAAGCCTGTCAGATGATGATGCTCGATCTTAACTCTTTGAAATTCAAGACACCTAGCCACAAAATTAGCAATGTCATGCTTCAATATTGCCCAAAAATATAGTGAGCAAAGATCAACATACATTTTCTTAACTCCTAGGTGTGCCGAATAAGGAGCTCTATGAGCTTCAGTCAAGACAAGGGTACAAAGATCCTCTATAGGAGGTACATACATACGACTTGCATAGCGCAAAACACCATTTGAATCCAAAGAGTATCTAGCAAATTTACCTTCCAATGCTCTGCCCGACTCAATCTCTGACTTCACCACTTGATACTAATCATTAGAAGAAAGAGTTGCAATAATCTGACTCTTCAAATCAACCTCAAGAGCCATAGAAAACATCTCATGCCTATGTTTACTCAATGCATCTACCATTACATTCTCCTTGCCCTGAATATATTTCACCTCAAAATCACATTCAAACAAAAATTCCATCCACCTTCTCTGTCTCGCATTCAAGTTCGGTTGCATGAAGATGTACTACAGACTACAATGGTCTGTATGAAACTTCAACCGATGCCCAAGGAGAAAGTGTCACCACCTCACCAAGGCATGTATAACTGTGGCCAACTCCAAATCATGAGTGGGGTAATTAAGTGCATTGTCCTTTAGTTTCCGTGATTCATAAGCAATCACTCGACCTTCCTGCATCAACACAGCCCTTAAACCTTCCAAAGAAGCATCCATACAAACAATAAAATCACCTAACAGATCAGGAACTGCTAAAATTGGAGCACTAGTCAGCTTATCCTTCAAAGTCTGGAAAGCTAAATGACATTGGTCAGACCAAAGAAGCTTCTTTCCCTTCCTCTGCAAAGAGGTGATAGGATGAGCCAACCTAGAAAACCCTTGGACAAACTACCTATAGTATCCTACAAGTCCCATGAAGCTACGAATTTCTAAGACATTTGTGGGTGTAGACCAATCCAAAATGGCCTAAAGCTTTGTAGGATCAACTTAAATCCCCTCACCAGAGATCACATGGCCCAAATACTGAACTTCAGTCTTATAGAATTCACACTTTTTAAGATTGGAAAACAACTGATTACCCCTTAAGCACTGCAACACTTGTTTTAGATGTTCCTCATGTTCCTCCATAGACCTAGAATATATTAGAATGTCATCGAGAAACACCAAAACAAATGTATCCAAGTATGTTCAGAACACTCCATTCATTAAGCTCATAAAGACTGAAGGTGCATTCGTTAACCCGAATGATGTCCTAGTGAACTCGTAATGTCCGTATCGAGTTCAAAATGTTGTTTTGTGAATATCTGCATCTACAATCCTCAACTGATGATATCCCAATTTGAGATCAATCTTAGAGAACACCTTTGCCTCTTTTATCTAATCGAAGAGATCATCAATTCTGGGTAATGGATATTGGTTCTTCACTGTTACTTTGTTCAACTTCCTGTAGTCAATACACAAGCGAAGAGAACCATCCTTCTTCACGAATATCACTGGTGCTCCCCAAGGTGAAACAATTGAGCAGATAAAGCCCTTGGTGAATAACTCTTCCAACTGAAGATGGAGTTTCTGAAGTTCTTGCATTGTCATCCGATATGGAGCTCGAGATATTGGCTCAGCTCCAAGTACTAGATCAATCTGAAAATCCACATCTTGCTTCAACTGCATACTAGGAATCTCCTCTGGAAACACATAAGAAAACTCTTTAAGGAGTGGGTAATCATCCAATGACACCCCTCGACTATCCTCAGATTCCAAATCGCTCATAGATACTGCAAAGAGCTAACAACCCTGTTGGAAGTGCCTTTTGAGCTGCATGGTAGAGGTCATTCGCAATGAGATGGGTCTTTGAATACCCATGATCTCCACCTCCTTTCCAGAGTCATCAATGCACCACACCGCTTTATGATGCCAGTCAATTATAGCATGATTTGCACTAAACCAGTCCATGCCCAAGATGACATCATAAGAGCCAAGTGGTAGGATTCTGAGGTCCACCTTAGTTGACAATTCACCTATACTCAAATTACAATCATGCACAAGCTTCTCTACCACAACCATTAACCTTGAGGCCAATTTGACATGCCATTTTATGCCTTGACTAGTTGCCACCAGTCCACATCACTCAACTACTAAAGGTGATATAAAGGAATCAAATGCACTGGAATCAAAAAGTATAGAAATGCTAGAGTTATTCAACACAACTGATGTCTCAACCATAGTGTTCTGATGGACTACCTGACGATTATCCACTGTAGCAAAGACATGATGAGATCTCCCTACATCACCTATTGTTGGCTTCGATGTAGATAGCCTCTGATTAAATCCTGAGGTGTTCTTCTGAGGACACATCCTAGCAATATGCCCTTGTTGTTCACATGAGTAACACCTAGTAACTCTGCCAAAACCTTTGCCCCCTAATGGAGCATTTGAATGCTAAAAACTCCCTCAACTTGGTGCTGATTGAAAACTAGGTGTAGGCTATACATAACGCTCCTGATGAAGTCGGTTCCTGTTTTGATCCCTGTGAAACTAGGAATTACCACCCTAATGAGATTGAGAGTTCTTCTATCTTGACTACTGCTGCTAACCCCCTTTAGAGGGTGGGTATATGTTCCTAGAAGATCCTGCTCCCTATGACTACCCTCTATGAGTGCCATAACCATGTGTAGGCACACTACCAATCTGTACTCCAATGTGACCACCTAAGCGACTAACTGGGCCTTCTCAATTGCCATTTCCATCATCTTTAGCTTGAAGACTCGCACACCACAATTGATGTGGGCATTTAAGCCCTGAAGAAAATGTTGGACTGACATGCCTTCATTGAGGCTAATCCCTGCATACTACTTCAACTCATAGAAGTGCCTCTCATACTGTTCCACTGACATAGACAATTGCTTGAGATCGTGAAACTCATTAGCCCTATGTTTCCTCCAATGATATGAGAGGAAGTGAGCCTTGAAGCTATCTCGAAACAACTCCCATGTGACCATAATGAGATCAAGATGTAACTTTTGTTCCTTGAGATGCCACCAAGTAGATGCGAAACCTTGCAGATGCATAACTGCGCACCAAGCCTTGGTATTGCTATTGTAGGGGTGCATCACAAAACAATAATCTAAGTCAATTAACCAGGTCTCAGCCTCTAGACCTCCTACAGAGCCATCAAAAGTGGGAGGGTGTGCCCTCATCAGATCTCTCATATGGCTTGCTATGACTGCATCCTGAACCACATCTATATCCCTTCACCTCGGTGACCTTTCTCTTTCTCTCTCAACTTGTTGTACCTCCTCTGGCCTGGGTCCCAAATGGTCAAGAATCTCTCCAAGTATATGTTGTAACTGTCCATCTAAGCTAGGTTGTGCCAGATTCTGTCCACTTGAAGGATTTCTATGAAGACTCTGTTGTTCCAACTGAGGGGCTTCACCAGTTTGTTTGACGACTAGCACCATGACCTTTTGCTCGGCGACGACCTCTACCTCAAGGCATAATTATGCGCAATGAGATAAAGGTATAAATGAGCCCAAGAGGCAAACACAAGGTTGCCTAATGGACTTAACTACCCAGAGACTCTAGCATTTGCAAACCTGGCTCTAATACCAAGTTGTAATGCTCGTCGTGCAAACCCTAGAGAAAACACACATTGCAACTGATTTTGTTTTTTAAAACAATTCAATTAAACATGAAATAAACATTAAAACACTATCACATTACACATTACATTACATTATCACACTTAGTTCTCTGGGGCACGCGAGGTTACATCGCAACATCCAATATTGAAAGTAAAAGATAATGACAAACAACATATCCATTAACATTATAATAACCATGAATAAGAGTACATCCATGAACCAAGAGAGAGAGTGTTAATACGTTACATATTACAATCATAATGAATCTCTTTAAGAAAGTTATAAAAGATCCTCACTATTAAAACATCGTTATTACATTACATTCTCTTGATATATGAATTATAACAAATTTCCCAAACATGTAGGATGATACAAAGTACAATAAAATCTGGATTACAAAGTGAACACTGGTACAACTCCAACTATAGAAGTGCTGAGAAGATGGGATGTTGATGGGGAATCCAATAGGTGTGGAGCACGTTCCACCCAACCATGTTAATTATAAATAGCTCACCCCCCGTGCTCAGAAGTGACAAGGAAGTTAACTCGACCATGATTGTCAAACCGACCCCACGAACAACATAGTACAAATACAATTACAAACTCAAGGTTTACAAAGAAATAATCAACAATGTTCATGAATCAACATAATAAGATAAAGCTATGAAACTCATCACAATTAAACATAGCATTAACAACTAAACAAGTCACCAAAGAACATTTATAAATCAACATCAAAAGAATCTGAAACAACATATAGATTACAATTCTAGAGGCAACCAAAAACCAAGTACAAGGGTGTCTCGTGGAGAGTGTCATCACATAGGTATCATGGGATCTCCTGGCCCTTCCTCCAACTGAGGTGCCGACACTCATCTATGGATCTCCTGGCCCTTCCTCCTACTTGAGGTGCTGGCACCATAGGGTAGCTCATGCGGAGCTGATAATCTCTCATGAAGATGAGATTACAACTTTTCCGACCACGACCTTCTCAGTCTGTCATTAGTCTATGATAGCTCTAATGCATAGACAAGGAATCCAATATTTATTATCTTGTGTGTTTTACTACCCGTCCCCCTAAATTCTATTTTTAGGTTATCACTTGTTTAACTACTCTTATGTGGGTTATCTTGAGCTCTTCCTCCTTTCGAGGCATCGGTGCCCACGAAGAGCCACTCTCCCTAAGACCCCTAACATAAACCAAAGCTAAGCAAGGGTTGTACTATAATGAATAAAACATATAACTCAAAACAAAACATGCGAGGAAAACCTATCTTGCGATAACTCATAATGAAAAATCTTAATAATCTTGTACAACCCTTCCTAAACACAGTAGTACAAAAATCAAGAAATATTCCAAGCACAATAGAACAAGAACAATCAACCAAGGATATAAAGCATGCCTTTGGAACAAGAGTTGGTAAGACAACAGGGTTCCCACATCAAGAAAGAAGTCATCAACAATAGAATGGAAAAAATAAATAAGTTCCTAAGGTTTTACATTTGAAACAATGTACTCAACAATACATCATTTCCTATCACAATTTCAATTAAATGTTTAGTTTACTTATCTCTACAATCTCCATTTTTTTTTATATAACTCGCTACAAAATTTTAATAAAGATTTAACATGACTAACAAATAGCTTTCTTTTAATTAATCTATGAAATTGAACTTCACAATATAGACATTATAAGAAGCACTTCATATATACACAACATACATACATACAATAAAATTACATATATATATATATATATATATATTATACACACTTAAATTAACTCATGAATAAACAAATAAAAAATACATAAATGAAATCAAAACAAATTAAAACAAATTTAAAGAAGACATTTCGACCCCATCAAATCATAACCATAAGGCTACATGGCTGTGCACGACAGGCATGATGACTATTGCGCACAACAGTCATGATGACTGTTGTGCACAACAGTCATTAGGACTGCTGTGGTAGTCATAGTATTGCGACCCAAGAGGGGTACAGGGGGGTAATGGTAAATGTTGTCCCTCCCCAACCTAATAAATAAAATTTCTTTCGATTGGAAATAAAATAACATACTTCAAAACTCAAAATTTTATTATAACAATTCATTCGATTTGACCCAAATACAAATATTTTGAAACACTAAAGATTTCCATGTAGATATATATATATATATATATATATATATATATATATATATATATATATATATATGAATAAATAAATATATATAGTTACATAAACACAGAGAACACAATTTTCTATGTAAAACATAGAATAAAACATATTTAAAAAATATATTTATAATTATAAAAAAAGTATTTCAAATCCATTAAAATACAAAGATTGATCTTTTCCACAATAAAATAATAGAGAGAAATTGGGCATATTCAAATGGACTTCGACAAAATTTATTTCTATTTGTTTGCAATAAAAATGATTTCAAATTTCTAAAAAAAAATTCCTTTCAAAGAAGGCCTATTTATTGATTTATTTTCTTTTCTCAAAGAAATAATTTTTATCTAATTCTCAAAAATATTTTCTTTTACAAGCAAAGATTGATTCAAAACACATTTCTATTATTTTTACAGATTCAAAAATAATCAAGAGAGGGTGGAACCTAGAGTCCTGTGCTCTCGAAAATCTAATGAAGCTTGCTTGTCCCAGATGGCCTTTATGAAGAGCTTCTCTTTCCTGCTTCAAAATCTCCTCTCCAGAATATCGTGTTCGAATTTGAATCTCAGAATTTATTCAAAAGACTCTCTCCAAGATTTTTGAAACAAAAGAATTAAAATAATTTTCCCCAAAAACTCTAGAAGATTCAACAGTACCCAACCCTTATTTTTGTGCAACCTCTGTCTCAATAATCCTCTATGTGTCTAAAAACTCACAAATTTTCCAATAAATAAAAGATATTTCCTTTGCACTCTAAAAACTCTAAAAATCCAAGATAAAAGAAATTATTTCTTTAAAAACAAGCTTTTCAGTCAACTCTCAAATCTTATTCGTTCTTTCATCTTTTTTTGTTCTTTTTATTTATTTATTTTTCTATTCTTCAATACTTTTTATTTGAATTTCTATTTTTACAACTTTACTTGCAAAGAACATTATCTAATTTATTTCAATAATTATCCTCAACTAGATAATTAATTAAAATAACAAAACACAATTTAATATCTAATTAACATTTCATAAAACATGTCTTTTAAATTAAAACTTTTTAAATATTTAAATAAAATTTAATCTAACATTTTAATAACCAATATTGCCATCATTTAAATTAAATAAATGACAACTTATAAAATAACCACATCAATAAAATACAACAAGACACAAAAATGAACCACAAGTAACGACAACTACAAAAACGTACAATACCATTCAATTTGACGGTTTGACAACATGGGACGGGATGAATTCATTGTCACCTTTGTTTCAACATTTAACCATTGGGCTATTGGTGCTCGCCCTATCTTGCCGGAGTAGGTGGAATCGAGACTCTTTACCTGCAATCCCTACATACAAATGAGGTTGTGTACATGTGCATACATAAATATAAAATCAAAGCATTGCATTATGAGAAGGAATCACAATGTAGCAAGGCACTCATGAATGAGTGATGCTACACTATCCTTCATCACACCTATTCTAACAATATTATATAACTGATAAAATAACATTTCTAAACTAGAAAATCATCTCATAACATAATTTATTAAATCACTGCATCATAACATAATTCTAAAAATCAACTAACATCACCAACCATAATGTCATATGAAATAATTATGTCCACTAATGGAATAACATCATCAAATGTCTAACTAACCAAATTAGAGAATAATAGTACCATCATAGTATCAACATATCAAATCAAAGCATAAAAAATACTGAGTCCAACTAGCAAATAGGAGGGTTATTATAGGACCTTGTAATAGGTTGTCTGGATAATCCATGTTAAGACATGCGATGACACTCTCCTCTAACATCCCATTTTTGTTGTTTTGTTGAAGTCCTCTATAAGTGATTTATTGATTTGTCATTGGTTAGTTCTAGAACTAGTCCTTTGATTTTATGTCTTGAGACTTATTGATGATGTGTTCAACATGAGTTACTATTGTATCACCTGCTAAGTGATTTAATGTTAAGTTTTGAAAGTGGTCTATTGTTATGTCTTTTGGGTGAATTATCGTTGACTGTTTTTAGTGTGGTTTAGTGCCATTATGTTGTCTTGTCTAGAGTTAGTCTTCTGTTGTTGTTGATGTGCTTGGTCGGGGATCCTTCCTTGTTAACTCCCAACAAGGGGGTGGTTGGGCGGAACTTGCTTCACACCCTGTTGGATTCCCTTTGGATGTAGATGTATCTTTCATTGTAGGGTTTTGGCAGATGTTGTTTGATCCAGTGTTCTTATGTACTAGATGTATGTTTATACCTCAGATGTAATGTATTCATTGATGTATCATCTCCCACGTGTGTTGGGATGACCTTTATGAAATTTTTATATGTGGTTATTGAGATGTATTTTTAGACAGTTGTATTGTATTATCATATGGATGTAATGGATCTTTAGGCCATGTATTTATTCAAGAACTATCAGTTGTAATAGTTGGTTTTGTTGTGTTGTATCTATCGAAATATATAACACTTTGTATCTTTATAATTTCATTTATTGTCATATGTACATATGGTATTAATATGGTTATTGTTAATCGATATTTTAAATTATGATATGTGAATGAATGGATTTATGTAACTGTTTAATTATTGTTTTATGTAATTGTTTAATTATTATTTAATCTATTATCTTTGTTATGGGTTAGTGTAGTAATGTCCTCGTGTACCACAAGGGATTAGTTGTGCAACTTAGAACATAGTTATATTGGGAATACTTTAGTACAATCTTATGTTCTTTAAAAAAAAAATTATTGCGTCTTTATTGGTTCCTTTTGGGTTTGCACGACGGGGCATTATAGCTTGGTATCAGAGACATGTTGCTAATGTTGGGTCCTCTAGGTAGTTTGTGTCCATTAGGAAACCTTTGCGTTAACTCGTGATCTTACATAAATTTAATCATTGTGCAGGATCATGTCACGAGTTAGAGGTCATGGACAAAGAAGAGGTTGAGGTGGTGGTCGTAGAGTCAACCACCAAAGTCTGTCATCACCAAGTATCCACCATTTAGTGCATGAGGAATGACTGAGTCATCAACACAAATTTTTAGGCAGTGGTTAGAATCTAGGACAACCTAGTTTGGATTGACAATTGTAGCATATTCTTGGAGAGATTCTTGGTTGATTGGGACCCAGGCTAGAGGAGGTTCAATAGGTTGAGAGAGAAAGAGAAAGGTTGCCGAGGCGAAGGGAAATAATTGCATATCAGGATGTGGTGATAACAGGCCATATGAGATATTTGATGAGAGCACACCCTCCCACTTTCCATGGTTTTGGAGGAGGTTTGGAAGTTGAGACATGGTTAATTGACTTGGATCGATGCTTCACGATGCACCCTTATGGTAGCAATACTAAAGCTCAGTGCGTAGTTATACATTTGCAAGGTTTCTCATCTACTTGGTGGCGTCTTGAAGAATAAAAGTTATAGCTTGATATCAGTACAATCACATGGGAGTTATTTCTAGATAGGTTCAGGGCTCAGTTCCTTTCAGATCATTGGAGGCAACGTAGGGCTGATGAGTTTCATGACCGCAAGCAGTTGTTGATATCAGTAGAATATTATGAGTGGCGCTTCTATGAATTGAAGCAGTATGTAGGGATCAACCTAGATAAAGGGATGTTGGTGTAGCATTTTGTTTGGGGCTTGAATGCTTGAATTAGTGGTGGCATGAGGGTCTTCGAGCCAAAGACAAAGGAGGTAGTGGTTGAGAAAGTCAATTGGTAGAAGAAAATCTAGCTATGCGATTGGGAGGACACATAGGAGCTCAAATTAGTAGTGCACCATCATAAGGTGTTATTTCTTATGGATGTTCGGTCCTGGCTCTAGGGTCCTCTAAAGGCCATCAAGAAACCACTAAGGGTGAGCAACAACAACACTCCTATTCAAGACTTGAGAATTCTCAGGCTCAGCAGGGAGATAGGTCTGAGAATAGGAATATTCGAAGTTGGCAGTGGAATAGACCCGATTGTTTTGTGCAGCCAACACAAAGCACACAACTAACACAGTCACAAGGAAGCTTTCAACAATTGAGAACACCAACTGGAGTCCGAGGTTTTGGGTGAGGCACAAACTACTTTTGATGTCGGCAATAGGGACATATTGCGAGGTAGTGTCCATAAGGGAATGCTTCACATTATAGTCAGGCACCAGCTGCTTCTGAGCCAATGGTAGGCGATGCAGGTAGAGAAGATCAGGTGTTTATGGGTTCATTGGGACCCAAATGATGAGTCTTTGGTGATGTGGGAGGATTTGTCCCATATTATTAAGTATTATCTATATTTAGTTACTGGCTTCTAGGAGTAAGCCAAATTCTAGGGGGGAGGATGTAATACCCCCATGTTGCTGATACTATTTACTACTATTTGTTACTTTTATATTTTAGTGTGATACAGATTTGTGATGGTGATTAATTCACTGACCTAGTGTGTGTGGATGTGTAGTTAGTTGATTGCTACATTTGACATTATTATTATGATGATTTATGATACTTTGTGTGGTATTTATATTATTTTATTATGTAATGGTTTTTCAATAATATCATATATGTCGATGTTGTGATTCTATGATGTTTAATTTGGTTTTAGTAGTACCTTATAATGCAATGTTTAGTGATGTGATCAATAGTTAGCCATGTTATTTCATATTTGATATTGTAATTATTAGTATAGCTTAGGTGAGAGGATAGTGTAGCACCACTCATTCATGAGTGCCCTGCTACACTACAATTCCTTCTCACGATATCATGTTTTCGATTATATACATGTGCTACTTGACATATATTTGGATGCAGGATTTGTAGGAATGAGTCACATTTCCACCTGCTTCGGAAAGACAAGGCGAGCATTAAATGAGCCCAATGGGTAAAATGTTGAAAAAGGGAGTTGATTTGGAAGTGTCCCGGTCCCAATTCTATCATCCTACTGTGAGTTGTTGTGTCATCACTGAAGTTTTGTCCTTTTCGTTATGTAGTTTGATTATTGAGTATTTACTTTTATTTATGGTTAGTGTTTATTTAATTTTTATTATTTTATAAGATTAAGTAATGCTGCATTGTTACTTGATTTAATTGTTAGTTAAGTGTTGTATGTTAAATATATTATTTAATTAATTAAGAGTGTGGTTAATTAAATTAAATAAATATTGATGAAGATAACTAAATATTATATTTTATTAATATTAAATTAGAAAATATTGTGTCCATAATGTCTTAAGAAAATAATTTATTTTTAATTAGAATTGTAGATAAGTGTGCTTTTAAAAACCTGGAAAAAGGACCAATGAGAAAGAGAGGATTTTTGAGTAAAAGGGGAAGATCTTTATTTAATTTGATTTATTATTTTGAGAGAGATTATTCACATAGAGAAGGTTGTTCTATTGTTTTGATCTGTAAAAGAAAAGAAAAGAAAAAAAGAGTTTTGTTTGTGCTTCCGGGTAAAAATAATTATTTTTGAAGAAAGGATTGGTTCAGAGGAGAGCTAAAGGCAGGTATTCAAGAAGAGGCTATAGAAAAGGATTCTACATTAGATGAAGGACTCCAGGTTTTCTTCTTTTGAGTTATTAATATTTTATTGTTCTGTAAAAAAATCTTGTTGCTATGTTTTCAAAAATTTATTGAATGAAGTTATGTGATTTGAAATTCGTTCATATGAAACCCTTGAATCTTTTGTTCAAAACTTTATTAAATCTTTTGGAAATTCTTCAATATAGTGAGTAGTGAAATTTATTGTTTGAAATAAGAAAATAATATTGGATTGAGGGTTGAATTTACATGTGAGATTTATACTAGATCTATTGAAAAATCTATTTGGTTATATTATTTGTTTTGAATCTTGTAATATATATATATATATATATATATATATATATATATATTTCTCTTTTTATAAAGAACTTCATAAATAAATATATATATTTTATTTGGATTTTGAAATTGTATGCAAAATAAAATATTTAATCAAAATAAGTTTGATTTTCGAAATCCATCCTTTCTTTCTCATTTGAAAATAAAATTATTTAAAAAAATATATAAAAATAAATCAAAATAAATCAAAAAATATATAAATATATATATATATTTTAAGTTTTTGGGAGGTGGGTGGCCGGTTGTGGCCGTACCACCCACAACCCCGATTGGAGGTTGTATGCAGGTCCACTGAGTATGCACAACAGTCAAGGCTATTGGGCGTAGGTAGTGTGGGTTGCGTACCCCCCGCACTGCCCACAGTACTATGTACTATGGGCTTTTCACTTGATTTCATGTTGTTCATTGGATTGACATTTCAATTTATTTTTTTTCTTTATGCAATTTCTTTAATGAGTAATGTATTATATATATTATATTTTATTTAAATATATATATATTAGAATTATTTATTAATTTTTTTTATAATAAATTTTACATTTTGTTTCAATATACACATATATATATATATCAAATTTTATATATGTATATATGCATATATGAAGGCATATATACATGTATATATATATATATATTGCATATAATTATGAAGGCATATATACATGTATGTATATATATATATATATATATATATATATATATATATATATATATACATGTATATATATATATATATATATATTAGATAGTTATATCATTAGGGTTAGGAAACAAGTTGGATAATTTTAGTGCTTTTACTATGTTATAGTTTAATTAAGAAAATTAGAAATAAATGATGTGTTTAGATTCGATTCGAATATTCTCGAGTTGTTGATCTATTTATTTGATGAAATTTGTTATTCATTGTACATTGTCTTATGGCATTGTTTATGTATCGGTTACTCTCGAGTTTATTCTTTTTATTTTGATTTTCTCCTTTTTGTGTTTATGTCATGTGGGAAACCCTAGATTTATTTTATCTTTTGTAGGAGCTTAAGTTATTGTTAAGAACTTCCAGAGGTAAGGGTTCTGATATGTAATTGTGATCTCGTATTTTGATGTTTGGTCTATGTTTTGACCATGGTTATGATTTAGTTTGCTCTTGGATTGTACTGTTTGTGGATATGTTTCATATGTTATTGCGAGATGGTTATGCCTCATGAAGGATCCATTTGTGGTTAAGTATTTCTCACTGATATAATTTTGTTGTGTTAGATATTTTTGTGTTGAGTGTTTAGAGAGAGTGGCTCTAAGTGGGGACCAGTGCACAAAGGGGTTGTCAAGGTAACCCACATAGAGTTAGAGTAATCAGTGATAACCTAAGTAATAAATCATGGGTGGGGTTTAAAAATTAAGAAGATAATTGTGATGCCTTGTCCACTTGTTAGTGCTATCACAGACTAAAGGGGACCAAGAAGGCCATGGTTGGCAAGATCGTTTCCTTGTCTTCTAGAAAGGTTAACAATTCCGCATGAGTAACCCTATAGAGCGGTGCCTTGAGATAGGCTATTAGGAGAACCATAGATGGAGGCGGCACCTCAAACTAGGTTGTCTAGATAATCCATGTACAGATGAAGGCAACGCCTTGGGATAGGTTGTCTAGATAGTCCATGTCAAGCCATGTCATGACACTCTCCTCTAACACCCCATTTGTGTTGTTTTGTTGAAGTCCTTTGGAAGTGGTTTCTTGATTTTTCATTGGTTAGTTTTGGAAGAAGTCCTTTAATTTTATGTGTCCAAAATTATTGATGATGTGTTTATTGTGAGTTACTTTTGTATCATTTGTTAAGTGATTTAATGTTAAGTTTTGAAAGTGGTCTATTGTTATGTCTTTTGGGTGAATTATTGTTGATTGTTTTTAGTGTGGTTTAGTACCATTATGTTGTCTTGTCTAGAGTTAGTGTTGTGTTGTTGTTGATGTGCTTGTTTGGGGATCCTTCCTTGTCTAGATTTAGTCTTGTGTTGTTGTTTATGTACCAGATGTATCTTTATACCTTAGATGTAATGTATTCATTGATGTATCATCTCCCACGTGTGTTGGGATGACCATGATGTAATTTGTATATGTGGTTATTGAGATGCACTTTAGGACACTTGTATTGTACTATCATATGGATGTAATGTATATTCAGGCCATGTATTTATTCAGGAACTATCACTTGTAATAGTTAGTTGTGTTGTGTTGTATCTATTGAAATATATAACACTTTGTATCTTTATAATTTCATTTGTTGTCATATGTGCATATGGTATTAATATGTTTATTGTTAATGCATATTTTAAATGATGATATGTGAATGAATAGATTTACATAACTATTTAATTATTGTTTAATCTATTATATTTGTTATGGGTTAGTGTAGTAATGTCCTCGTGTACCCCAAGGGGTTAGTTGTACAACTTAGAACATAGTTATATTGGGAATACTTTAGTACAATATTATGTTCTTTAAAAAAGATTTGTTGCATCTATATTAGTTCCTTTGGGGTTTGCTCGGTGGGGCATTACAACTTGGTATCAAAGCCAAGTTGCTAACGTTGGTTCCTCTTGGTAGTTTGCGTCCATTAGGAAACCTTTGCCTTAACTCTTGATCTTACATAACTTTAATCGTTGTGTAGGATCATGCCTCGAGGTAGAGGTCGTGGTCAAAGAGGAGGCTAAGGTGGTTGTCATAGAGCCAACCATTGAAGTTTGTCACCGCCAACTATCCATGGTTAAATGTACGAGGAACGACTGAGTCGTCAACACAATTTTTTAGGTGGTGGTTAGAATCTAGGACAATGTGGTTTGGATCAACAATTGAAGCATATTCTTGGAAAGAGTCTTGGTCAATTGGGACCTAGGCCAGAGGAGGTGCAGCAAGTTGAGAGAGAAAGAGAAAGGTCACCGAGGTGAAGGGAAATAATTGTAGATCAAGATACAATGATAGCAGGCCATATGAGAGATTTGATGAGAGAAAACCCTCCCACTATCCATGGTTCTGGAGGAGGTTTGGAAGTTGAGACATGGTTAATTGACTTGGATTGACGCTTCCCTATACACCCCTACAGTAGCAATACCAAAGCTCGATGCACAGTTATGCATTTGCGAGCATTCACATCTACTTGGGGGCATCTTGAAGAACAAAAGTTACACCTTGATATTAGTATGGTCACATGCAAGTTATTTCTAGATAGGTTCAGGACTCGCTTCCAATCAGATAATTGGAGACAACATAGGGCTTTTGAGTTTCATGACCTCAAGTAGTTGTCAATGTCAGTAGAACAATATGTACAGCGACGCTTCTAGGAATTGAAGCAGTATGCATGGATCAACCACGATGAAGGGATGTTGGTGTAACATTTTGTTGAGGGCTTGAATGCCTAAATTAGTTGTGGTGTGAGGGTCTTCGAGCTGAAGACAATGGAGGTAGTAGTCGAGAAGGCTCAGTTGGTAGAAGGAAATCTAGCTATGGAATTGGGAGGACACAAAGGAGCTTAGATTGGCAGTGAACTATCATTAGGTGTTGTTTCTTATGGAGGTTCGGTCTTGGCTATAGGGTCCTCTACAAGCCATCAAGAACCTACTAAGGGTGAGCAACAACAACGCTCCTAGTCGAGACTTGGGAACTCTCAGGCTTAGCAGGGAGATAGGTCTCATAATAGGAATATTCAAAGTTGGCAGCGTAATAGACCTAATTGTTTTGTTTAACCGCCACAAAGCACACAACTGACACCCTCACGAGGAAGCTTTCAACAATCTAGTGCACCAGCTAGAGTCAAAGGTTTTGGATGAGGCACAAGTTACTTTTCATGTGGGCAGCAAGGACATATTGTTAGGTAGTGTCCACAAGCGAATGCTTCAGGTTATAGTTAGGCACCAGTCGCTTCTGAGCCGATTGTAGGTGATGCGGGTAGAGTAGATTAGGTGTTTTCCAATTCAGGGGGACCCAAATGATGAGTCTTCGATGACGTGGGAGGATGCATCCCATATTATTAAGGATTATCTATATTTAGTTACTGGCTTTTAGGAGTAAACCATATTGTAGGGGGGAGGATGTAATACCCCCATGTTGCTGAAACTATTTACTACTATTTGTTACTTTTATATGTTAGTGTGATATTGATTTGTGATGGTGATTAATTCATCAACCTGGTGTGTGCGGAAGTATGGTTAGTTGATTGCTACATTTGAAATTATTATTATGATGATTTATGATACTTTGTGTGGTGTTTAGATTATTTTATGATGCAATGTTTTTTCACTAATATCATATATGTCGATGTTGTGATTCTATGATGTTTAATTTGGTTTTAGTAGTACCTTATAATGTAATGGTTAGTGATGTGATCAGTAGTTAGCCATGTTATTTCATATTTGATATTGTAATTGTTAGTATAGCTTAGGTGAGAGGACAGTGTAGCACCACTCGTTCACGAGTGCCCTGCTATGCTACAATTCCTTTTCACAATAGCATGTTTTCAATTATATGCATGTGTTACTTGACGTTGATTTGGATGCAAGATTTATAGGAATAAGTCTCAATTCCACCTGCTTCAGTAGGACAAGGCGAGCATTAAATTAGCCCAACAGGTAAAATGTTGAAAAAGGGAGTTGATTTGGAAGTGTCCCCGTCCTAAGTCCGTTGTCCTGTTGTGAGTTGTTGTGTCATGACTAAAGTTTTGTCCTTGTCATTATGTACTTTGATTGTTGAGTATTTACTTTTATTTATGGTTAGTTTTTATTTAATTAATCTTATTTTATAAGATTAAGTAATGTTGCATTGTTACTTGATTTAATTGTTAGTTAAGTGTTGAATGTTAAATATATTATTTAATTAATTAAGAGTGTAGGTAATTAAATTAAATAAATATAGATGATGAAAACTAAATATTATATTTTATTAATATTAAATTAGAAAATATTGTGTGTATAATGTCTTAAGAAAATAATTTATTTTTAATTAGAATTGTAGATAAGTGTGCTTTTAAAAAGCTGGAAAAAGGACGAATGAGAAAGAGAGGATTTTTTGAGGAAAAATGGAAGAGATTTATTTAATTTGATTTATTATTTTGAGAGAGATTATTCACATAGAGAAGGTTGTTCTCTTGTTTTGATTTGTAAAAGAAACAAAAAGAAAAAAAATAGTTGTGTTTGTGCTTCTAGGTAAAAAGAATTATTTATGAAGAAAGGATTGGTTTAGAGGGGAGCTAAAGGTAGGTATTCGAGAATAAGCTATAGAAAAGGATTCTACATTAGACGAAGGACTCCAAGTTTTCTTCCTTTAAGTTATTAATATTTTATTGTTCTATAAACAAATTTGGTCGCTATGTTTTCAAAAATTTATTGAATGAAGTTATGTGATTTGAAATTCATTTGTATGAAACCCTTGAATCTTCTGTTCAAAACTTTAGTAAATCTTTTTGAAATTCTTCAATATAGTTAGTAGTGAAATTTATTGTTTGAAATAAAAAAAAATCTTTGATTGAGGGTTAAATTTACATGTGAGATTTATACTGCATCTATTGAAAAATCTATTTGGTTATATTATTTGTTTTGAATCTTGTAATATATATATAAGTTTGATTTTTGAAATCCATCCTTTGTTTTTCATTTGAAAATGAAATTGTTAAAAATAAAATATAAAATAAAATTAAAAAAAATAAAAATAAATCAAATATATATATATTAAGTTTTTGGGAGGTAGGTGGCCGATTGCGGCCGTACAACCCACAACCCCTAGTGGAGGTTGTATGGAGGCCTACTGACTACGCACAATAGTCGAGGCTACTGGGTGCAGCCAGTTGGGGCTGCGTAGACCCCCCACTACCCATAGTACTATGTATTGTGGGCTTTTCCCTTGATTTCATGTTGTTCATTGGATTAACATTTCAATTTAATTTTTTTCTTTATGCGATTTCTTTCATGAGTAATGTATTATATATAATATTATTTTATTTAAATATATATATATATATATTTATATATATTATATTTTATTTAAATATATATATATATATAAATATTTTTATATATATTATATTTTATTTAAATATATATATATTAGAATTATTTATTAATTTTTTTTTTATAATAAATTTTAAGTGTTGTTTCAATATACATATATATATATATGATTTTTTTATGTATATATGCATATACATATCAAGGTGTATATACATGTATATATATATAAATATATTTATATATATTGGATAGTTAGTTATATTGTTATGGATATGAAATAAGTTGGATAATTTTAGTGTTTTTACGATGTTATAGTTTAATTAAGAAAATTAGAAATAAATAATGTGTTTAGATTCAAATAAAGTATTCTTGAGTTGTTGATCTATTTATTTGATGAAATTTGTTATACATTGTACATTGTCATATGGCATTGTTTATGTATTAGTTACTCTCAAGTTAATTCTTTTTATTTTTATTTTCTCCTTTTTGGGTTTATGTCATGTGGGAAACCCCAGATTTATTTTATCTTTCATTGGAGCTTAATTTATTGTTAAGAACTTCTAGAGGTAAGGATTCTGATATGTAATTGTGATATCATATTTTGATGTTTGGTCTATGTTTTGACCATGGTTATGATTTAGTTTGCTCTTGGATTGTACTGTTTGTGGATATGTTTCATATGTTATGGCGAGATGGTTATGCCTCACAGAGGATCCATTTGTGGTTTAGTATTTCTCGTTGATATAATTTTGTTGTGTTGGATATTTTTGTGTTGAGTGTTTAGAGAGAGTGGCTCTAAGTGGGGACCAACGCACAAAGGGGCTATCAGGGTAGCCCACATAGAGTTAGAGTAATCATTGATAACCTAAGTAATAAATCATGGGTGGGGTTTAAAAATTAAGAAGATAATTGTGATGCCTTGTCCGCTTGTTAGTGTTATCACAGACTAAAGGGGACCGAGAAGGCCATGGTTAGCAAGATCATTTCCTTGTCTTCACAAAAGGTTAACGATGCCGCATGAGTAACCCTATGGAGCGGTGCCTTGAGATAGGTTGTTAGGAGAACCATAGATGGAGGCGGCACCTCGAACTAGGTTGTCTAGATAATCCATCTACAGATGGAGGCAACACCTTAGGATATGTTGTTTGGATAATCCATGTCAAGCCATGTGATGGCACTCTCCTCTAACATCCCATTTGTGTTGTTTTGTTGAAGCCCTCTGGAAGTGGTTTATTGATTTTTCATTGGTTAGTTCTGGTAGTAGTCCTTTGATTTTTATGTCTCAGGACTTATTGATGATGTGTTTATCATGAGTTACTGTTGTATCATCTGTTAAGTGATTTAATGTTAAGTTTGTAAAGTGGTCTATTGCTATGTCTTTTGGGTGAATTATCATTGATTATTTTTAGTGTGGTTTAGTTCCATTATGTTGTCTTGTCTAGAGTTAGTCTTGTCTTGTTGTTGATGTGCTTGGTCGGGGATCCCTCCTTGTGAACTCCCAACACGGGGGTGGTTGGGTGGAACGTGCTTCACACCCCGTTGGGTTGCCTTTGGATGTAGATGTATCTTTCATTGCAGGGTTTTGACAGATGTTGTTTGATCTAGTGTTCTTATGTACTAGATGTATGTTTATACCTCAGATGTAATGTATTCATTGATGTATCATCTCCCACGTGTGTTGGGATGACCTTGATGTAATTTTTATATGTGGTTATTGAGATGTATTTTTGGACAGTTGTATTGTACTATCATATGGATTTAATGTATATTCAAGACATGTATTTTTTCAGGAGCTATCACTTGTAATAGTTGGTTGTGTTGTGTTGGATCTATCAAAATATATAACACTTTATATCTTTATAATTTCATTTGTTGTCATATGTACATATGGTATTAATATGCTTATTGTTAATGGATATTTTAAATGATGATACTTGAATGAATGGATTTGCGTAACTATTTAATTATTATTTAATCTATTATCTTTGTTATGGGTTAGTGTAGTAATGTCCTTATGTACCACAAGGGATTAGTTGTGCAACTTAGAACATAGTTATATTGGGAATACTTTAGTACAATCTTATGTTCTTTAAAAAAAAATTGTTGCATCTTTATTAGTTCCTTTGGGGTTTGCACGGCGGGTCATTACAGTTTCTTCTTGTATGTGATGTTAAAACTGACTTTCATCCAAAAGGAATGTAGATTTGAGTGGTAAGTTATAGTACTGTCATTCATTGTTTACTTTTATCTATTTTTCTCTACTCTCCATAGAGCATGTGATTTATATCATTATCATCATACTCATACTCATTTGTGGAGATGGAAAAACCAAAACATGGTTTGACTAAGGAAAACCCCTATAAGACACAATCCATTTCCCTTTGTCCTTCTTATAGGTTATAGGTCTAAATTGGACTCAAGTGAATTGGAGATCTCAAGATGTTAAAAACCTAGTTCAAGTATTTGACAAGCATCTTCTATCATTTACTTAGGGTAATTTTATTACTTACAAATTATTAGACTTCATAACTTGTTCTCGATTTCCAAAAACCCTCAAACTATGATGCATCTATACATGTTCTAAAACCGTAAAAACCATAACTTCCAAATGAGGGTGCCCATCCTCCTTTTCAACCATTTCTACACAAAATTCATATCCCAAGTTCCTCTTTGTCTAAACTTTTCAATTTTGCTTCCTATTTCTATATTTTTTCTCTATAGATGTTCTCCAAATTATGTAGCAATCCATTTCCTTTATCTTAATTTACCTATTTTTCCAATATTTCACATCTCTATCATCACATCTACATTTAATCATCCTAACAAAAGGGGACCAAAATCCTAACTAATTGTTTGGCTCTCCCTTGATGATAGTAACCAAATAATTTCTCTTGGTTACTTTTATGTCCCCCAATGTTTTATAATGGAGTGTTGGATTTATAATAAGCATTGGCCTTAGGGGTGATCCCATAATAGTGGTTTACAATTTTTGGCCAAACTGGACAGAATTATTATTTTTAAGAATCTTCACATTTGGGCACCTATAGTGGCTAAGCTGTGAGGAATTTGAAGATGGTGCAAAATAGAGTCTCACCAAATTTTATGTAGATTCTAAAAATATTTTTTTCAAAAATTTTGGAATCAAATTGCACTTTTTTTCCATCTCCCTGAAAATTGATTTTTTTTTAGAAAACAACATTTTTAAAAGTGATGCACTCACCGTATAATGCATAACTTTTTCCATGAAGGATAAAATTCTAATTCTTTCAAATTTAGATTTTCAACTCTGATATCTAGTGCTTCCACTTGGTTAGATAGTTTTTTTATTGAATATTTTTTCCTTAATCAAGTTTCAAAGTCAAACAAATTATAATACAAACACATAGCGACTGTATAACGTGTAACTTTTTTTGTATGTGTCAAAATTTTATTTTATTTTTTTTGTTGGTTCAAGGACTCCAATATCTGGTGCACTCATATTTTTCAAAAAAAAAATTTGATAATCTTCTATTTTTCCACATGTAAAGAACAAATAAATTCATTTTCGATGAAAATCCTATGTTTAATAAAACTTAAAAAACAAATACATAACAAAACCAAAACATATTAAAATTATATTCATTGGATAGCTTGTTCTGAGGAATACCATAATCATTTGAAATAAATTTTAAATGAATTCATTTGATCCCCAAAAGCTAAATCAAAAGTGATTTTTTATCAGCATTTTGATAGGTGTAAAGGAGACGCATTTATAGGTATGGTTTAAAACTAGCGAGGTTCTATCCAAGGGGGTTTGATCTAAGGTGATTTGATCAAACCCTCTTCAATTGGAATCCTTAAAATGGAACTTTTAAGGCTTAAATCATTATAATTTCTAAAAATATGTGATTTCAGCTAAAATTGTTCCTCTCGGGAATTGTAAACCACTATTACGGCACCCTTAGACCCCATTTGACCATCTGACAATACATAAATTATATCTTCTTTTTCTTTCTTTAAAAAATAGTATTTCAAAGATAAAAAAATATTCTTATATTTGTTGATGTAATGTTTATGAATATTATGATAAAATTAGTGAACTAAATTAAGATTGATTTACTCTTGGTCAAGAATTTAAGTCTTTAAATATTTTCTTCATAGTAGATTTAAAGTAAGAGAGTATAGTTGTCTAGGTATAATGGAATTACAAGGCAATCCCATTATCATGAGAAGTATTTGATGATAATGATTTTACATTTTGTATGATTATTACATATAAACCTATTGAATAAAATAACTTCTATTTCATCTCACTTGAATGAAACTTATTCTCTAATCCATTTATATGGCCAAGACTCCAAAAACTTATTACAATCTAACAACGATGCTTTCCATCCACTCTACATATTAGTGGGAAAAAATTCTCCTCTCACCATCTTATTTTCCTAGAAGAGGATTTGGTATGCTAGAATTTTATACACACACACACACACTCACACACATTATCTATGATTAATTGACAATATAAAAAGAAATAGGTTCTTAAATAAATAAGTAAAATTTAATGTATTAAATTGAATTCATGCTAGTATTTTTCAACATATTATGTTGTTAAATACAATAAAAAAATTAGAGAAAAAATTAACATTTCATTTAGAATCATGTCACACAATTTATTATTGAAATATCTAGTAACTCTAACTCTATAATCATTCCAAATATATTTGGAATCTCTTTTATAAGACTATTATTTGATAAGTTCAGTGTGTGAAAACCTTTAGGGTTTCTAATAATTGATGGAATAGTACCTAATAAATTATTTGCAAACACACTAATGCAAGTTATAATATTAAATAGTATATACCATTTCTAATACTTTATTGAATGTTTGGATATCTTATTTCTTATAAATGAGATACCACTATTGTTATGTGAGTTTCCCCCATAGAATTATTTGTTTTGATCAATGTTGCTAACTATGGTGGGACAATACAACTCAAAATATTATGTGAACTATCTAAAGCATAAATAATTCATAGATTTCTTATTTTAATGTGTAATTCATCCTTCAAAATTATTTAACATAAAAAGTAACAACTTGGAAAACAAGCCTAACCAAAGTGGTATGTTCCAAAAAGATAGATTACTAACCAAGTCTAAAATTTGTAATGTAGAATAGTTCTTAATACTTGATTGCAAGTTTAACTTAAAATTATTATCATTGAGATGAATTTAATTGAGTGTTCTTAGATTTTATATATGGTTATGTGTAGGATCATCATGGAAAAATAGACCCTTAAGTGGCAAATTTTTTAGAAAAATCGGACTTAGACAACCCGACATATAAAATTGAATAAGTTATCCATATTATTTTGAAAATATGTAAGAATAGAATTTTTAGAAAATTAAATGTAGTTTCTAAATCAATAGGTTTATTTTTTATTTTTAAATATAGTTGGTTAAAATTTGAAATTTCAATGTAGTAGTACTTAAATTTGAGGGAAAAAATAAGTAGGTGCTTGTATGATCACCCTAACCACAATAATTTAATGATAATATTTTTTTATAAGATTTTAGATATAAGTAGAGGACTCATGTCCGATGTGATGCATATTTATTTGTAATTATTATTATTTTTTTAATAAAAAGAGGTAAAATTTTTATTGAAATTCAGAAACAGCATTACATCCAAGCAAAGGGCACAAGCCCCAAAAGAACAACAAACACCAAGAGACCCAGAAGCCAAATCAGTCAACACCCCCACTGTCCTCAGCAAGAACCCTCTCCAACTCCAGACTAAGCTCCTGAGGAATCTGTGCCCAATCGTCAATCCTCCAATCCTCCAGATGCTCAGAGGCCCACTTGGCCAAACAATCAATAGTCCTATTCGGGGTGATCCCATAATAGTGGTTTTACAATTTTTGGCCAAGCGGGACACTAAAAAGTATTATTTTAACTAAATCTTCACATTGGGCACCTATAGCAGCTAAAGCGTGAGGAATTTGAATGGTGCAAACTAGAGTCTCATCAAATTTTCATTCTAAAATATTTTTTCAAAATTTTTGGAATCAAATTGCCTTCTTTCCATCTCCCACGAAAATTAATTTTTTTGAGAAAACAACATTTTTTAAAAAGTGACGCACATCGTATAATGCATAAATTTTTTTCCATGAAGGGTAAAATTCTAATTCTTTCAAATTTAGATTTGTAACTCTAATATCTAGTGCTTCCACTTGGTTAGATAGTTTTTATTGAATATTTTTCCTTAATCAAGTTTCAAAGTCAAGCGAATTACAATTCAAACACAACCGTATAGCACGTAACTTTTTTGTATATGTCAAAATAATTTTATTTTTTTTGTTGGATCAAGGACTTCAATATCTAGTGCACTCATATTTTTCAATTTTTTTTTTGATAATCTTCTATTTTTCCACATGTGAAGAACAAAGAAATTCATTTTAGATGAAAAACCTATGTTTAATAAAACTTAAAAACAAATACATAACAAAACCAAAACATATTAAAATTATATTCATTGGATAGCTTGTTCTGAGGAATACCATAATCATTTAAATAAATTTTAAATGAATTCATTTGATCCCCCAAAAGCTAAATCAAAAGTGATTTTTTATCAGCATTTTGATAGGTGTAAAGGAGACGCATTTATAGGTATAGTTTAAAACTGGCGAGGTTCTATCCAAGGGGGTTTGATCTAAGGTGATTTGATCAAACCCTCTTCAATTGGAATCCTTAAAATGGAACTTTTTAAGCTTAAATCATTATATTTTCTAAAAATATGTGATTTCAGCTAAAATAGTTCCTCTCAGGAATTGTAAACCACATTATATGACACCCTCCATTCCCACGAGAATATGGACAAAAGACACTCTTTCCATGAGATTACCGATCTGCAAAATCTGTTGCACCATCACCAGCTGCCAGTTCACATAGACGTCCTCCCTTGATTGAGCAAGTTAATAGAACTTGAGAGTCAGATTCATAAATAACCCTACGCCACCCCCTCTCGTAGGCCCTCTCCAAGGCAAGGAGAATGCCCATCCTTCCATAAGGTTGATAGTCTGTCCCCTTATGAATGGAAAAGAGGAAAACCACAGAACAGAAGAAGTCCCTGCCCACCGCCAACTCCAAAAGGACCAGGATTACCCTTGGAAGAGCCATCAGTATTAACCTTCAAAGTACCTCAGGGGGAGGCTGCCATCTCCCCTGCCGCTGGACACTGCCCACCCGCCTACCTTTTTGGCAACATGATGCAACAGGGGATAACCCCTGGATACCCAACCTGGCCACCAACTCCGCATCCTTCTTCTCAAGCGGCAACTCCACCACCCCTTTGGCTTGAATAGTCTCCTGAATCATCCCAAGAACTCTGGACCACACTTGTTGAACCTGCAAAAGTTCCCCTCTGAAAATCCTCCTATTCCTTTCCAGCCAAACCTGCCACAACAAGAAAATAGGCCCAGCCTGCCAAGCATCCTGCAAAAAAGAGGCCATCGAGGGAGGTCTGCCCAAGCTATTCCAAAAATCCACAAGGGAGGAGGCATGAACATAGGGACCCTGCCAAACACTCCACCAAGAGTGCCAGAGCTATAAGGAGAACGAACACCAAAAGAAAAGATGAGAGGAGTCCTCAACACCATTCCCACATACACACACTTAGATGGTCCCTGAAACCCATGCTTCTGGATATTATCCTAGGTCAAACACCTATTCCAGCCAAGATCCAGGCAAAGCAGTTACACTTCGGCCAAGAAAACTTATTCCAAACCCGCTTCCACCAAGGAACCTCCGCCCCCTCAATCCTTTGAGCAAGCAACCTCTGATATCCCGAAGCAACCGTGTAATACCCTTTCGGATTAGGAGACCATGCGAGACTATCCCTATCCCTTAGGGGATTGCACTATCTGCCTGAAAGAATATTATGCAAAGTCCTACAATCTTCTTCCATACCAATTACCGCCACTCCTCGAGAGTTTTCCATCGAGCACTCACAAGCTGACCCTGAAAATAAATCACCTTAAAATCACTAACCCTCGTCTAGCCAGCATCACCAAAACACCTACTCAGGCTTGCCAAACTAGGGAACTGAATGAGAATGGGAGGATGGCCATCCCAAGAATCATACCAAAACTGAACCTCTGTCCCACACCTACAGATCCAAAATAAACCATCCTTGATGAGAGCCGCTCCCTTCTTAAGGGTAGCCCAAATAGTTGATCCCTAACCAACCAAGGAGTAACGAGGGATATCTTCCACAGGAGCACCCTACAAATACTTGTAGGAAAGGATCCTAGCCCAAATCCTGTCCTTCTTCATGCACCATCTCCAAAAAAGTTTTTTCGCCAAAGCTGTCCCAGCCAATGCAGCTTGCCTAAACCCGAGCCCACCATACTGCTTAGGGAAACAAACCATATCCCATCTAACCAAACTCCACTTGGAAGACAATAGATTGACCTCCCATAAAAACTATCTAGCCAAAGAGTCCAACTCCGAAACAAAACCCTTCGGGGCCACTTGAAGCATACCCCGATAAATGGGAAGGGCCTGGACCACGAACTTCAGCAATTGCACCCACCCAACAAAGGATAACCAATGGTTGGTCCAATTAGTAACTGACAATAGAAACTTATCCAATATAGGCTACCATGAATCCCTTGCCAATCTTCCCACGGCAACAAGAAACCCAAGGTAAGATAGCAGAAGAGTCCTGATCTGAAAATGAAGAATCTGGGCAATTCTCCTCTAGATAAGGGTACGAGTATTAAAGAAGTAGATGGAAGACTTGTCATCATTAATTGATTGACCTGATGCTTCAAGATACATATTCAACACCCTTTGGATATTTGTTGCCTCCCGAATAGTGGTCATCCCCATCAAGGCAGTATCATCAACAAACTGCAAATGGGATTGAGGGGGTAAATCCCCTCCCCACCTCCATCCCTGAATAAGGCCCAGCTCCACATGTCTTCTTAGAAGGTGCCCCAAGCCTTCCACAAGTAGAATAAACAAATAAGGGGAGAGAGGATCACCTTGCCTAATTCCTCGAGATGCGCCAAACAAATCAGAATGCTCTCCATTGGTTAAAATAGAGAAAGAAACTGACGTGACACAACTCATGACCCATTGAATCCAATCCACCCCAAATTTGAAAGCAGCTAGGATCTTCTAAAGAAAAGACCATCTAATTCTATCATATGCCTTTGCCATATCAAGTTTGATAAACATAGCCTTATCTTGAGATTTTTCCATAGAATGAATAGTCTCAATAGCTATAACAATCCCATCTAGAATCTGTTTGCCCTCCACAAAACCACTTTGCTCCTCTGAAATGAGCAATTGTAGCCAATTTTTCAACCTATTAGCAATAAGCTTTGAAGTAATCTTGTACACCACATTGCAGAGAGCTATAGGCTGAAATCGTCTCAACCTATCCACCCCTTTGCACTTGGTAATAAGTGTAAGAAAAGTAGAATTCAGGGCCTTTAACATTTGTTTATTCCACTGCGACTCCTTGACCACCTCAAGTAAATCAAGTTTGATGATCTCCCAAAACTCTTGGAAGAATTCTGTTGGGAAATCATTCAAGCCAGGGGCTTTTCCTTTCTTCATCTGAAATACTGTCCCCTCCAACTCCTCAAGGGTGATCTCACCCATAAGATCCTCCATCATCTCCCTAGACACTATCTGAGGGATACAAGAGAGAACCTAAACTTCCTCAACTGAAATCCCTTGTAGATCCTCTCTAAACAAGGAAGCAAAATAATGGGAAACTTCATCTGAAATACTCTGATAAGAAGTTAAAGTCATGCCCCTATCCATAACCAACACAGGAATTGAATTACCATGCCTCGGAACCTTAACAAAATTAAAGAAGAAAGAAGAATTTTTATCCCCCTCCTGCAACCAATCAATCTGAGCTTTTTGTTTCCAAAAGATCTCCCTTAATTCCCATTCCTCCAACACTTTCAAAGCCCTAGCTTCATCCTACAACAATCCTTCAGTCACCCCATTCTCCCTAATATCCCTCGTAACACCATCCAACTTAGCTTGTGCTTTAGACTTGGCCTTAAAAGTATTTCCAAAAAATTGTCTATTCCAATGCTTAAGCTTATATTTAACAAACTAAAGAAGCTTAGAAAAGACATAGATTTCCATACCGAAAGATGGTCTACCCTCCCATCACCACCGAGCAACAAAATTATGGAGATCAGGATCACGCAACCACATAAGCTGGAATTTAAAGGAGGGCATGTGTGGTTGCCCAGCTGAAAGGATCATAAGTTTTATAGGCCAATGGTCTGAACCTCTCCAGTCCAGAATATTCGAGCTAGAAGTCCACCTATTGCCAACCCAAAAACAAGACACCATAAATCTATCTAGACGCTCCACGATGCAACTCTCCCTGGGGCTCAGATTGTTCTAGGTAAACTGATCATTATTGGGCTTGATATAAACAAGATTCAGAGCTGAAATATTATCCTAGAACAAAAGAGCCAATGCCTCCAATCACCTAGTACCACCATGTTTCTCAGAAATCTCAGTGATAGCATTGAAATCACCCCCAATAATCCATGGGAGGTAAGAATCCATACTTCGAACATAATGAATATTTGACCACAAAATTTGCTTGGCCTACATATCCATAGGCACATAAATATTTGTAAAAAGAACCAACTCCCCAGATTCATAGCAAGAGGCCACCATAGAAAGAGAGGATCTGAAGGACATCCACCACTAAGGAAAAATATTCTGAGAGTTCCATAAGCAGTCCACCCCTTTAGACAAACCCTGTGCACCAATACATTAGCAATCCCCGCTCATCCAAAGTTTAGGTAGAAGACCTACATTCCACAGGAAGCTTGGTCTCCTGCAAAAAGAGAATATCAGAAGACTATCATCTAATTAAATTTTGAAAAAAAATTTGTCTAGGGCCACTGTTCAAGCCCCTAACATTCCATGATAACACAATAATTTCAAAGGGCTTGCGAAATGAGAATCTAGAGTCTTGACTGACCCTGAGTCCACCAAATTTTCCCCTATCAATTTAATCTTCTCCAAGTCCTTTTTCCTACCCAATTTAGCAACTTTCTCTACCCCTCCTTTCTTAAGATAGTTTTGCAATATACCCAAATGAGGAGATGGATTACTATTTTTCCCCCCCTCTGAGCTAGACCATCGAGCAGAATGAGACAAAACCTCACTATCCTTCACCACAACACTGCTTGAATCTTTCTGAGCTTCCATCTTAAGATTAGATTCTAAGTGCACGGTCCCATCCACTCATGGATCAGGAGAGACCCTATGATCAATCCCCTCCTGATCAGAGCCTCCTCCAGTTAACTCCACCTCCTAAAAGCCCAAGCCCACCACCTGATGATTTTCTTGCCCCAACTCAACCAATTGCCTCAACTGTTCAAAACCCAAAACTCCTTGATCCAAATCAACCAAACCTGGATTTACTTCCTATTGGCTAAAATCCTCCAAGACCTCAAATCTATTAAGAGTATCCTCATCCTGCCTCTCTTCTATACTTCTTTTATGCCCCTTATTCCTATTCCAAGATCTAACAGGAATAAATCCTTCTTCCCCAATACCACTACTTTGAATAGGGCCCTTGCCCTTGTCCACCCTTGGCAGGCTACTGGAGGGTTGGGAAGAATTAGCCTCCAAAGGCTTGGCCCTTGGACATCTACATAGTAAGTGGCCATACTCATGACACAAATGACATCTAAATGGTAAAGTCTCATAGTCAAGCTGTTGAATCCAAGTATAAGATCCTAAAAAAACTTCTAGAGAGTCTAGCAAAGGCCTACTTAAATCAATTTCCACACAGAACCATGCAAAATTCATTACCTTTCTGAACTGTGTCTGCTGTGAAGAGCCCACTAGCTTATCGAGCATTGATGTTAGCAAATGCAAAACATCATCATGCCAACATTCGACAGGAAGCCTTGGTAATCTAACCCAAACTAGAACTCTACTAGGAATCTCCTTTGCCCGGATCGAAATGTGCATGCCATGGCTTGATAAACAAGCCCACCTGATTGTAAAAATAAGGGCCTCCTTCGAAAACCTTGATCCTGTCTTCCATGCAATCGAAGGTAACCATAAAATAGTTGTTTGCAAGGAGCCTAATCTCCATCTCACCTTCTAGAAACCAAGTTCGCTAAGCCCAAGCCTCCAAAAATTGCAACGAGATTTTCAACCCCAAAAACTTGTAGTATAGGGAGTGTCGTGAGTAATACTCAATATCTTCCGCAAGCAACTCCATCAGAATCACCACATTCAACCTCTCTTTGCACCTCTCCAAGCATCCATTAATTTTTGGCAGCCGAAGCCCCCCAGATGATCCCAACTTGTTCTTCTCCAAGTTCTGAGCAAATAAATTATTGTTGTAAATCTAAGACCCCTGTAGCAAGGGTTTCAAGCCAACAGTAGAATAGAAATCCAACTTAGTTCCTGCCCCAGACGATTCTCCTTGTGCTATAGGTAGGAGAAGAAAACCCAAAACAACAAAAAACCCTCAAACCCATGAGAGCCCAAGGCCCCACACCAAGGATTTCCAACCACAAATCTCCATCAATAAGGGTAAGCACAAAGGTACTCTCAAAACACCAAATGAACAAGCAACAAATGAAATAAACCAACACCCAAAAAGATTGAAATGCAGTCACTGAGGGACGGCTGCACACAAGACACTCCCACATGCCCAACACTCATAGCCCCACATGGGCCTAACCAGGAAAGAAGCCCTCGCCTATCAGCAGCACATAGAATAGCACCCGACCACCAAACACATAGAGAAATGGTAGGACAAAACCAGGTGGTGCTAGCCAAAATAGCACCCCTACACACCAAAGACGAACAGGAAAGAAGGAAGGAGAGCATAGGAGACCACACCCTGAAAGCATAAAACACCCCCTATGGTGCACAAATAGGAAGAACCAGAAGCAAGCTAGGGCACGAATGCCCTAGCTTGACCAGCAAGGTTCATAAATGCCATCCAAGAGTTCTAGGCCTTAATCCTAAAATTTTGAATTATTTGTAATTATTTTTCAAGTAAATAATTAATTATGAATTTTTTATTACAAGTTTTAAAAAATATAGAAAATTCGTATGTCTGACCACCTTAACATGATAAAAAATTCATGAAATTAATTTTTCTTTTTTTAATCCTATACTATATGAATCATAGAATGTGACACATGTTTTAGATTCAAAAAATATATTACTGTTTGAAACCTATAGATGTTTTTCAATCAACCTACCAATGAGGACTTTAGTTGTAATTCTAATAGAAAATAAATAATAATTATTTATTAAATTCAAAGTAAAGAGTAATTTATATTGGTGGAAAGATAAGAATCTCCTTTAAATAACTTTTTTTGTTTCATCAATTTTGGGTAAAAAAAGTTGTCAACCACATACCTTATACATACCCATCATATCGCCACTTTTTGGCCCATCATGATCATGCGCATACCCATATGCTATGGTATGTATCTTGTTAAAATTCTATTTTTTAGGTTTAATCTTGTCAAAATAGAGAAATTAGTTATTCTTAATCACATTTTTAAAGATAATTTATTTTTTGAGAGATCAAAGACCTCCATACATTGCATACACCCATTGAAGAAGGTATATAACCACATAGGGATGCTTCATCAAATAATTTATATTAAATTTTGATATAATAACTTACAAGATCTTATTACCTCCTACAAAAATATTTATATATAGACTATTGTTGGAGATATCCAAACTATATAAGCTATATTGTGTGGAAATGAATGGAAAAACCATACCCCCAAAACTATAAAAAGATAAGTATATGTCATTAAAGTAAATTATGGGTGTGTAATCTAGTTAAATGATGGAATTCAACACATTGTTGGATAGGTTAGGTGCATAAATCCATCATACTTTGAAAGAAACATGAGAAAAATATTTATTTGATGAATGTTTGAAGATAGGTTAGTTTATGTAATACTAGGAAGAATTTTGATTGAAATTGGAAGTCTGTCATTTAATCAATTGTCACTAAGATCAAAGTAATACGAGGAATACTTTCAATGAAGTGGAAATGGTACCATGTAAATCCACAAAATTAAAAATGTCACCCTACTAAAAATGTGTACTTCTACTCAAACAACTAAAATATAGCTATAAACATAGCAAAGAAGAATGTTTACCCAACTCAAAAGCTATATTTTCACTCAAGGAGATAATCCTATCTAAAAGAGTGTTATTTACTTATTATATGATAAATAATTAAATCATAAAGTCGAGGTAAATTCAACCTTCTCTATTTTTAATAAAACCATGTCTTCAAAAATTTATTTAAGAAATATTATTAAAAAAATTTCCTATGTACTAAATATTCAAGTTAGTTAAGAGAGAAATATCAAAGGAAAAAAATAGTATACTAAAAATTGGAGACACACTCTCCTCATTTTCTAAACCTTTTCTAATAGTTAAATTTCAATATTTATTTTATAAGAAAAAAAACAAATTGATTCAAAGTAACAATTATAAATATAAATCGGAAGTGGTTGCAACCTATCATGGCTTGAAGTTGGCTCAATCCAAAGGATACAAAAAGGTATGGATAGAGGGAGACTCTTTAAACATTATTAACAACCTAAAAAATGTTTTTGTACCCTCATGGAGTGTTGAATCCCTTATAATGGATGCTATTGAAATACTAAAGTCCTTTGATGAAGTTTATATCTCCCATATTCTTAGGGAAGGAAATGGCCTAGTTGAAGTTTTAGCTAACATTGGTGTTAGTGGTTCTAGGGAGTGGGATGTGGATGAGCCCCTCCCCATTGATGCTACTGCTTGTTTAAATCATGATTATCAGAATTGTTAATTCAGATGACAACCTCATTATGTTTTGGGCTCACATGTCTATAATCACATGGAAGTTAATTGCTTGGAGTGAAGGTGAGCTGAATTTTGATTAGGCTGATGGTACCTTGAGTATTTTTTTGTATGTGATGGCATCCTAGGATCATTATTTCTCTTTTCCATAAATTCGTTGCCACATAAATTGTGGAATTTTTTTGGCTTTCCTTATCAAGGATTCTCCTAATCATTTGCAAAGTTCTCAAGCGCCTAAGTTATGCTAAGTTTGAGATCATGGGAGGCAACAAAAATAGAGTGGAGCCATTCTCTTGTGATACTGTAATATAGGAGGAGGTTTGGTGTAGGTTCTAGAAAGGTGTGCTTACTCCATATTTGGAGAGGTTATAGGGAAATAGCCCATAGGACATGACCTTGATTGTCAAAGGTTGGAATAATAGGGTTTTGAAATTGGGAGGCACTGAATTTGATGTTAATGAGGAATTCACCTTGAATATCATTGGTCTCTCAATGGAAGGAAAGAAGGTTTAACGATATACGAAGGAATCCAAGGCTACTATGCATATTTTTTCAAAGGGGATGAAGAACAAAAGCTTAAGACTACTAAGAGTGGTGGGTACCAACGTAGTTCTTTCAAAGCCCCATGGGGTGATGTTGCAAAGGAATTGATTAGGTATATTACATTAGAAGGTCAGTTTTCTATTGTGAATGCTTATCATTTTTTTTTGTTTTGAATCACTTTTTCGATAAGAAAATATCCTTTCCATTCTATCTTTTGGAATATTTGGACTATGGTCTGAAGGATCATAAAACAAACCCTAAGAATCCTATATTGCATGTTTGTCTTATTATGTTAATTTTGGATTATGAAAAATACTTTGATGTCCTTAAGCCGCCCACTATTACTCCCAAGGTTAACCAATAGAATCCGACCTTGGAATGGCCATGTGTAGGATCATGATGGGAAAAAAAGTGGCGATATTATTGGTATGTGTAAGGTATGTCGCTAATGACTTTATTTTACCCAAAATTGATGAAATGAAAAGGGTTTTTAAAGGAGATTCTCAAATTTCGACAAATATAAATTATGCTTTACTTTGAATTTAATAAATAATTATTATTCATTTTCTATTTAAATTATGACTAAAGTCCTAATTGATAGGTTGATTGAAAAACACCTATAGCTTTGAAATGGTATCACATTTTTTTAAGCTAAAACATGAGTCAAATTCTATGCTTTGAATACTATAGGATTAAAAAAAAAAGAATTTCATGATGTTTTGACCAAGTTAAGGTGGTTAGACTTACAAGTTTTTATATTTTTTAAAAGTTGTAAAAAATTCATAATTAATTATCTACTTGGAAAAAAATTATAAAAAAATATGCATCACATCGAGACATGAGTCCTCTACTTATATCTAAAGTATTATAAAAAAATATTATCATTTTATGGTGGTTAGAGTGGTCAAACAGACACCCACTTCTTAGTTTTTCCATGAAATTTAAGTACTACTGCATTGAAATTTTAAATTTTCACCAAATAGTTTTTTTTTTAAAAATAAACCTGGTAGTTTAGAAACTACATTCAATTTTCTATAGATTCTATTCTTACATAATTTTTGAAAATAATATAGATAACTTATTCAAATTTTTACGTCAAGTTTCCTAACTCTAATATTTTTGAATTTTTTACCACTTAAGGGCCTGCTTTTTCCATGATGATCCTGCACATACCCAAATACAAGACTATTTTAGAGGATGAGTTGACGAGTTTGAAAAGGAAAAAGGAGGTTCTAGAGGAGGAGTCTGATCCAAGGGAGGATGAGGATTTTGTTCCAGATACTGAGGCCTCCATGGAAGTGGTTTCACATCCTCTATCCTTGAGAAAACCTAGTAAAGGGGTTTTGGTTCCTAACCTAAAGGATTATGAGACTTGTAGTAAGGATGAGGGTGGTGAAAATCCCACTAATACTAGGCTTGTTTCTCTTTCTACTATCTTGAAGGAGAGGATTGAAATTGTTGGAGATGTGTCTGCACCATCCCTTGTTTTTGGGACCAAGAGAAAGAAAGGTATGAAGGAGTGTAGCAAAAATAAAATGGTGTTTAGGTGTACTAGCCTAGTGTAGGAAGTGCAAGTTGTGTCTCCTTTGAAGTTGGTTGGTGGGTAGGAGGTTGCAAGATCTATGGGTGTGGACTTAGAGATGCAAAAAAGGTTGAGTGAGGTTGAGAGGATGCCTGTATATGAGACAGAGACTTTGGGAGGTTGAACAGTTCTTTGGGACAGGCATGTTGGGAGGAAGGAATCTGTTTGTTTTTAAAACTTCATGAGCCATTTCCTTTGAATATGTGGGTTGGAGTTATGGGAAAGTGGGACAAATTGTTTAGGAAAACAAGTTGGGAGTTTGTATGGTTATCAAGATTGTTGTAGGCAAGTGAACAATGAAATATGGAGCAGTGGAAGGATTGTTTCAGAGTAGACTCTTGTGTGGGAATGTTCTGTGGGAATTATGGGAACACATTTATGCCCATGAGAAACAAAACAGATTTAGGAGACATGTGGGAGGTTTAGGACTAGAAGAAATGGGCAGGATGTTTGTAGTTAGAAAGGTTGCAATTCTTGGGTGTGGGGAGGAGAATGTAGGACAGTGTATGGAGACAATGAGGATAGGAGGTGGGACATGTGTGATTAGTGTGGGAGACATGTAGTTCTTCATGCAGTAGTGTTTTGGGACTTTTTAGAACATAACCTTGTGCTGGGATTTTGGGGCTCCATCAAAACCTATTTACCTCTAATCGAAAACAATTATAAATATAATTATGAACTTCACTAAAAATTCTATATTTTATATCACTTTTAAATTTAAAACATATATGTTACTGTAAATTCATGAAGTTAGAATTTTGACTCATGTTGGTTATTTTCTTTATAAAGAGCTAACACAATTGTAAACTTCTAAACTCTCATCCTAATGTAAATTTATTTTATCAAATTGCAATCAAATTTGTAGATAATTCTCTTGGAATTGTTGTTAGTATTTAAATATAATCTTAGTGTTCAATTTTTAATTAAGTTGTGCTTTAATAAGCTCATAGTAGTGAATAAGATTTAAAAACATGATCGTAATTTAAGTAATACAAATTTAAAGTTTCAAGGCTTAAACCTATGATAATATAACTACCCTAGATTATCTCTACACTTGTAAATCTAAAATAGATTAATAAATTGATAGATGTCAATATTAAAATTGTGTGGTTAATATGAATAATGATGAAGTTAAAATAGAATAAATTGAACTGCCAACTTGAATATAAATATATATCATCTCCTACTATTGACACATTTAAAATTAATTAAATCATTAAAATTTTAAACTTATATAATTTTAACCATTACAATTACATTAATCATAACAATCTTAAGCAAAATCTTTGAAGGAGCTAGAGTCCTTGCTAGGGAAAATAAGGTTTAGTTTTGATATGTGGAAAAGGAGATAGAGTGCATTAGTTGGGCATGTTTGAGTAGCTGTGATAGCAATTGTTTATATAATTTGTTTTATAGTTATGACTTGAGTATCCATAATTCAAGAAAATTTATTGCTTTGTTGTAGAAAGAAAACAATAATTTGTTGTCACATAAATTGTCAACTATGAATGATGTGAATGCAGAAGTATTGGTCACATGTTTATCTATGCATAGTCATATGTGTATCATATGTATGTGTAATGGCATGCATACATGTAATATTTTATCTATTAAGACATGTATGCATGTATATATTCACATATATACACATCCAATCATACATAGTTACATAGATAGGAACATGTTTATATATTTTGCCGACATTTATATATATATGCACATATATACATGGATATCTATGCAAAAAAATGTGTGTGTACATACATATACACACATATATATACATAGATAAATACACAGGTAGATCTATGCATGTTATGAAGGGAAGACATTGGTTGACTTCAAACAAACTAGCTAGAATAGATAAACATGGTAGAAAAAATGGAATATTAGTGGCAATAGGAAATGTTACATAATGTAATGCAATGTGGCGGTAGGAATGAGATGCTCATTATGACTGAGTGTATATATATTTATCTACTAGTAATATTTAAATGCAAAGAAAATTTATTGAATTGTAATTGTAGAGCATGATTGATCATTTTTAATTTGTCTTTTTTAATGTAGGGTGTTGATCATGAGGACATATAATTATAGTTTTCTATGTGTATGTATGGATGTAATTGCATATATATGTATATATAGTTACATATATATCCATATACATATACATATTTATAAATGTGTATGCACAACTATATACATAAATTTACATTTTTAATGAATTTATAGATAATAGATGTATGTACCTATATGTATTATATATATATATATATATGCTATCCTTAGTATTTGATGTATATAGATGCATCTATACATGATATATAGATATATACATAATAGGAATGAAAAAAAATTCATTGTTATTTTTTTATTTTCTTTGGTTTTTTAAATCAATAATTTTAGCTTAGTATTAAAATTTGTGTGCTTAAAGGCAAGGTTTTGAATGTTTGTACATACATATAATATATATATATATATATATATATATATATGTATGTATGTATATATATGTATGTATGTATGTATATATGTATGTATGTATGTATGTATGTATGTATGTATACAAATGCATACATATATGTAAATAGTATGGATGTATAGTTGCATAGATATGTGTATATATATAGATATATATACACCTATATATATAGATATATATACACCTATATATACATAGACATATATGTATATATGTATATATATACATAAATGTATATACACTCAGACATAGATATGTACACAAAAATAGACATGAGCAAACGGGTTACATTGGACAAACTAAATGACAAATAGTTGGGAAAATCAGTGGCAAAAGAAGATATTATCAATAATAGATTAAAAATTTGAATGCGAAAGGGGTGGAAAAAGAAACATAACCTATTATAGTATTAACATGGGAATGAGATGCTCATTATCACTTTTTCCATAACATAATTCAATGATTAGAATGAATTTTTATTAGTATAGATCATAGCTATGCATTTTTTTGTTATGAAGAGCTTGATTGATCATTTTTCAATTTGTCTTTTGAATGTGAATGCTGATTAGAAAAATCTTTGAGGTAGATATATGATTCATCTTGTAACTTTGGAATGTTAATATGTATATAATTTAACTAAGTCAACATCCACCCATAAATTATAAACTAAAATTAGGCAAACACCAACACACAATAGAACTACTATGCTGAAATAATCGTCATTGACATCATGTGATTATGTACACTAGGTATATGTAGACACACTACTCACAAATAGTATGGTCAATAAATATCATTTTCTTATTGTGAAGCATGAACGTATTATATGTGGCATACAAATCCATAGGTTGTATTAACTGTTGATTATTCCCCAACACCCATTGAAATGTTTATTCATCCCATGAAGACTCACTAGTCCTCACATATTGTAAATGCATTCCTAATGTTTTTAATCTCTCTAAATATAACTTGGCCTAAATCATATTTCCTTGTTGATAAAAAAAACTATCCAATATCACAATTAATTATTGTTAAGAATATAGTCTAGAGTGTTCTACCATGAGTGTTGTATACAACACAAAGAGTACAAAAGTTTATACAAAATTCTATATGGTTACGCCAAATACTAATTAATGCCATTAATATACATTGGTAAGTCATTATCAAGCATGTTGAAACATTAAAATGAGAGACAATTGCATATAACATGGTATATACACAAAAGAGGTAATTGGGGTAGATTGTCAACAAGGAAAGTTGACCTTTCACTAAAATATTTTGTATCATGTGATGTAAATAATCATTTCAATTAATTGTAGGGCATGGAATACATGGCTATGGAAATTATATATTACATCTATTTAATGTTATTCAAAGGACATATGTGCAACCTTATCATATCACATTATGGTTTCCACATATAATCATTTAAGTTTGATAGGTAAACCTATTTTTTTTTCATTTATGAATAAATATTTTGAAATCATGCCTAAGATGGAGCACTATAAAAATATTATTTCAAAAAAATTAAGTGGAAGAGGTATGCATCCTTCTAACAATATTTTAAATATTAGGTTTTCCTCATCACACACAATCCTTAAGGTTAAAGCTACATTAAAATTTTCAACTATAGTTCCAAACTAAGAAGTCTAAGATGCAAAGGTGTTACTTGTGAATGAGTAAGTATTACAATTTTGGCATCCTTTCTATACCTATAAGATCTAAAACCCTTTATATCTTATTGATATATCTTGAGCTTATAAAATTAACAATTAAAGAAGGATATAATTTGATAATAACTTAAAATAAGGCTTAAAAACTTAGTAACTCCAAAGAAACCATAATTTTATGATTATTTAAAATAAGTTTATAAAATAATAATTAAAAAATATAATAATGTGACAACTACTTGAAATAAAATATAATGCAAAAATTATGGGGAATAAAGAAAATTATGTGTGAATATATGTGTGAAGATGGGAGTGTATACTAGATATTGAGCATGTGGAAGTGAGAATAGAAAACATAGAAGAAAATAGAGAATGTTGGGTTGTGAAAATTATTTCTCTCCCCCACCCCCACTTTTGGCATGACAATGTTAATTTGTCACAATATGGGAAAGAAAAAGTTATGCAATAATTAGTCAAACCTTATTATGAATGCAACAATTTTTGCAAGGCACAATTTTGTAATCTAATCCTTGTATCTCTCCCAAATTGGAAGCATAAAATTGGGTGGAAGATATATTTGGCTCCTATGATTATTTTGGATTATGCAAAGAACAACAATCCTCACATAGCATACCTCTCCTTCTGGTTATTGATTCTATAGTGATTTTAGTAGAGAACCAATATATTTCCATGTTCTTAATGATTGTGCTTATGCAATATCAAGATACATTTATAATTTCTCCATTATCATGAGATGTTTGAGGAAGAAAGCGTTGTATGATTATTTTGTGTTGTAGACAAATCAAACTTGGAATGAACTATTAGTTCCCATTCTTGAGGTTCTAAACCATGACTTTTTCCATACTTTTTTTAACTCCATGGATGACTATAATTTTTTGCAACATAATGACCCTTGATTTTTTTTAAATGGTATTATTCATTGCCTCATGATCCCTCCTTTTTGATCCAGTAGCTACAACAATAAATTTTAAAATCTAGAAATACGTTAATAGTATACCCATGATGAAATATATGACTAATCACAGAATTAATCAAATAGGTGGGTACTTTTTATGAAATTGGTAGACCCAAAACATAGATTTTCCAAATCAATCAACATATATAAGCTTTTACACCACTTTTCTTGTAAACATTTCTCACTAGGCACTTGGATTCAATTCTTATATTACAAAAGCCTTACTTCGAGATTTTTTTTTATTGTAATCTATAGAGCATAAATCATTGGATGCATTTTGAATGTTCACATGCATTGCAATCAATTAGCCTTGATAAATAGGATAATAAAACAAGTTTTCTTAATAAAGATATCATATGGTGGTCATCAAAATTTCTCTCAAGTTCCTTCAAGTAATTTAAGAATAGCACTAGATTAAACTCTACATTGAAATTTGACATACATTTCTTAACCTTGGTACCTTGTTTAGAAAAATATTGTGTCAATCTCAACATCACATCAACTATTACAATTGGTGTCATATGATTTTCTTATGCCTCTTTTGAATCATCTCGTTACACTCTTGCTTCAAGAGTAAATCTCCAAAGCTATTCTTCACCCATACTTTTATTTTTTACAATGCTTCTACATCTTATTTTTATATTTAATTGAACTATCCTTGATAGGTCTTTTTGTGTTTTGATACTTATCTAATGAAAATACCTCATTTATTAATAAAAAAGTGAATTAATTATTAAATAATTTCTTCTATCATATGTTTTCTATAAATATTGTAGAAATTATTACCTAACACTAAATATGAGTGGTCAAATTTCCTTGTCAATTTGAATTATAAATAACCATAGCAATTGTTTTGTGTACAAATTAAAATCAACAACTTTCATATGTAGCAATAAAATTATTATAAATGTGTTGGAGCTATATCTTAACTAAGTATTATAAATGATATTCAAGTATTTCAACAAAAAAGACATCTTTATTTATCTTAGATAAATATATATCCTTTACTACAAAATTACATATAAAGAAAAGATATTTAATTTTTTATTCAATATTGAATGACTTAAATTGCTTTAAAACCAAGACACATTAAAACAAAAATTATGTGAAGTGCAACCTATCTCTTTCAAACCAATTCTAAATCATTGTAACCCTTATACTAATAGGAACAATAATTATTTAGGAAGAAAAATTGAACCCAAAAAATGCCATAAACAAAGCATAAAGTTTGTGATTTGAGGATAGATTATTGTAATGGAATATATGAACCTTAAATTATATATGTATCTAAAGGTTAATTTTAGGATTAGATTCAAGG